>OY284417.1:72549774-73149774 GCA_958301585.1 Merodon equestris
TATAATCTAATCAACTTTTTTCATTAATTTTATTTTTTAGTATACGACGGGATAAAACCAAAAGTAATTTGTTGTAAGTTTCAAGATATAAGAGAATGGTGCCGGGATGACGGAGCATAAAAATGAAATTTTGTCGGCGAAGGAGTCTAATGCTGATTTTATTGAATTTTCATCGCCGAAGGGTCTCATACACCTGTCGTGAAGGAAGACAATAGGATGGTGAGGAGGTTGAAGATTCTGAAATCAATATTTTTATAGACAGTCGATGATGCTCGAGTTCACTGACTTTATCCCGATGAAAGTGAAAGGACTTAATTCCATTTCTTTAAAGCAGAAATGGTCTCGGTATTGTTTAAATTCGATTGAAAATCAAGTCGGCAAAGTGCTTTCACAATCTAAAGACGATTGTCATGAATTATGCAGTTTCTTTCTGGGAAAGGTGGTATAAAATACCCGAGATATATACATACATATCCGCCTACATGCCAATATAAAGAACTAAGAGTGTTCATGCTTAATGCTAAGAGCAAATCCAATAACAAAGTCAATTGGATTCTGAATCCGTAGCACTACAAACAATATACGAATGGAACTCAATTGTTCTCTCATTTTAGATACATATGTACATATGTATATGGGCAGTGTAAGAAGTAACGCCGTTCGTCCTTTTATAAGGCTTAATGTGGAATATTTTATGTGGCCTTCTTTAGTGCTATAGTTTGCCAGTTCACTTAAGTGTATCTCTGTCTAGTATATGTATATGTCTTCGATAGGACGATTCAGGATTTACATAAGAAACTGGTAGAGCCATTGATCTAAATTATTTTTTTGAGAAGAATAAATATTTCGATTCAAAAGATGGTAACGCATATAATAACAGTAATACCACTAATGTTAATTTTACGTTTTCAAAGCTATTATGAGGCTTTCTCCTGTCAGACTACCATCCAACCACTATCTGTACGCGAAAACGCAAAGTGCTTTTTATAGGGCTTTTAGCTATAAGAGCCTATTTTTATTACCGTCTAGTTACCATTTACGGCCAACACGTCTCGGTACAACGGCCAAAAGGAAACGAACACAGCTTGTTTTTAGACATTCTCTACGACATGGATCACTGGCATCAATTTCGCGTGTTCTGGACATCGGGATTCCTTGTTTTATTTACGATATTCAGTTAAAGGAAGAGATTTTTTATCATTTTATATGATGGCCCATTTATGGCTGAACGTCATTATTGCAAATTGATTTTCAGCTCGTTGTCTGGAAATTATCTTTAGTATGTCATTTTTAATTATGTTCCATAACGTCTAAGAGAACATTTAGATCGATATATCTAATCTAATATATGTACCTACACAATAATTCACAAGTTTACACTAAAACAACGTTCGGACTTGGAAAATGAAAAAGAAATATTTTTAAATTTGTAGGGCGTTAGACCTAGCTAGATTCACTGTTCCCACAATCCGCGATACTTAATCAAAAATAAAGACATATGAGCGTTTAGTTGCTCCTTTAACAATTTTTAAAGTAAATTTTAAAAATTTTATAAAAAGGACTGATAAGAAAGAATGAGAAAATTTATTTATTTTATTTTTATTATTTATTTCATTATTCTCTTATAAGCTACAAAATTCTTAGCTACAATACTTTACTTAGGGCACTAGAGAATAGTTAATGACATTTTCTATTCTACTACTAATAGCTATAAATAGTGTCAAATGCCATTTTATACAAAACAATATGATATATATTTATATTTATAATTATTGTGGGGTGACAATATATAATATATTATAATTTAAGTACACACTGAATGCAAAGTACGTAAAATAAAAAGTACCAGAAGGTACGTACCATAGGTTCCTATGCGATTCCATCACATGCGCTATTATAAAAGGTAAGTAAGCAAAAATTCAATCTCATTATGATCAAAATCTAGAAGCCACGATTTAACTATGTTTACAAATTTATCTTGGTTTTCTGTAAGCCTTATATTAAAAAGTTTACAAGATACAATTGGGTAGGAGTTTCTGTAGTGAGTCGTACGAAAGGCTGGAATTTCAACAACATGGCGTGCAGTACTGCGCAAATTAAGAGAATCAAATATTGGACTTTGCAAGTAACCACCTCTCATAAAGAATATCTTACAGACTCTAAAATAGAATAAATGTTTTAATGGCAGTATTTTTAAAGCCCTGAACAAAACCATAGAATGGGCCAGCCGGTGAGCATTACTTATCCTTCTTACGACACACTTTTGCAAAACGACGAGTGGTTTTAGATTGGTGATGTAAGCACTCCCCCAGCAGCTAATTCCATATTGCAGTTTCGAATGAAAAATCCCATGATAGACCGTTTTAAGAGTTTGTTTAGAGCAACATTTACTGAGACGATAAATGCATCGTAGGGAGGAGCGCAAGTACTGTTTTAATACTGAAATGTGTTCTGTCCAACTCATGTTGTGGTCGATAGTAGTACCGAGGTACTTAAAGTTCGCAACTACTTCAATTTGAAAGCAGTTGGAGTTGCAGGTAGCATTTTCTTTAAAATATTCTTCTCCGGTGCAAGCACAGTTACTTAAGTTGAAACGCGGACAATCAAAGGAGTGAAACTTGATATTAACATCTGGAGGCACGAATGAATTCAGTTTGAAAAACATCAATTTGGTTTTGTCACTCACAACCAACCTATGTGCAGCAAACCATATTCTCATCATATGAATATCATGATTGACTTCAGCTATCAGATTCAGAGGGCTCGTTGAGCCATATGCGATGCCAAGGTCATCCGCAAAGGCCGTAACTTTACCCGTGAAAGGCAGGGAAAACAAGGAGTTGATAAAAATTAAAAATAAGATGGGACCCAATACAGACCCTTTGCGGAACTCCTAAACTAAGCTCACGAGGATTGCTAAAAACATCTTTTATTTTTACTCTTTGCTTGCGATCCTTTAAGTATGACGCAAACCAATCAAAGATAAAGCCACGAAATCCTGCACCATACAATTTGTCTAAGAGAATGTCATGATCAACCATGTTAAACGCTTTCTTAATATCAACAAAGAGGCCAGCACAATGTTTATTTTCATCCAGTGCTTTGTTAATGAACGAGCAAAAGTACAAAAGCGCATCTGCAGTAGAACATCCTTTTCTAAACCCAAACTGTACGGGGCTAAAAAAATGTATTTTCTGTAGATGTGCACACATACGTCTTTTTACAGCTTTTTCAAATACAGTGTAAACTCCTTATAACGTCACTCGATTTAACGACAAACTCTCTAAAACGTCGAAATTGCTTGACTTTGGTTGGTTTACTTTGTTTTCTTTACAATATATAGCGTCACGCTCACTCGACAACAATATCGTATTATAAATCATTAAGAAGAACTTTTTAAGTTGCCGAAATTGCTAAGAACTGCAGCTGTGTACGTTGCTTACTTCGACTGACGTACCGGAGTTTCTAAGAAAATTTGTCTTTTGCTTTTGTATGATGAACTTGCACGTGTTTAAAAACAAAAGACACATTTTCTTAGAATCACCGATTCGACTAACGTATCGCCTTTTCTTTTGTGTTTGTATGATGAAATTGTTACACGTTATAATCGCAGTTGCTTACAAACATTCGAACTGTTAACACGGCGAGTAAACGAAAATCTTTGTGTATTAACGAAAAAGTTTTATTAATACGTTCAATAGAGGCGGGAGAAAAGATAAGTGATGTTGGAAAACGCTTTGAACTTAGCCGCTCTACCGTGTCTACGATATGGAAAAACAAAGAAAAAATTCTACAAGCAGAAGAGGATGGAAAATCTGCTAAGAAATTAAAAAAACCTCAATACGAAGATCTAGATCAAGCGATGCTATCATGGTTTTATAGACAACGCCAGAATAATATACCTGTCTCGGGGCCGATCATGAAAGCTAAGGCGGAAAATTTTGCCAAAGATCTAGGATTAACTGCTTTCAAAGCATCAGAAGGATGGCTCGGGAAATTCAAGCAACGTCACCACATCAACTATGGTAAAATTAGTGGAGAAGCACAATGTGTCGATACGAATGTAACTCACGACTGGATTAATAGAGTGTGGCCCAAATTGAAAGAAAAGTATGGTCCGAGTGACATCTTTAACGCTGATGAAACCGGAATTTTCTTTAAGTTGACCCCCGATAAAACATTAAAATTTAAAGCAAAAAAGTGTGTGGGAGGAAAGCACTCCAAAGAGCGTATTACAGTGCTTGTAGCTGCTAATATGAGTGGCACAGAGAAAAGGAAGCTGTTGGTGATAGGCAAATCCAAAAATCCGCGTTGTGTTAAAAGCATCAAACAATTGCCAGTGACCTATAAAGCTAATAAATCAAATTTTTGAAGAAGAATTGCGAAGATGGGATGCAGAATTAAAGGGACGAAATATCCTATTTCTTGTTGACAACTGTCCTGCTCATCCTCTTGTATCTAATCTCCGAAATATAGAGTTGGCGTTTTTTCCACCAAACACGACCAGTGTTTTACAACCAATGGATCAGAGCGTGATTAAAAGTGTCAAAAGTCACTACCGAAAGAAGCTCTTGATGGAACTGGTCGAATCTGAGGGTACAACTTCAATTAATATGCTGCACGCAATAACTTTTTTATCAAAAGCCTGGGATGAAGTGACAGCAACAACTATCCGGCACTCTTTTCGTCATGCTGGACTTTGCATCTGTTCTACGAGTGACGAAGTAGAAAAAGATCCCGAGTTTGAAAGTGAAGATGACCTTCCATTAACTGAGTGGGTTAAGCAGTTCAACTTGCCCAATAATTTGACAGAAAATCTTCAAACATATATAGAAGTTGACGACAACCTGGTTACAACAGCTTCACTTACAGATGAAGAAATTCTGGATTCGGTGAGAAACACTGACGAAATACAAGTGGATGAAGAAGATGGAATAGACGATCTAATCCCACCGCCAAGTATCAAACAAGCACTTGATGCAGCAAAACTATTAGAAAATTACTTTTTATATAATCAGGATAATCCGGCAATATATCAAGATATATGTAAAATACATAAGAAAATACAATTGAAATATTGGAACAGCAAAAAACACCAGACGAAGATAACAGACTATACGCAATAAGTGTTGTTATTTGTATAAATATGAATGTTCGTATGTAAAATCTGTACTATATTAATAAATACAATATTACATGTTATTATAGAAGAGTAAAATAATATTTTTTTATTTCTCTCCATTTAACGACCACTCTCTATAACGCCGAAAAATGCTCTGTCTGTTAAGTGTCGTTATATAAAGTTTGCACTGTATTTTCAAAATTGAGGAAAGCAAAGAAATTGGTCTGTAATTGTTTTTATCTTTTGGATTTCCTTTTTTAAAAAGTGGTAACACATTAGCACATTTCAGACAATCAGGAAAAACTCCACTCAAAATACTTAAATTGAATAAATGTGCTAATGTGTCAATTAAAAAGGGCGCAATATTCTTAAGGGTACCATTGCAAAAGCCATCGTATCCAGAAGATCTCGAGTTGTTAAGAGAGTAGATGATTTTTAGGACCTCTAGACCATTGATTTCCTCAAAAAAGAAGCTGTTTGTATTCGTCGTTGGTTCTAATATTTGATCCCTTACACATCGTTTGCAAAACGACGGGCAGTTTGGTTGGACTGCCTGTCCTACTGAGACAAAGAATTCAAGAAAAACTTGTTCATCGTATGGGTGGAAGACAACAACAACAGAAAGATGTCAATACGAGTGGTCAACTGATCGATCAAGAAAACACGAAAAGAAATTTCGAAAAATTTATATTGGAAGATGATGATGGGTAACTGTGGGAGTCCATTGAAATTCTGATTGACGAGCGAATTTATATAAATTAAAAACAGAAGGGGTCCAAGGACATAACCCTATGTAACACCACTAATTATTGTACTATAAGTAGTAATAAGTACTAAAAATACTATGAATATTAGCCGAGTGCTTCCTATCTGTAAGATAAGAGCGAAGCCAATTGTGAATTGCTCCTCTCAGATATGAGGTATGCATATGTATTTTTAAGAATAATATTGTGGTCCAATAAATTGAAAGCAACAACAACAGAAGAAAGTCAATAAGCCAACGCGTAGGACATTGTTGAGAGAATTAAGTACGGGGATGCTGATGAAGCTTCGAAGGATGAAACATTCATTTAAGCATTTAAAAAAACATTGAAGAAGTTGGTTACGTTCCAGAAGAAGTTTTCAACGCACTATTTCTATTGGAAGCAAATGCCTGAACGAGTCTTCACTTCAAAAGATGAAAGTTTTCATATGAATATAAAGCGTGCAAATAATGTCCAACTCTTCTTCTTGGTACTAAAGCTACATAGGATTTTAAAACTAAGCCGTCATTGGTCGATTTTATTTTTCATAAAATCCAAGAATTCTTAAGGGAGTAAGCAAGAAAGAATTGACTCTCATTTGAAAATCCAACAAAATGGCATGATAGAAGCTGCCTTTGAAGATTGGTTTGCAGTAAAAAGACTTTTCTTCAACGCTTTTTACCTTCTTATTTCGTTACTTTTGGATGATTTAGAGCTAATCTTTTGGATTTTGTATGGCTTTGTATGAAAAGTGATGACTTGTTGAGCGACATTTCGCCTTATGGCCTCTGATAGTGGAACATCAATAGGCTGTACAGAGAGGTATTATTAAACTTGGCGTTATAGTTCTTGGAGGACCAGAACCGAAGCTTTCGTCAATCACCAATGTGGTCCGGGATTCGTTGATTGGAAACTTGTGTATACTAAATCTGCCAGTATCCATCTAATGGATAATACGCGTCCGATATTGTATTCGAATCCCGTGTAACTGATGTCAGAAACCAACACACCAAACTCTGAATCAGTTTGATTATAAAGATTTATTGCATACAATATTTTCCAAGCTAGCTACTGCATAGGTGTATATATTCTGTTCATATATCTATGAGCTTTCCAATTAAGTAAGGGACAAAAGAAATGACTTTCGCCCAAGACATTGGCTTTAAACTTAAATAGAGGGCCCTATGGTTCGAGTTAAACCAAAACCTCAGCCAACATCCGAAAATCTTTTCTTGGTATATACTTTTTTTCAGCCGCCTTCATTTTAATACCCACAAGTAATTCATTAATGTCTCTGCTACGTAGTCCAGTGATATCCGTTTAAATAGGTTTGAAATGAAATACGTGTATATCATGAGTCTGAAGTTGACTAGCGATTTCTCGAGAGTCGGTTTTACACTCCCAACACTCCTACTTCATCTTGCACAAGTCTATGAGTCTAACAGGGATGTTGAAACTGCTCATACGAGTAGTGCTGTAATATTGCTGTAAGGTTGACAAATAATGTCAATATTCTGTGGATGGTTTATTTACTTGTTCAATGATGCGGATCATTATTCTTATAAACGATCCCAAGCGTTTGCAGAGAATATCTTGTATGCGATGTTGAGGAGACTGATCTCCCTTTAGTTGACGCAGTCAAAAAGATCTCCATTCTTATTCTATTCATTAAGCATGTTTTGGGTGATCACTACACCCAGAAACCAGCGGGCTTACGCCAGCCCCGCTAGAACCGGGCAGACAGCGGAATTTTGTCTATAAATTCGACCTATTGTCACTCCATAAAGCATGATTTCATTGCTGTTTGATTCTAGTTTTCTACTTCTGGCAGCTTATTACCAAAACTGGTACTCTAAAAACAGTTACAAATTAGTAAATTTTATAATGAAAATTCGTGCACTGTAAAAAAATTGTTTTTGGTGCATTTCGACCATTTTGCGGTTCTCATAATCGACATCCTGAGTAAGCAATTCAAGTCAAAGTGATCAAATTTCGCATCAATTTTAAGCTACTGGACGCCAAGAAAAAAAAATACATCAGAGGTGCATTTGTTGGTGGAGCAAATCCCGCTGTCGTAAGGGCATAACACCTATGGTAGTCTGATTTGCAAAGTCAGCGATAGAGTTCAGAAGGAATTTCTTGCTTGTGTACGCCCATATTTCCCTGTATAAACCGGCTGTTTTGGCACTTCCCGAAACCCAGGTGGACCAAAAATCAGATCTCTCGGATTTTTATTTACCTGGATATAGCTTAGTGCCATTATTCGTTTCTCATCGCGGTCTCGCCATTTAAATTCGTAGTGATGTCGCTTACCAAACTCTTCCGCAATACAACCAATCTTCAATCAACTTCGGAATTTAATTTCACATGGCTAAAATTCTCTGTCCGTAAGCAATCCATTCACTACTGTTTCCTTTGTAGAAGCGCCAATCTTAATAAAATTGCAACGTTTAATGCGTTCGATGACCTGTCAGACTCCTTTCAAAGAATTGTTTCCCTGTTTCTTCGCACTGAAATCGTTATAGCGGGCGATTTCAATGTACACAATTCTTGGTGGCTTCAACATCCTGGACAGACAACACCCGAAGGAAAGTATGTCGAAATCTTTACTGAGTTGTACCACCTAACTCAGCTTGTGAATGAGCCGTCACGTAATCCTGATGTTGCAGGTGATGTCGCCAACATATTGGACTTGTTCCTTACCTCTCCCCCTAATAAGTACACTATTAATATAGGCTCGTCAGACCAGTGTGTCATATCAGCTAAATGTTCGTGTCCCAAAGTTCATAAAAGGGAAAAGCTCCGAAAATAACAGTATGGCTTTACGAAAAAGCCTATTGGTGCGGCCTTAACAACTTCTTTCGGGGCTTTAACTGGTCGTTGTGCTTCCTCGGCAACGACGTGAATGCCGCTGCTGATATGGTCACAAGCATTATCCATTTGGGAATGAGAACTTTATTCCCAACAGGACAAATGGGATCAATCCCAACAAAAATGCGTGGTTTGACTCGAGCTGTAAAGTTTAATGAGCTAAGCTTTCGGTGATACAAGGCTAACGCCTCAGAGGATAACCGAACAAAGTACATACGACCCAGGAATGACTGCAACACTCACTTACGACGTATAAAATTTGAGTTTGACCAAAAACTAAGGCGTAACATCCTTAACTGTCCCAAAGGTAGCAAAAGTTTCGGGACATTCGATAAGAACATCAAAAACTCGACTTCGTCGTCTATACCGACGCTCATTCGTATTGACACGCCAGCTGTCAAATCGTTAGACAAAGCTAATTTACTCGCTGCTCACTTCACAGCCAGCTCGCAGCTTCCTGCTTTGCTTTGTCTCCACCTGACATCGAGTACGTTAATTCCACCATGGGACAAATACGTTTCCGTACTCGATTAGTGACAAGGATTCTCAAAGAGCTCGACATTCACAAATCCACTGTTCCGGATGGAACTTGCTCCACCAAGCAAGTGAAAGCGCTAGGTATTTCAAAAGCATTTGACAGGGTTTGGCATGAAGCCCTTTTGTCGAAAATGCGTGCATTTGGGATCGATGCGTCTCTTCTTCAATGGATTACAAGTTCAATACAAGTTGTCTTGGATGGATTCAAGTCTGAAGTTCACTATTTAAACGCCGGTGTTCCCCAGGGCTCCGTCTTATCTCCGACCCTCTTTCTCATTTTTATAAATGATCTCTTGTCTGCCACTTCTAATCCAACCACTCCTTCGCCGATGACAGTAGCCTCAGCTTATCACATTTGCTCACATCTTCACGGCCCTGCTTTTCGGCCGTAAGTTGTGATCGGCAGCGTATGTTAAGCTCATCAAATTCCGACATCGACAGCATTCTGGAATGGGGTAAGAAAAATAGAGTGGAAATTAATGCTTCCGAAACCCAATGCTGTCTTCTGTCATTAAAGCGTAACATAAACATAAAAATGGCACTTTCATCTCAGAAGCCGAAGCTTTCCATCCTCGGCATGTGTGTTAGTGACAACTTAAGCTGGAACGACCCCATATTCGATAGGCTTCCTATACAGATGCAAGAGATATTTCACCCCTTGTGTATAACATGCCAACATTTAAAACCAATGTCAACCGGTATCTCCTCCTTTCCTCCTCCTAGCTTCTGCCCGCACTGACAAAAAAAGCCATCTAAACATATGTGCAAAGTGCATTTAGAACAGTGTTAATGAAGACCGTGATGGGACCATTTGTCGGTATCGAATTTAGAAAAACTGGCGGAAGATACGTTTTTTTGGAGTAAAAAAAGCAAAGCTGTCGTATTTCGTCCGAAAGACAACCTCAGGCAATACGATTTATGGTCCGCCAGAATCGTTCAAAGATTTCAAATTTTTTTTTTACCAGAATGCACGACTAAACCTAATCCATATGTGGTTCCAGCAAGACGTCGCTACATGCTACACTGCACGCGACTCGATGGACCAATTAAGAAACGAGTTCGCAATTTTTCTTTCGTTTTTAGACTTGCGAATTGGCGCAAATTTATCGTGCGATTTGGCGTCATTAGAATATAATTGCGAATACATCAAATCACTCGCCTATGCCGATAAACCAGCATCAATTGCAGCCTTGGAAAATAACATTGAACTTGTTATGAGCGAGTCAATATGCTCGAAAAATGGATTCATCATATGAATCACATAAAAATGTTTCAGAAGTCATTCCTGCAGAAGCATCTCACCAACTCTTCGAGCGTGAAACATATGAAGAATCCACGACCAGCCTGTGGTTCGCAGTGCTTGATTCGCAGCAGCCTTATAAGCTTCCTTTCACGCTGCATTTATCGCCAAGCGAAGGTCCTTTGGAGGTGGTACTTTGAAACCAGCACATCAGAATCAACGTTCCTAGTGGCTTGTTAGTAGCATTTCTAGTGATGCTTGACGAATACACGATCAACACGTCAAATGTTGATGGCATACGTATTCGGATTTGTTTGCACAAAGATGGTGGTCCAAGTCAATGTTGATTCCACGGAAAGCCATTATATCGGAGAAGTATTTGACGTCGATGACAACATCCCAAAGACATGGAAATGGTGTGCTTGCTAAAGTAATATATCACCCTGTCGTGAAGTAAATAAGCCTGAATTCATGGGAAGTGATTGGTGCGGGCTATGTTTCGCACTTGCTTTGCTAAATTTTGAGTCACTCGTTAATATGAGATTAGTTCATAATACTCGAGGCCAGTGGTTTTCTCTGAGAGAAAGCTTACTGGACTGAAGCCCAATCGACTAATCCTGTTCTCTTCATCAAGAAATTCACTACTCACCCTGCTCGTTTCTAAATTAAAAAGGAAGTCTCTAAATGGTAATGGTTCTTTCTTCTTGAATTGTTTATCACAAATACCTACTAAGCATGTGCGAATTTAAAAGATTCTGTATCTTACTTGTACATGATTTTAATTACTACAAATAAATAAATAAATAAAGCAAGAAGATGGAGATCTGAATTACTACCATGCTCGGCGACAGCAGCGAGTGATTTAATCGGATTAAGTTCTTCTGCTGGAGTTCTAGTTGATGCTTACCTTCAGGCGAACATTTTTTGCTAATACAATATAGGGCTATCCGCGGCAGATTTTGTTCGATTTATAGATAAAGCCTCTGTGACGCAACTGTCCGAAATTTACTGAACGCATATTGTATACCTTCGTAGCCTTTGCCAGTAAGTATGGGTTAGTTGTCCGATTGATTGAGGTTCACCAATAAATATATAAAATTTATCGCGTCGAAATGCCAAGCAAATAAAATATTCCTCAAAAACAAAAAATACAATAAATAAAATAAAAGAAAAATGTTTACTACACTCTTGCAAAGACTCAACAAATACCTCGCGTGGATTCTCCCTAACCACACTTATGTACATAACTCTACTCTTAACCTCATTATCCGTTCTCTGAACCCGTCGATTTCAATTCCATTTCCATGCAACAGTCACCGCCACACGACTCCCAGAATGTTCATGCACAGTTCCACGTTCACGAGCAGCATGCAAAACATCATCCATCCATCGCCTTCAGACTCACCGTTCTCGTTCCCTCGCTTATCGACAACATGACATTGTCAACAACTGACTTCCTTATTTGACGTCCAAACAACATCGAACAACGTTTTCTCAGCGCTCCAAAACACACCCGCACTCCGGGCTAACAAGGGTGTAATTAAACTAATTATGCAAACCATACCAGCCAGGTCGATGGAACCCAATTCGCGCTACTCGAACGCTTGTATCTAGCACGTACTGTCGCACCATGCCATCGCCATGCCGATTTTAGGCCACCAAATCGTTCAACATGGTTTGACGGTTTTTTGAAGTGCCTTCGGACGCGACATCAATTCCAACCAAAGGGTAAATGACGCTTGCCTGTAATTGAATATGAATGACGAACGTTTGACGACCCAATAACATTGACTGAGTGTCCATTGAATGGGTGTGGAATCGGATGGGGTAGCGCGTTATCTAAGCCAGGGGGTCAGCTATGAAAATACATGTGCCGATTGGGTCGCACTACTACAAATAAGAGCAATTTTCATCCTGAGTTAGGGAAGGAATTAGAGATAGCTGCAATTATGGGCAATTATCAATGCAGAATCGGTAACCAGATAATTGTCTGCTCGCCAAGAGCGCACATTTGAATTACATAGTTTCGTGGAACGATTGATAATGGCTCATGTGAATGTATAATGCAAACTGCTGTTTATCGAAATCAATATATCAATCAAACAATCGTTGATCACAGACCAGTGAAGGAGTAGGTAGTGTTTCGGCTAGAAAAGTGTAAAAACAATTATAAACAATATAAGTGCGCGTTTAGGCGAAGTATTCGCGGAACTCGAATTAGCCCAGTGGTTAAGTGCCCGACCCACAGTCGGAAGGTTACCGGTTCGGATCCCAAGTCGGGAGGAAAGTTTTTCGTGTGCGTTTTTCTCTGTTTCTTCTGCTGCTTCTGAATTAGTTGGAAGTAGCAGGAGGAGATGTCGGGAGACGGCGGGGGAAAACCCGTACGTCGTACGGAGTCGGAATCGGGTGATTTATCATCCGATTTCGCAACACCGACCGTCGTCATGAAGAGGCGCAGAAGGGCCAACCAGAAGCCCAATCTAACTAAGCGCCCCTCCCTCACTACTTCGACTGAAAAGCTGCAGGTCGAAGCGAGGAAAGGGGCGCCATCACCATCGACGTCCGAAGCAGCTCAACCAAAACCAGCGATCCCCGTGGAAGCGGATACTGCCACCTTTCCTATAGTAGGGAAAGCCGCTACACGGGGGACAATAACCCCTTCGCCCCCCCTTTATATTCAGCCACGGAGGAAGAGCGTAGCGAACTGGAACAGAAAGAGCGTATCCTACGTGCCCAGCTGCAGGCCGTAGTTGATAAGCTGAAGGAGATAAAGAAGAGGGATTTAGAGCAGGCAGCAGCCGCCCCACAGCAAAAGCAGCAACAACAACAGCAGCCGCAGAAAAAGCAGCAGCAACAGCCACAGCAGCAACAACGACAGCCGCAACAGCAGCAGCAGAAACAGCAGCAGCAACAACAACAGCCGCAACAGCAGAAGCAGCAGCAACGTCCTAAAAAGGAGAAAGTGCCACCCATCTTCACCTATACCACGGCCCTACGAGAGACCATCGATCTCTGTAAGTATGCTATTGGTGTAGGTAATTTTCAAATTAAATGTTTAGGCCAAAAACGCTATGCTATTCAGTGCAAGACACTGGAACAGCATAAGCGGATTAAAAGCTTATTAAAGGAGTCCACAACGGAGTTTTTCTCCTTCACTCCGAAGGCAGAGAGGTTGCGGACAATGCTCCTTAAAGGCGTGGAGTCGATCGCAGACCCCGAGGAAATGCTCTCAGAGCTCAAAGAGTTCGAGGGTGACGACCTCAAATTCGTGGGGGTTAAGCCATTCTCTACGGTGAGCTCCCGACGGGAGAAGCGAGTTATTCCCTTCTTCTGTAGCTCACACCCAGCAGCAAGCTGGAGAGGTTAAGGACTATCACCACCTTAGCGTCCCAGACTGTCACTTGGGAAACATTAAAGAGGAGCGGAAACATTTTGCAATGTATCCGCTGCCAAAGGTTCGGGCACGCCGCGTCGAACTGCGAAATGCAGCCTCGATGCGTTAAGTGTGCAAAGAACCACAAGAACGAGGAATGCGACCTTGGGAAAGACAAGGTGGCGGATAGAGAGCAGCTCGAGTGTGTCTTGTGTAGGAACCGAGGGCACCCTGCAAACTATCGGGGATGTCCTAAGTTCCAGGACATCAAGAAAGAAAACCTGGCCCGTAAGCAGAAGGTCGAGGAGAAGCGTCCCTCGGGTCGCTTCCAAACACCAGCCGTCACATCCCAATTGACCTACGCCCAAATGGCGGCAGGTTCGGGAAAGACGGTACAAAAGCCCATGACTGTTCCTAAAGCCCCAGTGCCTGTCTCTAAGGCACCGGTGGCCGAGGTGGATGTCTGTTCGATCTTGCTCGCAATCCAAGGGCAGATTGGGCAGCTCCAGCAACAGATCCTGGAGACGGCGACCCGAGTAGATAGTATCTACTCGCTTCTGCCGGGCCTAGCGCACCTAAGGTCGTGATGGGTACGCTGGTAGAGAGGCGCTTGAGGATCCTGTCGGTGAATGTAAATTCACTGATAAGGATCGAGCGACGAGCCGTACTTTTTAACCTGTTGCAGGACGAAAGCCCCGATGTACTCTTGGTTAGCGAAACAAAGCTAAACCAGAAGCACAAAATCCGGCACAGTTCTTATAGAATAATTAGAAGGGACCGACCCAACGCTATTCAAGGCGGGGGAGTTGCGATCTTTATTAAAAACAATTTTAAACATAAAGTCATATATAGCGGTGAAGTGCGGAGGTTCCAGGTGTTAGAGGCCTGTATTGTGTGCATTCCTCTCCGAAATGGAAAGAGAATGTACATTGTATCGGCCTATGCACCTGAAGCACCTCAACCCAATATTTTTATCGCAGAACTCGAGACACTTTTTCGATCTCTGCGCTTAAACTCAGTAGAAAACTTTTACATTCTGGCCGGCGATTTAAATGCCAAACATAGTGATTGGGGAAATAACATTCCCAACACTAGGGGGAGCCTACTAAGCCATTGGTGGATTCTTCGCAGCATTGAATATAGAGTCAAGTTGCTCGCAACGGATAGTCCGTCGTATCCTAGGAGCGGCTCCTATCTGGATCTCATGCTAACGGACTCTCGACTGAGACTGGCAGACACGAACGAATGGTCTATTAACTGTCTGCGGACCATTGTATACGACAGTGACCACTGCGGACTATGTGCCGTGATCACAGTACCTGACGAGTTCGCGGAGATGGCAGAGTGTGTCCAAACGCACCCCTACGATTACAGTAGGGTGTGCTGGCCGCGCTTTGCCAATTCCCTAACGAGAGCGTTCACTTCGAGCGCCTCCTTTCCACCGACTAATAGGAATCTGTCAAACTACGAGATTGACAGGTATCTCAAACAAATGGACGATGTCATTAAAGAGACAATGAACAGTACGATACCACGCCAAAGACAGCACGATACCACAAACGTATACCGAAACGCGACAATCGACGCACTGCACAGACAAAAAAGTAGACTCCTGACAAGACTCAAACTCTTATACAGGCGGTTTACCGAAAGACAAAACTCGGAGGTCAGGACACTGAAGTCACTGATTAAAAATATCCAACAGTTAATCAAGGAAAATTACAGAATATCTGTAAGTTTGCATTGGAACAAAAGAATTCGTGCTGTAAAATCCAATAGCGCGAGTATGTTCCCGCAAATAAATAAAATATTTCGGAGAAACAATCAGAATGACATTCGGGATCTAAAGCTTCCGAGAACGTCAGACAATGATCCGGAGAGCGCCATCCTGGATGATGACTTCTTCGTGATCGAGGATCCTCAGGAGAAGGTGGCGACAGTGGGAGCTGTCTTCCAGGAGGTGTACAAGGTGAATGATAGTATTCGCCCGAACCACCACCTGGAAGATAGAACCCTGCTTCATCACTTCTATCTTCGAAATGATATCGATCATTGGCGATCAGAGAACCTTGGTTTTACAAGGTTCAATGAAGATTTCATGGCAAACAATGTCATCGCCAATGAGGGGGTTAATACCCTGTTCATATCGACGGAAGATCTTCAGATGATCTTCGAGTCATTGAGGAAGAAAAAATCCGCGGGAGTTGACGGTATATCCAATGCTGTACTTAGGCACCTTCCGCCAGTGGCTGTAGAGAGGTACACCATCCTGTTCAACAATGCACTGAATAATGCATATTATCCAGTGCACTGGAAGACAGCGGTGGTGCAACCAATTCCCAAGAGGGGTAAAGACACATCTAACCCGGAAAATCTCCGGTCAATAAGTCTCCTTCCGAGTATCAGCAAGGTCTTCGAGAAGGTGATCCATAGGGCCCTGTCTAAATGGGTTGAGGACAATAAAATCATCCCGGATAACCAATTCGGTTTCAGAGCGGGGCATGACACTATTCATGCCGCGTCGAAGCTTGTGTCGGATGTCCAATAGAATAAATGCAAGAACCAATGCACGGGTGCCTGTCTGATTGACTTAGAAAAAGCCTTCGACACCGTATGGTTAGAAGGTCTTTATTACAAGCTCAGTCGGCTGGGCATAAGTAAACCACTGCTATATATGATTTTTGACATGTTAACAGGTAGAAAGTTCGTAGTGAAAATTGCCAACGTGACTTCTACCCAAACATTTGAAATCAAAAATGGACTGCAACAGGGTACGGTAAATTCGCCGATCCTTTTCAGCATTTACCTAAGCGATCTGCTAGTTTCTCTTCACCATTCAATAGCGTACGCAGACGACCTAATCGCGTACAGATCAGGTCCAACGATCGACGTCATTGTTACTCTTCTGCAGCGTGACTTCGAAAAAATTCAGCAGTATTGTGATGACTGGAAGTTGAAAATCAACTTCCAGAAATCAGAATCTATATTGTTCAGAACGCCTTTGTCTAGGGCCTCTCGGGACACTAGAAAAAACTGGCGCAGGTTCTTAATTTTAGGACCGGACGGACGTCCACTGGCGAGACAAAGTGTAGTCAGATACCTTGGGATCGTGCTGGATCAGTATCTATATTTTGACAAACATGTAGATGCTGCTCTGGCAAGGGCCCGGGGCGCTTTCGCTCTAACAAGATGGCTGTTTCATAGCAGCCAACTTGATTCTAGGGTGAAGGTAATCTGCTACATGGCCTTAATCAGGCCCATGGTTGCCTATGGATGTCCCGTCTGGTTCAATGAGAGAGCCAGCTTAATGGAAAAGATTCGGGTGTTTGAGAGACAATGTCTCAGGACGTGTCTGGGGCTACATAGGACACCCGAATCTGAGTACACAAAATTTTACCCGAACGAGGTCCTATACGATAGGGCCAGGATTGTACGGATAGATAATTTTTTGATCAAACTGATTCGAAGCCACGTTGCGAGAGCAATGACTTCGGTCAATAGCCTGATTTTCGGGGCTTACTACCCCAACGACTTATATCACGAGAGAGTGCGCCTTAATGGCTTTGTTCCGCCAGAAGCATTCCTCTATTTAGATAGATGTGGGCTGATCCAGGATAGATTGGCGGTGCCGCTAATCTTCCACGTGGGTCGCAATTCCGTGGAACGGCGATTCCTCTACGAACCCGATGTCGCGCTCCGTGAGCCCGAGCGCCTCAGGTTCTGTAGATCGGTCTCACGCCGGGATCGAGGAGACGTAGTCCGCCAGCATCAACGCTTTTGGTGGCTGGAGAGAGCTACGTCAGTGGACACTTTGAGAGCTTCAGCCTCTTCATCGCATGGCCTGCCTAACACTAATGGCAGGCTTACATAGGCTAGGGTAGGGTAAGGTAGGGTAGGGTAGGTAGTAGTAGGGTAGTATGTATATAAAAAAAAAAAAAAAAAAACAAAAAAAGATATATGTATATATTAAATATATATTATGTATATAGTTTATATATATATATTTTAGTTAAGTTAGAATAAGTTAGGTTTAGTTACGTTAAGGTAGGCTTAAGTTTTATATATAATACAAAAAATGATAATATGCTAAGTTTTTAATAAAAAACATTTTTCTTAGCTTAAGCTTGATATAGTAATGTTAGTGGTAAGTTGATATAGTAGTCGAAAGACATAGATTTAAGTTGTTACGTCTATTTTAGAGTGTCCGCCTAGGGCCAGTAAGATATCTAGATTGTTAAGATAGTTAAGCTAGTTTTTAAGCATTTTTGTCTAGGGTAAGATAGATCTAAGAAATTATGAATAAAAATTAATTAAAAACTAAAAAAAACTAAACTAAAAATCAATCAAACAATTAGAGCTCTTTAATTGAATTGGTTACTTATCGAATTAATCCATCCTCTGAATCCGTTTTCAATTGTATTTATGGCGGAAGTGTCCTTTAACGGAAATTGTGGGAAGATTAAAGCATCAGGAGGGAGAATTGAGGGGGAATTGTGAGACTGCATCTGCATCTCAAACCCAATCATTTTGACTGAAGGAAACGCGGAACTTCATGGCTTTCGTTTCGTTGAATCGACGGATTGCTTTTCCTCCGGGATTATTTAGTACTTTCTACCAGTCGAAATGCACTTCTTGACTACTTGTATTCCATTCGCTTTTTTCTTTTTAAGAAAGTTGAATTTTTCAATTTTCCTTGAACGAGGTATTTGTCGAGTCAGCAACGAATGCTTTTTAGTTCCCGATGGAAACTACGCGCGAAATACCAACAGACAACGCTATCGAATGGTAATACGGAGAGGGATGAAGCTATGGATTCGATCTTTGTATGAATGATTGATTGATGTCTTGAGGGTAACTGTTGAAGCGTTGGCCGATTTATTATGACAATGAACTGTTTCATTTTATTGCTGATTAAGTGAACGTCGGCAGTGTATTTTGTAAATTAGTGCCCTGGTATAGGACTATATAAAATCGCAATATGAGTGAGACTGAGACACAGCAGGTCTCAGCTAGCATATTACCGACCTTGATTCATCGTTATCCTGAACGAGTTAACAGATTTGACAGAGATGTTAAAACAAGACATATGCTGTCATCCCATTATACCTATCTATGCCTTGATATGCGGTAGAGGTGACAAGTTACCTAATCTCCCATTAAGAAAGTTTGAGTATTGTATATGCGACGGAGAAAATAATGTTTGCTGCTGCTCGTCGCGTCCCTGTTTTGCTCCTTGGCTGTATTCATCTGATATCTGCGTCACTGGCGGTTCGGAGTTCAGGTAGCAAGCGGTTGAATAATCAGGGGTACCTTGTTTCTTCATGTATTCTGATTCATATGTTCGCAATGGTAAAGTCCAAAAACTTAAATCTGTTTTAGGGGAGGGTGATGTTGATGCATGCTGTGTTTACCCAACAGATGTTGGGACGTCCACAGTATCCGGATTATAATGAGTGATCACAATTCGAATTAAACGATTTTTGGGTGTTTTCATATCATTTCACTGTTAAACAATTAAACTGTTTAAAATCCCCGTTGCGCCCACTTCATAAAGAGAGTTATTCACTAGAAATATGAACTCTTCTTATCTTAATAGAAGCCTGGCCCTTTATGTATTGTATGAACTGTAACTGTTGAAGCGTCCATCCAGAGTTACGTTGGAACTGGCCAACGAACAACATTTGGAAATTATTAAAAATTATTATCGATTTTCTGAGCTGTTAGTCGGAATCTTAAGAGCGCTTTCTCGGTCGTAATAGTCATCTCACAGAATTTTGCGCAAACATTTTGGCTTACATCCTTACAAGATCAAATAAACTTGAGAGTCAAATCCCCTTGAAGCTTAAAAAAAATCTTGAATTTCATCGAAAAATTACTTCACAGATGAATTTTATTTTAGGCTGTATCAATCAGCAAAAAATGCGTCATTGGCTAGCAATAATTCCACATGTGCTTCCAAAGACTCAATTTCAAAGTTTGAAGTTCAGGCCAGAGGACCCGCTTTTTGATTATTAAAATTATCACCATGTTATGGTCATTGGAGTTCGCTATCGTGCCATTGGGAAAACAATTTTTGGCCAGAATTTAATTGGCAAAACAAAAGTAAAAACAATGTAAGAATAAAAAATATTCCTGTCAGTTGATCACTGACCATCAGAGCATACGGACGTGATTTAGCTGTAGTGATAGTTATATAAACATTCAGCCGCAAAGAACGTAAAATGGCCGAGGACCTCGCGAGAACCAAGGTAAAAAAAAAGTATAGGCCCGCATCCGACAGATCCCCTATTCGATTTCCGGGTGAGGAAACTGTTTTTACGTGTATCTTTCTTTCTTATTTTATTCATTATGCTGCTATTAAAGTAAGTTTGAACTAGCAGGCGCAGGCCGTTCATTTTAGAAAGTCAGATCAAGTGGCAACCATGAAATTCTGCTCCTTAAACCCTAAGACCGAGAGGCTACAGACGATGCTCCCCAAAGGCGATGCTAGCTGATAGCGGAACCCGAGGTATTGCTCTCAAAGTTTCAGTTCATGGAAGCCCTTCATTACTACGCGGGATAAGCGAGCTTTACCCTTCTGCCTAGTCCAGCTCACACCCAAAGGTAAGTGGGAGAGGCTAAACAGTATCATTTCCTAAGCACCCCAGACTGTGAAATGCGATTCGGGCACGCCGCATCGATCTACGAAATGTAGCTTCGATACTTTAAGTGTTCAAAAGACCACAAAAAAAAGGAATGTAAACTGGGACAAAGCAAGGTGGTGGACAGCGAGCAGCATGAGTGCGATGTCGTATATTCCAAGACATAAAAACATCAAACCTGCTCTTAAGCAGAAGGCTGAGGAGGGACGTCGCGTACAAATACCAGCCGTCACACCCCAGATTATCGTACACAGAGGTGGCGGCAGGTTTGAGGCAGACGGTACAAAAACCAATGGTTTTCCCGAAGCTCCAGTGCCTCTTCCCAAGGCACCGGAGGTCGAGGTGAATATGCTATTTATCAACCTTTCGCAAGACAAAAGTCCCCATGTACTTTTGGTTACTTGTACAGAGCTAAACTAGAAGCACAAAATAGGGCATTGTTCTCACAAAATACTTCGCAGAGACCGACCCAACGCCACAGGAGGCAGTAGAGTTGCGATCTTCATTAGAAATCATTTTTAACATAAAATTATAAGCAGCGGTAAAGTGCGGGGTTTCCAAGGGCTAAAGGCCTTTATTTTGTGCCTTCTTTTCTGAAATGGAAAAACATTATAAAAGTTATCTCAATGAGGGTTGGCAGATGTTGAAATGGAATAAATCAAGTCGTGTGTGAGGTACTAACAACATTCTTTTTAGGGTTCCGTACCTTAAAAGGAAAAATCGGAAACCTTATAAGATCACTTTGTCCGTCTGTTTGTATGTCAAGACCCTTTATCTCGGGAACGCGTGGAGATATCGAATTGAAATTAAAACCATACACTTAGATCTGCGGTCGTTAACGTAAAAAAAGACACGGCCATTTATGCCACAAAAAGGGAACCATAACTTAAGGAACCAACATTTACAGGGTATTTCCCATCGACCTAGAACTATGAAATTTGGCAAGTAATATCATCATATACAGCAAGTACAGGGACAAGTCTGAAAACTATCCATTTGAAATGAAATCATAGAAAATATAGTCTTTATTCAAAGTACGTAATGGGCCAGCGCACACGGTAGTATTTCTATGAGCAGAAAAATGATTTTATGGGAGAGAGAGCTGAAGTGTACAGCATGAAACGGAGTAACACATATGCAACTCTTTATTTTTCGAGTCTGCACGTTTTTTGTCTGATATTGCGTTTCAATCGTAATTCGTCATTAACGCAGTGAAACGAGGTTCACATATACAATTGAAATGAAAGAAGAAGAAGGGAGATGACGAAGAAGAAGAAGAAAACAGAAGAAAAATAAAAGAACAAAATGTTATCCCGATGACAACAACACGCGTTGTTCCAAAGCGGTACCCCATCTAAGTACTGACCACGCCTGACACTGTTTGATTGCGGTGATCGGACAAAAACCGATAAGTTTTTTTTTTAGTTTTTTTAATTAATCTTAACTTAAATCTATGTCTGTCGACTACTATAACAAATTACAATTACCATTGTTATAACTAACTTAAGCTAAGAAAAATGTTTTTTTTATTAAAAACTTAGCATATGATCAATTTTTTTTTTACCTTAACCTAACTAAACCTAACTTATTCTAGCTTTATTAAAATATGTACATATAAAAGTATATACATAATATACAGGGTGTCCCACGAGCAGTGTGCCAAAAAGCTAGAGCGTGTAGGTCTGGTCAAGACAAGAAAAAAATCGTATGGGAGGGGGGGGTCTATTCCCCCCCGTTTAGCCAGGAGGGGCAATTTTCTAAAAAATTTACTTAATTTGGAAAAAAAATTATTAAAAATCAACAGTAACAGCCACAATGCCACGATATACTTTTTTGTAAAGCCAGAAACCTCTTCTTTGATCTTGTTTTTAAACGAAGCTGTTGTAAGGAATAGTTTTTGAGAAATTAATTTTCAAACTCAAAATTTTGAAAAAAAATTGAAAAAAAAAATGTTTGAACTATTTTTTTTCAAAATTGTATGTAATTAAGAAGTAATTTTTTTTCAAAAATTCAATGCTCTCAATAGCTTTTAGTTAAAAGCAGAAAACCGGATGCAAAAATGTCTTGTAGTTTTTGAGAAATTAAAAAAAAACCCGAACCATTTTTTTCTAAGAAAAACCTTTTTTTTTTGTTTTAACGCGACTGGACTTGTAGGCAAATTAATGTACGAACCATTGACCTCTTTTTTTATTATTTTTAAAAAAATCGGAGATTTATGAGGATACAATAAAGTGACACAGTATTGGAATAACCTTGGATTAATCCTTGTTTTTTCATTAATAACGCCTGAAAACTGACCTGCCAATTTCGTCTGGGTCCGCCCGCCGCCGATGGGTTCTACCCGAATTTTGGATTTGTTCCGACGCAATCCCTCCCTTAGTACAAGGAAGATGGCTATTATGCTTGGAGTGCCCAAATCTAGAGTATGGAGAGTGATTCATACCGAAAACTTACACCCGTACCATTTTAGGAAAGTTCAGGGACAGAAAGTTCAACGACAAGTTTTTGAGAGCAGAATTTTGTCGATCATTACTGTTTCGAGATGAAACTGAACGAAACTATTTTGCAAGGATATTCTGGACGGATGAAGCACAGTTTACCAGAGATGGGGTTACTAACTTCCACAATTTGCAATTATTGTAATAGCACCAATCCACACAACAAGAAATAAAATAAATCACAGCACCGCTTTAGCTGTAATGTTTGGCTTGGTATTGTTGGACAAACTGTAATCGGGCCCCGGTTTTTGAATGCCGTTATTAATGGAGAATCATACCTGCAATTCCTACGAGACCATTTGCCCGATTTGATGGACAACGTTCCTATGGCCATAGCAGATAATTTAATCTACCAGCAAGATGGAGCACCAGCACACTAGAGCTTACGGGTTAGAAACTGGCTGAATGATCATTTTAGTGACCGTTGGATCGGAAGAAGGGGCCCCACGGAATGGCCATCTAGATCACCAGATTTAACTCCTCTAGATTTTTATGTGTGGGGATTCATGAAAAATTATGTTTACGAAGTGGAAATAGTATCTTTGGAACAACGGATTGACGTCGCTGGAGTCAAATTGCAGGAAAATTTGTCAAGCATAGACTTATGTATGTGCAGCCATTAGAAGGAGATATAATCTTTGCCTTCTAAAAAATGGGGATCATATTGAAAATTTATTATAATAAAACTCCGAATTTTTTAAAAATAATAAAAAACGAGGTCAATGGTTCGTACATTAATTTGCCTACAAGTCCAGTCGCGTTAAAATCAAAAAAAAAGGTTTTTCTTAGAAAAAAAATGGTTCGGGTTTTTTTTTAATTTCTCAAAAACTACAAGACATTTTTGCATCCGGTTTTCTGCTTTTAACTAAAAGCTAATGAGAGCATTGAATTTTTGAAAAAAAATTACTTCTTAATTACATACAATTTTGAAAAAAAATAGTTCAAACATTTTTTTTTTCAATTTTTTTTCAAAATTTTGAGTTTGAAAATTAATTTCTCGAAAACTACTCCTTGGAACAGCTTCATTTAAAATCAGTATGAAAGAAGAGGTTTCTGGCTTTACAAAAAGGTATATCGTGGCATTGTGGATGTAACTGTTGATTTTGAATAATTTTTTTTCCAAATTAAGTCAATTTTTTAGAAAATTGCCCCTCCCGGCTAAAAGGGGGGAAATAGACCCCCCCCCTCCCATACGATTTTTTTCTTGTCTTGACTAGACCTACACGCTCTAGCTATTTGGCACACTGCTCGTGGGGCACCCTGTATATCTTTTTTTTTTTTTATTTTTATTGTTTTTTTTTTCTTTCCTATACTACTCTACTACTACCCTACCCTACCCTACACGACCTTACACTACCCTAACCTATGTAAGCCTGCCATTGGTGTTAGGCAGGCCTTGCCTTGAAGAGGCTGCTCCTATCAAACTGTCCGTTGACGGAGTTCTCTTCAGCTACCAAAAGCGTTGATGCTGGCGGACTATGTCTCCTCGATCCCGGCGTGAGACCGATCTACAGAACCTGAGGCGCTCGGGCTCACGGAGCGTGACATCGGGTCCGTAGAGGAATCGCCGTTCCAGGGAATTGCGACCCACGTGGACGATTAGCGATACCGCCAATCTATCCTGGATCAGCCCACATCTATCTAGATAGAGGAATGCTTCTGGCGGGACAAAGCCGTTAAGGCGCACTCTCATGTGGTATAATTCATTGGGGTAGTAAGCCCCGGAGATCAGGTTATTGACCGGTCATTGCTCTTGTAATGTGGCTTCGAACCGGTTTGATCAGAGAGTTTTCCACCCGCACAATCCTGGCCCTATTGTATGAACCTCATTCCGGTAAAATTTTGTGTACTCAGATTCCGGCGTCCTTCGTAGCCCGAGACAAGTCCTGAGACATTGTCTCTGAAACACCTGAATTTTTTTCATTAAGCTGGCTCTCGCATTCAGGCCGGGCATCCATAGGCAACCATGGGCCTGATTAAGGACAAGTGGCAGATTACCTTCACTCTGGAATCAAGTTGACTGTTACGAAACTCTTGTCAGAGCGAAAGCGTATAATACGAGTATACGAGTATTTTGACATGTTTATCAAAATATAGATACTGATCCAGCACGATCCCAAGGTATCTGACTACACTTTGTCCGCCAGTGGACGGACGTCCGGCTCAGTCCGGCTCAAAGATAGAGAACCTGCGCCAATTGTTTGTAGTGTCCCAAGAGGCCCTAGATAAAGGCGTTCTGAACAATATAGATTCTGATTTCTGGAAATTGATTTTCAACACCAGTTATCACAATACAGCTGAATTTTTTCGAAGGCACGCTGCAGAAGAGTAACGAAGACGTCATCGTTGGACCTGATCTGTACGCGATTATGTCGTCTACGTACGCTACTGAGTAGTGAAGAGAAACTAGCAAATCGCTTAGGTAAATGCTAAAAAGGATCGGCGAATTTACCGTACCCTGTTGCAGTCCGTTTTTGATTTCAAATGTTTGGGTAGAAGTTACGTTGGCAATTTTTACAATGAACTTTCTCACTGTTAACATTTAAAAAATTATATAACATATAGCAGTGGTTTACTTATGCCCAGCCGACTGGGCTTGTATCCCCTATGCAGCAATTTTGCTCTTTAACACAGCCATGCATTTTACATTTCTTTGGAGATTTAAACAGTATGGTTTCTATGAGGGAGGATATACTGAGGGTCCTATTCTCAAGATCTGTAGTGAGATTTCTGACAGTTTTACTAATACGCAGTGCTACTGAAGTATTTTACACCTTTAAAAACCTTCTCAGCTCTCGCTGTTTATTAATAATAATAATAAAAAGAATAAATAATATGACAACACCAAACATGCCATTTTCTAGAAGAATTTGTTGCCTTAAATTTTACATTACGACAGCAATAGGACTTTTCAATAAATTACAATAGCAGGGGTGTTCCAAAAGTGATGAATGATGATAATGAAAATAAATCAATGTGATTACAGTTAAAAATTATTTGTTTTTCTGCAGAGTCTCTTATTATTTTCTTTTATCTATCGAGACAAATATTGAAAAATATTCTAAGTGCATTTCTTAAAGTCGATTAAACAATATTTTTGTATTTGTTTAGTCAGCCTATCTGAGGAAATTGTGAATTCTTATTGATGAAGTAACTAAATAAATATAATTTTATAAATAAACAAGTCAATACATATCCACCTTTTTTCGAAAAAAAATTCTTTGTCTTCACCCAAACGTCTCAACAGCGGCCATTACTTCCCCATCGTCTTCAAATTTCTTGCATCGGATGTGTTCCTAGAGCCGAGGAAAGAGGTAGAAGTCACTGGGAGCTAGATTTGGAAAATAGGGCGGGTGTTCGAGCAAGTTCGAATTCCGTTTCTTGAAGGGCAGCCATGGCAACTGTGGCTTTGTGAGCCGGTGAGTGAAACAGTGTAACAAGAAACGCCTTACTTTGTCGCCTTACTTGACGCTTTAACCCTTTAACGTCGCTATGGGCGACAGGTATTGGAGCGTGCAGTAAAGAAAATGTTCACGTTACGTGTTTTCGTTTTAAAAACTAAAGCTTTATTCAAATACCTTTTTCATAAAATCCAACAAAATCATAAACAAACAAATTTAGTCGTGTTTCCGTGTGAGGTGTTTTATATTTGTGCTTTGTGTGGTATCGTTCGAAACAGTCACCTATGTGCAAGGCCGGCTTAGCCGAACAAGTACATAGCAGAATAGTACCTCGACTCCCTCCTTCCATGTTTTACTTTCCGATTAGAGCATACGACACAATCTTTACTTCTTCCTGTCTCATCTCGCCGAATAATATGTAGAAAGCCGTTGAGCCTTTCTGCTGTTCCAGAAGTCGAAGGTCGCTCTATGAATTTGACGATTGATTCGTCCACTGATAACTCCACCCCGCGTAGAAAATTTTCACGACATTTGCTATCAATACAATCCAACAAATTACTAATTTTCTGCGTCCTGGTTGTCATGTTTCGCGTACCCTCAATATATTCATTTATGTGAAGCATCCAAAATAGTTGTAAAAATCGGTCTCTCCTGAATATTTTAGCAAAGTATGGGATCCTACATTTCTTGTCTGTAGTCCAATAATCCTTCAGGCTCAGAAGTGGCATTGTCCCCATAAGCAATTATATGCCGAGAAATGCTCGCATTTCTTTTATTGTAACATCCACCCATGTACGCCGTGTGGACCGCTTTTTCAAATGTTTTCCTTGTATCATGTGATTTGCGTACCGATTAGCATCCTCAACTATTTTCCTGATCAACCAGTGAGTTGAAGAAATCCACTGGTTCCGTATAATTTGAATGTAGTTGTGATCCAGATTGTTCATGATCCAGATGTAAATTGTATTGTTTGTGGAATGGTATCGTGATTTGTGACATTCGTCCATTTGTTATCACTACTGCTATCACTTTCTTGAACAATCAATTCTTCATTACTGCTACTGTCACTGCCCACATTGCCTGAGTGCATTCCTTGTTGCTAGGATTTCCACTGGATGAAGCAATGTCGCCATCTTCTGTGTGGTCAGATTTAAAGTAGAATTCGTCAGTACTGTCACTATCGAACGTTTCGTCTCTGGATCTTTTAGTCATCTTGTGTAGTATGTTATAAGATATGAAATGCGTGTAAAACTTTGCTGATTTCTCTGGTAGTGACACTGAAAGACTGACTCGACAAACTGAAATTATTCTGACCCTACCATTGTATCGCATCGAAAACTACATTATACGAAAGATAAGACTTCATTGCTAAAAATCTCTAATTTCATTGAGAGGCAACTTGACTTCTTAGGCTGGTGTCCCCATGCATATCTTATCGTTTAGGATGACAGACGTACGCCAGTAACAGCGCGAGAATTGGGTAAAAAGGCTTGGGCGGCTATTTGCCGACACTCGTCCGCAAAGGGTTAAATTTCTTTTGTGTCTTATGTGGGAGGCTCGCTTCAAAGTCATAGTTTATGGTTTGGTTTCAGGATCAAAATGTTGGATTCGGGATTCGTCCATGATCACGAAACGAAACGAAAAACATTTCCTGATCTGGAATTTCTCGAGATCCATCCTCGACCCTGTCAACTCGTTTTTTTTTTTTTGCTCGTCGGTTAACATTCTCCGTACCCAATGCGCCAAAACCTTTTTTAATATTTTTTTTTATTTGAATCCTGCCATTTGAGATCCCTGTGACCTTAGCTCTTCGATCTGTGAACTCCTTTGTCACATTATCTCCAATGGGAGACGTGGATGGACGTTCTTTGAGATGGACGGTCGTGGATGTTCTGCCTAGCTTGAACTCCTTGGTACAGCGTGTTACTGTGAAATATGGAGGAGCCACTATGTCGGTGGGTATGTCTTTGATAAACAGTTATTTATTTTCGAGAAGACTTACTGCTTAGGGCCGTCATTCCTTATTTCGTTTTTCTCCATTTTGATGTTATCCCTTCAACGGTTCGTAGTCTATTTATATGACTTTTTAACTCTATCATAACCGCTTAGCAAGCAAGAAAACTGGTTTTTCGGATTTTTATGGCGAAATAACCGATTATCATTACTTTTAGATCAACACTCCTTTGATTGCAAATTCTTAAAACTTAGAGTGTGGTGATATGATCCTGTCTGAACCTAAATTGTTTGCCGGAACGTTCAGACTATAAAACAGAAGATCTATTTTTATTGCTTCTAATATTTTGGTAAGGTTACTAAGAAGACTTATCGGGACTATTGGATGGTTTACCTGGTTTGAGGAAAAGAAAAATGTTGACACGGATTTATTCACTATAATATAGGCGAATTGTCTGATAGACCGATTATTACGACCGTAAATTGATGTAAAATACCGACCACCAATTCAGAATTCTGATAGTTTTTTTTTTTTTTTTTTTTTATTGGTGAAGGCTTCGGCTATCTGTTGGAGCACTCAGACACAAACACTGGTCCATTGTACGCCAGACAGACACCTTAGATAGCGTTAGCCAAGCTTTTTTTATTCACTTATGTTGTGTGCCATTTGTTTTTCCACACAAGTGAACGAAACCTAAAGCTTAATGCCGATTCCGAACGGCGAGAGCCGAGAAGCTTTTTCAAGGCAAGTGGTACAACGGGGGGTTTGGCAGTACCCCGCCGAGGAGGGACGCCGCGAAATAATCATTCGATGGCGTTGGTGTTATCGGGATCCGAACTCGCTCACCTTGCGTCAGCGGCCGACACACTACCCACTGCGCCGCGGCCCTCTCCAATTCTGATAGTAATTTAAACAGAAATTATGTAGAAAAAAGCAAAGACGATTAAAAGAGAATTTAAAATATTTTTTGGCATACTTATGTACATAAACAACTGCGTAAGAACACATGTCATGGACTGTATAATCAAACAGACTATGGACAGAACGATACCACGCCAACGGCACAACGATACCACCAACGTCTACCGAAACGCGACCATTGGCGCACTCCACAGACAAAAAAGTAGACTCTTGTCAAGACTCAAACTCTTGTACAGACAGTTTACTGAAAGACAAGATCCGGAAATCAGGACGCTGAAGTCATTGATTAGAAACCTCCAACATCCAATTAAGGAAAATTACAGACTATCTGTAAATTTGCATTGGAGCAACAAGATTCGGGCTATAAATTCCAGTAGCCCGAGCATGTTCCCGCAAATAAATAAAATATTTCGGAGGAATAATCACAATAACATTCAGATGTTGAAAATCCCCAGATCGCCAGATAATGAACGGATCCTACGGACTGCGAACATTGATCTAGAGGGTGCCGTCTTGGACGACAACTTCTTCGTGATCGAAGATCCTCAGGAGAGTGTGGAGGCGGTGGGAGTCGTTTTCCAGGAAGTGTATAAGGTGAATGAAAGCATTTGCCCAAACCACGACTTGGAAAATAGAGTCCTACTTCATCACTTCTACCTTCGATATGACATTGAGCATTGGCGATCTGAGAACCTTGGTTTTACCAGGTTCAATGACGACTTTCCGGCAAACGGTACCGTCACCAATGCTAGGCCTAACATCCTGTTCGTATCGAGGGTGGAGCTCCAGGGGATTTTTGATTCACTCAGGAAGAAGAAATCTGCAGGAGTTGACCAAGTACCCAATGTCGTGCTTAGACAGCTCCCACCAATCGCTGTAGAGAGGTAAACTATCCTGTTCAACAATGCGCTGAATAATGCCTATTATCCGACGCATTGGAAGACAGCGGTAGTGCAACCTATCCCTAAAAGAGGTAAAGATACCTCGAACCCGGCGAATCTTCGGTCGATAAGTCTTCTGCCGTGCATCAGCAAGGTCTTCGAGAAGGTGACTCAATGGGTTGAGGACAACAATATCATCCCGGATAACCAATTCGGTTTCAAAGCGGGGCATGACACTATTCATGCTGCGTCGAAACTCGTATCGGATATCCAATGGAACAAATGCAAGAACCAATGCACGGGTGCCTGCCTGATTGACTTGGAAAAGGCCTTCGATACCGTATGGTTGGAAGGGCTCTACTACAAGCTCAACCGGCTGGGCATAAGTAAACCACTGCTATATATGATTTTGAATATGTTAACAGGTAGAAAGTTCGTTGTGAAAATTGCCAACGTGACTTCTACCCAAATATTTGACATTAAAAATGGACTACAACAAGGCACGGTGAACTCGCCGATCCTGTTCAATATTTACCTCAGTGATCTACTAGGTTCGCTCCACCACTCAATAGCGTACGCAGACGATCTGGTTGCGTACAGACCTGGTCCGAAAGTCGAGGTCTTTAAGACGCTCTTGCAGTGTGACTTTGAAAAAATTCAAGGGTTTTGCGATAACTGGAAGTTGAAAATCAACTTTCAGAAATCGGAAACCATTCTGTTCAGAACAGCGTTGTCTAGGGCCTCTAGGGACACTAGAAAGAACTGGCGCCAGTTCTCAATCATTGGACCACACGGGCGTCCACTGGCGAATCGAAGTGTGGTCAGGTACCTCGGGATCTGGCTGGACCAGTATCTATATTTTAACAAACATGTGGATACTGCTCTGGCCAGGGCTCGAGTCGCTTTTGCTCAGGCAAAATGGTTGTTTCACAGCAGCCATCTTGACCGCAGGGTAAAGGTAATCTGCTACATGGCCTTAGTCAGGCCCATGATCGCCTACGGATGCCCCGTGTGGTTTAATGTGAGTGCTGGCTTGATGGAAAGGATTCGGGTGTTTGAGAGGCAGTGTCTGAGGTCCTGCCTCAGGGCTTAGGGCTATGCCTAGCATAAGGTAAAATTAGACAAAAAAAAAAAAGATATATACATATATAAAATATATATAATGTACATATTTTAGTTAAGTTAGAATAAGATAGGTTTAGTTAGATTTAATTAGTTTTAGATAGGCTTAAGTTTTATATAAAATATATAAAAAATATCATATGCTAAGTTTTTTCTTAATAAAAACCATTTTTCTTAGCTTAAGTTAGATATTATAGTGTTAATAGAATTTATGTAGTCGTCGAAAGACATATGTTTCAATTGTTCTGTTTGTTTTAGAGTGTCCGTATATGGCCAGTAAAATAGTTAGATTTGTTAAAATAGTTAAGCTAGTTTTAAACATTTTTGACTAGGGTAAGATAGATATAAGATAATACTGAATAAAAAATTAATTAAAAAAAAAAAAAAAAAGAACACATGTCAAAGACAGCGTAGACGGACTGCTAAAGCTGCCATCACCCTTGACAATCCGGCAAATGGAGGAAATGTCAATGAAGACAAAGCTACTGAACCAAAACAATCAAAGCCAGAGGGAATCTACAACAAAAACGAAAGTGAACAAATTGCTTGTTATATACTTCGAACGAAGGCAGTGTGAATTAAACCCAAGGGTGACATTACACTACATGGGAAAAAAAATATTATTGTAAGTCACGCCGTGGTAGCGAAGTCTGAGTAATGAAGTGCCTACAATAACTAGACCTCTCTACGAGAAAAAACACGAAGGTTAAACAAGTATTACTAATAATCAATAACTTCTCCAAAGGTAAATGGTGCAAAACTGGCATTTCATCTTGGATTTTCACTCGGAAGAGTTTCGGCACTACAGCCGCACTTGAGAGCCCAAGTCTCTGGGAGTCAAAACGCTGACTCCCAACCATTCGCTATCGGTCAGTATCCGAATACCCGCATAGGTTAACACAGTAAGGTCTACCTATGTTCTGGTTGCGCCACAGCATCTACAGAAACAACTAAAGTGCCACTGCGAACACATGTCCTGATCGGGCCATAACCTAGATCGATAGAAAATATAGCGTGCTCGCTGCGCAAGCTAATGAGTCTGCGGGTGTCACAATAACAAATTGATGTGACGGTCCTGGACCTGGCGGGTATATCCCGCCCTAGGAAGCTCGTTACAATTCTTGGTTTCTCTAGTGGCAGCGAAATGAAAATCATACGCTTCTGTACGACATCTAACTCATAATTGCTGAGCACTTATGTAAAGCAGATTATATTCCTCTAAAACAAAAAATCTAGTCTCCATTACACGAACATCTTCAGACACAATTTCAACACCAAAAAAACATCAGCGAATTTGCCTCTAGTTCCTGCGATCCAGTAAAGTGGATGAAAAACGACAAACTTGAAAAAATAATTGTTTGTTTCGCGCGTACCCATTTTGTAAAGTTTGTAAAGTGCAATGACAAGACAAAAGATTTCTTTCAGTTCCATGATGCTTCATTTAATAGATGGGCTTTTTGTTTTCAAACTTTTAATGCGATATTATGAACAATTTTTTTGTTTTTGTTTTTTTAATTTTCCAGGATTTATTATTTAAAAAAAATTGTTGAAGAATAATCAATAGAAGCTATTTCTTTCTTGCTGTCATCTATCTATTCGTTCTTACTACAAGAGATTGAATTCGAGTTTGTATCTTAACCATTCATTTATTTTCGTACTTAACTTGCATCCAACGTTCAGGAGTTAAAAAAAAATAAAAAGGTTTCAGCTAGTCACAAACAATTTTCAATTTTGCAAACCCATCTCAAAAACTCAAGCGCTCCATTTAAAAATGACTGGCATAACATCAAGCAAATATAAAACTCTATGTGTCTAGCTGCTTAGCTGTTCAGGAGAGGTTCCGTAATTAGATATTTTGAGGTTGCACGAGGGAGAATTCATTATCAATTTTCAAATAAGAAATCTTTCGTTAATTAAATTCCTCTGAGCGTTTTTTATTTCGCCCGAAATTAGTGTAAAATTGCTTTTCGACTCTGGACGTGATGAATGAATGAGATGCAGCCATAGACGTTGCTTTCCATTATCTTAAACAAGGGAGGAAGATCGTTATTAATTTGCTACCACAGCCTGTAGAAAGCAAATATGATGAATAGCCGATTTGAAACTGATGGAGATAGCAATGAGGAGATTTTCCTTTTGAGTGCCTAATGCCTAGTGCAGCCCACCTTTCTGGGTCGAAGATTAAGGGCTTGGAACTCTTGACGGTTGTCAAGCAGATTTGAGTTATGCGCTCAAGTAGCTGCCAACTCATTCGGAAGGTAGCAGGCGAATGAGTCACCACCGCCAAGCACACAAAACGGTGCTAATGATAAATAAGATGCTATAGAGAAAGTTTTCCACAAAGGACGTGGCCAGGAATAATCCAGGGATTGGACGTTATTTTCCTAATTATATTTCTTTTTCTCTTGCTGGTGTTAAGATCGCTCCCTAAAGAAAAATGGAATGAGGAAGTTATTGTGTGATAGAATAAAAGTTTGAGATTTTGGTCCTATTGTGGTTATTTGGGGCTATGAATGGAACTGGGTCAGCTGGACTCGAGTAACATCTCGCAGGTGCTCACAACAGATGTATTTGGAATTCTAGAGGGTTGAAATTATAAAGAAATTCATCCGAGACCTTTCGCATGGTTGCTTGGGAGAGAGAAAGAGGGTAGCAGTTGGGAGGGAAATTTATTCAACAACTTTTTAAACTTGCAGATAAATGTGAATGAAAGACAAACTTTTCGGAAAAGTTTTTAACTCAGGTTCCACTTAATCGCGTGCGCCCGCCTACGAGCAGTTGTAATGGAACCGGACATATTCCAGCGCTAATTAGGGAGTCGTTTATATAATGTTTTGTTTCGGTGGAACTGTTTAACATTGGATTTATTTTTAAATAAATTTCTTTTTAATTCCTTATTTGGATATAAAGAGGAACTTCTTACGAAAACTTTTTGTCGCCCATCCTCCCGTCCATCTTTTCGAACGAGTATAAATGTCTTTCATGCAATTTAAGTTAACAGACATCTTGACAGCTTGCTCTCTCTATTGAATCGTAAGAGATTTAAGGAGGCAATTAAGCTGTTGTTAAATCCCTAATTCTTAATAATCGTAAATAGAAAAGAAAGCGTATGTTGTCATATATTTTCTTTTAGCTCCTTTTGCCATGAATTTTGTTTTTATGACACGACTTAAACATCTTATGATAATCCATACGCTTTTGATCTGTCTGATTTCAGACCTGAAAATCTATATTAGGCCAAATATTTTGGCTACGACAGATATTGGTGTAGACTCACTAATTTCAAGTCGACCCATACTAAATTTATGTCGATTTTAAAGCCGCAATGACAGCCTTTACAACAATCTATACAAAGCAATGTCCGACTACCGAACTCGTCAGACTATGCAAAATGATAAAAAATTCGCGCTGCTCCATTAAGGTCAATAAGGAGCTAACTTCTTCTTCTTCTTAAATGGCGTTACAGCTCATGGAGAGCCAGAGCCTAACTTCTCTCATTCACGTATGTTGTGTGCGATTTGTTTTTCACACAAGTGAACGGGACCTACATTTTAATGCCGATTCCGAACGGCGAGAGTCGAGAAGCTTTTTCGAGGCAAGTCTACTACGGGGGGTTTTGCCAGTTCCCCCCCGAGGAGAGAAGTCGCGTAATGAACATTCGAGGGCGTTGGTGTTATCGGGATCCGAACTCGCCCATCGTGCGTCAGAGGTCGACACACTACCCACTGCGCCACGGCTCTCGTCACTAACTTAGAGGTTCCATATTAAAAACAGGCTTCATGCATTGGGATTTGATGTCGTTGGAACGATCATGCGGACCAATACATCTATTTCAATTCGAAACATTTACTTAACAACACAGGTGACATAAGATTAAGCCCCAATAAAATATTTAGAAGCGGGTAAATGAGAGAAAAGCTGATAATATACTGAATCCTTCAAAGTACGAGGAATGCCCTGTCGACAACTCGAGAACTCCTTGGCAAGCGGATTCCCGGATTTCAAGATGTCCTAAGAACAACCGCTACTTTGATGCCACAAGGCTGGTGTCCTTTCGGGAATAGAAAAATCTGCTTAGGCCAAGTCGTGACTGTAAGAGGCTTGGGATAGCTGTTTAGCGTCAGACAGTCGGTTACCTTGGAGCAGGTTTGGCTGGTCGTTTGATGTTCTAAATTCAACACTTCACGCACACATTCTACCTTCTTGCCAGTTCTTGACGTTGTGCCATTTAAAAATTACAGTTTGTAATATATTTTTATCCTTGAACACTTGGTGAATCATGCCCAACGTCTCCGTATCCAATTTCCACAGTACAAAACAAAATTTTGTGGCGTACGAATGTTCAATCATCCGTTGCATTTAAGATTTATTTTAGGACAAGAGTTCACTAAAAACTCTGTCTAGCCTGAGCGAACGCTCGAAGGCTGCTAATGATTGGCGAGTTTTGAAGGCCAGCTGCCCACCATTGTATGCGCGTTTCGACATTGATTCACGTCAGAAAAAATATTGTTCCCGATACTTTTTATACAAACATTGTATGGTTTGGTAAGAAAGGCGTGCCTTTTGGAGCTATTACTTTGAAGAAGTTAAGGATTTCGACAATTTTTTTCTTACTAGTAACAACCAGAAACAACAACGCTGATATCAAATGCAGAATATCTCTTACAAACCGCTGCATATTTGAGCTTGCGAGGAGATTGAAGAACGAAAAAACTTCTTCAACTCGGGCGTCACGTATGCTGGCATCTCAACGAAAGTTGATAAGGAGGCCTCCTTTCACTTCAATCAGTAAATTCTATTTGGATTTCTGCCCGCGCCTATATTAACGAAGACTCGAAGTGGAGGATACAACCACTAAATGGTTCAGGCTCCAAAGTCAAACACGATTGATGATCGTGACGACTGAATAGACCTGTTGGTTGAACCCCACGATTTGATCAAAACTGGAGCGCTATCTAAGTAAGCAGCGTCATGTAGCTAAAAATAAATTGATTGGGTTTCGCCGAGCAAGCGAACCGATCCTTGTATTATCCCGAGCTATTAAAAGACATTTTTGTATGTCGATGCAGCTTCAAAACCTACATACATATTTGCTCTCTGACAGCGATCAAATTTCGTTTTTGAAAGATAATGTTTTGAAAAAAAATTCTAAGGGTATATGGTGGATAATATTGTAGAACAAAAAAAAAGGGGGAAGGGATAAAACTACAAAATCTGTTGCTGCCTACACTCGATGGAAGCGACACAAAATGCAAGAGCACTACCATCATCTTCGAAATTCGGTTGTTCTACATAAAAATTAAGAAGTTTCTTCTTCATTTCCTAAATACCAACAATCGGGATAGCTAGGCATAAGCTACATAAAGAAGATATGCACACTTAAAGTAGGATTTATTTTAAAATATAGCTTAGGAATTTACGTCACTTTATAAAGCCCCAAGAAGTTGAGTGAAGAAATTTGTACGAAGTGCCATGGAAACCACTAAACGAAGGACTGCCAACGACCCGAAGAAATAATTAAGTGTATTAACTGCAAAAAGATGAATGAAAAATTAGAACTTGGACTAGATGAAAACCACGAAACCTTGGACAGACAATGCCCGGTATATATAAAGAAACTGGAAATAAAACGGAATAAAGCTGGGTATTAGCAACCAAACAATGTTAAGGGGTATTATGCAAATATCCGAGGTCTCATACATAATTTTGAACATCTAGAAATCTTAGCAGACAAAATTAATCCGGATTTCACGATACTATCGGAAACGCTTACTGACGATATAGAAGAATCAGAAATAACATTAAATGGGCACAGTAATATTTTTCGTGTTTATCTAATTCAACAAGAACAGGAGGAGTAACTACTTACATAAAAAATAAGTGGAAAATAGACAAAATAGTAAAAAAATCCATAGACTGGGAAAGCTAGATAATAGCATGCAATATTAAATATGACGAAATGGAAATGAGAATTGTGGGAATATATAGTTTTATTGATATTAGATTATGCGAGTACATGAGGCAAAACAAGGAAAGGAAGAAAAGGAATTCCGCCGAATTACAACCTTTATTTAATGAATGTAAAATAATAAGGTTTACACAGTTCACGCTTTGTTCTAGCCACGTCTGACTCTTCGGAAGGTTCCAAATGAAAAAGGAGGAGTATTCTCCGCTTCGGCTTAGAGGAAGTCGAAGTCGGAGGAAGGCGCCAAGAGCGATAAGCCTTATCAGAAGCGCAGGCTAGACTTGTTTGTTTGTACAAACGAGTCTAGTGCGCTGATAGGCTGTGGCTGCTACTCTTTAATAGGTGGCCTTGTATAACAATATGGATCACCAAGCTATTACGAGGGAAGATTCAACCATTTCATAAATGACAATTTAGAAAACATATTAGAAAACAGTAAAAATGTGATTATAGCCGGAGATTTTAATCTTCTTTTCCTTTTTATCCCGGCGTCGTTATGGTCAGAAGTGTAGGACCATAACCTTCCCACTTAACTGCATTCCTACTGGTCCGCTTGTGCGGTCCGCCGGTTTGACCTCAGAAAGTAGCGGCAGGCTTCCCGGTTTGGGATTACTTCATCGCTGAGGCCAATCAAATGCTGGCGTTTTTGCATTTGTTTGCACCAATTGTTTTTCAGCCTGCCTTTTTTGCGTGTTGAAATTGGAAAGTTGATTGATAACGCCTTTTGGACGGGGTTCAAAGGATCTCTCCTTTGAACATGGCAATACCAACTGAGTCGGTCGCGCTCTATATTTCTTGTGATGGTTTCTTTTACGTGGAGGCTTCCTCGGATCTTTGAACTTCTAATTCTGTCACGCTTTGTTACTCCCGCTGTCATGCGAAGCATCTTCATCTCAGTTGCCGTTAATTTGCTCTCATACTTTTTGTGCATTGTCCAGCATTGTGAACCGTATGTGAGCGCCGGACGTACAACTGAAGTGTAGAGCCTTCCTTTCAGCTTAGGGGGCATTTTTCGATCACAGAAGATGGCGGAGTTTTCCCGCCACTTCATCCACCCTACGCTTACGCGATGTTTGATGTCGTCATCACAAGTTGCTTCTCTATTAATCATAGATCCCAGATATTTAAACTTTTCACACTTGGGAAGCACTCTTCCATTCAAGTAAATGTCTGGAATAGGCTGATGAGGGTCAGAGAACGGGCAGCACAGATACTCTGTCTCCTTTGAACTAATACGATACCCGTGTCCCTCAAAAATGTCCACCCACACATCAAGTGCTCATTGTAGGGACGCCTGATCATCACTTATAATGGCTCCATCGTCAGCAAAGAATAGCTGGTGCACATTGGGGTCCGTCACTTTTCCTTCAAGCAAGCAATCAAGGACTGCTATAAAGAGCAGTGGGCTGAGGACGCTCCCTTGATGTACACCGACTTTGATTGCGAACTCTTCGGTGACTCCTGCGGTGCATCTTACTCTTGTCGTTGCTCTCTTATACATGTCCATGATCACTCGCACGTAGGTTTCTGGAACTCATTTTTGTCTTAGCGCTACCCATAAAAGATCTGTTGGTTGCCGGTCAAAGGCCTTCTCGAAATCAACCAACACCATATGCAAGTCCTTTGAAGAATCACGATGCTTTTCCATCATGATCCATATACTTTGTATTGCATCTGTTGTTGATTTACCCGAGACAAACCCGCACTGGTCATCAGATAGTAGTATTATTTTCCGCACTCGGCTATCTAAATAATACCCGTTCATGGTGTGCGACATCAGCTTGACAGAACAGTAATTATCACAATTTCGTGTATCACCCTTTCCTTTGTGCAAAGGAAGAAGATAGCTTTCCCTCCATTGATTTGGCATAGTGTCGCCTCTCATAAGTTTGTAGATAAGAACCATGAGCCATCTAGACCCGATGTCTCCCATCTTTTTTCCAGAACTCAGAGGGTATCCCGTCCGGCCCAACAGCTTTTCTTTTCTTGGAGTTTTTAACCGCGTACCGAACTTCTTCGACTGTGATGTCGGATATTTCGGCATGATTCGGGGCGGCTCTTTGAAAGTACACTCGGGGAAACTGTTCGTTCAGAAGTTCCTCGCAATACTGTCGCCATCTGTGGAGAATTTTTTCGTCTTTCACAAGGAGTTGGCCTTCATTTTGTCATTGTTAATAAACTTTGGGAAACGAATCTCCTGAGCATTTCTTCTTTTCTGGGGGGCTATCTTAAAGATATTTGCTCCTTTGTTTAAATTGCTTTGTCGACGCTCCTGGGTAGCCTGGTTCCTGTCAGACGCGGAAGACGATATTTCTTCCAACTCCTGATAGAGGCCTTCCATGCTTTTCGCTTTGAATTCGGCGCACTTTTTCTTCGCGATACCTTTGCAATATCTATATACCTTTTCACGGCGAGCTTTTTCCTCTCTATTAGTAGAAGAGCACTTTGACCAAGCTTGGAAAGCCATTTTCTTTTCGTGTATCACTGCTTTGGCTTCGTCTGTCCACCACCAGGTTTCTTTTGCGTGTTGGCAGGGCCTTTAGATGTTCCGAGCAGTGATTTGGCTTTCTCCAGGCCAGATTGTTGTAGGGAATCCCACATGTCTTGTGCTCTGCACTCCTCATTACCGACCTCATCGATAATGGAAGAGAGGTAGTTTTTCATGTTGGTAATAAAAGCTTCGTCTTTTCCTTTATCCAGCTTATACCACTTGATTCTCTCAGACACCTTCGTTTGCTGCTTTGACTTCTTTCTCGCATCCATAAAAAATTCAGTCAAGAGGAGACGGTGTTGAGGGGCGATCGCGACTCCCAGGATCACTTTGCAATCTTTAACTCGTGGCTTCATGAAACTGGATACCAAATGATATAGGTAGATCACCTGCTGGGAAAAATAACCTCTTATCAATGACAGGGCTCTTGCTGTAGGTGACCAAAAATGTTCTTTGTTTAATATTACACTAGGTGTCCCAGAAGGATCAATTCTTGGACCCATGATTGTTTTCTGTACATAAACGAACTCCTTAAGTTCCACACTCGGGTTTCCGGACAATGTACAATCCTGTCTTGTTCCTAATAGTTAAATTTCTATAATTCAAAAACAACACCACCCGTCAACCAGTGAATTTTCAAACTCCCTTAAAAACACCATCGATAAATTCTAACAAAATAATTCAATGAAAGTATGTGAGATTGTCTAATGGCGTACAATTTTATAAACACCATGACAAACGATTTATTTTAACATTCTAAAGAAAGATGGGTAATTGGGTTATCCAACATTTTTATAAAGGTAATATTTTTATAAAAATCATTTATGACTTAGATTGCGGTCGAATTTTATTTCAGTTTGACGAATGGACTTTATCATTGTGGACAAAATGCACTGTTATCCGAAAGCCTTCTACGTGGCGTCTTGCGGAACTCGATTCTAACATGGTAATATTCGACTCATATCGGCAATAACTGATCTATAGCTTGACTAATATTCGTTTTCAAAGCGTTGAGTTTTACACCTTTTACATGGTCTTGGTGGTCATTTCGGTGGTCATTTCGGTGGTCAGTTCGCATTACTAAAACGAAAGATAATTCGTCCAAGAAATTTTCTTGGTTATACTTTTTTTATTTCCGTTTATATTTCCATATTCCTTGCAACACCATGTTTGCAGTGCACTTTTTCTGGATATACTGATTTTTCGACATATAGGTTTTCAAATTTAAATTCATGAAATCAGTGTTTCATATTAATCTGTGTCAAAAAATTGTCATTCAAACGCTGATGTTCTGGCACCAAATCGGCGTATGTTTTACGCATTCCGTGTTCAACTGGCGAATGAATTGAATGGCAAAATACGCCATAATGTGCCGTTATAAAGCCCAAAGGCTGCACTCAAAGTGAAATCGATGGATTTGAATCTTCTTCAAAATGTTCACTAACGGCAACCATATTTTCTACAAAACGTTCATTTTGATGGTGGATTGGTCTTAAGACTTTTGTTGCAGAGTCAGTCTTTCCGACCCTTTTTACAATTTGTAAGTTATGGACCTCAAGCTAAACATGTGTTTTTTGGAATGTCAGTTCGGTTCGACTTAGTTGTTTGAAACAGTGGTATATAAAAAATGAAAATGAATTGGATAACTCTGTGTTTGCGAAATAGCCGACAAAAAAGAAATAAAGACAAAGTGCAGAAAGGAATGGGATGATTGAGGCCAAAATCGACTGAAACGGTTATCTTCCCCACAGACTGAAAACCCTATTATCGATGTGCATCCATGCGAATTTCTGTTGAACTTTCTCTATCGCTTACAAATAGTTATTCCAAGATCTCTCACCTTTCTTGTGCATTTAGTAAAAAATATTACCTTGGTTGAAAAATATATTTCTCATCACTGACGTCACGAAATCCATAATATAAGTATTTTCCCCAGTTAAATTAAGTATCGTACACGAGCGTATTTCACATTAATCAACTTACATCTTCATGTCTTTTGTCCTTCGTCATTTGACTCCTCACGACGTCGCCCATTCGCCGCCCACGGGGCGATTGTCTACGCCCTAATTTAACGTCTCCAACATGCCGACTCAAGGCGAGTAGTTGATTAATCGGCAGCACTAATTTCTGCAGATAATCACTTATACATATATCTCCTATCAACGAAGGCCTTCCATCAAGACTGATTAATGGATAAATAATTTGTCTAATCAGCAATCGACTGGGCGTCTGGCAGTGACAAAAAAATAATCCCAACTAGTTCACTTAATTGGTGGGTGTCCAAAGCTAGGCAGATGGTACGATAAGAACTACAATATCTGGGTTCCCGGACTGACGTCGTCATTTTAAAGCTATTAAGCTTTTCGACATGCTTCCCGTGTAATGTGTTGTTCCATTTCGTTGTAAGAGCGTTGCTGTAGGTGCAATATAATGAAGCTATGTGTCGATAGCTAATGGGGCTGATGTAAGCACATACATTAACTTTTTGGTTTATGAATTTAACGACACATTGGACAAGTTGATGTTTAATTCATCGCTGAACGAGGATTGGGTCATAAATCATAATCATCTGTAATAATTGCGGGTGGTGGCTTTTATGGCTTTTTCAAAACTTCGTTCACTTATCCAGTTTATCGCATATTTTTCAAGGGCTTTTTTGTTAAGAATTTTCATATGGTCAGGGGCGAAGCTACTATGCATCAGTTTTGAATAGCTATGCCTTTCTGAATCAAACATAATTTTGTATAACTTGGGGCAGCAGTTTTGGAAAAAAAATCGGATTTGCCCTTTACATATTCTGCAGATATAACTTAATCTGTGATATATGGTATGACTTAAGCATCGGTTAACGTTGACAGTTAGACAGAAAGAGGTGAAGTTAGTGGGTTAAAAATTGCCCAAAGCTGCCGGTCTTAAAAATAATAAAAAAAAAGTCTTGTGAAGAAAAACGTAATTATATGATTGTGGCTGCAGTCTTACGAATATCAACAAGGACCACGTTAATTTCTTCCATTATACAAACCATTAAGGCTATCAGATATTGGAAGGAAAGTGTAATGGCGCATGAAAAATATTCTGAGAAGCAACCTTACTGTGCAAATCTATATATTCTTCTCCATCTACCTATCCTAATGTTTCCCGAAAGATTTTCACATCATCTATAATCGAGAATTATTTTGTCGACAAAAAGTCATTCGAAACCGAGCTAGGATAATAAAAGTTTAAATAAGTAAATATTTTCATTAATTGTTGATTTGTAAGCTACAGCGGTCAGTTTACTTTTTTCTGTATATAAATAACTGGCATTAGAGCCCATGAAAAATAATCCTATTATCATAAGAGTCATCGATAATTTTCAAGCCATCAGACCTTGAACTGTAATCAGTGATCTTTAAAAGAAAAATAAACAAAAAAGGATATGTTCAAGTCAAGGAACACATTTGTTTTTTTTGTTGAATATCTTTTGCTCTTGGTGTCTGGTGAGACTATACGATAGGCGGAGGAGTTTTTAACAAGTGCTATTTTCTACAGTGAGGCTAAGCTCTTGAAAGTAGAAATTAAAATGAACGAACGACGACATTCAACTACACCTATATTTTTCCCATCGAAAGTAGTCTCCTGTAGATATTATACATTTTTGGCTGAATTATTTCAATCATTCAACCAGGCTTTTTAAGATTAACTATATTGTGGGCCTTATTTCTGGGACAATTTTGACAAACCAATATATATATGTGAGCAGATGCTTTATCATGGTGCAGAAGCTTTCTTAACGTGAACGGCATTGCATCTATGGAAAGTAAACTTTATTAATCGCTCGATCTCGCTCTTATCTATTAACATCGAAAATTGAAGAGAGTATGAAGTATTTTATTGCATTTGTAGAAATTTCCTGGGTACAAGTGCCTCTGGTGGGATAACAAAACCTTACAACCCATTTTCATTAACTTTTCTAATATAGTTTTGGAATAAGATTTTCTGCCATATTAAAGGGCTTTTTAATTGGCTCGTGTAGATTTTTGCGGCCATATTGATTTGGTGACATCTGTCAAATCTATTGCTTACCGTTAATGATGCCAAATCATCATGGCAAATTACGCGATTGAACAATACTTTATTATCAAAATGAGTGTTCGTTAGTGCAAATGTTACTACGGTTCACACAACCGAAGAAGTGATAAACAAGATTATCACAGCGGATCAAACCTTTTAAATCTCCGGGCCCGGACGATATCTTGCCAGCGATGCTTCAAAAAACACAGATCCACACTGTACCCCATCTCGTAAACATTTTTTCCAATTGCCTGCGCACGGGGTACATCCCAACACAGTGGAAGGAAATAAATGTAATTTTCATACCTAAGGCAGGTAAACCATCCCATACTGCCGCAAAGGACTATAGGCCAATTAGTCTCTGGTCATTTCTATTAAAAACCTTGGAGAGACTCCTTGACCTATACATCAGAGGACTCACAAGTTCACGAAACTTATGCAGCACTCAACACGCCTACCTCAAAGGCAGATCAGTGGAAAGTGCTCTGCATAGTGTTGTCCGTGAAATTGAGGGCTCGCTGAACTTAAAAGAGTTTACAATGGGAGCCTTCCTCGACAAAGAGGGGGCCTTCAACAATGTAAACACAGAGGCCATACAACAGTTTTGAGGACATAAAAGTAGACAAATCCATTGTAATCTGGATTGAGAATATGTTGAAGGACATAATTATCAATGCAGACATTGGACACAGTTCTATAAGGAAAGTGACAACTAGAGGCACACCACAAGGAGGAGCCCTACTGTGGCTTCTTACAGTCAACAAGATCCTCAAATTCCTTATGGAAAAAGACACAAAGATCATAGCGTACGCGGATGACCTGGTTATCTTGATAAAAGGTAAATTTCTACCAACTATCAGTGAACTAATGGAATCTGCGCTGAGTGGACTCTCCTCGTGGATAAGATAGAACGGTCTGAGAATAAACCCCCAGAAAACCGAGCTGGTCTTGTTCACCAGGAAAAGGAAAATTCCGATATTTGTTCCCCAAAGTTAGAGGGCACCCCACTCAAACTCAAAGCGGAAGCAAAATATCTAGGCATCATTCTTGACTCTAAGCTCTCCTGGAAAAGGAACCTGGAGGAAAGGATGAAAAAAGGATTGAACGCTTTTTATGCATGCAAAAAGACGTTCGGAAAAAGATGGGGCTTGCAACCGTACATCATTCATTGGATGTACACAGCAATCATCAGACCTATTTTAACTTATGGGGCCCTAGTCTGGTGGACTGCTAGCAACACGAAAAGCTATATGAACAAGCTCAACAAAGTACAAAGGTCAGCTGCTGTTTGTACAACGAGAGCCATGAGAAGCACGCCGCAAGCAGGGTTGGACATGATTCTTCATCTCCTCCCCCTGGATCTATTCATAAAAGGCTGCGCTGCAAAGAGCGCTCTCAGACTAAGAGAGTCCTCTCTGTGGAAGCAAGCCAAGTACGGACATGCGGCCATACTTAAGATAATAGACGAACTGGGAAGGAAATATGGTTTTAGTAGCCTCACAGCTACGACCGACTATATTCCCCCCCCCCCCCCCAAAATGACTTCTCTCTCAGTATACCTATCCTTTTCCCCGACAGAGAAGAGTGGCTATCTAACGCCGTAATCAACGACCATGAGATCACCCTCTTCACCGACGGATCGAAAATGGACACAGGCACTGGGGCCGGGTTCTATTCTGATACCCTCCACAAACAGGAATCATTCAGACTATCTGATCTGTGCAGCGTGTTTCAAGCAGAAATCCTGGCAATAGAGAAAGCAGCCATACACCTACAGGTAGCCGATATCCCACCATCTGATATCACCATCTTCGTAGACAGCCAGGCTGCACTGAAGTCAATAGAATCCTGTATAACGAGATCAAAGGCTGTGAAGAAATGTAGCGAATCAATGAAGTCCATCAGACACCATAAAGTTAAACTCTGCTGGGTCCCGGGCCACAGCTCAATCGCAGGGAACGAAAGAGCAGACGAACTGGCCAGGCAAGGTTCGGAAATGGACATCAGCGAAGCGGACACGTCATTGCAACCACCGATCAGCGCATTATACCGGATCATAAACGACATAATCATCAAAGAGGCCAACTCGTCTTGGCTTACAAGAAACGACAGCTATACGACAAGATCATCGTGGCCAGAGCTCAATGTCGGAAAAACAAAGAAGCTCCTGGCGCTGGACCGTAACTCGATCCGTATGCTCGTCGGAGTGATCACAGGACACTGTCCCATTGGAGCAATGCTCCGGAAATGGGACTCGGGATCCAGCGATCTCTGCCGGAGCTGCGGCGATGAGGAAGAAACTGAGACGATCCAACATCTGCTTTGCCACTGTCCAGCTCTCCAGAATCGACGCCTAGTGTCGCTAGGCCAAAGATTTTTTACAGAGATTGCGGACGTGGCTAATGCAGATATATGGGATCTTCTAAGATTCATCAAAAGCACGGGGTGGTTTCAGCCACCACGTGATAGGACAGGTTCATTTTATATGTACCCACACAAACGAAGGGAATCACAATGGGCCTCTTGGCCTCCGAGTGGAAGTGATGTCTAACCATTACACTCCCCTTCCCAAACCTAACCTAACCTAACCTAGTGCAAACGTTGTGCGCGTTGCGTCAATTTTACGATAGACGTGGTGGCTCTTCACAGTTGACCTTTCAACGTTTGTTAGCCAAATTTTAGAAGACCGGTTCGATAATCAATCAGCCATAATTCGCACGTCAACACATCGTACACATCTCCGCGGTCCGTGAAAATGTATGGCAGAAACCGAGGCAATCGATTCCTCGGTGCACAAGCATTCGGCCTTTCGCAAATTTCAACTTGGCGAATTTTGTGTCGGGACCTTGGCTTACACCCGTAAAAGATCCCTCTGATCCAGGAGCTCAAAGTTTATGATCGTATACAGTGCCATTTCTTCGCTGACTGGGAGCGTTTGGAACAGGACCCCAATAATCCGCACGAGACTCATCAGGTGACAGTGAATCCTCAAATAGTTACCGTTTGGTGTGGATTTTGGGCCGGCGCCGTCTATGGTGCGTGCTTTTTCGAAAAGAACGTTAATGAAGTGGTCACCGTCAATGGCGAACGTTATAGAACAATGGAGACCAATTTCTTATGACCCAAACTAAACCACAAAGACCTAGATGACATGCGGACGCCTTGATTTAAATTCTACATGAACGATGAGGGGTAAGGTTATTTCTCTCAGAGGTGACGTGAATTTTCCACAAAGGTCATGCAATTTGACCCCGCTAAGCATTCGCTTGTAAGGTTTCCAGGTCTGTGCGAATAAACCATAATCAACCGATGCCCTTAAGATAAACATAACACAGGCAATCGTTCAAATTCAGAATCGCTCTAAGCAGAGCCATTGAAAATTAGACCACTTGGATCCATGCCACTGTAAGAAGCCGTGGTGGGTATTTGAATAATGTCATATTCCATACATAATGGCATACATGGACCATTTAAATAAAAAAATAACTTTGTTACTACCTTCACAAGGCTTAAGGTTGTTTTTTATAGAGGTATAGAACTTTGAAATGGAATAAAACAAAGATGGTTTTTTTAAATTGACATGAAATTGACTTTATTCGAAAGATAATCTTCTAACATTATAATTTCTGGCATATGACTGCCACGGCTGGCTTGGACGTAGTCTAATCTGGAGGTCCAATTTTCGATGATTTTTTCCAACTTTTTGTGGCCGTATATCGGCAATAACGCGGCGAATGTTGTCCTCCAAGTGGTCAATCGTTTCGGGTTTATCGGCGTAGACTAGCGACTTCACATATCTCCACAGAAAATAGTCAAGCGGCGTTAAATCGCACGATCTTGGAGGCCAATTCACGTCCGTAACGTGAAATTATGCGGTTACCAAACGTTTCCTTCAATAGATCAATTGTTGCACGAGCTGTGTGACATGTTGCGCCGTCTTGTTGAAACCACAGCTCCTGCACATCATGTTTGTTCAATTGATGAACGAAAAAGTCAGTAATCATGGCTCTATAGCGGTCACCATTGACTGCAACGTTCTGGCCAGCATCGTTTTTAAAGAAGTACGGAAAAAAGCACACCAGACAGTCAGTTTTTGTGGATGTAACGGTGCCTCAACATACACTTGAGGATTATCATCACTCCAAATACTGCAGTTTTGTTTATTGAGGTATCCATTCAGCCAAAAGTGAGCTTCATCGCTAAACAAAATTCGCTTATGAAAATTGGGATCAACGGCAATCTTGTTTTGGGCGGTCATATGCCAGAAATTATATATAAATAATATTAGAAGATTATCTTTCGAAAAAAGTCAATTTCATGTCAATTTAAAAAAACCATCTTTGTTTTATTCCATTTCAAAGTTTTATACCTCTATAAAAAACACCCTTTAGTTGACTTTATGCAAGCCTAGCTTAGTGGAGCTAGAGTGGAGATCACCCGTTGATTCCTTTTGGCGTTCGAGCGCCCGGGCTTTTGACAGGCATTGTGCTGACTTACAATAAATATATGCCAAACGTGTGACCTAGGAATTTCTATAACGAAATGTGGCTTTAGGCGCTCAGCGGTTCAAAGATCGAGAATGTGGCACAATGCAAGCAATGTTTCCGCAATCAACCCATACACACATAAAGCACATTTTTTTTCCTTCTTTACAAAAGCAAATAAACGAAATAACGTGTTATCAATAGCCCTGGACAATAGTGTCTGGAGCTCCGACTTCGTTCCGAGTAATCAGATGATGTGAGATACAGGCTTTCCCCTGTCATCCCTCGACATTGCCAATACTGTCACATGTAATCTCTAACGAAGCTATTTGAAAAATTCCTAATTCACCACTAACAATTAGTCGAATTCACTTTCATGACAAGCAGAAAACTTTTATGTATATGAATAAAATTAAAAAATATGTTCTAAGCCAGCAGCCTTAATTTCGGTATGGACTTTGACTCTAGAACTTATAGAAAATTACAAAATCCTTTCGACGGAATCAATGTCTGGTGTCGACCATGCTACTAATAATCCTCTTATACTATAAAATAAATTTCGCATGAACATAGAAACCCCCACATTACTAATTATTATTTTATGAAGTCAATTTAAATCCCTTGTGTAAACAGAAATATTCATTTAGTAATTGCACTCGAATATTCGTTATGTGATTCAGTCACTGGGCTTGGATACGACAGAATATGAAGCGAAAATGTAAACCCACGCGGCGTATTTATTTATGAGGATTATTAAATTTAAATAAAAAAAAAGGGAAATTAAAATTTTAATAAATTAAATCCGATGACTTCGCTCTAGAAAATATTGGCAAAGTTTGTAATTATACTTAATTAAAAATGTCAATGACCAATTAACTGAATTGACTTACAATTTAATTTCCGGCTGTGAGTAAAACGATTTGCATTTTATTTTTTAATTCCATTTTATCAGGTGTATCAATGGTAATCCGCCGTTCAGAAGAGTCGGATCAGAACTGTGACATGGTAAGCTTGGGCATCTGTCAATTACTCCTCATTACTTTCGTGCTTTTTACCGGCGTCGTGTCATTTTTTGTGCAAAAACATCAAATTTTGTTCCAAATAGGCTTCATTTGCTTGATTTTCGCCATGAAGTCGGAAAAATTTGTGTCTGAGGTGCATGGAATGTTTATAAACATTAAACTTATAAGCGACGGTGAGTCCGCTAATAATGAAGAACGGGTTGCGTATGGTTCCAACGCTACAAAAACGAACCGGTGAAAAAGGTTGAGAAATCTCAGGTTAACTTTCCATCATTTGACACTGTCAATATCAAGGGAATGGTCCAAAGGCAAGGAAATAGAGTGCCAAAGAACTGAGGACGGGTGATTTTGAAGGCGTTTTTCATGAGCTGTTTTCAGCGCCAAGGGATCTCTGTATCGTATTATTACGGTCGATAAAAAAGTAATCCATTATTAAGTATAATACTAATCCAAAATCATGAATGGGACGAATCTCGTGTATATGAAGACTAGTTCAACTTGGTATGTTATATACGGCCACAATACAAGCAAAAACACTACAATTTGCACCAATTTTCTGTCTACTTTAGAGTGTCAGTATAAGGCCAGTAAGGTAAAGGGTTTTTCACTATTTCACAGATGTTGAAATAGAATAAAACTTGTGTGTGAGGTATTATTGAATTGAAGAACTCGGGGTGTGTCACCCGAAGACACTAGTACTGCGACCATAAAGATCTATTGTATCCTCTTCTTTGATCTAGGATTTGAGTGCTGCCTTCTAGTGCTACTTCTCTAGATGGGATTTCTTAGAAGTTTTCCCTGTTATGGTTGTCTTACTTGTCATTTTGAATTTTGCAAGGTTTGGGCAGTAAGTGTTTCATGGTTTCCTTGGCCTGCCCACATCGCCTGCAGATTTCTGTGCTACTTAAACCCATTTTATAAGGGTGGTAGTTGCATGCCCCGTGTCCTGTTAATGCCTGACATAGCACCCATATGTCCGCTTTATTTAGTTCTATAGCTTCTTTGGCACGTTTGGGATTGTGATTCTGTTCCTTGAACGTTCTTGATTGTTTAGTACCCTCCTGTCTGTTCCAGAATTGGTTCTATTGTTTAATGATCCATTTATGGAAACGTAGGTTTATGTCAAAACTATCGAAACCATGAGGGGGGGGGGGGGGGGGGTTCCATATTTCAACCCATCTGTGTACCATTCCCGGACTCCATTCTTCAGCCAAGGCGGCTTATTCCATTCCCCTCCTCTCGTTGGTATGAGTTCCGAGTTGGTTAGTTCCGAGATGTTATCCGCTTTTTTAAAAATTTCTTGAGGTCCAACAAGATCTCTTTCTTTGTATTTATAGGTTCTCTGCAAGGTTAAGGTTTGTTTGGCAGCTTCAGTGTGTGTGGCAGTGTGTAATTGTGGGATGTTTAGTATTGCCTCCATTTCTTCAGTCGGCGTTCTAATTCCTTCAGTAGTGCAGATACACGCTAGCTTTTGTATTTTATTGATTTTATTTATGGCGCTGTTTTTTCACAATTTTTCCACCAACATAAAGTACGGTTGGTTTAATCATTTGATTGCGTATCCGAGGGCTCATTTTTGAGTTTAGCCGCCATGTTTTGCCCATAGTTGTTTTAGGGACCATAGAGCCTTGATGGTCTTTATTATGGCCCCGTATTATTCCTAGAAACTTTACCTCATCCTTTAATGGAATGCAGGTTTCTTTAATTTTTAAAGTTCGAAGATTATTTGTTCTTCTTTTAGTGAATCGAATTATGTGTGTTTTTTGGGATTGATGGAAAGTCCTTTTATCTCGAGTTCCAGGTTATTTCTAGCCCTCTCTGCATGAATCTACCTAAGATGTCCTAATGTTTTCCTTTAATTATTATCATTATATCGTCAGCATATCCGATGGCTGTAAAGCCATTGGTATTAAGTTCACAGAGAAGTTCGTCTACTAAAATTTACCATAGAAATGGGGATAAGAAACCCCCCTGCAGGCAACGTCTAATAGTTTTGGTCACTAACTCTAATGTGTCTAATTTCTCTGTTATATGCCTTTCTTTAGCATGACGCTTATCCATTCGATAATTAAAGTTAGTGATGAATGATTTGCATTATTAAATGCTTTTTCTAAATATATCCATAAAGACGCCAATCGCGACCTCCTTTGCTTTCAGGATTTTTTCTACAATGCCCGTGACTTTGTGAAAGGCGGTTATTGTAGATTTACCTTTTGGATATTCAAATTATAGTTTGTGGAGTGGTGCATTCTCAAGTGTTGATCTTATGACTATTTCTATCGGTTTTTCTGTCATTTTCAGTAACAATGAGGAATGATTGATTGGTCGGTAGGATTTGGGGTTTTCGGGTTGTTTGTTGCCACCTTTGGGTATAAATATTAACCATTTCCACTTAAGTGGTATATAATTGGTTATAAGGTTTGTTCGGATTATTTTAACCGGAATAGCCTTTAGCTTGTTGGGGAATTGTATTACATGTAGAGAAAATACCATCCATTTGAAGCTGTTAATAGCCCAGTCAACTTTTTCATATGTTATGTATTTACTGACGTATTTGTGGAAGATAACATTTGCTTCACAGTAGTTTGTATTGTTGGTTTTTAAAACGCACCCGGGAAAGTGAGTCTTTAGAAGTAGCTCTAGGGTGGCTGTAAAATTATGCGTCAGATTACCATCCAATTATAACAGTTTAATATATTAACGTCTAAACATAATCTGCCCCGGAAAGCATTATTTACAATACAATCATAATATTTTGAGGGCTATTAAATAACTGCACTGGATTCGTAGCTAAGTACACTAATCTGTATTTGTTATCAGTCCATACTCCCAACAAATTGACCCAAACGCATGAATCCATGGTACCTGTTAGAAAGCAATCAGATTGTGCCTATGACAGTTTGCCTGGTCAATGGTAATGGCTTGGACCAATATGAAGTTTTAAATTATATATTCCATGTAAATCCCAACTCCTGAAGCAGAGCGGAAATTCTGCCGCAGATGATACCCAAAAAATATCGTATCAAGTGCTTTACCATCCATTTGAAGTCATAAACGAAGAATCTCTTAATCACCTGCAAGGTAGTGGGAAGTAGAAAGGTTTGTTGTGTAAGCAGATGCTTAGGCCTCTAGGTATACGCAATATACATATATAAGATAATGTGGTCTGGCCAACTCTCGTTTATTTTGCCTGACGTTCTCTAGTGAACAAGTGTTGTGATTTAGCTGACTGGTGCGAATCAACTTTTCTAAACTTTAATAATTTAGATTCTATATGTGAAACGAAGCTAAAGAACTCAATATCCGAGAGGCAAAAGGAAGAGTTTGACAAATAAGTTCAGCATAGTCGAGCACATCCCTCCAGGAATCCCTTCGATGCTACGAGCTCCCCACTCCTCCTGTAGACCATTCATTTCATCGACGCCTAACTTGATAAATGACAACGCCACCCTATCATCTCTCTAAGCATCTCGTCAGTCAGCCGTTTCTTAATGATTAGCTATTGTGTAGACCGAGGGGTCGACTTTGTGGGGTCATATGTAGTTAACCTCTTCTCTTTGAAAAGTATTTTCGATGTCATCCTAATCAATTTACCTTGGAGCACTTGCGTCTAATAACAAGATTAACGACGCAAAAGTTCTTCCAAAGTCATTACTCTTGTCAGTGTCAACCAGATTCCAACCCTCTTTCTACGGGACATGAACAACACTACCATCGCATGTCTGAATGAATTTTCGTCCAACCCTTTTTGCCATCTCTTTCTGTCAAGGCCCTAGGCCAACTGTTAAGCCAGTTGATACCCTTCGAAGGTATTTAGTCTCATTTATTAACCACGTACCCACCTGTGGGATGACTTTAACTTTGTTTTCTACTTCGTCTCTCATGTGTAAAGCGCACCAAAGCGCAAACACAAAAGCATACAACACGACCATGTTTCCGCACGCCAGTCACTCCGCATCCGTATATCATCCAGTTCCATGGTTGCTGCACCCCACAACGGATCTACGCTTGGTCATACTGACACACAATACCCCCGCTGCAGTTGTCATTGCACTATCCGCGCTGGGCAAGCATTCGAAACTCAATTGGCAGTAAACAAACATACAACGTCTACTGTCATTGTTGCTGCAAATTGACACCGAGCACGATGTCGCGTGGTACCATCCCGACCACGGTAAGTAGCCAACAGCTTCCAATGACCTCGCCCTCCTCCAACGCCACTATCAGCTGCATCACCGTATGCACACTTGCATGCATGAACGTATGTATCTCTGTATCTACGATTATGTATTCGGAGTTTCTTCTTTCACGATGTGCCTTGCCCGCATAGTAAACATTAGACGACCGAGCCGCCAGACCGTCAGACCGTTTCTACCTCTCGGCCAGGCGTGCACTTCACATCGGAGTCGTCTCTGTTAATTGGATATCGTTGAGCTTTTCGCTGCTTGCGATCCGTTTCATTTCCCCCAGTCGTCGTCGGTGTCTCGTACTGTTGCTCGATTTCTTTAAAATATTTTGACAGGTAATTAGTTGTTCCGTTAAGAGGGACGTTTAAGTTAGTGTGAGGTGTGTTCGGATGTGCGTTACAAATAAGAATCTCCTGTCGAACCAATCAATTTTCGGTCGGATGCGGGGGGACGAAAAAAAAGTGTTTTTAATAACGCGACAATAACGGTGATTAAATTCTCGATTGAACTGTGGATCGTGTGCGTGAGTGGAACAAGTGTGGAGCTGTTTGACTGGGTGGGAGCGAAAATGCTCCATCGGCGCCGTAGAGGTTGGTACAATGTGCAGAAAATAATTCGACAGAACGAGGACTTCCAGGTATGGATGTTTTGCTTTCTGTGTGCCATCTGTCCTATTCCTAGAGCAAATTCTTTGTCGATTGTCATGTTAGACACGATGAGTGTTTCGACTCAATTTCGGTTTTTTTGTTAAATTTTTGGAAAATTGCTTTGATGTGTGCATGTGTGTGTGTTGTGGATAAGAAAATTGTTGGCTTAAACTTACTGTCAAAGTGACATACAATCGCAATGTGAAATCGTGACAGCTGTCATAATCTTTGCAACAAAGCGCTTAATTCCAAGTTTTCTCCTATTTTCGAAAAAAGACAATTGTGAGAACGTGCAGTCCGTTGCTCTGCTTTATGTTTATCTTACCGTTTTGGGAAGCAAATCTGCATTCGAATGTTGAAAAGTTGCGTGACATTGCCGACATGACTGACGTGCTTAGGATTTGGATCACGGCAATTTTCTGCGAGCAAATACATAGTAGAAACAATGGAAGAGAATTAGAGTTTACTTAAGGCTGCATGTGAGTTTACACCGCTACATCACGGGCGGGATTCGCGATGATGTCGATGTTTTCTTGACATATTGACATATGTATGTACATATGTGGGTTGCAGTTCCACTGTTAACGAAGTTCGTTAGCTCGGATTCTCACAATTTAAAAATTGACATGAGTGAGGGGAAAATTTAGAAGCTAAGTTTAAAGACTACCGTTAAGAATTAGATTATTTGCATTAATGGTACGAACAAGTTCTGCCAGGTTAATAAACCGACCAGTCATAATTAATAAACCAAGTTACAGAGTAGGTACAGCCCGTGGAAACCTTGATGGAGTTTCAAGGAGAAAAGTTATTTTTTTCCTGCTGACAATTCGGTGATGGTTCAGTATCGAAGCGCAGGTTACGTTCGTTTCGAATGTTCGCAACAAGCCAGTCATCAATGTGCTAACAAAACTTAGTAGAAGTTAACCTGTCTAAGATAGTTTTTCCAGAAATTTACTGATAGAAGACGAGCATTTCTGATCTAGCCTCCTACTATATACGACGGTAAGATGACAAGTTCTCAACCTAACAATGAAAGTTTATAAATGTTAGTTATTTCAGTTAATAAATTATTTTATTTTTCTGCATTATTTCCCTTGACTTCAACACACTTGGTCCAGGGTTTCTCCAACCTTAGTACTCCTTCCCGGCAGTGGGAGTCTGGAAGGCTGTGAAAATATTCATTTACCTTTTCCATTTCTTCACTGGATGCGAAGCGATTCCCAGAAACAATATCCTTCAAGCTGGTGGAAGTATAAGGGTGTCAGATCAGGAGAATAGGGAGGGTACCGGAGCAAGTCGTACCACAAATTCGGCAGTTTTCCGAAAGCACTTTTGTGTACAAGTGCATTGGTGATGATTTTTTTCCTTCTTCAGGCCGGGGCTCTTCTCTCGAATTTTAGTATCCAACTGGTCAAGAAGGATGGAGTAATTTGTGTTGAAATTGGAACGTTGATTGATAACGCCTTTTGGACGGGGTTCAAAGGATCTCTCCTTTGAACATGGCAATACCAACTGAGTCGGTCGCGCTCTATCTTTCTTGTGATGGTTTCTTTTACGTGGAGGCTTCCTCGGATCTTTGAACTTCTAATTCTGTCACGCTTTGTTACTCCCGCTGTCATGCGAAGCATCTTCATCTCAGCTGCCGTTAATTTGCTCTCATACTTTTTGTGCATTGTCCAGCATTGTGAAGCGTATGTGAGCGCCGGACGTACAACTGAAGTGTAGAGCCTTCCTTTCAGCTTAGGGGGCATTTTTCGATCACAGAAGATGGCGGAGTTTTCCCGGCACTTCATCCACCCTACGCTTACACGATGGTTGATGTCGTCATCACAAGTTGCTTCTTTATTAATCATAGATCCCAGATATTTAAACTTTACACACTTGGGAAGCACTCTTGAATTCAAGTAAATGTCTAGAATAGGCTGATGAGGGTCAGAGAACGGGCAGCACAGATACTCTGTCTTCTTTGAACTAATACGATACCCGTGTCCCTCAAAAATGTCCACCCACACATCAAGTGCTCGTTGTAGGGACGCCTGATCATCACTTATAATGGCTCCATCGTCAGCAAAGAATAGCTGGTGCACATTGGGGTCCGTCACTTTTCCTTCAAGCAAGCAATCAAGGACTGCTATAAAGAGCAGTGGGCTGAGGACGCTCCCTTGGTGTACACCGACTTTGATTGCGAACTCTTCGGTGACTCCTGTGGTGCATCTTACTCTTGTCGTTGCTCTATTGTACATGTCCATGATCAGTCGCACGTAGGTTTCTGGAAGTCCTTTTTGTCTTAGCGCTACCCATAAAAGATCTCTTGGTTACCGGTCAAAGGCCTTCTCGAAATCAACCAACACCATATGCAAGTCCTTTGACGAATCACGATGCTTTTCCATCATGACCCTTATACTTTGGATTGCTTCTGTTGTTGATTTACCCGAGACAAACCCGCACAGATAGTCGTATTATTTTCCGCAGTCGGCTATCTAATATACGTTCAACGATCTTCATGGTGTGCGACATCAGCTTGACAGAACGGTAGTTATCACAATTTCGCGTATCACCCTTTCCTTTGTGCAAAGGAAGAAGATAGCTTTCCCTCCATTGGTTAGACATAGTGTCGCCTCTCACAAGTTTGGAGATAAGAACCATAAGCCATCTAGACCCGATGTCTCCCATCTTTTTCCAGAACTCAGAGAGTATCCCGTCCGGCCCAACAGCTTTTCTTTTCTTGGAGTTTTTAACCGCGTACCGAACTTCTTCGACTGCGATCTTTATCTCATCAATCGTGGTAAATCTCCGTCTTTTCATGGGTCTTTTCAGTTTTGGGAAAAGAAGAAAAAAAAGTAGGGGGTATCCAGTACTGTTTTTCACCAAAAACGAGTGAGCATGTGCATGGTGCAACAGCCATGCATTTTTTCCCCACAAATCCGGACGTTTTCTTCATTTTGCTTCACACAACCGGCGCATAATTTCATTGTAATTTTTACGTTCAGGGCAGGCCTTGTCATTAATATCTCTTCGGTCTTCTATGGAGAGCTTGTTCAACTTATAAACATTTTTGTGCTCAAAGTGAGCTCCCCAAATGTCACAGTCAACATTTCAAGTAAAGGGTGGGCCATCTAGTTGTTTTTGTTTTAAATCATAGGTTATTTTGACACTGACAGCTGTTTCCCGCTCGAAATCTTGACAGAAAGTCAGTATCATTCCTCCGCCGAACGAAATGAGTCGCTATACCCTTGAATAACGCTGGGAAATAATGAAAACTTATATCCAAAGCGAGTACTGTGTAGCCCAAACAGTGCGTTTTTTTAAAAAGAAGTTTTGGCCGAAATGAAGCACCCACCGCGACTGATGTACGTAAGTTTGTGCGAAAAGTTCGTGGGACTGGTATGCTAGTGGACAACACTCATGGTCCCATGGTTAAAGGCGCGCGACCATCCGCTTCGTTATCACTTCGCAGTTTGGGTCTTAGAGCAGGTTGAATTGGACAACGATTATGGGCCAGAAATCATCTTTTCTGACGAGACGCATTTTCATCTCGGCGGCTATATTAACAAATAAAATTGCTCGGAAACCCCGCACGTTATTTTCGAGAAACCAATGCATCCACATAGAGTGACAGTTTAGTGCGGATTGTCGAGTGGTGTCATCATTGGACTATTTTTCTTCGAAAATGAGGCTGGGAACAACGTTTCGGTTAATGGTGGGCGTTACAGAGCCATGTTAACCAATTTTTATTTTTTTGAAATTGAAGACATGGATTTGGACGACCTCTGGTTCATGCAGGATGGCGTGCCATGCCACACAGCCCACAATCGATATTTTGCGCACCAAATTCCTAAATCGTGTTATCAGCCGTCTTGGCGACGTCAATTGGCCGCCTCGGAGCTGCGATTTAACCCCTTTGGACTTTTTTTTATGGGAAAGACCGATGTTATGCCAACAATCTGGAAACGATTCAAGCACTTAAGGTCACTATCATCCAAGCAATCCGTGAGCTACAGCCTAAAACCATTAAGGTCTTGGAAAATTGGGGCGACAGAATGTGCTACTGCGAAGCCAGTCGAGGCAGCCACTTGAGCGATGTTGTATTTCATAATTAATGGGAATGTCTGTTCTTACAAAAAAATTTATTTTGTCCATTTCATTGCATTTTTAAAAAAAAACTTGTATTTGGCCCACCATATACTTTGGAGCACTTAATTTTATTTTTGACACCAAATTCAATATCAATCCAAAATCAAAACCAAGCCAAAAATCGCCAAACACTTTAATGTATGTCTGTAAGAAGCAAACTAAATATCTAAAAAGGCTAACAATATCAACATATGTTAGGGAGCATGTGTATCAACTTAACAAATACAACAAATTCTTAAATTCTAATATTTCTTAGCTCGTGGAATTCAAAAAGTCACCATATTTATTGAACGAACCACGTGCGCCAGTCATGCTGTAAGCCTAACAGAGAATGCTTTCAACAATGTTTCTTAATCCATGTGCAAAGAAACTGTACCAATCCTTAGCCAAAGGATAAAGGAATGTATCCGCCAATGTAAATGGTAAACCTACTTTCAGCGACTGAAATAAAGTTCGCTTAATAAATATGAATAATTTTTTTTTATTAGAAAACCAAAGTTTTCAACGGCTATTCATCTTTATTTCTGACTATTGATTTAATTCACCGCAGACTAATCGAAGAAGTTTTGTGATTATAGTTAGGGTAAACCATGTCAGATATTTGACTACTCCAAGAAAGTCAAACTGCCCTAAATACTACAATACAAACTTATTTTACATGACTGAGTGTCTTTCCAAAGGATGTTGTCGAACTTTTAACGATAAATGGTTAAAGGGTGGCACCTTCTAAGGGGTACCCGCCTTGGCTTCTAAAACCGATGATATAGCTTTCTTAAAACCATCTTGCAACAGCTAATCCATTAAACTCGTGTTTACCCTTGTATTGGTAAAACTTCCTGTAGTATACTAGTCTGGAGAAAGCTTGTAGAAATTCGCCATTTTCAGTCGGCAATAAACGGTAGACTCCCTTTAAGCTATCGGAAGAAGTGAATCAGCCGCAACATAGGTGATTGGGAGAAACTTCGACTCTGCTCCTCCACAGGCTATAAAGCCAGTTATATTTTTAAGAAATAACAATAACGCGGCTTAAGTGATTTTTTGCTTCGCCGATTACAATATATTTTGTAGGACGAAATCCATGCGTTTTCTATTCCTGCCCATTCTAGGTATTAAAGGTTTCGGCATCAGACGAAAAGCTGCAAGCAAATAGTCACTTCTGGATCATCGTTCTTCCGAGATGGTAAATAAAACTAAGTCATTCGGCACTACATTCGAAAATTCTTTAAAAACTGACATCTCTTACGTTTTCAAACGTAACTCATGCCTTCTTCAAGTCAGAAGCCTTTTTCAGATATTTTAACTTAGCATAAAAGGCGCTGTTAACCAAAGATGACACGTAGCTTTAATATTAATATTTATGAAATAGGCTCTCGACCAATTTTTCTTTCGAACTTTTTAACGGACCTCTTGATCCCCTTAAACTACTCGTTTCTTCTACCAGGCCACCCAGTAGAACTGCTTAGTCGTCAACGTGTCACGTTTCGTGCCTAAGTTTCGTGGACCAGTCCATATACATTTGATTCTTTCAAGAATTTAATGCAGCCCTCACCGCCTGCTGTGGACATTGGGCAGTATATATTCAGTATATATACGGTATATATATGGGGGTATCTGCCTTGATATTGAAGCCTCTGTTGAAAACGGCAATACAATATTCGTATACTGATCTCTAACCAGTTTAGGGATGAATAACCTTCCGGCTTGCCAGACAAGGTTCTAAAATGGACATCAGCGAAGCGGACACGTAACCAACGATCAGCGCATTATACCGGATCATAAACGACACAATCATCAAAGAGGCCAACTCGTCTTGGCTTACAAGAAACGACAGCTACACAACAAGATCATCGTGGCCAGAGCTCAATGTCGGAAAAACAAAGAAGCTCCTGGCGCTGGACCGTAACTCGATCCCTATGCTCGTCGGAGTGATCACAGGACACTGTCCCATTGGAGCAATGCTCCGGAAATGGGACTCGGAATCCAGCGATCTCTACCGGAGCTGCGGCGATGAGGAAGAAACTGAGACAATCCAACATCTGCTTTGCCACTGCCCAGTTCTCCAGAATCGACGCCTAGTGTCGCTAGGCCAAAGATTCTTTACAGAGATTGCGGACGTGGCTAATGCAGATATATCGGATCTTCTAAAATTCATTAAGAGCACGGGGTGGTTTCAGCCACCACGTGATAGGACAGGTTAATTATATGTGTACTTCACAAACGAAGGGAATCACAATGGGCCTCTTGGCCTCCGAGTGAAAGTGATGTCTAACCATCACACTCCCCTTCTCTAACTTAACCTAACCTAACCTTCCGGCTTCAAACTTGATACCAACCGACTATAGCTCACCGTACTCGATAACATTTTCTGGTCTCTGATATAAGCAGAGCTTAATGGTTGAAACCTATGTGAACAACTTAACTATTCTAGTTTCAGTCATATTCTTTTCAGCAGTCACTGGAATATCAGAATGGGTCTTAAAAAAAATTAGTAATCAGCCATAATCTGAGTCGGAACTAATCCTCTAGTTCTCTCTCTTTATTTTCTCGGTAAAGTAATGGGACCTAACTATGGGTTGTACAGGAGCAATAGTACCCCACCTAACAAAGGCTATATTAACTATACGCCCACAAAAAAAAAGCATACTCCGATTTAGAACTGAAAAAAAAAACACTATTTAATAAGATGGTCAAGAAAATAGAAAACGATTACCTGAACCCCTTATTCCATGTTTAAAAATAGGAAAACCAGATATATGACATACATATATAGGTTCAAACTCAACCCATAAGAGTTTGAATTTGGAGGAATATCTGTTTTTTTTTTTACCCAAAAATTGTCTTCAATAAAGAAGCTCATTTCTGGTTCTATTACACCCGATTAGCAATCTCAGGCAATATAATTGTTGCTAATGCACCCGTAAATATTTCCTCTTTGACGCGGTTTACGGTTCACCGGCACTCTTCTATGCTGATAAGCCAGCATCAATTGTAGCCTTGGAAAATAACATTGCACGTGTTTTTAGCGAGACATTGTCAAAATGCTCGAATAAGTGACTCTAAATTTGACCGTCTGAAAAATCAAGTGATGTATCCTCAGGACATTTTCGCATTGATTGCGCTTATTACTGCACATCGTCCTTTTGGCACTACGGCTACGGCTAGAATATAGAAATTCTCTGCGAATGTTCTGCTTATTTGAAGAAAACATTTATAAAGAGGCATGAGATGAACCTCATAGATGAACTTGCTCAAATTAATTTATATCCATTCACGCCTCACTTTACCTGTTGTTCTACTTCTCTAATTACATTCATCATCGTTGATTCCCAGGACTCATTGTCTCAAAAGAATCCAATACTGCTAATTGGCTTTTCTTCAAGTTCTGGTAAATCACCAATCATACTACTTATCTACCCTGCTCACTCGCTATAAGTTTCAGCCCTTGGCGTCGTTGAAAGATAAGACCTCCGGAAACCGCACATCGGGATGTCCATAAACTTATTTGGGAACTGTCAATTGTCTCATTTTTGTAGGTTAGGATATAAAATAGTTAAGAGTCTCATGTCTTAAAATTGCTCATTAGGAGTCCAATTTCTATGATGAACTCTCTACTCCATTGATTCTCCAATTCACTTCTACTCAGATCTTGCGACATATGTATGCCTAGACAAGAAATATGTGTGTGGATCCAGTCCTATGGGAGTGCACCCAACCAACCCCATGTGAAACGGTTCTATGGCGGTCATGATATTAGATGATAGCGCCATTACACATCAATCATTATGTGCCGATTTCATCATTAAATGGTCCATATTAATAAATTTCTTGCATCATGATTACGCATCATACGCAGCCTTCATGCATCAATCAGCAATATTTAGCGGAAATGCGCCATATAGGCCAAGAGTACGATTAACCGCACACAAAAGCCGACATTAACGAATTAAGTCGTTTGTGCACAAACAGTAAGTTGCATCAAACTCATAATAATTTATGCAAAACCTCAGGCCTCTTCGTCCATCAGCATAATCTATTTACACATTCATCCGTCTATCCGTTCATTCAAACCTAACAGACTGAATCAAAATAGAATTATCATAATCAATGACTTCATGCATAAACCTATTATCGAACGAATTCAAATTGATTAGATGCGTTTACGAGTATCTATCACAATTTTTATCCGTTTTTTGCCGGTTTTTTGTTTTCCCACCAATAAATCACTGGAATTGCTTGGAAAATTTATTTAAATTCATTCAGCTACGAGTGCTTATACATCTGCTCTTCCGTAGTGCCGCTAGTGCAACGGAGCTGAAGTAATTCTTCATAAATACAGATATGCATTATGCAAGTCTGCATGCATCTTTAGTTTATATTGATGGGTATTGCTGCAGCTGGATTAGGAGAGAGATTACGTTCTTTTGTCGAATGAATCCGGATTATCTTCATCTATTTATACGGTTCCTGATTGTAATTGTTGTAAATATAGATGAGATTAAGTAAAATGCATTTATTTCCCAATGCCTTCATGCTCAACATGAAGCGATTCTGCTAACCGTGCAGTTAGCACATCTATCTAGCATGTCATTTATCTATTACTTAAGGAAATAAACAAAACACACTTGACTGAAATTTCAAACTCCCGTTCAAGTGAAACTATCGCCCAACCACGACCGCAGACCGAGTGGAGTGTAAATATGAATAGCTCTGCGACGGGCCGCCTTCCAATGAAGCCACAAGTCGCTTCTCACAGCATAATTTTTATTTAAATATCGATTAGGTTTCTCACGTCGAGGAAACAAAACAAATGCCTCTTAACATAGCTAGGAATATCGCCGGTCTAGCTTTTACCTTCGCGCGGATACGGCTTCGGAATCCGTCAAGGAAGGCAATTCGACACGACTAGACTGTAACTGATCGGTGTAACCGATCATGAGTTGCTTAGCAAATGAATTGAAAGAAAAGTTTACAATAAAAGTAGCAGCAGACGACTGAATTGACAGTATTTCATCAGTTGCGAGATATCGATAACTTTGCGGAAAAGAAAATAACCAAGCGATCGAGACGGATTGGCGGTTAGTGAAAGTGACGATGGATGATAGACGGTATCACAAAATGCCTAACTGCTCATGTTTTTATACTTTTGCAGTTCAGAAGGTTTTTGGCTGGTTTGGCTTCATGTGCAGAGGCATAAGAGCTTACGCTGATTAGCGCAGATTATGAAGTGAAAGTAGCACTCGATAATACTCATAGATACTAACTTATCTGAATGAGACTTGTTAATACTTCTACTTCGACCTTTCCTTGTCTGTGTAATCGGACCGCTGTTTTAACATTTAATCTTCTTTGGAGTTATTTTAAAGCCGCTCCAACTCGAAAAAGCGAATACCTCTGAATCGATATGTCATTCTTGGAATTTCATTCAAAAAGTGCTTTGCCTCTTATTGCTGATAGTCGTTAAGCATTTTAATCTTACAAGTCGTTGCTCATTCCTGTTGATAGGAATTTGCGAATCCTCAAAGTCTCCTCATTGGATCCAATTCGTTGGTATGCAACTTTCCCTACATTGGAAATACAGATCAAAGTTCTCAAAACTCCATTATTATGAAAATAATTTAGCGTTAGCTCTTAGATAATATACTTTCAATTACGCGGCAATTTTAATTCCGTACAGTTTCTAGCTTAAGTAATGACATTTTTATTATAAAATTGTGTTGAATAAGGACATAACAACCGTCAAACTCTGAATAGAGGCATTATCATGATTTTTGACATAATGTTTTTAATTGCTGTAATCTGCACATCATAAAGTCAGTCTCACTGATTCAATAAACACCTCCAACGGAGAAAGTGCATCGTTTGGAGTCCTCTAATTCGGATCCATGCATGTGGTCAAGTTCGACTACCAACATTAGGATCCCTTTACTCGATGTAGTATTTTTTTTTTTTTACTTTTTTTTTACTCAAAGCTTCAACTATTTTTTCGGCCTTAATTCGATGGTATTCCTATGTCATTTGGTGCTGGCTTACTCTCCCAATCAATATATGTCAATCCTTTAATTTCAGATCATGATCCTTTGGTTTGGAAGTTTTTTTGTGATGGTTAAAGAAAAATTGAATATAGACAAGATTTAAAAAATTACCTATGTAAGAACGGGTTAAGAATATCCCTGCAGCAATACCTCTCGCTTGTCGTAAAAGGCGACTAAAACAAGGGTAAACAAAAATCACATCTAGGCAATTTAGAAAACATCAAGGTGAGCCTAGGGACACATATACCACCGTTAAACTGCCCCACAAGTGTGCATGCAAATCAGTGGGTTGACACGACTGGAGATCACCGGTGTTGTAGGAGTAAGATCAAACAAAAAAAAATCTGGAGCATGCCCGTGTGAAAAAAAAGGAGGAGAAGAAAGAAAACGGTCAAACCGTAGCATTATGGAAAAGAACGCTAAAAGGAAAAGCACTACCCCGCCAGGCACTACTAATGGTCGTGATCCTGGGACGAGAGGCAATGCTCGGTTCAGAGCTATAGGATTTCCGGGGGATAGCAAAGTAATGCAACGGCGTAAGCCACACTTTAGAGTCGCGAGTTGGAACGTTGGAAGCATGAGTGGTCGCAGCTATGAGCTTGAAGAAATGATGGTTTCAAGGCGAGTAGACATCCTGTGCGTACAAGAGACGAAATGGTGAAACACCGGTAATCGGGCACGTTTCTTGGACGTTAAAACAAAAGCCTACAAGATGTTTTACTATGGATTGGAACAAGGAAAAAACGGTATCGCCATCATCCTTGCGGCAGAGCTACTTGGCAACGTCTTAACCATTTCAAAGTCCAGTGACCGTTTGATGGCTCTCAAATTGGTGATGCATGGTGAGGTGTGGAACATCGTAAGCGCATATGCCCCTCAAGTAGGATGCGAACAAAAAGAAAAAGATGCATTCTGGCTAGATTTCCACAACCTTGTCAAAATCATCGCAAAGGAAGAGCTTTTGTTTGTTGGGGGAGATTTAAACGGACATGTCGGGGAAACAAGCGAAGACTATGAAGACTACCACGGAGGGCTGGGATACGGCACCAGGAACTCTTCAGGTGAAGATATCCTAAACATGTGCAAGTCGTACGGTCTTATAGTGCTAAATACCATGTTCGTCAAACAAAGCCGGCATCTGATCACTTATAGCAGCGGCGGAAATGATTTGGTATCCAGTTTCATGAAGCCACGAGTTAAAGATAGCAAAGTGATCCTGGGAGACGCGATCGCCCCTCAACACCGTCTCCTCCTGACTGAATTTTTTATGGAGGCGAGTAAGAAGTCAAAGCAGCAAACGAAGGTATCTGAGAGAATCAAGTGGTATAAGCTGGATAAAAGAAAAGGCGAAGCTTTTATTACCAGCATGAAAAACTACCTCTTTTCCATTATCGATGAGGTCGGTAATGAGGAGTGCAGAGCACAAGACATATGGGATTCCCTACAACAATCTGGCCTGGAGAAAGCCGAATCACTGCTCGGAACATCTAAAGGCCCCTGCCAACACGCAAAAGAAACCAGCTGGTGGACAGACGAAGCCAAAGCAGCGATACACGAAAAGAAAATGGCCTTCCAATCTTGGTCAAAGTGCTCTTCTACTAATAGAGAGGAAAAAGCTCGCCGTGAAAAGGTATATAGATGTTGCAAAGGTATCGCGAAGAAAAAGTGCGCCGAATTCAAAGCGAAAAGCATGGAAGGCCTCTATCAGGAGTTGGAAGAAATATCGTCTTCCGCGTCTGACAGGAACCAGGCTACCCAGGAGCTTCGACAAAGCAATTTGAACAAAGGAGCAAATATCTTTAAGATAGCCGCCTAGAGAAGAGAGATTCAGGAGATTCGTTTCCCAAAGTTTATTAACAATGCTGAAGGCCAACTCCTTGTGGAAGACGAAAAAATTCTCCACAGATGGCGACAGTATTACGAGGAACTTCTGAACGAACAGTTTCCCCGAGTGTACTTTCCAAGAGCCGCCCCGAATCATGCCGAAATATCCGACATCACAGTCGAAGAAGTTCGGTACGCGGTTAAAAATTCCAAGAAATTCCTTTGACCGGCAACCAAGAGATCTTTTATGGGTAACGCTAAGACAAAAAGGAGTTCCAGAAACCTACGTGCGAGTGATCATGGACATGTACAAGAGAGCAACGACAAGAGTAAGATGCACCGCAGGAGTCACCGAAGAGTTCGCAATCAAAGTCGGTGTACACCAAGGGAGCATCCTCAGCCCACTGCTCTTTATAGCAGTCCTTGATTGCTTGCTTGAAGGAAAAATGACGGACCCCAATGTGCACCAGCTATTCTTTGCTGACGATGGAGCCATTATAAGTGATGATCAGGCGTCCCTACAACGAGCACTTGATGTGTGGGTGGACATTTTTGAGGGTCACGGGTATCGTATTAGTTCAAAGAAGACAGAGTATCTGTGCTGCCCGTTCTCTGACCCTCATCAGCCTATTCCAGACATTTACTTGAATGGAAGAGTGCTTCCCAAGTGTGAAAAGTTTAAATATCTGGGATCTATGATTAATAAAGAAGCAACTTGTGATGACGACATCAACCATCGCGTAAGCGTAGGGTGGATGAAGTGGCGGGAAAACTCCGCCATCTTCTGTGATCGAAAAATGCCCCCTAAGCTGAAAGGAAGGCTCTACACTTCAGTTGTACGTCCGGCGCTCACATACGGTTCACAATGCTGGACAATGCACAAAAAGTATGAGAGCCAATTAATGGCAGCTGAGATGAAGATGCTTCGCATGACAGCGGGAGTAACAAAGCGTGACAGAATTAGAAGTTCAAAGATCCGAGGAAGCCTCCACGTAAAATCACAAGAAAGATAGAGCGCGACCGACTCAGTTGGTATTGCCATGTTCAAAGGAGAGATCCTTTGAACCCCGTCCAAAAGGCAATATCAATCAACGTTCCAATTTCAACACGGACCAGTAGGAATGCAGTTAAGTGGGAAGGTTAGGGTCCTACACTTCTGACCATAACGACGTCGGAAAAAAGGAAAAGAAGAAGACAAGATTTAAAAAATGCGAATTGGGCTTTATATCGAGCGGAAAATATACGGCTTTTTTTATTATTAATTATTATAGCTATATTAAAAATATTTGATTGAATGAATTGTTTAAAGTAGGAGTTCCCACAATTGCTACTTTCCTTAAAGTAAAATATTTCATTCTCGAATAGAAAACTAGAAAATTGATACCCACCTTAGAAGTTGGTGAGAAAAGACTAATCAGTCTTTTGACTAGCATTAAAAAAATTTCTAGAAAAGGACTGTAGGTAAAAATAGGGAATTCCGGCTTTAGAAGTAAATCTATGCATTCATCTAATTGAGGCCATGTTCTCTCAGGAGTTCCTCTCAACTCTTTCCTTGGGCCTAATTAATTTATCCTGTACATATCAGATAATCCAGTTTTGCGTAAATGTAATGTTGCCACGTGTGCCCATGACATAACTTATTTACTTCGCATAAATTTCCTTTCAGCTTAAAACGGAATTTACATACTGTGAGTACATTACTAAATATTAAATTAATTCAGCTGTAGAAAATTGGGGGAAATACCCAAAAACTCCAATCTATGCTTTTCGTAAGAAACAAAATGTTGATTTTGAAGGTTATTTTTCAAGCTTTCAGTGTGTTAAAAAAACAGTTGCACAGAATAAATTATTAAAAATGTTGCTGAATTTACCCTGGCATTATTTGAACATTTATATTAATACTTATTGCTAGAAAATATTTGAAATATTTTCGATATAGTCAGCAGTTGTCGCTATTTTCGGCCGTGTGGAACAGATTAGTATTGCTCGGCGGCAGTTTGATTTCCCACACAATATCAGCCATCTGACCCAACAGTTATTAAAATAAATTTACAGAAGCGCTGGAAGTTTGCACTGGGGCAATAAAATTCATTCTATAAAATCCTTTAAAATATTCTATAAAATAAAATATTCCAGAAAAAAGATCATAACGATATCCATTAAGTCCGAACCATCAGACGAATGGGTTGGAACGTGGGTATAAGTCGAGAGAGTTTTGACACTGTTGACGGCATATTTGAAGTCGAGGATCCACAGTAGAAGGTCAATTCGATCGGTGCTTTTTCGAGGTCTGTATATACGGTGAACAGCTCACGAACAGCAATCACGAGCTTGAATATCCTGCCTTTTTCAAAGAATAAAGAATTGGCGATCTTAGAATAAAGGTTTCACCGTATAAAAACTTGCGTCGAATGACCGAATTTCTACCAGTTTGTTTACGAGAGAGGTAAACTGCACCCTGGACTGGTTGCCGACTCTCAGTGGAACAAATCAAGAAAGCAATATACGGGTACATGTCTTGTTAACTTTAAAAAGGCTTTCGACACCGTAACTAGGCTAGGCATGCCAAATAACTTTCTATAACTACATGGTTTATGTAATGAATATGGGAAAGCAATCAATCAAAAAAAAATATGTCAGAAAGTTACTTTTAATGATCCATGCAATACTGCAGTGTGACTTTAATCAGATTAAGAGATTTGGCGATGATTGGTAGTTAAAAATTACTTTCAAAATTCAGAAACGATATTGTTTAGAACTCCATTATGGGCCTCAACATACTATAGATAGAAAAAGACTGGAGGAGATTCGCAACCATTGAGCAACGGTCAGATATCTTGGTATCTAGCTTGACCAGTATTTACAATACTTATATATAACAATGGACATATAGACGCTTGTCTTTATTGAGCTAAGAAAGCTTTTCTGTTTCTGTTGATTTGAAAATCATATGCTACGTAGCTCTTATAAGGCTCATAATTGCGTATGGTTGTCCGGTGTGGTTTAATCTACGAGTAGCTTCATGTTATATGGAAAAGATTCGTATGTTCGATAGGTAATGCCTTAGCGTCTGTCGTATACCTGACATTCCGTGTTTATTAAATATTACCCTAACAAGGCCTTGTACGACGGAACAGGCCTCAATAAAATCGACAATTTTCTTATTAAATTGACCCGAAGGCACATGACAAGGGCTATGACTAACAACAGATTATTGCTTGATCTCCGGAGCTCACTACCCTAATTCCCTATATAGAAACCACGAGAGCACACTCCGATCGGGCCTTATTTCCCCAGAGACATTCCTCCATATTGATTCCAAAAGGTTAATGCAAAATAAAGAGGGTATTCCGATACACCGCCACTGGGGCATCAGAGACGAATGGCGACGAACCTGAGAACTGACCGAAGCCCTTTTTTTTCTTTAATCCATTTTTTATTCATAGTTGCTTCTACGTTATTCTAAATAAAAATATTTAAAACTAGCTAAACTATCCTTACAAATTTAAATATCTTACTGGCCCTAGGCTGACACTCTAAAACAAACAGTAGATCTTAAACCTAAGTCTTTCGACAACTATACACACCGTCACAAAAGTCTACCCTTATAAAGTGCAGAATCTAAGAACCAGCGTATAATTCAATATCAATTTCTTTATTGAATAAGGCATTACTTCATAAAGGAATAATATCAATAAAAATACCAATGAAAAGAACAACAAAACAAAGAAAAAGTAAAATAATCAAATAAATTAACCTCACAAGAGTCTACATACAGTAAAAGAAAGCGTGAAAAATACTATTTTAAAATTCTGTAAATGACATTCAATATTTTGTAGGGCCTGGACAGCCTTCTAGGCATCGAAAGAACAAGATTTTGGGTAACATCCGGTATTATTTCCGATCACGCCTTCGTGAAAGCGCTCTTTAGTGACTCTCTGTTGTTGATGGTATATTTACGGATTCTGCGTTCAAGTTCATCCCAAATATGTTCAATAGCGTTAAGATCTAATGATTGTGCGAGTGGATGCAGCTATTTTGGTACACGGTACAGGAGTCATTCCTTAACTCTTCTTGCCGTATACTTTGGATTATTGTCTTGGTGTAGCAGCCAACTGTTTCCTAAGCCTAGGCATTCGGAAGATGCATGCAAATTATCCCGCAATATGTCCAAATATTTGTGTTGGTCCATGGTGCCCTCAATGAAAACTAATTTGCCTACTCCTGCCATCGCCATTGACCCCACAACCCTAAAACATTGCCTCCCCCATGCTTTATTGTTGGGATCAAATTTTGCACAGCCATTTCTTGATTTGGTCTACGCCATATTTTACCTCGGCCATCGAATCCGAAAATATTGTACTTATTTTCGTCGATAAATAGTACAGTTCTCCAAAACTCGTGACTTTCAAAGATGTACGTAACGTTTGGCAAACTCGAGGCGTTTTTTTTGGTTGACCTTGCTGATCAGGGGCTTTTTCCTGGGAACTCTTCCATGAAATCCTCCAGATCTTAACACTCTTCGAACCGTTTCTGGATAAACTTCTTTACCGGTGGTATTTGCGATGTCTTCAGCCAATTTTGGAGCGCTGGTCCTAAAGTTGGAGATCACTTTGCGAAGGATGGTCCTAACATCTCGGGAATTTAATATCTTCCGACGCCCAGTACGAGATTTATACTGTCTAACAAGCCAATTCTCTACTGGTTTTTAGATTTCATACATTTTAGGGGTATACGAGCATGTAGACTTTTGTGACTAAGGGTATATACAGGGTGTCCCACGAGCAGTGTGCCAAAAAGCTGCAGCGTGTAGGTCTAGTCAAGACAAGAAAAAAATCGTATGGGAGGGGGGGGTCTATTTCCCCCCGTTTAGCCGGGAGGGGCAATTTTCTAAAAAAACTGACTTAATTTGGAAAAAAAAATATTAAAAATCAACAGTTACATCCACAATGCCACGATATACCTTTTTGTAAAGCCAGAAACCTCTTCTTTCATATTGATTTTAAATGAAGCTGTTTTAAGGAGTAGTTTTGAGAAATTAATTTTCAAACTCAAAATTTTGAAAAAAAATTGAAAAAAAAAAAAATCGATATGTAATTAAGTAGTAATTTTTTTTAAAAAATTCAATGCTCTCCTTAGTTTTTAGTTAAAAGCAGAAAACCGGATGCAAAAACGTCTTGTAGTTTTTGAGAAATTAAAAAAAATAACCGAACCATTTTTTTCTAAGAAGAACCTTTTTTTTGGTTTTGACGCGGCTGGACTTGTAGACAAATTAATGTATGAAACATTGACCTCTTTTTTATTATTTTTAAAAAATTCGGAGTTTTATGAGGATACAATAAAGTGATACAGTATTGGAATAACCCTGGATTAATTCTTTTTATTCATTGATAACGCCTGAAAACTGACCTGCGAATTTCGACTGGGTCCGCCCGCCGCCGATGGGTTCTACCCGAATTTTGGATTTGGTCCGACGCAATCCCTCCCTTAGTACAAGGAGGATGGCTATTATGCTTGGAGTGCCCAAATCAAGAGTATGGAGAGTGCTTCATACCGAAAACTTACACCCGTACCATTTTAGGCCAGTTCAGGGACTCACCTAAAACGACAAGTTTTTGAGAGCAGAATTTTGTCGATCATTACTGCTTCGAGATGAAACTGAACGAAACTATTTTGCAAGGATATTCTGGACGGATGAAGCACAGTTTACCAGAGATGGGGTTACTAACTTCCACAATTTGCATCATTGGAATAGCACCAATCCACACAACAAAAAACAAAATAAATCACAACACCGCTTTAGCTGTAATGTTTGGCTTGGTATTGTTGGACAAACTGTAATCGGGCCCCGGTTTTTGAATGCCGTTATTAATGGAGAATCATACCTGCAATTCCTACGAGACCTTTTGCCCGATTTGATGGACAACGTTCCTTTGGCCATAGCAGATAATTTAATCTACCAGCAAGATGGAGCACCCGGGTTAGAAACTGGCTGAATGATCATTTTAGTGACCGTTGGATCGGAAGAAGGGGCCCCACGGAATGGCCACTTAGATCACCAGATTTAACTCCTCTAGATTTTTATGTGTGGGGATTCATGAAGAATTATGTTTACGAAGTGGAAATAGTATCTTTGGAACAACTGAAAGAACGGATTGAAGTCGCTGGAGTCAAATTGCAGGAAAATTTGTCAAGCATAGATATGTGCAGCCATTAGGAGAAGAAGGAGATATAATCTTTGCCTTCTAAAAAATGGGGATCATATTGAAAATTTATTATAATAAAACTCCGAAGTTTTTAAAAATAATAAAAAAGAGGTCAATGTTTCATACATTAATTTGTCTACAAGTCCAGCCGCGTCAAAACCAAAAAAAAGGTTCTTCTTAGAAAAAAATGGTTCGGTTTTTTTTTTAATTTCTCAAAAACTACAAGACATTTTTGCATCCGGGTTTCTGTTTTCAACTAAAAGCTAATAAGAGAATTGAATTTTTGGAAAAAAATTACTACTTAATTACATACAATTTCGAAAAAAAGTAGTTCGAAAAATTTTTTTTTTAATTTTTTTAGCAAAATTTTGATTTTGAAAATTAATTTCTCAAAAACTATTCCTTAAAACAGCTTTGTTTAAAAACAGAATGAAAGAAGAGGTTTCTGGCTTTACAAAAAAGTATATCACGGCATTGTGGATGTAACTGTTGATTTTTAATATTTTTTTTTCCAAATTAAGTCAGTTTTTTAGAAAATTGCCCCTCCCGGCTAAACGGGGGAAAATAGACCCCCCCTCCCATACGATTTTTTTCTTGTCTTGACTAGACCTACACGCTGCAGCTTTTTGGCACACTGCTCGTGGGACACCCTGTATATTGTATAAACATAGAATTAACATTATTATAACTAACTTGAGCTAAAAAAAAAATTACCTGGCTGAAATTGACTGAATTAGAATAAGAGACAAAATTAACAATTTGTTTTAATTCAATTAGAAAATTCAATTTTAAAATGTATATATAAAAAATAGAATAGATGTGCTTAAGCTTAAATCCATTAATAATTAAAAAATATAGTGCCCGCACAGGGCTAGCAAGATACATTAAATAGTAAGATATTTTTAAGTCAGACTTAAACAGTTTTTTTTCTAGTAAATAAAAATAAATTAAGAATAAGTAAAAATGAATTAAAAAAAAAAAAAAGAAACTCAGACGTCTTCGACAGGCCCAAGGCGAAAACTTAGTAGGTACACAATTTTCAAGATAAAAGTTTCATCATATTAGATTTAAAGAAACATTAAACCAAGTAGCTGCGGAGGTTCGTCACAAACCACACTACGAGCAGCCTTAATCGTCGCCAAGTCAACGGTAGAGTGGCAATAAAAGTTTTTGTCAGACAGTCATTGAAGATAATTAGTTTATTTTAGGACGATGAAGTACATTTCCATTTAAATAGATGTGTAAATAAATATAGTTGGCGCTTCAGGTAATAAATTAATCGTAGGCAAGGACATCGAGTACCGCTGAATAGCCCAAAAATGTCAGTGGGGTTTACTCTTACAATAAAAATTGAAATGTCTCTTACGAGAGGCGCAACGATGAATGTTACTAGTGATACACATAGACAAATGATAACCAATCAACTGCTTCCTTTAAAATTTATGTCTCCCTTCGATTTAATTACAAGTCTTCCCCGATCTCATTCGCATAGACTTTCATCTGCTCTCCAAAAGAAAATATGCGTCGTAATTATGCAAAATATATTGGACCGATTCCGCTAGCGAAGTAATATTTGAATATTTTTTTTTAATAAAAAGACTTTTTCGCAAATGCGAGTTTTCTAATTCAAGAAATACCTAGTTCACCAGATCCTGAATTCTTCAAACTGCTCTTCTATTTATCCTCTCATACATCACTCGAAAATAGTATCACGCCGAAATAATTCCGGACAATGTATTATTAATAGCAAGCCAATAACTTTCTCTTTTAGATTTCTTATGGATGTTACCTTCTATTCTACAATATGATATTTCTTGTACTCTTATTCAACTCGTCCTTCTTTTTATGACCCTTCTGCTAATTTTTTTATTAATTCCACGTTGAAAAAAAATCACGTCCTTTGTGGTTATCCAAGAACCGACCCATTGTTCTGACGTCTTTATGAGAGGGAAAGTAATGCTCAGCCAGCTTCTTCCGAACGGAAGAAGCGATAATCCGAAGGATTAATGTCTAGTAAATACGGAAGGACTTCCCATTAAAGCGTTTCCAAGTATTTTTCCACCGATTTTGCAACGTGTGGTCAGGCGCTGTCATATATTTAGTCAAGTTTGGCATGAGTCTTCGTAACCTAATGGCTTCAATATTCTATCCTTAAATTCGATGTGCCGGAATGTTCTATTTTTTTTTAATAAAATTCTGCAATAAAATTGTCCGCAAATAGTCTTTCCTTGGAAGAAAATTCGACATGGTTAAAACTATTAAAAAAAAGTTGTAATTTACTTTACACACTATTTACTATTTACACATGGAAGTTCAAGCTTGCTTATCCTTCTTCAAAATACATTATCATATTAAATTACATGTTTGTACGTAGTTCCGGTAACGTCATTCTCCGATACTACTATCCACACTCATTTAATGTCATATCTTTACTTAGTTCCTCAAGGTCCCGTCTTCTTCTGCTTGTGTCCCATTTTGAGTTTCATATACTTATATGCTGATAAGGTATTGTATAAATATACTTGGACTTTCCCAAAGGACTTATCGAGGCGCTTTCTCCAAAAATGAAAACTTTTCCGCCATCGCTCATTAGTCATCTATCTTCAGTCATCAGCGTCATTCAAATGGAATCGGTTGCTACAGTTGAAAACCTGGATTAGATAATACACTATTACTATTTTGGAGCCACGAAGTCGTCCTCAATCGAAAGCTTCTCTATATCGTGTGTGATTAATCGTCCTACGAGTATAAGTGAAATGAATTTACTGTTTGCTCACTTCGAACGGCGAAGCTTTTCCCCAGCAAGTGACGGCTGTGTCTGTACCCTGCTGTGGAAAAACACCGTGAAATATTATTTCGATGACTTAATTGTTGCGGGTTTCCAACCCGATACCGACGGCATCAGAAGCTAAACACTTACCACTGAGCCATGATACTTTCCTGTAATCTTAGCTAAGACCCTTATAACTGGCTGTGAGCTTGTGCAGATATGGATTATACTACCCATTAAAAGCTTAATGTAGTATTTAATTTTAATTTGAGGTTCCCTTAAAACCATCATATCAGAGCTTCCTTGGTAATATGTAATCCAATAAGACGTGTCATTTTAAATTAGTAGAACAAATCAATATTTTTATGAAAAGCCTTTTAATAATTTGGCCTTAAGGAAAAGCTCTAGTGTCGGCTATGCCTACAAATGACCAAACGAATTGGGTCATCAGTTTCTTAAAATTCAGTCCTCACTGATGATCCATGACTAAGCATTGACCCGTTTACACAAAAATCACTTTTCCTTTTCGTATGATTAAAGCTGTTTACACCGATCCGGAAACAACAAGTAGTGAAAAATGAACTCGCAACTGACTTGGCACCAGCCAGACACAATTCAAGCTTTGTTCAAAATGATTTACTTGCACAGAATTGCGCGTTATATCGCGATGAATAATATGTTCTAGGCTTTCCCATGACACAATTCATATTGCGGCAGAACACATCAAAGCGGAGAGAATAGTGCCTCACGGTCCGGTAACCAGTCAGAATCGTGCCCACCATAAAACGTCGCAACGCACGTTCCACTTGTCTTGCTTTGATGTCGGTGCCATAATTCATTACTTTCGAAACCCAAGGTCACTCGGCACGCCCCATGAACCAGTACATCTGGTATTGTACCGTGTATACTCCTACGATATCCAGATGGGCGCTGCTGACCAGAATCACTGCCGCCAACACGATAGGTTTTTGTTTTATTCCTTAATCAGTTGTGAGTCATACTTTTACACCGCAATTTTAATCCCTAACTAAACATCATCATTAATTGTCCTCTGCATGCAAGACCACCCCGTACGCGACCCAGTCGCAATTAGCCCGATGAGCAGCCCGTATACATGTGAGTATAGCGCCCTGTTGCTCGTCTTATGAGACTACAAACAGCGCACATAATTAACTCGTACATTTTTAATTAATTAACTTCCGACTAGAGGCCCGAGTGCTGTTTACACAGCACGGTCTTGTAAACAGTCGCGGAAGTAGTCGAGTTCTTGTGACCCGAAAACCATTCAACACAGTCAGACAACCGCCGACTGCTGGTGGCACGCAACGTGTGTTTGACAAAAAATTTGCCAACCGCGAAACCAACCTGATGACGAGCAATAAAACATCGTCTTTCGACAGTATGTACGTCGCAGGAGGATAGCCGAAAATCCGACTGCAATTGGCCAACTCTGTGGGATGATTTATGAGTGCTGCACTATGTGTTGCTTACGGCCAGATTGTGTAAGTGCTGGAGATCGTAAATTATAAAAATATTCCCAGAAATTAACTCAAAAATGAATTAAGAGATGAGATGTCGGAAGGAGAACGTGTTTGTGAGAGAAATGCCGCTTTGACCTCGTATAGTGTGCGAACGAGTGTTGCGTCGCGCGTGAAACTAACATTTCTGTGGTAGACCGGAACAGTAGCGGTAGTGGTTGGAATGATATACAATGCGTAGGATAAAATGAGATTTGCCATTAAGTGTTTTGATAATGGCCTTTGTATCTCGGGAAGGTTGGTTAAGATGGTCATTCACACATTCACTTAAGCACTCTGCATTCTGAAATCCCCACTTGACCACTGAAGTGAACAGAATAACTAACTCATCTCGGTGCTAATCCGGTGATAATGGCTATATATGTATGTATTTGATTCATGCCGATGCATTAAATTATATTTAAAAGGGTGGGAGGAAGGCCTATGGCCCATGGATGAGCTCTCTATAAATTATTATTGTCTCACTAAGGTGACATTCGTTTGTTGACCAATATTCGATCCTGGTGGTCTTAAGCGAGTTTGGTTTATTCTTTTCGTAGCTTATTCTTATCCACCATATGAAGTTTAGGTTTTGATGTTATTCACCTCGCTGAGGTCCTGCCATAGTGCTTTACTTAGGCACCTTGATGTCGTTTTTTTTTTCCAAAATGCACGATTTAAACTCCACTAAGTTTCCAGGCTTAAATGGCGGGAGGAGATGTGTCCAAAAAAATAAATGGAATTTTTAAATTAAATTCAAATTTTAAAAAAAGTTGAATTGATTCCATTCGCACACCTTCGTTTGGTTGGTTGGTAAACATGTACTTGCTGGCTATTATCGATGATTATGTATTTTCTAATAAATATCATGGCATTAAATATTGCATTTGGCGCATCTGTAAGCAGTAAGACTAGGTCTAAGATTATACCATACCTTCTGCCACGTTGCCCTTTCGCCGCGGAGCTGGTTAGCAATAAATATTTTTCTGTAGGTACTTTCTGAACCTCATCAAAACGAAACGTTTACTCCGTCTATGGTTTTTCAACCATTTAAACTCTCTTATGATGGCTGCTTCACCTACGTCCCATCTGAATATGAGAGCATTATGTTGCAAAATTTTTGGCTGAAATTGTCGGATAGCTAATTTTGGTATCGTAGGTATCCCGAAGTTCATCAACCAAGGTACACGCATCCACACAAATTTGCGTAAAGCTCGATATAGCACCATATAATAGGGAAAAAAGTTAAGTTTTACTCACATTTACTGGAAATCAAAATCTTCCCAGCATGTCAACTGACCCGATTCTGACATTCAGCCCCTATACACTAGACACACTTGGAACTAAATGTATTGTTCCGACGTCGACGGACTCTCAGGCGGCCATCCGAGTCAGGAATGTTATATTTTGACTCGTCCTACAATATCACCTTGCCTCAGAAGTCTGGAGAATTATGGACGTATTCCTTTGAGACATTCCTGTCTGTTAATCTTATTTACAGATGTTTTTTTTCTGGTTATGCGCGGCTTATGAGTTCTGCACATCTTCACAATTTCATTACTCTAAAAATGTTTTGTTTTCTCCATTCGTCTGTCTCTTTGTCCTGTTTTCCACCATATGTTCTCCTTAAAGTCTTGTTTTGAAAGCCCCGAAATTTGATGATGTCATTGGTCCATACTTCTTCGAAAATTTTTTTGGCCGCAAATAAATAACATTGGTATGGAGGGCATGTGTTTTCAACGAGTTGTTGCCACCACTTATTTTGGCTTTATTGTAAGAACATTTTCCTGGAAGAGTTTTGGTGATATAAACTGGCCACCAAGATGGTGCAGTTAATTTCGACTAAATTTCATTCTTATTCGACTATGCAAAAGATAGTGTTTACGGACGCAATCCAAAAGCTCTAAATGCTTTGAAAACGATGAAATATTCATCATATGATGATTGCCTTGTTGGGTTTGATTCATGCAATAACTCTTGCGCAAGACATAAGCATTATGGTATATGTATTCCATTCATAATGGATGGATCTAGGCTATATATAGAGATTAAAAATTGATCGTAATTTTAATCACAAATGTGTTTTCTTTAAATTTACTCTCAGACCCACAAATTGGATGATTTCGTATTTTCACATTAGTTTGCATCAATTGGGAATGAGAAGGATATTCACTCCTCTTCCCCTAATTGAAGTAACAGTTAGCGGCATATTTTGAACAGGAAATTCGAGTTGACTGCCAAAATCAAAATAAAGATCGAAATAAATACAAATACGGGCAGTGCGTGCTTCTTCGCGATAAAGGAACACAACTCTTTTGCCCGCAATGTCAAAAGCAGTATTTATAAAACCATAATAATGCCAGTGGAACTTTACGGATGTGATGTCTCTAACGGGGGTAAAATAGATTTCAAGTCTTTGATAACAAGATCTTAAGGAGAATTTATGATGGAAAATGGGACGGAGAAACAGGCGAAAATCCCTCCATTCACTCTAATGGCTGCCAATAATACGACCAACCCTTATTCTACACCGTACAAATATTAAATCTTAATACGATCCAATATCCATGTAATGAAATTCGCGTAAATTGGATGGTTTCAAAAACGTTCTTTCACAGCGGTACTGATTTGGCATGTAGGTGTTGTGTGAGCATATTGATATGAAATGTGGGCGAATACCGAATAAGTTTCTTCAAAGCACTTCATCATTACCTTATTTGTTGTTTTCACTGAGGCAACTACGTTGACCAAAAATTCACGAACCTTTGAAAATGCATGTTTTACATATCATCCATTTTTATAAGTTTGAATAACAGAAATTCGTTGTTGCGTAGTAAACTTCTACATAGTAGAGTTGCACGCCAAAGTTGCCCTTCGAATGCATCCTCTCTCGGAGACGCAACATGCTTATCAGAGAGGAAAATCCTTCGGAACTGTGCTTCAAAACCTAGTTGAGAGAATTAAATCACTCGAAAGGAAAGAGTACGTACTGGGCATTTTCAGCTGTTCATTTTCGAAGCTTTTGATAACGCTACTTTCGACAACATGTGTAACGCTGCTAGACGGCATGGCGTAGATGAACCACTGCTTTTGTGGATCAAAGCAATGATTGTGCAGGCTGATGCAGGCCTCGAACAATGTGTCAAGTCTGGCGTAAACAGGGGCTGCCTGCAAGGTGGCGTCCTGTCTCCACTGTCATGGTGCATGGTGGTCGACTCTCTGCTCGATGCTATCAATGCATCTGGCATTGATCCGCCCAGTCCTGTGCGGATGATATTGCTGTTTTCTCTGTCGGCTCATGTTTATTGACTGTATGTATCAAAGCACAGGCGGCGGTAAATGTGATCGCGGACTCGTGCACGAGTAACGGGCTGTCGGTTAATCCTCCTTTGTTCAAAGCATGTTGAGTCCAAAACCATCAAAGCGCTGTCAGCTTTTTGGCAATGCAAAGGTGCTTGTGGCAAAACAAGGGGTTTATCTCCGAAAAAGGTCCTTTGGATCTCCACGGCAGTAATAAGACCGATAACAACATGGGCAGCGGTTGTTTGGTGGAACAGACTAACACGCAAACACGTTATGGTCTCTTTCACCAAACTCCACAGAGCGGTTTGTCTTAGCTATACGGGGACTTCCCCCAGCACACCGGGTGCTGCTCTAGATGCTATGATGAATCTTCCACCCCTTAACATACTTATATATCAGAGGGTGCGCACTGAAAGTCATGTCTCGCCTCTAGTGAAATGATTTTTGGTACAACTCGCATTAGAGTGACAGTGTACTTGTGCGAGAAATATCCTACGATATTTGCCATCCTATTGCGCTATATTTTCACAGTCAAATTACCATGGCGTCAGGACTGGCTCTGGCCAGATATTGAACCTGGAATGGACTGTCTTCGCATTTTTACTGATGGCTCCAGGACTGGGCGGGGGTCCGGCGCTTGAGTTTCTTTGAGCGCGATAACAATCGACTGCACTTCTCGTTAAGAAAATATGCGTCCGTATTTCAATCAGTGGTATACGTATTCCGAATGGCTATGCACTGCAGCCAAGCTGCACTCAAAGCTATGTCCGATCCTCTTTCCAGCATAAACTCAAGACCTTTTTGAGTAAAGTCGGAACAGGTTACTCTCGTATCCCAGGAAATGGGATTTCCGATGAACTCGCTAGAAGGGGCTCAGAGGAGAATTTCTAAGGACCTGAACCCGCTTTGGATCTGCCTGCTTCCACGGTCAAATCTGACATCAACGATTGGGTCTTTAATGTACACAGTCGTAGATGGAGGGAATATCCAGGATGCAGGATGACCAAGCGCGTACGCCCTGATGTCTGCAAGAAATTCGTAACATTGTTCTTATCCTTAAGGAGAAATGATTGCAGAAGGCTTACGGGCGTCATTACGGGCCATTACTAGTTTGCTAAGCATCTCTACGTGCTTGGCATCAGTGAGACGCCTACCTGTGCTGCATGTTGCGAGGAGGATGACACAGCAGAACACTTTCTCTGCGACTGTCCTGCCTTCGTTCGCGCACGGTGGCGCACCCTCGGGGCTGATGTGGTGGGTGCCGAATCTCTTAGCTCTACATCACTGAAGCCCCTGCTCACTTTTCTTCGGACAACGGGAAAAATGCAATAAAGTAAGGTGTCTGTCTGGTAGAACAATGGGCCAGTATTTGCGTCTGAGAGCTCCAACAGATAGTAGAAACCTCCAGCAAAAACAAAACAAAAAAACGCTTCTGCATGGCTAAAACTGCCAAAGACTGTGTTTACATCAATCAAAAACTGGTGACTAGAAATTCAGCGATATACACCCCATTTCGGTGATGTGACTACCTTGTTTTTGCCAAAATTATTTAAGAATTAATGTTAATTTCAGAAACGCCTGATCGACGTCCACTCTTCATTCTTTCAGACCTTTCTTGAAACAAAAATAAAGCTTTTGTACAGATCATTCTAGTTCACCTCGTGTTTTTTATCAAAGTTTTTATAACTATTGCGAGCGATGATTTTTCTATTGTATGTGTTGGGAATAGCGATTAATCGATTGTTTTATTCACACCTGTCTTGATGTTGGTCTATAATAGAGAATTTTTAGGAAATTTAGGTTTTATTTTATTTTTAGTTATCCTTTAGATAACCATGTCCTCGCAAAGGATCTGGTAATTACTTGCAGTTGTAATAGCCCTTCGATAACAAAGGTTATAGAACTCAATTCTGTTGGCAAAGTGATATCACAAGTTGGGCCAACCAGTATACGATCCAAGTCTAAGTTAGTCTATCAGAAAGTTCGGTCATCTACAACGTCGAAGGAGTGCCAATCTGATTCATCCCATATCTAGGAATTTTTCGCCAACACAAACCCTTTATAAGCACCTAACATTTCATCCATTGTCCCTTACACATTTGCATTGTGATTCTACATATGAGCCTTTTTTTTGCCAAGAATCCTGCAAAGATATTTTGATTCCCTTCTACCCTACCAAAGGGTTGTTGACCACTCCCTGAAATTTGCTATTTTAGGTCAGGCTTAGCTGCCGTAAATCGACGTATTAACGAAGACCCACGGTTTCTGTTTTTTCCTCGACCATTCTCTTGCCAGCCATATAACTATATGTAGTACTCTATGGTAAGTTGTTTATGTTAAGTCTCTCGTCTAAGGATGAACGTTGAAAATACCATATGTATGCTGACAGGGCGGCAATACTGCTAATTGTTAACGGAAACATTATATCGTACCCCTCATTACTTTAATTTTATAAACCCACATTTAAAGTCAAAGAGTAATTAGCAGCAGAAGAACCTTAATTAGATGAAGGAAAACCCACGATTTTCATTATATGAAGTATATGAAATTTCAAGGATCTCTAAGTACTCATACCCCGCTACATGCTTTTATTACTTTAAAGATTGAGAGTATTTCGAGAAGTTTAAATTTCACGTTGAAATATATCCCGATTAACAGCACTTCCTAGCGATTAACACACTCCAGCTCAAATTCGATTTGAAATGCCTTGAATGAAAACGAGTGATTTCGCAGAAAAGATTACATCATACTGAAGCCATATGTTATGTAATGGAGTTTTTTTCCTCGGTTGTAATCAACTCAAGCAGCCATTCACCCTCTGTCCAAAAAAAAGCTGCAAACATCTCGCTTTTATGTAATTCTAATTCGCAAGACCATGTGGTTTGCGGCTACTTAAAGATACCAGGCGCCATTCACACGTTCGCATCTCACTCAGTATTTTTCGCACCTTATTTGATGATGAATACTTCGACATTAAATTTTCATTTACGATGCCTCTCGACGGAGAAGTAAACACGCCTACAAGACGATGAAAAGTTATGTTGACTTGTGCGATTGTCACCCGTATTCCAGGGATGGATTCCCATTCTCAGTGCCAGAAATTGGATGGAAAAGCAATGATTTTCCTTTCTCTAGCGAATTTCGTTTTATTTTTCTTCTCATTCTTCTTTTCCTCTGTACTCACCAGTCTTCTTTGCATTGTGTACTTTCAGGCACCGGTTACATTGTGTAATCTCGGCGTTGGAGCCACGTTCGGAGAATCAATTTTGCACGATTTACCGCGAGACAGTACGGTCGTTACCAAGACGACATGTGAGCTGCTGCGAGTGGAGCAACAAGATTTTCGCCTAATTTGGGAGGTACGTACGACAATATCTATTTTCTGTGCAGGTATCTTTGTCGCAGGCAAATCATGGCAAAAGAGGGTTCTTCAAGCCGTGAGAGGTGACATCTTAATTATGTTAATAAATTAATTGTAACTCTGGAGACAGTGACAGTGCTTATTCCTTATTTACTTGTTTCTCTATTTGTCTTTTCAGTTTTCTTTCGATTTCCTTCCTTTGTTAATTAACCAGAGAGCCATTATGTTCAAGCTCGTTTTTCTTATGAAAATAGGTGTTGTTCCATCAGTCCACCTAGGGGCTTTTGGAGTCGTTGATGATTTCACTGCTTCCCTTGGGTTCAAGACGTGTATAAAAAATCATACACCGGAAGAAACTTCCTAGAATCAGGAGAACAAAGCACATAAAAGCAAAAAAACTGTGCAAGAGCACCAGTGTTGAATGAGAAATGATCAAGAAATGCTGACGAAGGCATAACACTCGCGGTATAAGATCACTTCATAATTCATACTCTGCGTGTGCATTTCCAATATAACATATTAATGGCATGGAATAAAAAAAAAAAAAAATACTGTAAAATTACAAACAACGCGTCAGATTCAGTCGAATCTCTCGAATCCCAAGACAACCACCCCCGGAGATTAGTGAACGAACATCTTCGACACAAACCATCTGCACCCCGTCCAGGTTGTGTGACAAACATCATAAGAGCGTAACTCTTGAACCTGCACGAATTATAAAAAAAAAAAAAAAAAAAAAAAAAAAAAACAATGATGAATGGTAATCAAAACTCATCCAATACTCTTGAAATGCTAGTTTTGGTTCGCTATCCTATTCAAACAGTTTGAATATTTTTGGCCGCAATGCAATAATACGTTAACACTGATCCATGAGAATTGGTGAACTTGCTTCAATATTAGCCAGTACTTGACAAATGGAGTCAGGTTGATCAACTTCTGTGCGGAAAAGACCTAACATAGCGAAGAATGTTTAGTGTGCGGTTGGTCTACTCAAACTACCTTTTTCCTTTGAAGGTTATAGAACTATTTATTTCCTTCATAAAATAAATGACAACTGAGTCCTTATTACCCGAAAGGCGTCCAAATTTGGTAACTTAAGAAAACATTTCTATCCGAACTTTAGAGACCTCAAAAAGGGAACGTCCCCAAATCGTATTATTTATTTGACAGCTGACAGTAGACTAAACAACCGGTGCGGCTAATAATATGCATCTTTATCAGCATGTTTTGGACATGTTTACCAAAACAACCAACAAATCGAACGAGTTAGACTAAAATTCCTGTTACTTATTGAACTCACTTTCATACCATATTGGACACAAATAAGTTACCATCCCGAAAATTCCCAAAAATCTTTAGGTAGCGACCCTAATTTTTTTTTATGGCTCACTTCCATATACATTTCCATGGATAGATGTTTAAAACATTCGTATTTCCAGTTGGCTTTTTAGTGCAGCACAGTGTATGACACTTCTGCCAGCAAAACTAGTGGGAAACTAGAACCGGTAAAATTAATAAGATGATTGATAGGGAAGACCGAAGTTTGTAAAAAAATCAGCATAACAAGTGAACTCGGACCATGGAATCCGGTATGCCCGCTAGAACTACATTGTTTTGAACGTGCACTGTCCAATGAAAGATAAAGGCAAAAAGGTAAAAGATGCGTTTTAAGAAAGAATGGATGAAGTGTAGGACAATTTTCCATCCTTAATCATGAAAATTATACTCAAAGGTTTTAACGCGAAAATAGGAAAAGAAGCGGTAGACATTAATAGGAGGGGAATGTTCCTGTGCGTCATCAAATGATGATAGTCGTGGCAATATGATCATGAAAACTACAATACTCAAAACCCAAAGCGTCGTCAGAATTAAATTAATTATAAATTAATATAAATAAATAATTCAAATTAACAGAAACGGAACACAGTAATACATATGTATGTAAAAAAAATCAACATTCAAAATTTAAAGGACCCTTATACAGGTTGGCGGGTGAATGGTGCTTCATAAAGAAACTCAAATAATTTTTTATTAAAATCATTTATTTAATTTATGTTGATTTCATTTAAAAGGTTTAGTTTTATTTTATACTCTTAATAGTTCTTACAAATAATCGATCTTAAATGACCGCAACGCTCGTTCCCACATGTGAGACAACTAACCAAAAATTTATTTATTACAGTCTGAAGGGTTGAAATCAGGATAGCTTCCATTATTGTCTGAATGGACTCCTTTAATTCGATCAAATTTCTGGGTTTTGTTTTATAGACCTCATGTTTGACATAACCCCATAAAAAACTCTGGTGCCGTCAGGTCGGGTGACCTATGGGAGCCAGTGGAAAGTGTAGTTCCTGAAAATCAATTTATTGATAAATTTCTGTTGCAACCTCGCCATAACCGACCTGGCTATGTGTGCAGTGGCACCATTTTGCTGGAAACAAATTGAGTTGAAAGGAATTCGTTTTCGGCGAAGTCCTAGAAAAAAACTCCCTCACCATCTGTAAATAACGGTCTCCATTAACCGTTACCGTAGCACCACTTTGTTCAAAAAAATATGGCCAGACAATACACTTAAGACAATATACAAAAAGAGTGACTCGTTCTGGGTGCAGTTCCTTTTCATGGAGAATTTCTGGATTAGGCTCGCTCCATATCCGACAATTCTGCTTATTGACATTGCCGTTAAGGTCAAAGTGAGGCTCATCAGATATAAACAAACAGTTTACAATTTGTTATCTTCTTCGGCCATTTAAATAAGTTTTTGGAAAAATTCCAGACGAGAAGGTAAGTCGAGCTTGACCCACTTTTAATTTGGCCTTTGTACGGGAACAAGTTTAAATTGTCATAAATTATGGCTTGCCTAGTCACTCCCATTTGCGCGGATAAATTTCGAGTCGAAACGGGTAGATTTGAATGTATTGCAGTAGCAACAACCGCGATTGTCTCCTGTGTCGGAACGGAAGGAGATATTCCCATGTTCTGCAAACAAGCTTACCAGCGTCATGATGGTCCATCGGCTGGGGAGAGTGCCACCAAACGTCCGCCTAAATCCTCTTTGACCGGAATTGGTGGCCTAAGCATGGTGCTGCTACACTACACAAATCCGTGTTTCGTCATTCCAAACTCCGTTTTGATAAATTTAATTAATAACCTGTAAAATAAAAAAAATGGAGCCAATTACTTACATAGGAAAAGAGTTATTATGATTTGTTTTTGTAGCACGGACCAGCCGCCACCCTGTATTTAATTAATAGCCCGTTTGCCCTACTAGATGGGTTTGCATGGGCACTAACTCGCAAGTCCTGACAAAAAACCTCCCTGCAGGAAATCGGCTCCCTGCTGGAATGCTGAGTCTGAATGTCTTCGCAGGGAAGCCAGAAGTCTCCTGAATAGATCGCTTAAATCGAATTCGGAAGATGACGAAGTTTATTCGTAAATCGTCCTTCTGCGAAACGATCAAATCCCTGAGCGCGACCAGCAAGTTGGTGTCCTCAAGCGAGGAAAATCAACAAAGCTGGATGTACTCAGAAAATCTGAGTCGTTTGATCTCCCGAGAAATTTGACTATCATCGGCTCGTTGCACACTCCTTCAATGGTAACTGCGACAGAAACTACTCGTATGAAAACAACTCGGCGTAGCTGGGATACTGCGTCACGAATGGAAACTACTACGATGGCTACCAGTTGCCAGGTACTGATGGGATATGACTTGTTATGCTGCAAGAAGGTATAAGACAGCTGCTTCCTACTTTGAAAAGGATATTAACTGCTAGCTTGGCACTTGCCTATATACCTATTCCTTGGCGCTCGGTGAAAGTGATCCTTATTCCCAAAATAGGGAAGGAAGATTACTCACTCGCCAAAAGTTTTAGACCAATCAGTCTAACATACTTCTTGCTAAAAAGCCTGGAGAGACTTGTAAAGTCGCACGTGCGCAAAGTTGCCCTTCAAATGCATCCTCTTTCGGAGATGCAACATGTTTATCAGCGCGAAAAATCCTGCGAGACCTGCGCTTCAAAACCTTCTTGAGAGAACTGAATGCGCACTTGAAAAGAAAGAGTATGTACTGGGCATTTTCGTGGACATTGAGGGAGCTTTTGATAACGCTACGTTCTACAGCATGTGGAACGCTGCTAGACAGCATGGAATAGATGAGGCACTGGTTTTGTGAATCAAAGCCATGCTTGTGCACAGGACATTGATCGCTGATGCAGGCCTCGAACAATGTGTCCAGTCTGCCAAAACACAAGAGCTACATATGTATGCAGGACTAAATGCTGTACGAAAAGGATACCATGCCAAATCAGGATTTATAGACAACGATGGCGGGGAGTTCGTTTCGGACAAGGAAAGAATTGCAGCCCAATGGAGAAGATATTTCTATAGACTGCTTAATGTACATTTAGAGCAAGCAGCATTTAAAAACGATGTTATCCACACAGAATAAATTTAGGAAGTATTCGTCTTCTGAGGCTATCCACGAATCAAGCCATTTTGAGATGTCTTCATATTAATGGAACTGCTGATCAGCCAGACCATGTGCCATCGAACGGAACAAGTGATAATCGGATGGCGCAATATCTGGAGAATATGGCGGGTGGGGTAAGACTTCCCATTCTGGGTTTGGCTACGTGAGGCGTTGTCATGCTGTAGAAACACTTTTTCGTGTATTGTGGCCGCTTTTCGCGCAGTGCTTGACTCAATCGCATCAATTGAGTTCGATACCGTTCGCGATACAGTGATGGTTTCGTTTGCTTTCAACAGCTTATAATAAATAATACCGCCCTGACCCCACCAAATACACAGCATAACCTTCGCAGCGTGAATATTCGGCCGAACCGATGACGTAGCAGCATGACCGGGTTGTCCTCATGGTTTTTTTCCTCTTTGGGTTGCTGTAATGAATTCATTTTTCATCACCTATAACAATACGATAAAGAAAACCCTTCTTTTTTGCCGCTGGAGCAGTTGTTCACAGACGAAAAAATGACGCTCAACGTCTCTTGGCTTCAAATCATAAGGAACCCAAGTTCATTGCTTTTGAATCATTCCCAACGCCTGGAAATAGCTTGGCGGGTAACTCCTAATACTGAAACAAGCTCTTTTTGCGTTTGTCATGGATCCTCATCGAGCAATGCCTCCAATTCAGAGTCTTCGAAGGTTTTTGGCCTTCCTTCACGCGAACGGTCGTCAACATCGAAGTCATCGTCTTTGAAGAGACGGAACCAATCACGGCGCGTTGCTGCACTTAGAGCAGCATGTCTGTAAACTTTTTGGAGTTCTCGATGCGCTTCAGCCGCTGTTTTCTTCGAATGAAAGAAGAAAAGCAACACTTCCCACAAATGACGATTATTTGGCACAAAATCAGACATTTTCACACAACCAAAAGTATATGACGCAAAGCCAAAATCACTAATGTGTCTAGGTGGTTTATTTACCATATGTCTAAGCATGGTCCATGACCTTTTTGGATACGTCACAATCGATCAGCACTTTCTACTGGAGCCATCTCTTGATAAACAGCGAGAACTTAGTTGCACACCTAATAGTTTTTTTTTAAAAAAGATTAACATCATACGCTGTAGAAATAATCGAAGACTACCAGTGTGGCCTCAGGAGAAATCGCTCGACGAATGAACAGATTTTCACTATAAGACTTTTTTGTCCCGCAATCAAAATCCATATTCGTAAAACTCAAATTTATTCTCTGAAGCAGGAAAAAGGGTTTGGGCCTTTAAAAATAAAATCTTAAAAGGACCTATGGATGAAGAAATAGTCGAATGAAGAACCCGAGGAACTCTATTCAGCCCCAAGCATTGTTAAATCATAAAGACTAAGATGGGTAGGATATATAGTACCATTGGATAGTGGACGAGTAGTCAAAAGCAAAACGATTGGAAAACTTAAGGGAAAAAGACCGTCAGGAAGGCCATGCATAGATGGAACCAAACAGTGAAACATCGGAGTAACATACTCATGACAGAGAGGCTTCGAAAAGGTATTTTGTTTCGTGGAAAGCATCAGGCTAATAACACTAGATTGGCCTAGGTAAAGCCCTGAATTGAATTTAGAATTTTGGAAAATATCCAGGAAACCCAAAGGGCAAAAATGATTATCAATAACTTCTTTTCCATGGGGATTCATGCTGCAATCAAAATCCACCATAATTATTCAAAAAAAATTATTCATCATTGAAAGCATTCCATTATAGCTATAGTGAAAGGTTCCTAACATTTGGAAGTTTCTTTAAATTCTAGCCGAAAAAATCTTAGAATGGAATCCCAAAAATCAATTTTCTATCATAACACAACACATGTAGAAAAAAACTTAAAGTCGCAGGCTTCTGTCACCGGCAGTATCCGGCCATCCACTACAAATAAGATTGGCTCAGTAGAATGTTGGACAACATTCATTTAAGATATCACTCGAACCATGTGCCAGAGCAAAGACACACACACTCATATGCCTACCGCCCCATTTTCATTCGTAATATAATTTGATTATGTCGTTTACACGTCAGAGTTCAAGTATTGGCGATCAACTTATCGGGCGTATTGGTCTAGCCAATCTCCCAGCTTCTCCGTTCTTGTGCCTAGTTCTTGTGGCTGGTTCAATACCAGGGGCTCTGAAACGTGGAGTTGTGCCAGCATATTTAATTTGTAACCTCGGACTGTTTACAATTACTTTCAAAAAGGAAGTGAACTATATTGCGACACTGCAACAATAACAAACGTTTTGAGGTTTCCGGGTTCAAGTTCGTCAAAGGTCAATCTCAAAGCAATGAGCAATAAAACAGCAATGATGAGCGTAATTCCGCTGTCTGACAAATACAATACAACATATGTATAATGGCTTCATGAGTGATGACGGTTTGAATTGATTACGCATAGGAACGGTTACTCATAACCATAAGATGTGATTCACATCAGAAATGTACCACGAAGCACTAATTATGATTGATGGTAATTGTTGGCCAATCGTCGAGACGCCACTAACACAATTAGGAATACAATCACCGAATCCATCAGCGAACGTTCTCTATAATCATGATTTGTAATGAGAAAAAAGTTCTTGATCAATGAATCGAACACTCGTACATTAGTTAAACGTTCACACCATGTGCAACAGGGAAAAATTTCTTTTCATGTAATAAATGTTGCAATGTTGCTTGTCCGCAGTTGAGTGAACAATGCATGTCATCGGCCAATACAAGATTTGAAAAATAATTAATAGCCATTCGGTGGTGCAATAATTTTACTAGCGGGTGGTTTTCTCTACCACGACTTGTTAAACCACCTATGAGATGGTGTTCTGTCCCTGTCGCTAAGTGTATGGTTTTTTCTGCTCAGTGCTCTAAATATACTCGAAATCTGTACGCAAGCCTATGCGGATGATTACCGTTCCTTCTGTCCGTCCGTTCATTTTTGACGAATTTCTGCTTTATAGTTTCTGGTTATGGTTATGGATTTTGATCTGAAAGAACAAGTTCACTGCAATGCCCTCCCTTGCTTCATCTTCAAAAAAATGCGGACCAATGACCCTGCCAACTCAAAATCTGCACCACATTGTTACTATTTCGGATGGTTTGGCTTTTCGTGAATCTTAAGCGACTTTCCAGTCCCCGGATATGAACATTTTACTTACCAGATACCCCAGCTACAAGATACCCTGCCTAATACCTATAACCCGCCACGACAGGTGGTTTATGGCAAAATTTGCACTGAGACTCGGACGACTGTATTTTTTATTGAGGAATCATGCATGTGTGAAGAAAAAATGTAGGCTTCTCGCGCAAACGCCCCCATGTCTGTAAGGAACATGCGACTTTTTTTTATCACCTATGAGATTTACCTGCAAAAGATTCAAGGTATCCTTGCCTCTATATCACTGAAGCTCCCTCTCGGCGGACACGAGACAATATGGTATGGTGTCTACTTGGCTCTACAAGCTACGTGTACAAAAAACAAATAAGAGTATTGAAAGAAAGTCTGTTCGAATAATTTAAAGCCCTGACTGAACGAAAGAAGGAAAAAAGAGACAGAACAAAAAAACTGTAATATTTTGGCTATTCGAAATAGAAAACAGTACTCCAATGCAGTTTGAAATCCAAATCAGAAGGACATTATAAAATGGAAAGGACGTGGCTTAAGAATTGCGATCAACCAGCTGGTTCTTACGCCGGCCGAGATTGAGTTTGCTGGCGGGCATGTTGTTTGATATTCAAATTTGCGACACTCTATTGCTTTAAAAAGAAGATAGAACTCATCCTATCTCTGGAGCCAACAGGTTCCTAAAAAATTATTCCACGTGTATGAGCCGATATACGAGGGGCGTTCAAAAAATAAGGGGACTTTTTATTTTTCTCGAAAAATATTTATTTATTTATCAATATATTTTTTTTCCTTAAGCCCTTGAGATATAATACAGGGCTTTTTCTAATCCTCGAAGCACTTCTGATTTGTTGCGGCCTGAATTGTGGCAAATCCTCGTCCCTTTGTCGGGCTTTTCAGTATTAGGAAGAGAAAACAGTCGCAGGGAGGCAAATCAGGTCAATACGGTGACTTTGGCATAATTACCTTATTATTACGTACAAGTAACGATGGGTTAACAGGTGCATTGTTATGATGCCACAGCCATAATTTTTTTTCCGCATCAATCCGGATATATTGCTTCACGCAAACAGTTGTTACTGCTGAAGTATAATACATTCTGACATCCCATCATTGTCTTCAATGAGAGGTATTTCACCTTACCTCTTACAACCTCCAAAACATTTAATATGCACATGATTTTTCGATGCGAAAGTTGGGGAATATTGAAATACAAGACTACCTGCTCCAAAATGGTGGAGTTTTGAATTTGTTAGGACAAACTTAAATCTTAAGCCGCTAAATGAATTTCTTTGTCGAAATTAATCTTTTGGATTTCAAAGTTGGTCCTTTAAACTGCATTACAATTACTGTACCGCTTGAACCATCCTCGTTCCACGTCATAGGCGAATTGAGCGAACTGAGCTTCAACTTATTTTCTTTCATGTCCCCAATTGACTCACAACGCTTTCTTAACACGTTGATTTCAGCTCCGGGAAAAGGCAAAGTTTGTTCGATAATCTTTTTAAAATTTTTTAACGAAAAATTGATATTTGCATTATCAACGAATTGTTCCTCCCAGGTTACGTGAAAACAGAAAACGAATCATGACACCGAATTCGTAGTGTACCACATCGAAAAAACCGAGACCATAAACTTGATATCCAAACAACATAGACGCATTTTTTAGGTTTTGGTTCGTTTTTGGGGTATTATTCCGATGACTGTTGGCTTGTTTGCATGTTGTATTCGTAAACCGTTCACTGTAATCATGTGTTCCAAATTGAAGAAAATACAACTCTTTTGAAATAAGATGCACTGCGACCCGTTTCATGCATAAGCCATCAACTAAAATATGGTAAACTGATTCCTGAGAGATTAATAGTTCTTCTTAAGATTAGTGACGCACCATTTTCTTCGCTAAGTCGATGTCTTCTTCAATAGCTGCCCTTGCAAGCCGCCTCAGATGAGTAGCTGAGAGTTTTCAAAAACATTATCATGGCAACCTCTCGGCACCATTAAAATGCTCTGGTTCTCTCTTGCATTCGAACAGAAATGCGGTTGGAAAAAATTCAAAGAAACTCTGCTTCCCAAAGTAAGAATTGCCGATAGCATTATAGATTAACTGTGGCTACTGACAGGAAGTTGGCAGATAATGCCTTGCGTCCGGAAAGTTAACAATTGTACCAATATAGGAAAAAATGAAGTTAATTCCAGATATATACTGACATTTGGAAATAGATATATATTTCTTTGAAAAGATAAAAATCCTTATGGGAATCAATCGCGACTTTGGTAAGCTTCCAAGCGTTTACTAGTTTGGAACTTAACATACAAGATGACGCAAAATGAATCACCCTATCGGCAGATGTCGTAATTTTTGCAAATGCCATCGTACGTACAGATAAGCAATAATAATTGTGTCGATTTTTTTTTCTGCGCTAGATTTTTCACGTCAAATTCCTAATCGGGTCGCGCCAACTGGGCGAAATTTCCAGCGCTTAGCTACTAGCATTGAAAAGATTAGAACCTCAGGAGACCATGCAGGGCGTGGCCGCCACCGGACTGGTTGTTCGACCGAGAATATCGTGGCTGTGGCTGTGGCTGCCAATGTTGCTGAGAACGAAAAAACATCAAACAGACGGCGGGCAACGCAATTGGACATCACCAGACGGACCCTACAGCGAATTTTAGTAAAAGGCTTACACATGTTCCCGTACAAAGTGTTCCATGCATCAGTTAATACCTGTTGACCGTCAATCGCGTGTGAATTACTGTCAAACCATCCTTAATATCAACAACGAAGAGGAAGATTTTGTGTCGAAAATCATCATGAGCGACGATGCGCATTTCCACTTAAGCGGTTACGTCAATAAGCAAAATCATTGTTTCTAGGGCACTGAAAGTCAGCTCCGCGATCATAGCATCTCATACGTATAATTTTGACTGACCAATTACATTATTTAAAAGGTCAGAAAATTATCATTAAAGGTTAATTAGTTTCATTTATTGGTCAGCGATAGAAAAAAAATTATTAGCGGTTAAAGTTTTTCAAGGTCACCCAGAAATTCTAGCACCTCATCATCAATAAAATAAAAAATAATACCTGAATTCAATAGAAAATTGTCTGCTGATAATTGGTCAGCATTAATAAATAATTGCTCAATCGAATTTCATAACTAAAACAAATAATTATTTTGCGTTTATTTCTTTGTTGTCTTGTGGCAGTACATCTTGATGCACTATGCCGTCAAAATCCAAAAACATTTGATCATCACTTTGAGATGCGTTTTTAGTGGCTCAGAATATTTAACATTTTTGCAATGTGGCTACAAATTATCTCATTCTTAAATCTGAATGTAATGCAAATCTTTGAGCAAAGTAAATTAATAATTGCTGATCGTTCGATAACACATCTTAATTATCCGGCAGCTTAAATCAAAAGTCCTATTACAGAATTGAACATGCTTCATGTAATAGTAAAGTTTTGACGTCGGTCTAACGATCTTACAGGGATAGTGTCGTTTTTGTTAATATTTCTTTAGCGTTAATACCTCATTGAGTATTAACTCATGCCCACCATGCTGAGCACCTTCTAAATATCACTTTTACAAACTAGAACAAAATTTCGTTTTCTTTGTGAAGCTTTTCAGTCAGTAACTTGTATACCTAGACCAATTACATGCATGCATTAAGCTCGTTCCCTTCCACTTACTACTTTGCATTCTTTGTGTAAATATACATAGAACTTGCTCCAGCCTTGTGGGAATGAAGTAGAAATTATTTAATTATATAGCCAATTATGCCTAATCGGCTGTCCTATAAGCCACGCGAGGCAAGAAGCTTTGGTTGAATATGATTTCACATTTTCGGTAAGAAATAAGTTCCTCTCTCCACTTTCAGCACAATCGCCGGTTTCGTCTACCTCTGATAATATAAGGCTTCCAAGGACTTTCACGAAACAAAGCGACCATCATGCCAACAAATGCCGGGGAAACCAAATTCATTCTAATGAGAAGAAACAAATAAACATCCAATGATTGCTATCCACGCAGTGCCGCAAAAAGCCAATTAGGCGAATCTAATTCCCTAATTAATTCCGAAGCGAAACGTAAATTTCGAGAAAGAACTTAGTGGAGACGACAAGGCCATCCACATTGTCACGGGTGTGCTCTTACAATCCGTCAGTATTATTATTATTCCCTCGGACTCCATGACTCCATTAGCATCGAATGCTAATTGCCAACCGAGGAAATTTAAATCCTTCAAGGAACAATTTGAAAATGTTATGCATGAAAAAGCACTATAAGAAGTTTTTATAAGTCTTCGAATCAGTTGTAGAGTTTCTACGCAGGCATTGTTTACACGAGGGAAGCACTGTATATGCAGAAAACATTGTACGAGTACAAAGTCAAAAATTCTATCTCCCGTAATAGGAAATGCGGGTGTATTAAAGAAGGATGTCGACGTACGAATACGTGCTTCTCACGGGGGGTTTATTCTTCAGATTACTCATGCATTCGAATTACTTAAATTGATCTGTCTTCGACGTCTGCATGCGTCGCACGATGGAGAATGCAATCGAATTTAAGTTGAATACATTTTAAACTCAGAACCTTGCTCAGGGCTACGTGCGAATTGGTTTTGAAATGATACACATTTTAAAGAAATGCGATTAAGGATTGAATCAAGTAAATTACTATTTAAGAACAGCATTTAAATGGAAGCACGAACATGTCATGTACAATACATAGCAGGTTACCCAAGAGAGCCAAACAGGTTAACAAGTCTTCAACGAAGGTTTGTAGTTCTTGAAATCAATTGAATCAACAGACACAATGATGCCGCAGGATACGCCACAACAGAGACAATTCACTTCGGACACGAAGAGACACATTATGTGTTTGGTTGTTGTAACATTTTTTTCGAGCTAAACGAGTTTTATTTGTAACAACGAAAACGAACTTTCCTAGCTCGTTATGCCGTATTCCAGTTTTGAGTATGCAAGACCATAATAAATGATTGTTAAAGCTAATTGTTAAAGCTGAGAGCCGAAAGGCTTTTCTAAATACATTTTACAAATAAATTTTAATCATTTGAATATGATCTTTCAGTTTAAATTCAAATCAATAACTACACCTAAGAACTTAAAATATTGAACTGACTCGATTTTACAGCAATTTTCGCTGCAACACAAACGGCTATCACATTTGTGTATAGGTAAAGAAAACTATAAATTGAAGTCATATAGGCTATTTCCAGACATCTTAAAAACCATAATAATAAGCACTGTTTTTGCACCTGTTTCTACAATACCATCAATTCTCCCAGCAAGTTCAGAGGACTCTAGTGTATGATTTAGTTTTGAATATGTCCAGTCAATTGATGTTCATGATGCAATTCGTAGTATTAAATCGAACGCTACAGGTCTTGATTGTGTGTCGCCTAAGTTTATAAAGTTAGTCTTGCCCATAATACTTACGTATATGTTAAATATCTATAACTTGCGTATGTATAGCTGTCGATTTTCAGAGAAGTGAAAAGAAGCCACCACTGTTCCTGTTCCGAAAATATTCAACCCGTCAGCCCCTCTGATTTCAGGCCAATTCGTTTACTCTATTTTCCAGCTAAGGTGCATGAAATGGTTATGGCTAATCAAATACAAAAGTACTTAGAAACGGGTAACTATCTATCTAAGTGGCAATCAGGTTTTCGCCATTTACATAGCTGCGAATCTGCGGTTATCAAAATTACTTCAGATTTACGTACACCATTACAGGATACAAACAAATTTGGAATCATTCCAAAGCCTTTGATTGTATTAACCACTCAATCCTAAAGTCTAAATTCAAATTTTTTTTTTTTTGATATTACATCTATAGTCAAGAACAATTCCTATACGGAAAAACTGTGAGTTGCTGTGAATTACAACCAACACCTCCGAAGAATAGTGAACGAACATCTTCGACACAAACCATCTGCACCCTGTCCAGGTTGTGTGCGTACACTCTTGAACCTACAGGTTTTATAAAAAAAAAAAAAAACCTCTCAGACTTCTTGCGCCATATCTAAGTAACCGCGTTCAGATAGTCAAAACAGAACAGGGAACTTCAAGTCCTACTTTAGTTAACCCTGGGGTACCGCAAGGATCTGTCTTGGGCCCGTTACTTTTCTCTATGTTTATAAATGATCTTCCGAAATCAATCAAAAACTGTCAAGTGCATATGTACGCGGATGATGTCCTTATTTATCTATGTCAGTCTGTTGGCTTAATAAAAGATTGTGATTGTGGCTTGTAGAAGCTTGTGTTAGCTTAATTATGATTGTGAAGCCCGTATAAATGAGGATCTCGCAAATGTCCAACGGTGTATAATGTCCAATAATAACCTTAAATTTAATCTTTTAAAGACTATGGGAATGATATGTTCACGGCAGAGAATTGACCATTCTGATTATCCCGCTCTTGTCTTGAGCGAAAACACTATTAATTAAGTCGACAAATTTAGGTATCTAGGATATCATATTATTAGCACATTGATCTGTTGCGATACCGTTTCGAACTCAATAAGAAGAATATACCATGGCCCCTCTAAGCTAAGGTCGTCATCGCATTCTCTGCCTTCAACAATCAAATGCCATTTGGTCAAAAGCTTGTTACTTCCTTTTTTCATGTCTAATAGTTCTGTGTATCCTTGTCTCGATTTGACTGCAACCGCAAAATAAGTGTAGCTTTTAATGATTGTATTCGGTTCATTCACAATGTTCCAAGGTATAGAAGTGTTTCCCACCTTGGGCTTAAAACTTGACGCATATTTTTTGAAATATTTTTTAATATCTTCCACGGTAAATGTCCTAAATGTTACTTGAAATGTTTTGCTCAGTCCCGCAGAGGGTTAAAATTGATAATTCCGCGTTTTGTACACATAATTGGAGAACGGTCTTACTTTGTTCATTCTGTTCGTCTGTGGAATAATCTTCCTCAGGAACTGCAGAACATCACACCACCAGCCACATTTTGCAGAAAACTATTCTCATTTCTGTCGAATTAAAGCTAATATGTAATACTTATAATATTAATTGAAATCTTAGTTAAATTCCTCTTTGTTATTCCCTTTTCCTTAATTTTATCTAAAATTTATTTGTAATCTTCATTTTAGATACTTAATTATAATAACTTAATTATAAGATATACATATTATAATATAAATGAAATGAAATGAAAATGAAATAAGATTTCAAGATCTTCATTTATCATCACAATGCTTTCGAAAATAGTTCCGGATTCGTCCGTAAAAACAATGTCATCCGCAAAAGCAGTTGAAGTACCATTTAACTTGAGTTTGATAGAATTTATGTATATCAAGAAAAACAATATATTTATTTCTTTCGAACTAGATCTATACTTCATCCCTGAGGAACACTGTACTTTAATTGTCTTGGTCCACTTGATACCATTAATAATAACTTTATGTTTTCTACCTTCTAAATAGAAATTCAGCCAATTGAAAATATTACCACGAAAACCAAGATTAGTGAGTTTAGTTAGCAGGAGATCGAGGTTCACCAGACCAAAGGTTTTTTTTTCATATCGATAAACAGTCCAATAATTAATTTGTTGTTATTTAAATTTCTATACAATACAAACCTTTAAAATGGCGTCCTCACTTGATAAACCTGCTCTAAAACCAAACTGGTTTTTACTGAAGAATTTTGACTCGTACAGTCATGAGACAATTCGAAATTTCAGTAAATTTTCAAAAAATTTGCAAAAGGTTGAAAGAAGTGATATAGGCCTATAATTCGAAATATTTTTTTCTATTGCCGTTTTTAAACAAAGGTATTACTTCAGCACATTTCAGATGGTCCGGAAAACAACCCATTTCAACACATTTATTAAATAAGAAAGACATATTGTTGATGAATATCAACAATATACCAAATAAACTTTTTTTAATAAACTGCTTTCACTTGTGCAGAAAGTTTAATTTTTACGGACACTATAACATTGTAAATTTCTCTCGTCATTCACAAAACCATTAAATTGAACACTGTCAGCAAGATTTTCTGGAAAAGAGGAACAGTTGCAACTCGTAGAAGGTTCGAGGACTGGTTTTAATTTTCCGGAAATTTCAGTAAAGTTCTCGTGGAAATTATTTTAAGGTAAATCGGACTCGATTACACTCTCAACTTCAGTGATGTTAATTTTAACACAATTTCGTTCCTTTTCTAAAAAGTTATCAACCACACGCCACTCTTCGCGTACGTTACTTTTAGCATTGGCAAACATATCACGGTAGAATAAGTTACGGGTGTCCTCGATTTCTTTGTTGACGGATTTACAGAAAGTTTTATAATGTCTTGAGAATTTTATATTATTTCGATGTTTCTTGTATTTTAAGCTTAATTTTTTCTTTTCCTTAATTTCCTACTGAATGAATTATAAACGAAATGAAGTAGTGAACATATTCATCATCAGAATCGGAAGCCAGTTTATCATCACAGGTATACGATTAACATGCTTATCACTTCCACAGAAAGTCTTTGAGCTCATTCTAAAAAAAAATTAATCCCCCCAAAACTTAGTGTACTTAGTGAACAAATATTTAATATGTAAGTGTAGAAAATTTTAAATAAATACTCCTATACACCCGCTTGTGATTTATTGTCGAATCTGATTTATTTTGACGGGTGTCCCACGAGCAGTGTGGCAAAAAGCTAGAGCGTGTAGGTCTGGTCAAGACTAGAAAAAAATCGTATGGGAGGGGGAAGTCTATTCCCCCCGTTTAGCCGAGAGGGGCAATTTTCTAAAAAATGTACTTAATTTGGAAAAAAAAATATTACAAATCAACAGTTACATCCGCAATGCCGTGATATACTTTTTTGTAAAACCAGAAACCTCTTCTTTCATCTTGTTTTTAAACTAAGCTGTTTTAAGGGATAGTTTTTGAGAAATTAAATCAAACTCAAAATTCTGAAAAAAAAATGTTCGAACTATTTTTTTTCAGAATTGTATGTAATTAAATACTATTTTTTTCAAAAATTCAATTCTCTTATAAGTTTTTAGTTAAAAGCAGAAAACCGGATGCAAAAACGTCTTGTAGTTTTTGAGAAATTAAAAAAAATCCCGAACCATTTTTTTCTAATAAAAACCTCTTGTTTATTATTTTTTTTATTATTTTTATTATTTTGAAATAATTCGGAGTTTTATGAGGATACGATAAAGTGAAATAGTATTGGAATAACCATGGATTAATCCTTTTTTTCATTGATAACGCCTGAAAATTGACCTGCCAATTTCGTCTGGGCCCGCCCGCCGCCGATGGGTTCTACCCGTTAGGACCTTAAGATAATAAAACCGCAATTTTTCTTTATTGAAAAACAAAAGTAAGTAAAATGCATCGCATTTTTAATAAAAACCATTTCCAAATTGGATGTTAACTCATCAACACATTACGATGTCAAACTCATACTCTGGAGAAGAATTAACGGACAGGCACTTCTGCTACGGTTTAGCTAATGGTCGAGATCATGAAGCCGAAAGGCTCTACGCTGAAGATATCCCAATCGGAGGTGTCCCAGTCGTAGCATGTTTTCAAGAATCCACCGACGTCTCCGAGAGCACGGAGTGCTAGAGCATCGAAGAAGCGAAAGATCAGTTACAAATGGATCAGGAATCTTAGATGAAAGAATTTTGGATTTGGTCCGACGTAATCCCTCCCTTAGTACAAGGAGGATAGCTATTATGCTTGGAGTGCCCAAATCTATAGGCAGAGTATGGAGAGTGCTTCATTCCGAAAACTTACACCCGTACCATTTTAGGCCAGTTCAGGAACTCACCTCAAACGACAAGGTTTTGAGAGCAGAATTTTGTCGATAATTACTGCTTCGAGATGAAACTGAACGAAACTATTTTGCAAGGATATTCTGGACGGATGAAGCACAGTTTACCAGAGATGGGGTTACTAACTTCCACAATTTGCATCATTATAGTAGCACCAATCCACACAACAAAAAACAAAATAAATCACAACACCGCTTTAGCTGTAATGTTTGGCTTGGTATTGTTGGACAAACTGTAATCGGTCCCCGGTTTTTGAATGCCGTTATTAATGGAGAATCATACCTGGAGTTCCGACGAGACCTTTTGCCCGATTTGATGGACAACGTTCCTTTGGCCATAGCAGATAATTTAATCTACCAGCAAGATGGAGCACCAGCACACTACAGCTTACGGGTTAGAAACTGGCTGAATGATCATTTTAGTGACCGTTGGATCGGAAGAAGGGACCCCACGGAATGGCCACCTAGATCACCAGATTTAACTCTAATAATTTTTATGTTTTTATGGGATTCATGAAGAATTATGTTTACGAAGTGGAAATAGTATCTTTGGAACAACTCAAAGAACGGATTGAAGTCGGAAAAATTTCAGGAAAATTTGTCAAGCATAGACTTATGTGCAGCCATTAGAGGGAGATATAATCTTTGCCTTCTAATTTTTTTTTAAAAATAATAAAAAAGAGGTCAACGTTTCATACATTAATTTGCCTACAAGTCCAGCCGCGTTAAAACCAAAAAAAAGGTTTTTCTTAGAAAAAAATGGTTCGGGATTTTTTTTAATTTCTCAAAAACTACAAGACAGTTTAGCATCCGGTTTTCTGTTTTTAACTAAAAACTAATAAGAGAATTGAATTTTTGAAAAAAAATAGTATTTAATTACATACAATTTTGAAAAAAAATAGTTCGAACATTTTTTTTATATATCACGGCATTGTGGATGTAACTGTTGATTTTTAATAATTTTTTTTCCAAATCAAGTAAATTTTTTAGAAAATTGACCCTCCCGGTTAAACGAGGGGGAATAGACCCTCCCTCCCGTACGATGATTTTGTTCTTGTCCTGACCAGACCTACATGCTCTAGATTGTTGGCACACTGCGCGTGAGGCACCCTGTATATCGGGTATGTCATGTTGAATATGGTAAACCATATATGGGCTTGCATGCGGTAGAGGGTTAAGAAGATCGTTGGTCATTCACGGTTTTAAGTGTTTTTTGTTACCAGACAGATTTTTTTAGAAAGTATTCGATTTAACGTGTTTTGAGGAGTATCCATAAATAAGTCAAAAGCAGTAGAAGGAACATTCGGAAGTTATCGCAAAATCCATATAATTTTTCACTCTATCAGAAGCGGATTCTTGGAAAAATATGATCAATACAATTCTCAGTCAAATGGGTTCGTTTCGAGGCCATAGTAAACAAGTAGCTTTCAGTAGCAATGTTAAATTCATTAAGAATATGAACATTGATATCTCCTAATACAATTAAATTTTAAGCTAATTTTGTACTGAGAATTTTGCTTAGTTCATAAATTAATACACTTTTAGTAAAACCGTGACGTCGTTATATGCACAACAAAGTGTAATCAATATTTTTAATAGCACACGATAATTTTAATACGTCGGTGCAAGATATTTCATGGCAAGGGCAATCAAACCCATTTTTCACTTCAACGGGAACACCTCCAGAGGAATAAGACTCATTACAATTTCCAAAAACCCTGTATATTATACAAATCTAGTTCGTTTTCATACATATATCCAAATTGCAGTCAAGACTTTTACAACGGGTAAATTCAACAACAAATCAAGATGAGCTGAGAACACTGAAATTTTTTTTCTCAAGCTAAGTACGCATGTTGTACATATGTATGTACTAATGAGATCAACAGGGTTTGTAATGCATGTAAAATTTAAAAGTGAAGGGGAAATAATTTAAGAAAATCAGCAGCACAATTTATTCTTAAACACTTGTCGCCCTCTTCTTCCCGCATGCAAACAGTTCCATTTCTTGTCCATACATATTTGTACCCTTTCGTTCCCATCATTCACATCTAAATCGTTTCAAAAACTTCTTAAGCACCATTAACCTATCCACTATAGTCCTACAAGCTCGGAACTCATCCATGTGTTTATGGCCGATATCATTACCCAACCAGCTAGATGTTCCCTGCTTCTCAAAGTACGACCTCATTATAACTTTCTTTGACCTAAGTCTTAGGAAATCATTCAAACCGACTACAATCAGCTGCCGAAACTTCAAATCTATCAATATGACTACTCTTATCGATGACTCTCTCAATTCTAGTTGGCATTACCTATACCATATCTCTACCGTTCATAAACAGGTTGAATTTTTCAGTGAATCACATCGAAACCAAAAAGCTCACCATTCGTAAAACCAAATATCAATGGTTAACTAGTCCTTTTATAAAAACTAATTCATAAAAAGAAGAGACCTACAAAAGATGAAAAGACTTCCTAACCATCTTAGAAACCCTGTCCACTAGGAAATCAGGAGGTCGAAATCTGAGCTTCTAATATCTAAATTCAAACTCGACTTAAACGTTAGGCAAAAGTGGCAGATCATTAAGATGATATGTATGAGTGGGCAAATCAACTCTGAGACCTCAGAAGACATGAATGTCGAAAAGATAAATAAGAAATTCTAGCTATTCTCTCCGACTATGGCATTGGTGATTCGAAGACTCCAGAAATGCACCCAACTTGACAAAGAGCTTTTGGCTATGAAGACTATGTTTAAATGTACACTTTCAGTCAAATCTACCAATATAAGCTTAGACTTATAACCTTATCCCCTACTTCTACCCTAGATCCTGGAAAATTTCGAAAATCATACAATCATGTCTAAGTCATGTACAAAATGTAGTCGGATCTCTATATCAAAAAGTTTCGGAGCACATAATTGAACTCGTTCTTAAACCAACATAAGGTCCTTTCACCATTTAACTCAGGTTTCATCCCAAAAAAACAGCTGCACCTCAACGTGTCTAGAAATTCCTAAAGACCATGTGAAATCCGTCTCATAAAATTCAAACATTACTTCAATTTTGATTCTTCAGCGCTAAGAATCATTAGGAATTACCTTGGAGATCGCAGCCAAACTGCACATGCTAATAGTAACTTTTAAAGCTTTCTCAAAACCAAAACGGGCCTCTCTCAAGGATCTATCCTGGGGCATTACTATTTTCGCTGCTTATTTACGACATTCACGAAATATGGAGGGTGTCAAACTTGGCACCCAAGACAGCAATGGCGATAACTACTCATGATTCAGCACAAGCTGCTACAGGTCGTTGGTAATATGATTTAAAGGTTTACACTGGTTTACTATATGTCTTAAGCAATCAATGTAGTTTATAACGATAAAACCTTATCAACTTATAATGCATTTAGCTTTAGGGGGTATGAGACCACAGTTACAAAAAAATCATGGCATTTTAATATTTCCAGAAGGAGATGATCGAGTTGTTTGTATGACTTTTGGATCAGGCTTCAAAATCGACAAAAAGGTGGTTAGCCCTAAATTAAAACTACTAATGTCGTCGAAGTCGTTTGGACAGAATTCTTGTTTATGACTTTTGACTTATGTACATTACAAGCAGTTCTAACATTACCTGTTCAGTCTAAGTCTAATCTAACGTATAGTATTATCGGCATCAGAGAGCAATGAGTCAAAATGTACTTTGAAAATTTTGTAACTTTTCTAATAAAAAATGTACCGACAGCTCCATAATAAGGCTTTCGAGGCATAAAGTTGGTATTCTACAACCATTTTATAGATTACCTTTGGAGGAATCCAAAGGAAACCACGACCATATCAAGAGTACGACTATTACTCAATTTTCAACTGACATTTATCAAAGCCACAAGCACTGACAGCCAAGTAACCACATGGATGCTTTTGATGGAACCATTCAATTAAAGGTCAAATTGACGCCACCGCTGATGCTATGAATACTTTCTGTCGAATCAATTGAAACCATTTTCCTGTCCCGTATTCCATTCCTCGTCGCAGCTTCTCATCCACCGAATGGAAGCTCAATATTTGCTTAATGGAACCACTGTCTATCTTCTGCTCGTTGGGGTAAGAAGAGATGCTGCTTAAAATCAATCTCCTCCTCCCTTCACCCATGCTCGACGAGCTAACTCACCTCGAACAAGCTATTTATGTACGTGCGGTTAGTATTTCGACTTGAAAGTTGCGGAGGATGGTCGGGAATTGAGGTTTTCGATATATATACTATACAAGGCATGCCAAGGGAAATTAATACAATCCACTTTACATTTCCGTCCATGACTTCTTTACGGACGCCCTCTCCAATAGGAGACGGAATCCTTGTTCTGGCTTTGTAGTAAGGGATTTGTGTTTTCGAATGTTCTGTGGTTACACAGGAAAAAAAATATACTTCAACTGGTGTCCACAATACAGCATCCAAACGGGTGACAGATAGTGTGACAGAAAACTCGAACCTTAATTGAGTTGTGCCGGAAATAGCTTGAGAGGTAATTTCAGGTGATTAAATGTACGTCGGAGACACTCATTCGGGGTGTGGAGTATCTTTATCCTGTGGTTAGGAGCTTGCATCTTGTTGTGGGACGTATAATTGGTTTTGGTTTATGGGACAATAGAGAGATAAATCCTCTTGGTGAAGGTGCTTCGTGCCTTGTGGTTTGGTGGCTTTGTGTCGGCTAACGCAAAGGGATCGGCTGCTTCAGGTTTTCAGTGAATTGAAATCGTAAATTGCTTACCGGTTTCTGTTATTCTTTGTTTGGGCTTAAGGGGAAACAAATTGGTTTTCTGATGATTTCCGTAAATACCTCAGACCCGATTACGATTTGGTTTATCCTGGATATGCCTTCCAGATAACTGCCTCGTTTAAATTCACGATGCTGCTTATTCTGGATTAATAGAAAATAAATGCTATTTCCTAAGACAGACTGTAAGTGGTAGATTGACTGCCCGTTGAAGTAGCAGGAACATTATTTCCTCACATAATTGAATTATTACATCGAATTTATTGGCATCCTATTAATGAACATCTTGTTTTAGGTATTTAGGTATTTAGGTCAGTGTTCCCCATCCTTGACTCCGAATGCTGATTATATTGTATGTGATCAGAGATCCTTTGGCTGATATAAATTGGATTAAAAGATGCCCAGTACATTGTATAATCCGCTCAAGAAGATACATTATTTCGAAATGGTCAAGAAAACTATACCCACATCCATTCTGGTATTCATTTTTACCTTAAATAAGCTATGTCAACAACACATTGGTTCGTTAGTTCTGACTGGGATGATAATTAGATCAATTTTCAATGGAAGCACTTTTCCCGTGTAATGTGAGCTGGAAAAAGAAGGCAAACGAAAATCGAGTTTCATTAAAATTAAGTTAGGACTTGACCGACCGAAGGTTTCAAAAGTTATGCTTTCCGCTTTTTACGACTTAAAGCACTGGTCAAGAAATGCTGACGTCAAAGTAAGCCACTTGCTTTTTGTTATTGCATTTTTATTCCTTATTCTAACTTTTTCTAGACAAAAATGTTGAACTATCTTATTATCATAATTATTATTACCGGCCTCATTGGCAAGCCTACGCCAAGCCTTCCTTCTGTATGTGATCCTTTCATGTTTGGTTGTTTTGTCTTACCTGTTCTAGCAAATTTCTTAAATTGTCCGCACAGCGGCGCAGTCTTCATTGCGGTCTTTTCCTCTCTAGTTTTCCATTCACTATTTTTTTGATTTTCCGTCCACTGTCCAATTGTTCTACCACCTATCTGAGTCCTCACCACTTTATTACTCGGGCAATTCTTTTGGCTGAATAGAGTTCCTCTAGCTCTTAATTATATAGTTTTCTCCATCCGCCTGTTATTTCGCTCTGTTTTCTACCATAGATTCTCCTCTAGATCCTGTTTCCAAAAACCCGAAACCTGTTTTCCTCCTTCTTATTCAGAGACTAAGTTTCAAACCTGATCTTCTGATCTGAATCCTAATCATTTTAATTCAAAATCAATACAAGTGGTAGGCTTAGCTTAATATTATGATTAAATTGGTCAGCATGCAGGTCCAAGTGGGTTGTTAAGGAGGCTGTAGGGTACAATCGTTAATGTGAAAAAAGGATTATTATTAGAAGTCGTTACAGCTCTTGACGAGCCAGAGCCAGGTTTGTCTCTTAGTGTGCGAAATGTTTTTCACACAAGTGAACGGGACCTACAGGAGGGGCCAGAAAGACATTTGATTGGTGTTATCGCTGTAAAATAATTTTGTTTCGTGCTAATCCCACGCGTTCGGCAGATTCCAGAAACAAGTTCCATTCGGACGGTTCACTGTGATCAGGCCAAGCCAAATACTGTATGTATTGGATTGGAAGGCATAAGACAAACTAGCGAAAGACAACGCTGCCCATTTCATCACCCTGTTTGCTGAGACATTTAACGGAGAACCCATCGGCTAGTAGTAGCTAGTAGTTCAACTGATGACACTTCTTCATCATGTAGTTGGCGCTAATATAATCTCCCGAGTTGTTGTTGATCAGAACAATGCGAGTGCAGTCGTAGCGTGAGATGCCTCTAGAGCGATTCTTCTGAATATTCTCAGCTTTCTTCACTTCGATGATACATTTATCGAGGTACTTGCGAAACAACTGCACTTTGATCACTAACTTTTGTTGAAAAAGCGCGAGAGTCGATGTGGACTTTTCAGACTGAAGAACGAATGATGCTAGACTTCAGCGATTCTTTGGCTTTCTTATGGGAGCTCATGCAGAATCCAAGCAAGTTATCATAATATTCCGATGGTTCCCCTCTCAGTTGACACTTTTACCATATTCGACCACGAGAAAGTGTTAATTCATATGCTGTTCTAGAACACCAGCAGATGTTAACCATACGAACAAAGTAAGTGTTTTAAATACCTCCTTCATAGCGAAGAAAAGAATGGCCCATATGCAACCTTTTATTTACTCCGATCTTTATATCGTTCATGCGGTTCCCGGGTATTTGACCTCCTCCACACCCTTTTATTTTTTCAAAGCTTTTATCGAGTCAAATGTGAAGCTTGGATCGTTCTAAGCCGAACAATAACCATGTATTCAATTTCCCCTTCTGTTCCTGGTCGCAGAGTCCGACATCGTGTTCGTAGAGCAGTCGTCGCCCCAGCCCATCTTCCACTCGAGACTCATCGCCATACAATGGATTATTATTCTTCAGAATCAGAATTTCGGTAGAAAATGAGCCGGTCGTAATCGGTTATAAAAAGAATCCAACCCGGCATCGGCTCTGGTACTCCACAAACTGTGATGTCAGCCATCATATGCGAGGAATGTGCAAAAATTGAAGAGATTTAGTCCACTTCTTACATTATCATATAAGCGAATGACAAATCACTGGTAATTGCTCAGGAGTTGTCAATAACAATGTGAAACTGCTGAACTACAAACGTGTATCATAATTGGGCTTAAAAATTGTGTATCTTCGAAATTAGTACTATTATTGTCCAAGTCGCTAAACCGCTCAGAAGTACTATATAACACAGCCAAGTTTCAGACTCATAGCTACTCGGTAAGTTTAGTTTGATAGATGCGTACCGATGGACGGACAGACAGGAAAGCCTTTGCATACGTCTTCCCTACTCGAGCTTTGTAAGGTAGAAGACTAAAATTTGGCTAACAACTAGCACCGTGGGTCAGCGCTGATTTTCACGATGGATTTCCGTATGGATTATTTATGTTACTGAAATTTAAAAACAACCTTAAAAATTGAGGTCCATAAGTGTTCAATATTTAGTGAAAATTTGTATGTAGTCGAATAAGTACCCGATTTTTTTTTTTTTTTTGTTATAATTCGTGCAGGTTCAAGAGTGTACGCTCTGATGGTGTTTGGCACACAACCTGGACGGAGTGCAGATGGTTTGTGTCGAAGATGTTCGTTCACTACTCTCCGGGGATGGTTGTCCTAGATAGGATTTGAAAGATTCGACTGAACTTGCGTTGGTTGCAGTTCACAGTAACTCTTTTGTTTTCAATGTCATTAAGGTGTTATATTGGAAATGCACACACAAAGTATGAATTTTTGAAGTGATCTTATGCTGCGAATGTTATGCTTTCGTCAGCACTTTTTGATCATCTCTTATTCACAACTAATGTTGCAATTTATAGGAATTGTTCTTGACTATGGACGGTTTTGAACTACAGACCTTCGGCTCAACAGTCGGTGATGATTACCATTGCACCACGACCACCCCAATGATGATTATAGTTCTACTACAAATAATTTGTTTAAAAAAAAAAATTTACAAACACCATAAAAAGTAGATTTCAATAGAGGAAGTTGAATATAGTGAAAGATAGTTGAGATTACGAGTAGTTAATTTGTACATATGTTATAAGAACCTAAACATAATGTATTGGTTTAACCATGTTGCAGGTGCTACCTACAAGCACCATTCCAGATAATGAAAGTGACTTTCTGTTCCACGAAGCACGAGTATTTAGCTATTACCCCGATTTCTTACGTTGCATCAACGTAATAAAGCATATGGTGTGTCCGGCTAACGTCCTTATATTGCGATGCCAAAAGCTTCCGAAATTATGCAAAAACAACTTGATCAACTAGTCAACTAGTCTATGAATTATTATTCTTTAATTCATTTTGCAAACAAGCCTTAGTCTTAAATTCCTTGCTTTGTTTTCGTTTTCAAGAACTCAATGTTCTTCTTTTTACTGCTTTTCACACATCACGTATCCTCTTATGTGGATTTAGTTTATAGCCTTACACGCACGAGCCCTTATACAAGCCCAATACATCGATATCGCTTGTTCTGAAAGCATTTTGAGTATAGTCCCTACTTACTGCAGTTTTCCGATATCAAATTCATTTGCCGATGTTAACGATACCCGTCTGATGACTTACACAAGTTGTGATAAGCATTTGAATCGTTTTGCACTGAATAACCCTTAGGAACATCGATATTTGAAAATCACGTTTTTCAATTCATTTTCGCCCTGAAGCTATTATATAAAGTCTGATTCGAGAGAAAAATTCTTTAACATATCATGAGTAATGGCTAAGATATTTCAAACCCCAGCTTCACCTAAGGTAACTATTGTAGAAAAAGACCTTCTTCAGTACCTTCCTTCCTTCTTGCTGTAATTATATGTCACTTCATGTAATGAGTTTATCACTTTGACTGCACCTATAACATCTTCCTAAATGATCTATGGTAAATGAGTTTCTCGTTAATCATCTTACGATTATCACTCTGTTCTAATCGAGGGAATGTCGGTATGTAACAAAGCCCATCATCCACTTGGACGAAGTCATCAATCAAGATACGAGTATAATCTATTGACTCTCAATTTGATGTCAGTGGCTTTCGGTGTCTAATAGGATACTGAGATTAATCTTTCTTGGAGAATTGCTTCCATGATGGGAGATAGTTATACATGCAGCTGTTATTTTATATTATCAAATTACTTTAAAATTTAATACCTGCATCAACCTATCCAAAGCCACTGAAATAAGGCCACTCGATTTTTGATACAAATTTAAAACACTTTTTATTTAATTAAAATAATTTTTATTCAAATAGATGTTTTCCTATACTCTGCGAGTCATCAGGTTAGCAGAGCTAAATTCTACTTAGTTTATCAACAAGAGTGAAGCGCGTGTGACACCCAATTCTTCTGTTCAAGTAGTATACGAGATTAAGATTAATATAGGTAAATCTGTAGAAGAAAAATCAAGGAAGCAAGGCTGTCAATAAGTGCAATATCGAAAAAAAATCGGTAGAAGTCAAAAAGTAATATTCGTATTTCTGTACTATAAATTTCCAATGCTGATAAAAGGGCTATTATGAGAGAAGCCCCGAACTTTCATAACTCGGCCGCAAAGATCTAGGCAAATGTTGATGTTAAAGCGAATTTATCTACAATTCAAAGAGTGGTAAGGAATGCTCCTCATTTAAAAAAACGGAAATTGGTGAAAAACCCCCATTTAACTTGGCTCGAAAAGAAATGCGCTTAAATTTTGCACGAGCGCACATGACATGGACCTCTGAATGGTGCTACGTTGTCTTTTCGGATGAAAAGAAATTTAATTTGGGAGGTCAAGACGGATACGACTACCTTTTTCATGCATTTCGCAAGAAGAAACCCAAGATGGAATACCTTCATAGTCGGGAGGGGGCTGTTATGGTATGGGAATGGTCTCCTACTACCGTACGTGCGAGTCACAGTTTTGGACAGCAAATATGAACACAAACATTTACAAAAACGTACTTGAAACTGCTTTTCTCCATTTTAAAAATTTGTTCGGTAACTTGCAGTGACATTTTCAACAAGACAATGGATTAAGAACCAAAATACCAGTTTAATGCAGTGGCCGCCCTACTCACCCGATATTGTAGAAAACGTGTGGGGATGGATGGGTTGTAAAGTTTACGAGTCTGGGAAACAATATTTCAACAAAGCAGAACTAATTGCGCTTGGTCAGCCATTTCTTTGAATTATATTGGAAAATTGTACGAGTCGCTGCCCAATCGAATTTATGAGGTTCTACTTAATCTATAAACTAAGAAATAACATATTTTCTAAAATAATTTGTAAGAAAATATTTAAAAAAAAATGGACAAACAATAGCTTTTGCTTTATTTCACTAAAAATTGAATAATTTTAAAAAAGTTAGCCCATTTAGTTTGGCTAGAATCATACACGCGAAGTGGTGTGCTGACTTGATGACGCTTGATGATGATGTTTTACCATCTTCCGGGTAGGACAAAGATTCTCTTTTGTTTCTAGGTGAAATACCCGACAAGATATGTAAGCAATATCTGAGGCATGTCTACTTCACTACGCCTGAGCCAATTTGCTTGACGCAAGTGGTAACAACTCAGAATTCACAGATCTCTTTTTATCGCAACATACAAATCACCATCGTTGGAATCAACTCGTCTACTTTCTGGTACCATGTTACCCTAAAAGATCTATTTTTTTCATCGCCTGTAGGCCTGCCCAGACTTTTTTTTTTGGGACACATGGTGTCCTAAGCGGAATCCAAGTTGGGCATGAATAGAGTCCCTTTTAAAAAAAACATTTTATTAAATCCATATTAAAAACAATAATTTGATTTCATTCGTAAATTAATCGTTCATGATTGGAATGACTAAGACCCTATTAATTATAAGGGCACTTTCAATAAGGATGCCTGATATTAAATGTAAAAACAGAAACTAGTTGAGTGCAATTTGTTGGTGTGCGTAGGATTTGTTTTAAATTATAAAAACAAAAGGACACACATTTGTCGTCGAACAGGACTGTTATAACGAAGGAGAAAATCACGTAATGTATGGAACATTTGGTGTATAGAGCCCTGACTTTGTAAATGAGTCATCGCATCAAGCCTCATGTAAAATTTTGACGAATTAGAGCAAACTAATCAACTGTTTTGACTAAGCAATGCACAGCTACATATTTGCCAACATGTTTCAAACATGTTGTTATACATATATCGCATAAAGCGAATCAGACTAACTCGAAGATGGATCCAAAAAATAACACGACTTGTCTCGAAAAACATTTCTTTATTCACCAGCGCTTTTTCCAATCCTCAAAGCACTGTTGATACGCGAGTTTTGGTATAGCCCTGATGCCATCGATGCGGTCTTTATCTGCTCATTCGTGGCAAATCTCCATCCATCCATTCAGTTTTGGAATAAATAAAAATAAAAAGTAGCAGGGACACAGTCTATTGAATATGGTGGCTGAGGTATGATAACAGTATTGTTTTTATCATAAAATTACGCACAAACAATAATGAGTGAGCAGGTGCAGCAACCATGAATTTTTTTATAACGTTAAGGTAATATTCCTTATTAATATTCCGGCAAGAACTCATGATGAACTAGTCTATTGTAATCGAGGGAAACAGTGAGTAAAATTTTCCCATTTGAGTTAACTTGGCAAGCTTTTTTCAGACTTGGCCTTTTTAGTGGCTTCCATTGGGGATGACTTGGCTTTGGTTTCAACCTCATAACCATTCACACATGTTTCATCGCCATTGATAGTAATTCGACATGATGGGGCTTTCAGGGCGATACCGTCATTAACATTTTCTCAGTCTTCTGTGAAGAGCACTTAAATTTATTTCTCACACAAAATTTAATACAAACTTTCGATCCACTTTTTTCAAGAGGAAAGAATCTCCAAATACGCTAAACTTTTCCTAACTCTTACATCTGTGAAAAACAAACTAAATATCCAAATTAGCTGACAATATTTGCATAGGTTAAGGGTCATGTGTACCAACACACAAAAAAATATCGAATTTAGCTCACGAAATTCAAAAAGTTCTTGTCTTTTTAACAAACCTCGTACCACTGGCGAAATTATATAATTTCCGTTACTGTTTAAACACACTTATATGGCGTGTGCTGGCTGAATAGGAATAAGCGCCCTGAAAATTATTTTGAAATGGTAAAATAAAGTATGTTTCTATTCTTAGAAAATTTCTACTTAACTTAACTTAAGCTTAATTAAACAAACCCCAAGAAAAAACGAATAGTTATTTGTCTTTGCCGTTACTGCATCCTTTACCACTTTAAGCACTCTGTTTTCAACTTCACCTGCCGTTTGGCCTCCCACTACAACCAGCTTCCAAAAATTTGCATTTGCCATTACATCAAAAAGTGAATTCACGGTAAAGTCTCACCCAGAGTAGCTCACCCTCGTAACGTGAACCAGTACAACTTTCACATACTCGGGTTCTATTCACTCACTGCCACTCTCTTTACTGTCTTGTGTACCAAGATTTTTCCCGATTTTTGGTGATTTTAATGTTTAATTCTTGAGTGTTCTATTTTTGACAACTTACGCGTGATTTGTGACATGTATCAAAGTCAAGCATACTCAATTAGCATTCCCACTTTATAATGGTAAAAAGTATACCCGAACAGCACTAAAAGATTATTGAATTTCATTATCAAAATTGGTGATTTATGAAAAATGTTTTTCGCGCCCTTCTAACATTTTACGATCATAGCGACCTACGCAAACAGCTTAAGCTGAACAAAGTTCCACAATATTCGGTATCAAGCCACTTACCCATATGTGCGTAGAGAGTCTATATTTGGTCTATAACCAATTCAGCTCATGCAAGAACTCCCATTTAGACAATTCTAGATACTTTAATATTGGCATGCTCCACATCAGGATAATTTTCACTCAAACTGCGTGATGCCCAAACATCATATATATTTGGTAAGCATGCCTTAATAGAAAAGTTGATAGCGCCGTTCCGGAGATTGCAATGTTTCTCCAGAGTATTTTCAAGTCACTGCTCTCAAATCGAAAATTTCAGAACGAAAGCAATCGAACTGTTTTCTGACACCTCGTCGCCCGATAATTGGTTTTTTCCATAAGCCACTGGCACTTTTTCGATAAAAGCGTATTTAAAGGTTTGCGTGCTTGGTACTCCGAAAGTGTGTGATAGGACTTTCTTTTTATTTTTTAACTTGAAATTAGTCTTATAAAGAGTTCACCTACCAATTTTCAAAGTGTGTTGCCGAACCCTTAACAAGCTACGTTAATTAACGTAAAAGTCTACTTTTTTGACCTGTGACCCATCTCCTATATTTTGAACCTGATTTTTTTTCCATACACGTGGAACACAGAAAAATGGATACCGCACAAAGTACATACGTAGTTCTTCTTTTAGCAGTTTCCCGACGCGGCGGCGCTTACCTTAAAAATATTAATAGGTTTTGTTAATGAAGTCAAAAGGCCGAGAGAGAAATTTTATTTTTTTACTTTTTAAAGTTTTTTTTCTGTGTCGGGGGTTACTTAAAATTTCTAATCTTATTTTTATTATAAAGGGTCCGCCAAATAATTTTTTTTTTTTTGAAAATGCTATAAAAAAAACTACTGATTATTTTCTCAAATGTCTTTTTTTATTTGAAAGTACAATCCTTCCGGTTAATAATGGAAAATAATTTCATTCAAATGGCTGCCTCGGCTGGCCATGCAGTAGCCTACACGATCGGTCCAATTTTTAAGCACATTATCGATTGTGTGCAGCTGTATTTCACCAATGGCTTCACGAATATTGTCCTTTAAAGCGTCAATTGTCTCTGGCTTGTCGGCGTAACACTTATCTTTGACGGCACCCCACAAATAATAGTCCAACGGTGTCAAATCGCAGCTCCGAGGTGGCCAAACGACATCAGCTCTGCGGCTGATAATGCGATCTTCAAAAACAGGGCGCAAAACATCGAGTGTAGCTTCGGCTGTGTGGCACGTAGCGCCGTCCTGTTGAAACCAAATGTTGCCAATATCCTCCTCTTCAATTTTTGTGAACAAAAATTCGTTCAACATGGCCCGATAACGATCGCCATTGACTGTAACGGTCACTCCTTGCTCATTTTCGAAGAAAAATGGCCCAATTATGCCTCTGGACCAAAATCCGCACCAAACAGTGGCTCGTTTTGGGTGCACCGGCTTTTCAATATATGCGTGCGGGTTTTCTGTGCCCCAAATGCGACAATTTTGCTTGTTTACATACCCGCCAAGATCAAAATGAGCTTCATCTGAAAAGATGATTTTTTTGGCAAAATCGGCATCTTCTGTAAGTCGATCGCAGGCCCACTTAGCGAAGCGAAAACGCATTGGATGGTCAGTTGGCTTCAACTCATGAACCAATTGGACTTTGTATGGCGTCATACCAAGGTCTTTATGCAAAATTCGTCTCAATGATGTCTCCGAAATGTTCAATTGTTGAGAACGACGGTGAATTGATGTTGATGGCGCTTCACGCACACTTTCTGCCGCAGCAGCAATATTCTCGGCTGTACGCACTGTTTTTGGCTTTTCACGCTTTGGTTTATCGATGAGGATGCCAGTTTCTTTCACTTTTTTCACAAGATAACGAACATACATAGCTGACGGTGCTTCTCTTCTTCCAAAATCCGTACGCAATTTTCGCACACATTCTGCAACATTCTGCAACATTACATACCATGATTTTCAAAGTAATGTCGCAATATTTCCCACTTGTTCAAGCGTATACACAACCATATTCGTTCAGCGGAAGGATAAAACTAATTATCTGTCAAATCAGACATGAGCTAAGTGTTACCATTCACGAAATAAGCACTACTTGAAAAAAAAAACGTTAGATGGCGGACCCTTTATTATTTTTAAATTACTCACGGACCCTAATTGCGATAAGTAACTCCTTAAATTACATTTTTCTTGGGTATTATGCAACAACGCATAGGGTTTGTTGTACAAGGTGACGCAAGCTTTATCATCCAATTTTGATTTTGAATAATGGTTCGTGTGTGTGGTTGCACCGTCTTATTGAAACAAAATTTTCACCAAACCCCGCTCATCCAATTCCGGCAGTCAGAAGCTGTTTATCATGGCCCTGCAGCGTTCGCCAGTAACAGTAACGGGCGAACGCCGCACCACACATTGGCTTTGAGTGGATGTAATGGCTCTTCGTGTATAACACACGGATTTTCAATGCCCCAGAATGGAGATTTTGATTATTGACGTAACCGCTTAGCAATAAATGCGCCTCGTCGCTCATGTTGACTTTCGACACAAAATCGTCTTCTTCGTTGTTGATTAAGGATGGCTTGACACGCGACCGATGCACAGTGTGTTATTTTGCGAATCTAGCGGAACTTTATTCATTGAGCATTTGAAGGATTTAATTATATATTTGTATGTTACTTCGTGAGTTTTTTGAGGTTATCTAATTTTAAATATTTAATTACATACATTTACCACACTCTACAAATGTTCTAATTTGATCAGTTTTTTTTAAATGCAAAATCCTTATTAAAAAAACTATTAGTGTGTTTTTTCTAAAATGTCTATTAAAGTCTTGAAATATAGGTAAATAGTTTGTTTTACTTTTTTGTATTTTAAGGATACCAAAGAATAAAAAAACCAAATAGGCATTTGATGTCCTTCTGACTCTTAATTATTTTTATTGATTTTGGACTTTTGTAGTGTATTCGTCAAATGATTTCGGAGGTCGTCCCCGATTTGCATTTGAGCTTGTGGAATAAACACCTTCAATAAAGCTTTTTAGAAGCTGAACATCCTCTTTCGACTACATTTCATTGGCTTTTTAAAATTTTTGAAAATTTCGCCCACTTCGTTCCCACCTCAGCAGGCATTAACTGATGCACTATTTGTACTTTGTACGGGAAAATGTGTAAGTTTTTCACTAAAATTCCTGTAAGGTCCGTCTGGTTATGCCCAATTGCGTGGCCCATCGTCTGGTTAATGTTTCTTCGTTCTCAGTGACATTGGTACCCATATCCGCGATATTCTCAGCCGAACGACCAGTCCGGTGGCGGCCACGTCCTGCATGGTCTCCTATGGTTTCAGTCTGTTCAAGTCGAGTAGCTAAGCGGAATGTTTGCACAGTTGGCGCGACACGAATATGAAATCGACGTCGAAATTCGCGAAATTCCACCGTCCGATTATTGGTCAAAAAAATGTACACAATTATTCCACCCTCTTGCGAAGTATAGCGCTCCATTGCTTATCTGTTTGTATATTTCAGCTGTCTACTATTGCAACAATTATAACGTCTTCCGATAGGATGATTAACTTTGTGTCACCTAAAGGAGCTGATGGCCTTGAAACGCCTAAACAGATCTTCATAAATATTGTAGCTAGGAACCATCTCGATCACGTTAGCTTTCAAACAAAAACAGCATAAAAATCGGTCCATTCGTTCAGGAGCTACAATGCGCAGACAAACAGACACACATACACGTCAAACTTATAACCCCCCTCATTTTGCGTGCCGCTACGAATACAATCCAGGCAAGAACCTATTGCGGTACATATTTTCTATTCAAAATTTCATCCGAAACTTCAATCAAAATGACAATTCCAATTGCAGAAAGCCACTCTGAGTCACTATTACAGTTCTCCAGTTCCCAACTTTGGTTCTGTCACATCTTATTAAAATACCAACCAAGTTCGCCTTTAACTGTGTTTCTATACTGCTAAGGGAGGTCCCACCCTCCTATGCACCGCTCCCACAAAACATTTCCTTCATTTGTCAAACTAACTGCAAAATAAGATCGATTTCCCGCATAACATTTTGTGGTTTACCATGGTTTCACCCTAAATCGGTAGTTCTTCACTTGTAACCACGGCAAAACGGGAAACAACATTCAAATTGAAATTTCAGTCTAATTGGTTATTCTATTTCGCAATCGGATTTGAAAAACATTGAAAACTTTCGTCCCTGTGAGGCTAAGCCACAGCAATCCCCTCTCATATGCATACCGATATCTACATACGTAACCCAATCCATTGTTTGTCATGAAACTTTCATGAAATAATGCTAATCACCAGAGTGGATTCAAGGATCAACAAACAATTAGAAAATGTGTTTTTCATAGTTGATTCCACTAAACTACGATTATATTGTAATATTTCACGGTAATTTGCTCTTCCATGCCGATAGGCAAGTATTTTTAACGATAATACGATGAAGGTAGGCAGTATCCAACACCTTCGAATGAAGAATAGCAAAGGAAAGCATAACAGTCGGCTACAGTGTTTATCTATTCAAATTAGGTTTTGGATATCGCCCCCTAAACGAATATCTCGAAAGCCTCCAAGCTAAGGTTTTCGGTTATTTTTATTTACCTCTTTGGGTGTTGTTTTATCTTTCGCACCTTAAAGTGCGAATGTGCCTAAGGTGTTGATATTTTAATTAAGTAACAGAACATTATGCTTAGTGCCGCACAGGAGCGGCTCGGGAGGTTAATGCATAATTATAGGGCGCCACTTACTTTTCTCTAATAAAAAATTGACAAATTTGGATAAAATAAATGAATTGTTCTATTAAGATTTTCTGGCTATTATAGTTACAGTCTTTTTTGTGTAGGAATGTTTTCCAAGATTGGTGAAGTTTGCTGCTCGCCAAAGTGAAATTGACACGAATGAATTAGTTGTCTTCTTTAAAAGTTATCTAGTAAAATACCCGCAACAGATAAAAGTTCATTCCATGCATTGGTCTTTCTCAAATATTTAGTAGATATGAGTTAAATTAAAGTGATATTAGGGAATGCTTCTAATAAAGCCTGAAAGACAGCCACTAGATTCTACATGACTTAGACAGGCTTATTATTACTCAAGTGATTTTTTCCTAGACAGCTCTGCCCGTTGTGGTGAATTGTCCCTTGAGCACAAGGAGACATCTGCGGAGCCGAAACGGATAAAATGCCTAGCAAACAGAGAAGTTACATGGGCAATAAACTATATGGAAAAACTCGATCATCATTCTCGCATATAAAAGGGTGACCTAACACAATACAATAATTATCAAGTATAATCGCTGCTGACATCTGCTGTAAGAACTGGTCGACGGGTGACCAGATTTTCAATAGAGGACGGCTTTTAGAAAACCAAAAGAAATTTCACACAACGATCAGCCAACATTTCATAGATTTTAAAAAGACGTCGGCTAAAAAAAAAAATCGATTGAAAATGTATCATACGGACTGCCGAGAGATAGAAACTATCCAAACAACTCTCGTCCCGCAATGTCAAAATCCATATTTAGAAAACTATGATATATGTAATAGTGCCAGTGACATTTTGCTGATGTGAAACTTGGTCTCTGACTAAGAAGGAGGGTAATAGATTTCACTTAAAGGTGAAATAAGATATTAAAGAGAATCTATGGTGGAAATCACAACGAAGAAACAGGCGGATACACAATTAGAAATTCGATGAACTTTATTCAGTCCCAAGCATTCCCGAGTAATAAAATCACGAAGGCACGCAGAACGAGTGGACAGTGGACGAACACTCATGAGTGTATGACAGTCACACATTGAAAGAACACATTCATGACAGAGAGGCTTGGCGAAGGGCTGTTAACGAGGCTCTGAACTTCCGACGGCCAATAATAATAATAATAATATGATAAGAAGAGACGTCCGATATTTTTGCCATAAGACCCTTTAAGATCTGAACTTAATCTTTACTTTCAAACTAAAGTACCCAGGCCCTAGTCTCCGAAAGATATTCGAGTCAAAAATAATTACATGCATCCATTCCGATATACTTCGGATATACGGGCTGTTGCCAATAAACGCGCTTTCTGATACTATCCAACCCCATCTCATGGTCACTCAACTTGGTTATCATAACAACTTCAAAGAATGTGTGTGGTAAAGACGCATTTAAGATCATTGATTTCAGTCCGTACGAATACACTAAGGAACACCCGTATGCATGCACTTGAATAATTTCCAGGGTAAGCAAAACCGCCTTAGGTTATGATTTGTTCCATTGAAATGAGAGTTTTTCTTACGTGTTTATTTCATTCCTCTACTCAACTTGAAGCTGTAATAGTTAAGGCTCTTTTTAGAAAATACGAGTAGCTGGCGATGTTATAATGTTAATTAACTTAGTTGTCAATAACTTTCACTAACGAGACACATGTCCAACGTGTGTGCCAAGGCCGCTTAACAACCGAGTCCGCCCCTGGCAATTGAACCAGATATCTCGAAGAGCACAATCGGAGATTCCCAATGCGGATTCTCCCCATTCTTCTTCTCCTTCCTTTACTTACATTCCAGCCAACTGCACCTGTCGAATCGCTTCTAACACCTCCATGACACCAAAAAAGCACGATAAACAAACAAAAGAAAAAACGAAAACAACCGATAAGCTGCACACAATGAAGCCACCGCAACACATGTTCGTAGTTAATTACCCAAGTGTTCGTGCCAGAGATTGTGTCAAGTCCGCGCACATGGTTAGTCACCTAAAAGCTCGCCGTCAGAGCGACTTAGTAATTTTGTATCTCATTGTTTCCATCTGTCCGGTTGCTATTATTGGCGCCTTTCAACCTGCGATCAGCTGTTAATTGGTCTTGTCTATTCCAAAAAAGATATTATCACACGGATTTATGGATAGATGCTCGACCATCAAGCGATGGTCTCAGCAAGTAGCCTATGGCGATGCTGACGTGTGCGTATTGCTCAAGTTCGCCAAGATCAGCGGTGGCGAGGATGGCGCTTCAACGAAGGCGAATGGTGTTCGTGTCGTCGCTGCTGGCACTACTAGCAAAGTAAAGATAAGTTTTTGTTTGTGTCTCTTGTTTGGTTTGGCATTGTATCTGTATATCTAAGTTGGTGTGGTGATAAGTGTTTGCTTTTGTTTTCTTATCAGTTGCTGATGGTTAGAGTTATAGTCGCTGACGGTAGGTCTGGCAAGAAGGTATGAGTAGCCGGTAGTACGTGAGTTGTGAAATCGTTTAAGTTCGATCGTATCGCTTCGCGTTTTATTTTTTCTTCTTTGATTCAATGTCCTTTCGCTATGAGTACGTTTGAAAAGTTCAGCATGTATCGCCAACTACCCGGAACATATATCGAGACGAGGAATTGCTCGAACTGCAATCACTTTGAATACAATCTTTTCGGTGAGAGGATGTCGAATATAAGAGATTACGTGATTCCATCATATCAAAGGCAGAGAAACAGCGAGCGCGATATGCAAGACATAATCATTGAGCTGCAGTTAATGCGAGGACAGATGGGTGCCGTCGTGGCTACTCTCCAACTCATGACTGAGCGGTATGAGGATTTACGGCAAAACACGCAAAAAACAAATGTCACCCTTGATATTGTTACGCAACAACTAAAAAAGTTCAATGGCTGTAAGGAGAGGATCTTAGCGGATAAGCAAATCCAGACCGATCCCACAGAGGAAAGCATTCTAAGGAATAGCATGTCCACTAGTCAGAACTCCGTTCTGGTGGATTTAATACGAATTAAAGATACAAATTATAACGCAGTCGATAAGTGCGATGTTTGCAAAGTAAACCAGGCTAACACAGAGAGACCATTCTCTCCAAGCCTATGCCGTGCTAATTTTTTGAGAAACGAAAAACCTATAAGTCCAGTGCTACAAAGAGTGATGGAAACCTCTCGTGCATCGTGTTCAAGTGAAATTTCCACCGATAGCGGAATAGGTAGCAGTCCGACTGATGCGGAAAAGAATATTTTCAGGCAGAATGACAAGCCTCAAAATCGAATGGAAACAGGTCCAGTTGGTAGTCGTGTTAATAGAATGCTACGAAGAACCAAGCCTGTTACTACCGTAAGTGTTTTTTTTTTCATTTGTTTCTAACTAGGGGGTTTCTTAATTTCAGACGATTTGTGATTTAATCAGCACTACATAGCACTGGAAAACGTTTTGCTTTGGTGCCTGATCGCGTAGAAATTTGTTCTATTTTCGTTAAGGCAATTTGAGAACGATGATCAGGACATGATAATCCTTCTGTTATCTATTTACGAGTAAAAAAATTTACTACATTGCCCTCAGGACAATGGGTGCCCTCGAATTTAATTGAGACTAATAGTGAGCGAAAGCACGAATGATGTTCTCAAAAGTTCATGTGTGCGAATATCATCTCTTCACTCTCCACGGCGTTGTGTCTCGTTCTGAAAACTTTCACTTTCTGATTTTTTATCAAAACGTTTCGATAACGGTGATGTGATGTTGATGTTCCATGTGTCCTCATTGGTTCAACTGACTCTTCTAGGGCTACCCTAGCAAAGAAACTACCTAGTTTTCCTCCTTAGATGAAAAGTGTTTTTTTTTTAACTATTGAAGTGTACTAAGATTAAAAAAAAATAGAAAAAATCCAACATGTCATGTTGCCAAAATACGTAGAAGGAAAAATCTCCGCCTGACACAGAGATGGTGTTCAGCAAAAATGTACGTTTCCTGCATATTGTTGGTCGAAAGACAAATTTCAATGTGTTCACTCAAGTAGCTTCCTTACACGAATTTTTTAGGTAGACATCTTAGGTATTTATCGTTAAAATAGATGAACTTAAATATCATGCTTTTTGGATGCTGAAGAACGGCCAAAAAAAACTCTTCAGAAGTTATCGAAAAAGTGCATGATATCGTGTTGGACGTTAAGCGAGTTGAAAGAAGGAGTGCTAAAAATCTTGCACAAAGAATTAGGAATGCGAGAGATCTGCCCAACATGGGTGCCGTATTCGTTGAATGCTGATCAAAATTTAAAATTACATATACCACAATTTTCCCAAAAAAATTTGACCGATTCAATAGAAATTCGACCGAGATTGTGCGGCGATTTCTCACCATGCATGAAACATGGGTACACCACTACAAGCCAGAAAGGAAACAGTAGTCCAATATGTAGGTGGAAGTCGATCATATCCGCCGTGAAGGTCATGGCCAGCGTGTTTTCAGATGCAAAAGGTATCCTGTTAATTGATTACCTCACAAAAGTCAGAACAATACAGTCCAAATTACTCTAACCTTCTTGACCAGGTGGATGCCAATATTCGCGAGAAAAGGCCTGGTTTGAAGAATAAAAAAATCATCTTTCGTCAGCATAACCCAAATGTAGATAAGGGTGCGTTGGCGATGGAAAAACTGCGGGATTTGGAGTATGATTTTCTCGGCTATCTCTCCTATTCTCCTGATTTGCCATCCTTATATTTGCATCTATTCCCAAACTACATCTATCCCCAGACCTACACATTCGAGAAAAAATACTGACGTTGAAGGGATGCTAGACCAAGTTTGTTGAAATCAAGGGAGATTATGTTGAAAAATAAAATCATTTTTTAAATGGAAATCACGGTCATTCCCTATTAGGTCAAGAACTTTTCACCTTCCCTTCGCATTTATTGTTTTTTATTTAAAAGAAAAATGCTTACAAAAATATTAAAACAAATAAACAACACTCATCTAACATGGCCTGGTCCCACCATCCTTGATAATTTTGCTCAAAAAATGTAAGATCCTAGTGAAAACGCTCTCCATATTTGTCGTTGACTTGTCTGAGGTTTTCAGAAAAGAAGTCGAGGTGAAAGGAATGATCTTTCAGAGAGATATTGAAACCTATTCATTGAAAATATGTAATAAATTAACAGCGAACTGTCAGTAGTTTTCTTTCTTTTTGATACATAAAGGCAGTTAAATAAAAGAGCGCGACGAATTCCATGCAGATCTGTCAAAATTCGTAAGAATGTTTACGAATATGTATATCATCGTCAAACAGTTGTTTGATTTGCGTACTAATAAAAATATCTTCTTTCAGTTTCTGCTTAGAACTAGTAAAAATAGAGCACAAATGCGTAAAGGCTACCTTTGTTTTGTCTATACAAAGTTTTTCATCAAATCGGCGGTAGAATAATTTTTTTTTGTGAGGATATTTATTTTTCATATTCAGTTTACCAGGAACACAATCTTTTCTAACTGGCCAGTCTACCGGCTCTCTTGTTCCACAGACACAAAAATATAACAATATTTTGTATAGCCGCCTACCAACCAAACCAACTACGTTTAAATCATCACAGACAATCCAACTTCGATTTGTGCCTTTAATAGGATCAATTAATGTTGTCATCATATTATTTGTGGTATTTACTGCGTGACATACTTGTATTGAATTAGACGGCTTCTCGTTTCGATTATGTTGAAGAGTTTTGAAACATGTTAACGATGAATCAACGAATAACCGCAATTCTACTGGCATATAAGGTTGCTGCATTTCTTTAAAAAGTCTACCTATATCAAAACAATAACAAAAATCGTATTCCGTCTTATACTATATTGAAAAAGGTTCACTTGGTTTACGATACGTATTAAATCTTGTGCTGAGAGCAAGTAACCTCCATTGTCTTGGTAATTTGTCTGTGGATTTAGATAGGTGTAAACCTTTTAGTAAATTATTCAAATCAGACTGAGCTATCATGTGTGGTTCCTTATCAACATTAAACAATTTACCTGAACTTATGTCACTTTGACTTTGAATTTGAATTTTTTCGAAGTGAGTGTTAGTTACCAATGTTTTACTGGAATACTCGGAAGGTTCTGAAACTTGCTGCTTATTTGCACTGTAAACAGACTGGGAGGAACATCTGCATATATAAACTTATCTAAATGCAAAATTCTTACTGAGACAAAATTAACGGCCATTTTCGTGGTTAGATATTTTCCTCCATATCATTGGCATATACAATAAAAATTCAAGGATCTGAATTCTCTCCTTCCCAGGAGCTTCGCGTTCTTTTATATCTGTCACAAAATGGAGGAGCTTCTCTCTGCCCCCGGAAAAAATAATAAAAATATGTTTCTTTGAGTGATTCCGTAATGGAATATCCGTCCTTAGATTCAGTAGGTTCACTTTAGTTTCTTCTTTTTCACATTTTTTTTTGGAAAGTACCATGACCATGAATCGACTAATTTTTTGCCATCTTCGAAAGAAGTAAGCTTCTGCTCGGACTAACCATTGATCAAAACAAGTGATAATCAAGAGAAGCAATAGCAATACAACAGATGGGGTAGGACTTCGATTTGAGCGTTTGCGAGAATGTTTTGACCAACTTTGCGTCGTACGGACGAGCTTTGTCGTGTCGCAAAATCATTTTGTCATGTCTTTCCGAGCATTCCGGCAGTTTTTCCTGCTGTATGCGGCTTATGTGCTTAAATTGCAGTCACCAGAAATCTGCGGTGACGGTTTCATTCGTTTCGAACAGCTCATATTAAGTCACACCCTTCTGGCCTTACCAAATATATAGCATGAGCTCGAAAGCATGATTTTTTATGCAAATGGTTGTCCGAGCTTAACCATAATCACTATAACGGATCTATTTTTCACCGCCACTGATAATTCGGTACAAAAATCCCTTCCCATCCACCAAAAGTAAGTAAAGCCTTTCGAGTTCCCTTGATTTCAATTCGTATAGGACTCAGTTTCCTTGCACTTGGATAATTCCTAAGGCTTCAAGGCGTTTTCCTACCGTTGACCAATCAACTCCCAACAATTCAGACATTTTTTTAAAATGTTTGATGTGGATCATTAGAGAGAAGGTCCCCCAATTCGCGATCTTAGAACTTTTACGACTGTTCATTCCTTTCTTTCAAGACGAAATCACCATCTACAATACGTTTGGTTAGCTAGTCATGATAAGATGACTTTCAGCAACACTTTTTATCTCATATTAAAGTAATGACTTAGAACTCCCGGCAAATGATATACTTAAACTGACAGCTGCTGCACGGAAAATATTTGACGTAGATAATAAGTGATAAAGAACGATACAAATTAATTCCGACTCCCAATATTGTAACTTTTAACTTACCAAATAAGTTCACAACGATCCTGACCGGAAGATCAGTTTTTTTCGCTATTAAATAATAAACTTTGTGCGAGACGCTTGAAGATCGAAGAGAAAGAAGAATTGAAAACGCTTACTGGAGCTCAATTTTTGGAGAAGCATTTATCTTTATCTGAGTTCTGCGTCTGAGTGCATCAAATGCCTTAAACGACGAAACTGTAGTGGTAGACGTTATTTTTGAGTATTTCCTGGAGTGAGTTAGCCTTATTTTCTGTAGTTTTTATTGCGTGATTCCTATACATCTTCGGACAACAGGGTGGTCGTCGTGCAAGGGTAATCACCACCCACTGTTAAGCGGAAAGTCTGCAGTTCAAGTCTGTCCATAGCCAAGATCAATTCATATACGGAAAAAAATGTGCAACAACATCAGATGTGAATGAGAGATGATCAAAAAAATGCTGGCGAAGGCATAACACCCGCAGCACTTCAAAATTCATACTCAGTGTGTGCATTTTCAATATATCTATAACACCTTAATGAGATGGAAACAAAAAAGGAACTGTGAATTACAAACAACGCGACAAATTCAGACGAATCTGTGTGACAAACACACCTTAAGAGCGTGATATTTTCACAATGGATCAATATTTAACGGGCCGAAGAGGGCATATAGAGCTGATTATATTTTCCACACACGCTTGTGCTGGATTGAGGCTATACTTTCTTATTAACCATTTCACGGGATGACATTCGAATATGTGAGTTCTATACACCTGACCCATTGGACTGAAATGCGTTTTTGTTATGAGATTTTAATCTTACTTTGTTTAAATTATTCAGCAGCAGAACTGTTATCAGTAAAGGCTTCATAAGGCGTTGAAGGTATTCGACTTTCTTCAGATGTTGACGGTTGCACTTTATTAAATACTATTCCATCAATACCACTACCGTCCAACCACGATGAATTAAAGTTTTCAAAATGTTTCTTTCTTTTGCTTAGTTTTACCCAACGATCCTTGACTTTGGAAAAAAAATTCTCTTGAATATTTGAAACGACTAAGAATGTTTGTAGGCAGTAGAATAAAATTGTCATAGAAATATGAGGGTAAGGGTAATTTCCACACACCTGATCCAGCGATCTTCTAACATCAATATTCATTCCCGGAAGTGAGAGTTTGAAAGGCTGTGAAAACATTCATGTGCCGCCCTCCCAACATCTTCATCTTCGAAGTGCTTCCAGTTTTTTTCTTTTTTAAATTTGGGGAAGATGGAAGTTTAGAGGTGCCAAAGGAGGAAAATAGTGGGGATGGCCGAGCGAATCGTACCCCAAATCGCACAGTTTTCCCATCGCCAATGCACCCTCGCTTTCAGGTGCCAGACCTCTTCCCGCGAACTTTTCAGCTAGTCAAGAAGGTTGTAATAATTCTTTTTCAAATATTACAGTTCAAAATTTCAAGATAACATTTTTCTTTTCAAATTTCAAATACAAAAACGTAGAAGTAAACTTTTACATAGAACTTCTAACATTTTTCTTAATGATTTCAAACGATTTGCTGGCAATGGCTTAATGAAAATGTCGGCTATTTGCAGATTTGTTGGTACATAATGCAAGGTAAAGAATCCTTCTCGAAAATTTGTCTACATAATGGTATTTTACCTCAACATGTTTGGTCCGCTTATGAAACATAGGATTTTAATGAGCTTAATTGCGCTTTTGTTGTCTATGTTGAGCGTTGGAACTTTTGTTTCTCTTAACACCAATTGGGAGAACAAACGATGTACCCAAATCAACACCTTGACACCTTCGCATGCCGCAACGTACTCAGATTCCGTGCTGGAAAGGGCGACGCACTTCTGACGCTGTGATAACCATGAAATTGCAGTACCACCAAGCATAACAACATATCCACTCGTTTAATTTCTTGTAATAGGGCATACAGCAAAATCAGCATCTGTGAAACAATGAGATTTTTTTTTTGAAAACGAGGGCATAATCAATGGTTCCCTGCAAATACTTTAGAATTCGTTTCACAGCAACTAAATGGCAACTCGTTGAATTTTCTAAGTATCTACTAAAAAAACTGACAGCATAGGCGATGTCCAGCCTTGTACCTACTGCCAAATACATAAGGCACCTAATTGCTTCACGATACGGAAATTTGATTCCAAAATTAGTTGAAGCATCAACTGATGCGATTTTTCCTTCTGCTGGCGTTGAAACAGGCTTAGCATCGCTCATGCCGAATTATGAAATAACCTTCCTTGCATACATAGATTGCTTGACTTGAGTGTTTCCAATTTCCAACATGTTCATTTCTAATCCCAAGTAGTGATTGACGGCTGAAACTGTGATTTCGAATTCCTTACGTATGTATAGGTAGATATGATATTAGATATTCAATATCATTTTCGTCGTCCGCTGCTATCAATCCATCATCAATGTATATAGCCAGCACAATTTTCTTTCCACTTTCGATACTAACGAAAACACAAGGGTCAGCACTTCTTTCTTATCTTGAAGTTAAATTTCGTTAAGAGATCGGTAAAACGAATGTTCCAGCATCTGGATGATTGTTTTAGGCCATAAAGACTGTTCCGCAGTTGACAAACCTTTCTGCTGCCATCATCATAACCTTTTGGCTGCAACATGTAAACAATTTCCTGCAGCTCACCATACAGAAAAGCAGTCAAACTGTCTTAGCTTCATATTTTTCACAGCACACAGTGCCAGAATCATTCTAATGGACGTGAATTTGACGACGGGGCTGAAGGTTTCTTGATAATCAATCCCGTGCTACTGGCAGTTTCTAGCGACTAAACGCACTTTATACCGTTCGATTTTCCCGTTTGCATCATATTTGACTTTATAAACCCATTTATTTGATATTACTTTTTGCTCTCTAGGTAGATTCACAAGATCCCAGATCTGATTTTTCTTAAGTGACGCTTAAGTGACATTGAAGTTCTTCAGCTGCAGCTAGATATGCAAACCCGTAATTCAGAGCGGACGTTTTCGGGACTGTAGCTTTCGCACATTCTTCTCAGCCTCGATCCTAGCTCGATCAACATAACAAGTTCCTTCTGGTTCACCTTTCATCTTTGTCTGCCTCGGCATTTTCTTCCACTGAAATCGAGTTCTCTTGCACTTGTTTTTCATTTTCTTCCTTTTTTGGTAGTAATTTCAAATCATTATTGCTGTCTGGGACGAATCCCTAAAGATTACGTCTCTAGAGATCAATATTTTCTTACAGTCCAGATTCGATTTCCTTTTGAGTCCTCTTCGTATCCAACAAATATCCCTTTCTTTGCTTTTGGATTAAGCTTGCGCCTCTTTTCCTTGGGAACATGCACGAATGCCGAAAATTTGTAAATGGGTGAAATCGGGAACTTTATTAAACCACAATGAACTACGGCCTGACCGGTTCAATGTATAAACTGCGTTTGTCACTCCTTCTCCCCAGAACTTGTAGCATGTATCATCGACATTGCTGCCGTTGTGCTCTGGTGTGTATGGAACACTTTTCTGGTGGCGAAATCCATGTCTCCGCATACTTCCTCGTTAACAAATACCAAACCATTATCTGAACGCAATGTTCATACACGCAATCCTGTGTCTATACGCACTTGGTCCAGAAAATGCTCAGGACAGCTTCTGACATCTGATTTGGACTTTATACAATACACCTTGCGAAAATTGGAGAAGTCATCACGAAAAAGTCCACCTCCATAAGATGCTCCTGGCATCGGCCCTCAGACATCTGTGTGAACGAGTTCAGTTTGCGATTCGTCAGCAAACTTTTAATGTGGCATATGTTTTGATGACACAGCCTTTGGTGCCATGTTGTCAAGGGCAAAGTGACAGCAGAATTTGCTTCTCCGGTATGATAACTAGTATCAGATCTGCTCACCACATGAAATACTAACTTGAAAGTTTGTTCAGTTCGCGAAACGTGATTGCAGCAACTTCATTGTTCATGCGTATTTCGCAACGAAGTTAAAACCTTTGTCTAAAGTGGAGTTGGCTGAAAACAGGTTCAGCTTTATATCTGGAACAAAGAATACATTAGATAAATCCCATTCTTTTCAAATGTTACCATTGAACGCTTTAATTTTAACAACTCCTTTTCCCATAGCCCTTATCATTTCACCGTTGCCGATCCTTATAAAAATTGGTTCATTGAAGCTTTGAAAATCCTGTAGCCATTCTCTCCTGGAGCGCATGTGGTCACAAGCACCTGAGTCCAAATACCAATTGTCTCTCTCAGTAATATCTAATGTCGACTTTTGACCGGTGAAAGCATCACCCATTCGGCTTGTACTTGACCTGTTCGTTTTTCGGGGACCTCTTTTTTAACAGATAAAACACTTGCCACGTTTTTTGACACTGCTCACTCCACCACCACCACCACCGTTTGGTCTCTCCTTCTTTGCCGCAAATGCACCAGAAATGCCACTTTGAACTCCCACACGTGATTCTTCCATTCATAACCTCGGTTGACTCCCAATATGTGAAAAAATAACTTAAGCTTTCTGGGAAGGTCATCAAAATCTTTGGGATAAGCATGTTTTCCGAGATTTCTTCACCAAGATCTTTCAGCTGCTGTGCAATATGATCCACCTTTGTCCACGCTACCAACTATGCATGATCTTCTAGTCTTATCGTAACACCAGTAACTACATTCAGATTACTTGCTTTCATTAAAATCTTCATCTGGAATTTCCATAATGACCAATGATCATCATTCCGAAGTTTATCAATTTTAATTAATTCACTGTCCATGGTTTCAATGTGCGCGACATTTTTTAACGAAAAAAACGCGACTGTACTTTCCGCCAAAAAACTTTCGATGTGATACGATTGCCAATTGCAGTTTCTATGTACTATTCTATACGGTTAGGGTTCTGGGCCCATAACCTGTTAAGAAAAAACGTCCGATTGGTTCGAGTGGTCAGTGAAAGACTGACTGACATTTATTACTTAACATGATCAGCAAAAATATCATGAGATAAAGAGAGGCTGTTAGACATACAAAACATAAGTAAGTTTATAGCATTGCAGAGGTTTAGATGAAAAAGCTTTATAAACTGGCAGAGCTGTTGATCATACTTTGCACCCTGGCAGGAAACAAACACCTCAAATATCTCCTAAAAACCTTAAACAACCCACAGTTTCAAGGTATTTCGGCAATAATTTATCTTTTTTTCCAATTATTTTGTTTATAAAGTAAAATCTATAAGCTTTTCTAAGACATTTTTTTTTTCTTTATCTTTATTTATTCATGAGTCTTATTGCGTACAATGAATTTGTTACCTGCGAAGCCACGTGGCTTATCTGCAGGACGTTGTTTTTCAAAATAATTTTTTACATTGCTATCATCGAAGGTCGGCAATTTAAATGAAAATGAAAAAAAATTAATTCACATACCAAGTTTACGTTGCTCCAATTACTTTTTTTTTTTTTTTTTTTTTTTTTGTTTTAATAATTAAAGAAAGGTTAAAAAACATTAAAAACTTCGAATGAGATATTGACCGTTTACCAATAGTAATTAAGTTATCGCTTCTTGGAAATATTGTTTTATTCTCTTCTTTCTTAAGTTAGTTTGTTGTAAATTTCGTAGATGAGATGGAAGATTATTTAGAATGTTTGGTATGGTGTACATCAGTTGACGCTTGCCGTATATGTTGTTGAATGATGGAAGGTGGTACAGCCCCTCGCTCGTCTTCTAGTATTGAAGTTGTGATTGGTTGGAGTTCGGAACCTTTCATCGTCATAGTACTCCAGCTGCTGCTTCACCATGAGAATTCTTACTCTGCCATCAGTGTTGATTCTTCCCGACATTAATTTGATCGCCTTGTTTTATATATCTTGCATCTTCGCGATGTGTGTATCTGCAGCACCTCCCCACGCTAATATGCCATATCTCAGCCTTGACTCGATAAGGGCATGGTAGACTTGTTTTTGTATGCAGTTTGAGGACTTATGCTTCAGGCAAGCCAGTGCAAACAGGGATCGTTTCAGCTTCTTCCGCATATCGTTTATGTGTGGTTCCCAGGTAAAGTGACTGTCGATCGTTATGCCCAGATACTTAAAGGTACCCACGACATCGATAACCTGGCAGTTTCTTGGGTCAGTGCAGTTTAATGTTTTAATAATTATTTCTGATTTTGGGTACTGTGGGCTACGAATATGTAATAATTTTGTTTTTGCTGCATTTATTACTAGCCCATTATCGTGACACCATTTCCCTGCTTCGTTAAATTCTGCCTGCATCATCCTGGTTGCTTCTACGATCGATTTGTGGCAAACAGCAATCGCCGTGTCATCAGCGTATGCGAAAGGACAGACAATCTTGAAGGATTTTAATAGTTCGTTAGTATATAATATATACAGCAAGGGGCCACGTTTAGAGCCTTGTAGGACTCCATACTGTACTGCATTGGCTCTGCTTTCGTAGCTTTTGATTTTTACGCGAAAAGATCTCGTTTTGAGATACTCTCTCAACCAGTCTACCAATTTTCCTCTAATTCCTATTATTTGCATTGCATCGATAAGTTTATGGTGGTCGAGGGTATCGAATGCTTTGCTAAAGCCTAGGAAAAGCACTAAGACATGGTGACTTTTGTTAAGGCTTGAGTTAATTAAGTTTGTGAAATCACCAAGAAGTTGGTTCGTGCTTTTTCCCTTCTGGAAGCCTAGCACCTAAATGTTACATTTGCGGCTTAAAACTGAAGATATTAAAAGAAAAAATCAGAAAACTATTCGTGTGACATAATTTTTCTTAAAATCTTAGACATACATATGTTTTTGGTATAATGGATGAGTACAAATGTTAAAAACTTGTTGAAGTAAATAATTTAATCCTCCATTTAGCCGCTTTCATTTGGTCCCATAGTGCAAAATCAATGAGTTGTTTCGACACAAAATTGGGTATTTACTTGGGTCACGAAGTTATAATTAGTATTTCTTATTGATAGTTTAAATATGTTGCAAGAATTCATGGTGCACTACGCGGTTTAAATCGAGGATTACAGTGAGCATGACCTTCATATCCCGTCTGCACATGTTGAATCTTGTACATCCAGATTACCTTCACTATGTCATATCGATAAATCCTTGTTTCACCCTCCAACCGGTTTCATAATTGTGCGCAGTTACTAACTTCGATATCACCTTCGGGCACCAATTTTTGATCGACTCTACTGTACTAACGACTTAACTGATTGTGACTTGGTGATCATCCATAATCAATTGATTCACTTTTCCCACGTTTTCTGTGTTTTTGCTGTGCTTGCTTAGCCAACATGTGAGATGATGGCTTTCGTCATCTTAGACGATTCCATACCTGTAAATGCTAATTCTTCTCATAGGTAAACAAAAGCAATAATAACATTCCTGTATATAAATACCCAATCTCCGATAACCGACCTGGGTAGTAGCTTGATAGTTTACTATGCCATTTGGACCACCTAATCATCTTACATTATTTTTATTTTCAAATATATATTTTCCCATAGACCTTATCATAAGAACATCAATAACTTATTATTTAAATTTTTTTCTCTTTCACAGAAAAATAAAGAGTTGATGAATGACATTATCACAAACTGCAAACTGAAAAATGGTGAGTAAACAAGAATGTTATCAAAAACGTGCCAAATAACACCTGAAACACGGCTTATTTATATGAACTTAGTTTTCGCTAATTGCGTGACATTTAAATAAATTGCTTTTAACAGACATACAAGTAGTCACGGGCACCGAAAACAATCTATTATATTATCGCGGGGAAGCAGTGAACTTAATCTGAACTTAAGAAAGCATAATACTTTTGAGGAATTTAATTGAGATAATTTTGTTTTTCGCTTTTATCGACCTTGGGGAATTGTCTTTCCTTTCAAATTTAAAACTAAAGCTGCGTTGTGAATTTGAAGTGCAAAACGAGTTGGGGAAGTCAAATTGCAATCACCTGTTATGTCTATGAAGTCTGGAAATGAAAAGCAAAATGATATAATGGCAGGAGATTTAATCACTTAGTGACGCTTAAGGGGAATATGGAAATGGTCTGGTTTTAACAACTTATCACAGCAATCGCACTCCTGAGTGGGCTTGATTTGTTGTGCGTGGAAAGTTTCATTAATAACTATCTACGATAAGTCAACTGGACTTATGAATAATGGGGTGAAACACATTTAATTAATTAATACACCTATATATCTTTTGACCTTTTCTCGTACTATTTTAAGGAGTAAAGTTCAGATATTGTGATAAAAATGCTTAAAAGGAAATGGCTAAGATGGCCTCCTTGTCTGTCATATAAGTGTACAAAGCCTGCTTCCAAAAGCAGTTGAATGTGTTTTTGAAATTTGGTTTGGTTTAAGAATGAAATATGTCATATCATCGAGTATACCAAAAAGTTGTTTGACGCGAACTGTGCGATGCTAAAACTAGTCTTCCAATTGGTGTTGCTTTCAAATCAAATAGAAGTATCAGCTTGCTTACAATTGCCGCTACATCAGACGAGATTTGGCCAACTTGTCAGCAACTTTCTCAACGATAATCATCTGAGAAATGAAATAAGTTCGTTAAACGTGTTTCCTGTCCACACAACTGTTCCTATACCAAGAATTACAATATTGATATAATACATACTGTTGCGTTATAGCGCAATAAATATTTCCTCAACAAAAGGATGGCGGGAGAAATTAAAAAGCCATCGAAAACATAACTTGTAAAAAAAACCAAGTCTCGCAACTCAGTTCTTCCACCGTAAAAAGTTGTGAGATCTATGTAATACCAAGTCGGTTAATTTATTCAGCCCCTACTTAAGGGACTTCTGTCTTAAGTTATTACGCAATTAGCTAACCTAACAACATCTTATAGTGACCATATTAATATTAAAAATCTTTTATGTTTTAAATAAATAGATTGACTTGTCCATCGCATGCATCTCACAAGTAATACATATTATATTAAATTAGATTGTTTAGTGCGATTACCAAGTCAATCTATTTATTTAAAACATAAAAGATTTTTAATATTAATATGGTCACTATAAGATGTTGTTAGGTTAGCTAATTACGTAATAACTTAAGACAGAAGGTCCCTTAAGTAGGGGCTGAATAAATTGCGAGACTTGGTTTTTTTTACAAGTTATGTTTTTGATGGCATCTCATTTCTTTTTGTAGATAGTCCTACTTTTCTTCCTTTCCAGTACCTTCTACTTTTTGAATACCAACAACAGATTTTCTTAAAGCCCACTCTGTGTCTTATGAGCTTTTCTTATTTTTGTAGGTTGTCTTCCTCTTTTTCTTTTCCGGTACTACTTCTTGAGCTTCAGCTGCAGTTTTTCTCAAAGCCCACTCCCTGTCTCTATGGGTTTTTCTCGGTGGCTTTGATGTTACAATTTTTGTCAAGTCTGGACGGTAAATGCTTCTTAATCTATAGTATTCACAAATTGAGGATTCCTGCGCTTTAATATTTCCAAAGTCGACATTAATTAGATGTAAGCCGCCCAGACTTGTAACTCTCGAAAGTGCCACGTAAGCTTGACCGGATGTGAATACTGCAGAACCGATATCCATCAGCGCATTATTTAGACTTAGGCCCTGACTTTTGTGTATAGTTATAGCATAGGCTATACATATAGGAAACTGTTCGCGATGAACATAAGCTCTATAAATAATTTCAAATTTAGTTTTGACTGGCCCAAGCTCGTAAACCTGTTCTTTATCAAATGTAATGTATATTTTCTTAATTATTTTTGTATTTTCCGGATCAACCTTTACTCTTTGCACTATACCGATAGAACCATTAACTAAACCAAGACTCACGTCAATATTTCGCCTTAACATGACTCTTGCTCCTATTTTTATAATTATGTTCTCTTCTAGGCCAGCAGTCATAGAAGCACCGTCTTCATAATTTTTTATGCATTCACGAGCTCTTTTTGTTGGGTATCTGGGGCAATCTATGCTATCTACAGCTGTAAGTTTTATTTCGGGATGTGGGAGAGATCTAAGCATTGCAGTATTTAATTGTTGACACATGTTTTTTGTAGGTAATAAGCAAACGGTATCATCAGGAAGTTTCGAGAGGTGTTCAATTATTACAATCAATCTGTTTTCATTTGAATTGGTTTTTAGAGTTATTAATCTAGTCGAGAGTAAGTCGCGGTCTTTTTGTGTAGTCACACCTAATCTTATTCTATTTAGCATTTCAACAAAGTTAGAATCATTGAGCTGTCGCATGTTAATAGTAAGTTCATCGTATACGAACAGTTCAATCCACAGATTCGGCATACTGAGGGAACCTAACAACTTGTTAGTTTCAGCAGTTGAGAGTTTTTCAAAAGGTGACTTTTCTCTTACCGGCGGAAGCTGTAAAAGATTCCCGAAAAGTACAAGATGTTTTTTTCCAAACCACCCATTCTGATCATCGCTTGTGTCAAATATCTCAGACAAGCGTAAATGAATATATGTTAAAGTAACATTGGATATCATCGACACTTCGTCTATGATAAATAACACTACTTCTTTCAAATCTGATCTCAGAACTTGGAGCACTTCATCGGAAAGTGGCTTGTACCTCGGTGTTTGCTTGTGTTCCACAGGCAGCTGCAATAGTCTGTGTATAGTCAATCCATTCAAATTGAATGCAGCTATGCCTGTTGGATCACTAACTGCCACTTTTTTGTTTAAATACATCTTAACCCAAACTTTCAGAGTTTTTATTAAAAAGCTCTTTCCAGTGCCACCAGTTCCACTCACAAAACAGCGTAATACGTCAGCGTTATTATCAGTTGTGTCCATTTTATGTGTGATCATATCGAAGACTCTTTTTTGATCGGCATTAAGTTTTGCGATCATACTTTGAAGATCAGTCTGCTCTTCTTCTACCAGATTGATTCTGTGAAAGTCATCCATTGCGTTTGCAGCTTCCACAGCTTCAAAGTCTAAAGGGTTTTCAGGACCATCGTCATCATCAACAATTTCCCTTTCTTCGTTTATCTCAGCAACTTTAGATTCTATCATTTCACATGCTTTTTGTATCTTATATCTTGACTCTATCATTGAATTACCATAATCGACTCCTTCTTTTAAATCTTCTTTCGCCAAATTAAAGGCCTCCGTGTAAGTATCACACCCCATTTTGAGTTCATCTAAGGAACGCCATGGCTTGAATAAAAGAAGTAAAGAGAAGAAATATTTCTCTGGTACTTGTTCTCCGTCGTAGAAATAGTGATTGATCAAATATGGGTTATCTCTTCTTTTCAGGAACTTTTTACCGTCATTTATCTCGTAGCACTCGACTTTAGAGGAGACTGGGCGTGTTTTAACAATATCGTAATTTTGAGTGAAACTGTACAAGTTAGAAGTCTCCAACTCTGACACCAAACATACAATTTGTTTTAAAATTGATTTAATTATAAATTCATCAAATGGTTATTAAATATATGTACATAATAAAGATATTTTTTTTATATTCCGTCAAATACATGAACCACATTGACCACTAAACCCAATTCCCCAACCGCCAATTGATTGTTGCATTGCATATTTTTAGGAGTTAATCGCCATCTAGATAAATTGAAAAAGGATACATACAGACACTATCCTATTAGTAATAATATTTGGTGTATCTAGAAAACTAGACCAAAATTGCAAAATATTTTAGTTTTTCCTTGATTTGTACACTAAACACTAATTGTGTTCTAAATTTCAAGCTTCTATGTCTGCTAGAAGTGCCCTAGAGTTTTGATGATCGGTCAGTGAGTGAGTGAGTGAGTGAGTGACAGAATTAAGAAATTTTGACTAGTTATAATTAAAATTTAATGAAATTTGAAATATACCGTGTCTATGCGATGCCTGATTGGTTACTGAAAATTCAGGCTTCTAGTTTTATCCAAAACGAAGTTATAGGGGGTCGAAAATGGCCCGAACTGCTTCGAGAAAAGGATGGTACGGCCGTGCCGCTTTTTTGCTCGACTTGGCGGGGGCACTGCCGTGCCCCCAGATAATAAATGAAACACGAGGCTTTTCACACTGTTAGCAGCTCTTTATTCTTTACTCGCTTGTTGTCAGCCAAAAACAAAACGTCAATCAACCGAGATCCTCTTTTACGTCAAACTCGAAAAACTTCTCGAACATGAGGTCGCTATAATCGATCTGGTCGCATTCAGTGCGCCACAATACTAATACTCTCAACCATACCCACCTCAATATCCTACAACAAAAATAATATTTTCCGTCTCTTAGTAAAGACTTCTGCATCTGCTAGGTATCCTAGTTGCCGCTTTACAGTGGTTAACAACGCTGAAGTTGTATGCTCAGTATCAAATATTTTGCTGTTGCGCTAAAGAAATACATCCATATTCTTAATTCCATTCTAACAAAAAAAGACATTGTTTATTTTAGTAAATAACATAATGCTACAAGACAGTCAGGTCTTTTAAAAAGAATAAACTATTTAAATGACAAACTCTGTATGTTTAGTTGATCGAGCATGGCTTTCAATGAATAAATCTTAAGCCTTAACTATAATAGAATATGATAAAAAGTATAAATATAAACATAATAAGTCAAACAATTTTTAAGTCGTGATACTGTTATCAGAAAGGTGGATCAAAAGTTTTTTTTGGAATTCGGCAAACCAGTTTGTTGTCTGCAATTCATGTGGAAGACGGTTCCATAGGCAAATTGCAGATACGAAGCAAGAATGTTCTCCAGTGCAATGAATGAATCGAGGTAAAATTAGTTTGAGGCCACGGAATGCGCAAATTTTAACATGTGATGAATAATTTTGTATAACTAAAGAATATTACGATACTTCCAAACTCAGACCCAAAACACAAATTGTTAAATGAGTCACATAACAGTACCTGGGGACATAGTAGATAAAGCGGATACGATCATTAAAAGCGACATTTAATCTCCTCTTGTATTCAAAGTCAAAATATGTATACACAGAACAATTATACGTTAAAAATGGCATTAATAAGCACTTAAATAGGCGCATTTTCATGGATTTTTAGTAAGTAACTAAAATGTCGCAGGTATCGCAGACCTGTATTTTTTAATGGTGCATACTGTTGCACTGCAGCAGCTTGAAGTGGAGTTAGTGTAGTAGCCAAGATATTTCACGGACTTCTCAATGGGAATAATTTTACCATTCAATACCGTCGGGGGAAAGTCTCCCAACTCGATAATACTGTCTGAACAAATAAGGCTTGTAGCTTTAGTGGGATTAAGTTTAAACTTATTAAGTGCTGACCATTTTGCAACATTACTAAGATCCTCATTTACTCTTGTTATGCAGGAATTGCGGAAGATCGTTGTTGAATAGAGAAAATAAGAGAGAACCAAATATAGATCCATGTGGAACACCTATATTAACAGTATTTGAATCGGACATTCCAATTTCCGTGATAACTGTTTGGATACGATTACACAGATATGTTCGTATCAATGTTAAGGAAGATAGAGAGAAATTAAATTTCTCTTCTGATATCGATAGTAGTATGGAATGGTCAATACAGTCAAATGCTTTTGAGAAATCAAGTAGTACTAAGACCCCTATGTCGCTCGAATGTATAGATGACCTAAGGTCGCTGGTCACCTTCAGAACCGCTGATTCACGGCTGTGTTTTGCTCGGAAACCAGACTGTCAGCACGACACCAAACTGTTTGCATTAAGATATTGGGATATTTGATTGGCAAGTATTTTTTCGAACGCTTTTGCTACAAAACAGAGCATGCTAATTGGCCTGAAATCCTATGGCCTTTGAGGGCAATTTTTATTCGGTATCAGAATAATGTTTGCAAATTTCCATAGGTCTGGAAATTGACAACTATAGATGCAAAAGTTAAAAATGTACGTTAAGTAGGGAAGCAAATGAGGAAGAAGTAACATTAAAAATGTTGGACTGACTCATCAGAATATGTGGCGTTTGACTTAACAGGCATAATTGCTTTAATAAAATCAAACTCAAATACATTCAAAGGTGATACTATTAGACATGTCAAGGACAGAGAGATTTATAACAGGCACAACATAAGACGGACTGTCTGAATCAGGCTTAAAGAGCTGCTTACTACATTTGGACACAAAGGACAATTTCGAGACTTATTAATCTCTATTACATCTTTTATTGAGCTGTGTCGGGGACGTGCAGGGACGGTTTAAGAATATCCCTGCAGCGATACCTCTCGCTTGTCGTAAAAGGCGACTAAAACAAAGGTAAACAAAAATCACATCTAGGCAATTTGGAAAACACCAAGGTAAGCCTAGGGACACATATACGACCATTAAACTGGACATCACCGGTGTTGTAAGAGTAAGATCAAACAAAAAAAAAATCTGGAGCATGCCCGTGTCACAAAAAAAAAAAAAAAAAAAACAAAGGCAGGCCGAAAAACAATTGGTGCAAACAAATGCAAAAACACCAGCATTTGATTTGCCTCAGCGATGAAGTAATCCCAAACCGGGAAGCCTGCCGCTACTTTCTGAGGTCAAACCGGCGGACCCCACAAGCGGACCAGTAAGAATGCAGTTAAGTGGGAAGGTTATGGTCCTACACTTCTGATCATAACAACGCCGGAAAAAGGAAAAGAAGAAGATTGAGCTGTGTCGGGTTCCTCTTGAAACGTCTAAAAAATAATTATCTTCCTTGTATAAGAAGTTTAATTTCATTAAACCAGGGACAATTTTTGCACTTGATTTGTTTCGATTTAATCGGAACATATACGTACATCAAATAAAAGTCTTATCTATGCAATGGAAATTGGCCAAAGCTATACCTGCCCCCGAAATTTCAAGAGCCCATGAGTTCTGATTCACCTTCATCTTGCCATTTTCACCAAAGGTGTTTGGGAAAATCGCAAGTTCATTCATTTGGTTAGAATCTCACAAATTCTTCCTTCACAATCAGATTTTCGACTAAAAAAGGCATACCATAAAAAGGCTATCATTGGTGTTTCGGACTTGCCGTCATAAAAATCCCGCGTTTATCGTTTCCTCAGTATTTTGTAAGTATTTCGATTTGTTTATTTAAAAGTTTGAAAAAGATATCAACAAAAAGACCCACAAGTGTTCGATTGAATTTTAAGTGAGCGAATTCGGTGAGCAGTCTAGTCCAAAAATTCCGAGGTGATTAAATTTTTGTTGAGCTGGAAATTATTGAAATAAAAATTTAGAAGTTAGTTTATAACAATTTTGTTGAAAATAATAGTTTTGTAAATTTTTTTGTTTGACACTCGTAGGGAGCGGGGGGCTAGTTGTAACAGGGGCAAGTAGTAACAAGCATTTTTTTCCTAGAAAATAGAAGAATATTCATTTGAATTTCAACCCAACCTACTAATTAATACCCATTCTAACATATTAGCGCGATCAGTATCCCGCTGCATAGCGCAGAAGGCAGCCGTTGGATGTTGGAGTTTATGCTCCGTTCAAGAATTACTTAAACCGAACACAGACAGCGTGGATGCATAAGAACCCAGGGAAAACGATGACCATATATGACACTCCTGGAATCGTTAAGGATTCTTTGCCATTAGCAATGAATCCTTCAAATATAATGAATGGATTTAAAGCCACAGGCATATGGCCTCTAAATGCAGATATTTTCAAAGATTCAGATTTTGCCCCATCTTATGTTACTGATCGGTCAAATCCTGCAAGCAAAGAATCTGTGACAGATATGAACATTAGTGATAATAGCTTGATAACAAATCTTCCTAATATAGATTCATGAATTAATTGTTCTTTAGACATAAGTGTCAGTGAAATCATAAATTCTATGGAAAATTGTGACCCATTAACTCCAAGTTTAAGAAGAATTGAGAATACTTCATTTACAAAAGCTTCACCTGGAGGTAAATCTGACTTTGAGCCGACTCCTGGGCCTTCTAGTCTTCAAAAGCAAAATGATTCTTCCCCATCTAAAATAAGGTCTTAACCCAAAGCTCCATCACGAAAATTGACTAACCGCCCTCAACGTAAAAGAAAATGCTGTGTCCTTACAGACACGCCGTAAGAGAACGAGTTACAAAAAGAGTATGAAGAAAAGTCAAATAAGAAAAAGAAAGCACAAGAGACCAAGAAAGGTAACGGAAAGGGCAAAAGAATGTCGACAAAGGATAGGATAAAAATAGTTAAAAGACAAGGGATAGAAAAAGTAAAAAAGAAAGTTTTAATATCTGATTCAGAACCTGAACCTGAAGAATGGTTTTGTTTAATTTGTGGGGAAATTTATGAAAATTCAAACCGAGAGTGGATGCAATGTATAATGTGCAAGATGTGCGCACATGTAAAATGTGCAGCAGGAAATAAGATTTCATTTGTGTGTCTCAATTGTAATTCCGATGAAGACTAATTTCATATTTCACCTACTTTAATCAAAAAGCTAATCACCTACTTAAGAAGTAGAGATTTTTTTATTATAAATGGCTGTGAGCTTAAAGTTCGTTTATAGTTTAAAAAAGAAAAAACATGTTTTTGTACATGTTTGAATATTTTTCTATTAGAATAAAACTTAAAGGTCTAAGTTTGTTTTAGTGTGTCTAAAGTTTCTAATGCTAAATATTCTAAATACATATTTGAGAAATATAAAACTGGTTTTCAATTCCTACTGTTACAATTTGCCCAAGCCTGCTACAACTAGTCCCATCACGGGGTAAGTTGTAACACTCGACACTTTTTTTTTTCTAAGCCATTTTTACAAAAATTCGTCACAGGTTTGATCAAAATTTTATTTGAAATCGATAGTTGAATAGTAGCTTATTCGAACAGTATGGCTGTATTTCTTAAATACCCAACAAGTAAGCTTCCAAAGCCAAGAAACGAAAAATTGTTACAACTAGCCCCCCGCTCCCTACTCGTATCTCTCAATTTCAACCGCAGCTGGCGAAGTGCAATTCATCCATTACTGATTTCGTATAATTTCTTTTTTTCATTTCAAATTCTTCGAACTCTCTTACAATAAAATTTTAGAATTAAGATGCGCCTGTAATTTATTTCAAAGAATATTCTTCAGAAGGAACTTTTTATAATCCATAGTTAATCCTATAACTTCAACAAAATTACTTACCAGTTTGGCTCGGTGACAAAGTGCAGAATCATCATGATAAGCGCACTTGTCAGTATAGAAATGAGGCTATTGACTGTTACCAAAATTCCCTTATTACAATATTTGCCCAAATCTTTGAACGTTTATAGTTCTATTGAAAAAGTGCAAAAGGCCCAAAACGTAAAAAAAACATCCACAAACCATTTAGCTTTGAGGAAGTTTCACTATATTAACTATACACACGTCCTTAAATATTACACCTGCTGTCGAATGTGTGGCAAATTGTAGGTACACAACCAATTAAATGAACGTGCCTCGGACCAATCAACCTGCATACATTCCAATCATCCTGCGTTCAATTTTTAATCGCCCATGCCAAATGAGCTGCCATCATTTTCGTGGTTAAGGCATTTTCGCTGGTCGTCTTCCACGTTAACTTATTTTCCGTAACCTTGTACGTATTGTTTCGGCGCTTAGATCACTTTGATGAAATTCACGCAGCTCTACTCTTATACGGAGACCACTTCTAAAGTATCCAAATATCCATTACGATATTTTTTGTAATACGCTGTTTGTCTTCTGGATTGATTTGCGTTTTTGCCCTGAGCCTTTTACCCTATCCAATGGATGTACATTTTTGTTGTTCGTTATCAGTCGTGTTACGGTTATACGAAATAACTAACTTTCTGAGAACTCATTATATGGCGCGGTTTTAATTATCACAAGTGTATACGACGTATCCTGGACGAAGGAAATGTGTCTTTATGAGCGCTTTGAATTTTTTTAAGGCATTTGACACGGCGGAACCTGCAAATCATTATATTTGGAAAACAGAAAGTAAGCTGCATAATCCATGCCACAGGCATCCATACATAGACCCCTACTTTTCTCTCTATATGTTAACGAACTATAGAACCTTATCAAAAACGGTTGGATAAATATACGAGTATACTCAGATAACGTAGAGATTATTTTAAGTTATCCTTGAGTTTAATAGAATAGACTACACTACGAATAGCGATTTTGCTGATATAGCCCAATGGTCAAATAATTATGGTCTTTTGATGAATTTAGTGTGCACTATAGTCCCGAAAACTCTCCTAGATCTGTCATACTTAATTTTCATCTTTTGGAAAGGTACCTACATATACTATATCGACAGAGTAAAAGGTCTCGGTGTAATGTTCAATAGCAAATCACGCCAAAGAAAACCTGCGTCTAACATCTGTTGAAATGGACAATGAACTCAAATTAAATAATAAAAAACAAACTATGGGTTATAATACCAAGTTTTAACAGAACAAGGTTGTTCATCGGTATGGCGAGAAGCCTATCATAAAAAAAGAAGAACTTTCAAAACACTTTGATCTTTTTAATGTGAAGCTATACGTGTCATACAAGCTGATCAGTGATTTTTACCTACGAGTATAGTGAGTCTAAGAGGCTTAAAAACACCCAAGCACGTCATCAATATGATATTGTATATTGCACTATAACTATATAACAAATTGTATTTTAATACAAAGCTTTTCTCTTTCACTGTTAAACTATAATAATCAGAGTTCTATAATCTGTCAGAGTTTGAATGTAAGTCAGCTTACATGGGCTTATTACCAAATAGCCACGTTTGAGAATTATTAAAAATAAAAATATTGGAAATTCTGAGTCGGTTGTTTTCAACCTTAAGAGCATTTACTTGAATTTTCAGTCGTTATAATCGTCCGGCCAGAAAGGCACTGGGCAGTGAATGAATTAGAATCTCTTAATGTTTTTGTCCCAGTGCGACAACGTGGTACCAAAAACATCGCAGCCATAAATGCTTCCCTTCGAAATGGATCAAATTAGTTAATTCCATGCTGTTCAGAGGAATTGGGAAACTCTTAGGCGAATTTCGCATTAAAATCTTTGCCTGCACTCTTCCAAGATCAAATTAACTAACGAACTGAAACCTCCTAATGAAAACTTCACCGATTGGATTCCGCAAAAATTTGAAGGGAATCATGAATTCCATCGAAAAATCATCTTCAGCGATAAAGCTCATTTTCAGACGCAATTACTTTTTCATTAAATAAGATATGCGTTACTGGACAGCAATAAACCCGCATATACTTCAAGAGGCTACACTACATGCACAAAACGTTAGAATGTGGTGCGGCTTTCATTCTGGGGATGCGATTGGACCATATTTTTTTTATCGGTGAATATCATTCATTATCGTAATGTCACGGTCGATAGAGCGTCCAAAGGATTTAACATCAATATTATGTCATTCCAGCAATATAGAGACACATATCACACAGCTGATCAAACAATTGATCTACAGAAGGTAAAGTTCGGTAATCATATAACCTCGAGAAATGGTCGGGTCGAATGGACACCTCGCTCATGCAGTTTGACGGCATTGGTTTTCTTTTCATGATGTTATGTCAGATAGTTGCCTCATGCCATAAAGCCAGAAACAGTACCGAATGCAAAGTTGCGGTCGATATATGTGGATACATGGTGAAAAATTAACTCCAAAGAACCGATTGCTAAAAACATGCTAGCGATTGTCCTTTGAGGAAAATCAAATTGAAACTCATGCATATCTATATATATAAAAAATTGGTTGAGGCGTTCGTGAGTTATGGTCTTTTATATCAATATCTGACTCTGCTCATATAAAAAAAAAAAATTAAAAATATGTAGGCGCACATTGACACTTGTGATTATTATACGATTTTTTTGTATCGAGCTCCGATTTTAAACGAAATATTTTGAATTTATATGCTTAAGCCCGAACGTGTTTGTGACAGCGCTTGCCGGTAAGTATTGTTATTTCATTGTTTATGGTATTGTTTCCAACTTTCATTATCAACCGTGCAGACTTTTCGTTTGCGTTTGAATGGGGTTTAGTTGCGGTGAATGTGGAGGTGTTTGGATTACTTAATGGCAGTTGTTACGTAGCCATTCACGAACGATATGAGTTTTATGTATCGAGTCGTTGTCCTGATAAAATTTAAAGTTTTGCAAAATTCCCATTCTTTCCGCATCTAGGTACTCTTAAATTGTTCTTTAGTATGTATAAATAAATCTTCTTATTCATAATATCTTTTGTAATTACCAAATTTCCAGCAACTTTAACCCATATACACCCCCTACATGTTTAACAACTGGTTTTATATTTCAATTTTCGAACTCTTTATTTGCTTTCTGCCATACCATTATCAAATGTTTCATCAACAATCGTTTCCGAAGGGATTGTGCTTTTTTTTTGTTCTTTTTTCTTTTCTATATTTCATGCAGGTTCAAGAGTGTACGCTCTTTTAATGTTTGTCACACAACTTGGACGGGGTGCAGGTGGTTTGTGTCGAAGATGTTGGTTCACTACTCCCCGGGGGGGAGGTTGTCTTGGGATTCGAGAGATTCGACTGAATTTGTCGCGTTGTTTGTAGTTTTACAGTAATTTTATTCCATGCCATTAAGATGTGTTGAAGCGTGTACGTCTTCAAAATGATCGATCAGCGCTTGAGTTTTCAAAGCAATTGTTGCAGATTGGCAATGACAGAATTACAAGTGACTTAAATGGCTTTATCAAATTACCAAATAACTTTTGTACAATTGTAACATCAAAAGAAGAACTAATTGATCGCGTTTTTCCAAACATTGTTGAAAATTATAAAAATCATATCTGGTTAAGAGAACGTGGAATTTTAGCACCAAAAAATGCAAATGTTAATGACATAAATTTTCAAATACAACAGAAATTGCCAGGTGAATTTGTATCATACAAATCTATTGATACGGCGACGAATAACGAAGACGCGGTAAATTATCCGACTGAGTTTTTGAATTCTTTGGAACCACCCGGCATGCCACCGCATCGTTTGAATTTAAAAGTTGGATCATCGATCATACTTCTTCGAAATCTCAATGCACCAAAACTTTGCAATGGAACGAGACTTTCCGTCAGAAAATTAATGCCCAATTTGATCCAAGCAACAATTCTCACAGGGAAAGCAGAAGGAGAAGTTGTACTAATACCCCGGATCCCATTAATACCAACAGAGATGGCATTTGAGTTCAAACGTCTTTAATTTCCTGTACGTTTATCATTTGCTATGACCATAAACAAAGCTCAAGGACAAACGCTTCAAGTGTGTGGAGTGAATTTAGAGGAACCGTGCTTTTCTCACGGACAACTATATGTAGCATGTTCCCGAGTAGGAGCACCCAAAAATGTATTTCTTTATGCACCAAACAATCAAACCAAAAATGTTGTATATAAAATTGTATTGCAATAATTAACTATTTATTTTTCCAAATAAGAAAACTAAAAGAAACCACAGAATTTGAGTCAATGTTAATATGCGCGCCCAGCGAGGCACGCCGGAAACAGCTAGGATATATAATTTTGATTTTCAACTATTACTGAACTTATTTCTTTTCAGTACTCTTAGTAAAAAACTGAATGAATTTTGAGGCGGTACGAAGTTCGCCAGGTCAGCTAGTGTGAAATAAATTCAAAACCGATATGTAAATTATTCTGTGTTCTATTTAAATGCAGAAATGGCCTTGTCCTTGTTGGAAAACCTTGTAAAACTAAAGTAAAAGGGTTACTTTTATCATTTTTTTCCAAAATCTTCTCTGGTGTTTGTATTCCATCGAATTGGATTTCTACCGAATAATTACCGCCGCCACAAATTTCGATCGCAAGAGATCATTGAAAATAAGACCGTTGCTACCAAACGGTACAGATATTTGGAGAGAACTGCATTTTCCATTAACTTCTTATCACATTTACTGACTCATCTTTTTGAAAAAAAAAGTATTTTTTTTATTGCAATATTTTTATTTTTAAAGATAATTCAATGTTATTTTCAAAACCCATAATTATATTATTATTCTTTAGCTAATAGAGATAAAGAAAATTGGACTTAAACAAGAATAAAATATATTGTAGCACTTGATCAATTAGCTAACTTCGCATTTCAACATTTGTATGCCCTCCTTTTGGTTTAAGAACTGCTAGGCTTCATAATTTGGCCTCGGTTCCACTTATCATTCAGATTTGAACAATCGTTCGGCAGGATCGTAATTGCACATTTGGACTCAACCCAAAGATCTTCGATCGAATTGAGGTAAGGGGGTCGTGACAGCTAATCAAGCAACTGCAATCCCTTAGCTTGTAACCAAACTTCAGTCATTTTTGCAGTATGTTTGGCATCATTGTCCTGCTGGAATATAACGTCCGACACGTTTTTGCTCCAGATATCAAGAATTTTTCGGAGTCATCACTCAAGTATGCTAAAATATTGGGTATTGGGTCTCTTCGACCCACAATTTTTACACCTTCACCGACACCTTCCATGGCCATGCACCCCCAAATCATTAGATTTCCGCCACCAAATTAAATCATTGATTTTACATAACGATCATTGATTAGCTCACTAGACTTGGCGACCGTCGGATCTAAAGAGGTTAATTTTCGTTTCCCCTGACCTAGAAGCTCTTCCCAGTCATTGACGGCGACATTTTTGTAAGCAAATTTTTCCAGGCCTCGGTTGAGACATCTATGCTGTTATTATAGTGCGGTACTTTATTCATTTGAGCTGCATTATAAAGCACTCCGTATTTAGATTAACTTAACCTGGTTTGTTCTTTTCGACTTCAGGTTTGAGATGTAAACTTTTAGTTTTTGTTTGTCTACTGATATAAAAACCATTTTAAAAATAAGCCTTTTGTGCTGTGCACATCATTATTACAAGCATAAGGGTTTGTATTTGCGATCATTACCCAAATTTGATGACCCAAGATGTAAGCTCAAAAGTTTTTCCTCTTAACGAGTCGAATAAATAGACTTAGAACATAAGGAAGATTAGATTATCGACAGAGCGTTGATAATTTGAAGTCCAAAATCTGCTTAAACATATGAATACAGCTGCTAAATTTTAAATTTAGCGAATGCTGTGATATACTCGAAAAACCGTTCGAATTCCTTTCTTAAAATTTAAATATTCTGCATCGTTCCAAGCATCCCCAGTACTATTTTCAACTAAATTCGACATCAGTTCTGGAACCCGCCTTCCGAGAAGACGTAAGTAGTTAAGCAACACCCAACAACTCGGGAGCACAATCAAAGTGACACTACAGAGCTACGATTTTTTCTGTTTTTTAAATGCTTTCGATTTGTCTTGCCTTACCTGTCTAAACTTAAGCTGTCAATATGACTTTAAAATTATAGAATTTCGTTCTTGTTTGGATATTCCCAGATAAATGGTAACCTTGTTTCGTTATCCACTTTAAATGGTGTTTGTACAAAAATAATAACGAAAATCCTAAATTAACTGGCCGAAGAATATTTAATATGGCATTATAATAGCTAGTTTGTTTTCTGGCTAAAATAAACTATATTAGCAACGTATATCTATCATGTCCAGCACAACTTGCGGATCTTTAAGTCCACCAATCAAACTAAAACCAACCGATCCTTAAGAATTGATTATTATATGTTGGTCCGAAGATGCCTTGAAAAATTTAATTAACATTTTTGAAGAACCTCTGAAAAACATTCCTACTCCGATATTGAATACATACACCAATTTTTACAAGCAAAAATATCAATATATTTATGTATCAATATGCTTCCAATCGATAAAGACAGTTTAAGGTTGTAAGACTCTCAGATCGTGAGCAAAGTGAGAATATGTAGAAAGTGCTAATCGTGGCGACTAAAATAACTAAAATTAGTCATAAACTCACCCACCAAACTTCCGTGCAGGGACGGGTTAAGAATATCCCTGCAGCGATACCTCTCGCTTGTCGTAAAAGGCGACTAAAACAAAGGTAAACAAAAATCACATCTAGGCAATTTTGAAAACACCAAGGTGAGCCTAGGGACACATATACCACCATTAAACTGCCCCACAAGTGTACATGCAAATCAGTGGGTTGACACGACTGGAGATCACCGGTGTTGTAACAGTAAGATCAAACAAAAAAAATCTGGAGCATGCCCATGGTCACAAAAAAAAAAAAAAAAAGCAGGCCGAAAAACAATTGGTGCAAACAAATGCAAAAACACCAGCATTTGATTGGCCTCAGCGATGAAGTAATCCCAAACCGGGAAGCCTGCCGCTACTTTCTGAGGTCAAACCGGCGGACCCCACAAGCGGACCAGTAGGAATGCAATTAAGTGGGAAGGTTATGGTCCTACACTTCTGACCATAACAACGCCGGAAAAAGGAAAAGAAGAAGAAGAAGTCATAAACTCACCCAATATAAGACAACTTCTGACCCGAATATTATTTTGCCGATCATTTCCTGTGTCAAACAAGTATATGTTTCGTTACTATGCGGCTAATCATGCTTAGCAGAGACAAAAACCTTCTTTCTTTAAATATCCCAATTGAGTAATGTTTGCTAGTCATTGACTGGCCAAAACTAATATCACTTCGAGTACTACGAATCGCATAAGTTAACTTTGCCTGGCTGTTGGCGTTATAAAAATCAAATATTGGAGGTTTGTTAAAAAAATAAGGTGACTTTTAATTTTTCTCGAATTTTTTTTATTTATTCAACAGTATTTATTTTGTTTCCTTTAAAAAAAAAACTCTCCCTTTTGCGCCAGAGTTTTTCCCAACTTCGGAGCACTTCTGATGTTTTAATCGTGGTAAATCTCCGTCCATGAAGAACAGTCCTTTCAGTTTCGGAAATATAGTTCACCGGAGCTAAGTCTGGTTAATACGATGGCTGAGGCAGGCTTATGGCTTTTTGTTTTTTGCCAAAAAATTAGTCACAAACAACTATGAGCTAGCAGGTGTACTATTATGGTGCAACACTCATTATTTTTTCCTACGAATTCGGACGTTTTCTTCGTATTGCTTCACTCAAACGACGCATCAGGGTAGTATTTCTTATTGAGAGTACGACCTTCCGGCAAGAACTCGTTGCTATCGAAGAAAGCAATGAGCAAAACTTTCACTTTTAAAATGCCCAGGTTTCGTCACCAGTAGTGATCTTTTTCAGCAAATCTGTATCGTCGTTCAACAGTTTTTAGTTTTAAATATTTTTGTAATTCATTTTTGTTTTATAATTTCTTCTAACTATCCTATGCTAGACAAAAATACTTAAAACTAGCTTAACTATCTTAGCAAATCGAAACATCTTACTGGCCCTAGGTGGACACTCTAAAATAAGCAGAACAACTGAAATCTATGTCTTTCGACTACCATATATAAACTTACGATTAACGGTATTATAATTAAATTAACTTAAGCTAAGAAAAAATATTTGAATTTAGAAACTTAGCATACGATCATTCAACAGCTCCTGAGTGACAGAGTATGTACATGCGACTGTTCCTTTGACCAACATTTAGCAATTTCGGAACACACTTCACGCTGACACACGTTTCATATGAGCCCACCGATATGTAAATATCCTCAGCAACTTTGATTGTTATGATTCTTCATAACAATTTTCTTCACTGCTCCAACGTTTTCATCCGTTCTTGAAGTGCTAGAGCGTCCAGAGTGGGCATCTTCATTAATATCGCCAAATGTCACATTTAAAATTTCATCTATGGAGCTTTTGGAGCCCTTAATTGGTTTTTATTTATTTATTTATTTATTTGTAGTAATTAAAATCATGTACAAGTAAGATACAGAATCTTTTAAATTCGTACATGCTTAGTAGGTATTTGTGATAAACAATTCAAGAAGAAAGAAAAACAAAAAAGATAACATATAAATATAAAAATTAAAAGAAAGATACAGACAAGGTAGTTAACATAAATTTAACAAGTAGGATAGATTGAAAAATAAAAACGAGAAAAGTATTTAATAAGAAGAAGAAAGAAAAGAGGAAAGAAAGAAATCAATAATTTTCATTAAGATACTTAAATAATTGTGACTTGAAGGCGTTTGTGCAGCTCACTTGCTTGATGTTAATGGGTAGCATGTTCCACATCTGAACTGCATGAACAAAAAACTGTCTTGATGTTACCAAATATTTATGGTTTGGTATAATAAGATTTAAAGAGCGTTGTGTCCTAGCAAACCGAATATTTTCGAAAAGGTATTCGGGTTCGTTAGTATTAACAATTTTATATAGTAACAGCAAGGTGCGATATTTTATTAAAGCTGTAAGCGAACAGCCTGTAATTTTTTTAGTATACTCAGAGATGTGATCGTGCCTTTCGATGCCGTAAATTACCTAGCACAACTATTGTATGCCACGTTGAGTTTCCTGGGTGACTCATGATCAAGTTTAGGGAAAAGTTCGCAACCATAGGTGATGATAGGTAGGCTAAATGACTTCACCAGTTTAAGTTTCACATTAGATGGCAAATATTTGGAGGTTGGACTTAGGCCCCTGAGTGCACCATATATCTTAGACACTATGCTGTTTATGTGCATATTCCAGCAGAGATTGGATGTGAAATGTATTCCCAGATTTTTTATTTTATCGACGTATTCGATGGGGTTGTTATTAATAAGCAGAGGAGGTACATTTGGTGCGTTTCTATCTCTACAGAAAATCAATCCTTTGGTTTTTGATGCATTAAGGTTAAGCATATTGTTTGTTGCCCAAGCGCAGATACGATTTAGATCGTCTGAAATAAGGTTCATTGCCGACGTACATAAGGATTTGGGGAACATTGAATAGACCTGTACATCGTCGGCATATAAATGGAAATTACACGTCGAAAAACAATTATATATATCATTTATGTAACATGTGAATAAAAGAGGACCTAACACAGAACCTTGCGGTACACCGGACTTCACACAGCGACGAACATTTGTTATCATAAAAAAACAAATTGTGAAAGATAAGATGACAACAGGTGACATAAGGACCTTCGACAATGAAATTGTTCTTCTAGTTTTTTAAGAGAATTTCGTGATTTACACAATCAAAAGCTTTAGAAAAATCTAGGCAGACCATTAACCCAATCATATCACTGTCCATACCTGCCCTGCAATTATGTTTTGCGCGAAAGCCACATTGAAATTTAGTTATCAAGTTGTTATTGTCGAGATATTTTTTAAATTGTCCACTCAGTAAACTTTCGAAAACTTTGCTTAGGTACGGGAGTATGGCTATAGGGCGAAACTCCTTACCATCCAGAGATGATGTTTTAGGCAAAGGGATAATCTTGGCAACTTTCCAGCTTTTGGGGAAGGTGGAGGTAGTAATGATCGTATTCATTATGTGCGTGACTTGGTGCAGTATACACGGCAGGAGTGATTTAAGGAAAGTTGGGTGAATATCATCTGAGCCTACCGCTTTCGATTTTATTTTTAACAAAGTTAGTCCAACATCGACTTCATTTACTCCTGAGAGTGAAAAGGAGTATTCAACTCTATCTGTGCAGGAAATTGAAATGCTGTGAGTATAATTGTAAGTCGAGGTTTGGGCAAATTTGCTATTGAGAGCTTCAAGGTCTAGATCGTTAGGGGCTGCAATTTTATTGGAGCTGATGCCCATTCGTCGCACATTTTTCCAAAAGCTAGAACTTGAATTGCTATTTGAAAATAACTCTAAATAGCGGCGGCGCTTTTTTCGTCGAACAAGTGAAGTTACTGCGTTACGTGCAGCTTTGTACTCATTAAGAAGGGCAATACATCTGAATCTCCTCCACCTAGAATATAGCAAATCGCGTTGCTTTATAAGCCTTAAAACTTCTCTAGTAAGCCAGGGAGCTGTTGTCTTATTCGTAATAGTTTTGATTGGCACATGTTTGTTAAACAGGTAGTGAATATTTTTATTGAAACAATTTATTTGTATGTCGACATTATTTGTATTGTAAATTGGTGACCAATTTAAACTCAGACAGTCCAAGAATAATGAAGCTACGTTCATATTAGAAAAATTGTAGATGGAATGGTTATTATCTTTGATTAAAGGTGCTAGATTATTGATGGAAATGAACACTAGATCATGATATGAGAAAGCCGGAGCAAAGATCTGATCATACAATGAAACAAGGTTACACACAAAATTTAAAACAGATTCTTTGATCGATTTATTTCAATAGCAAAAATCGCAAAGCACACCTAATCAAGTATAACCCTCATATTTCTGAAAAATAACTGTTTGATTTTAAGGTTCGTAACCACTTAAAGGCGCATGTCAACCTTCATTTTTAGTTTAAACTTCGGAATATGTCGTTCAATTTCACTCACGGGGTGTTGAATTGCTGACAACTAATGAAAATCGCAAAAATGTAGGCAAAGGCATGTTCGCAAAAAAAAAAAACAATAACAAAATTCACTCATAAGGTGAATTATTATTTCCACTTAAAAGTGATTTGTGGTTATACATATAATTCTTTTTTCATAAAGATGTGCTAAAACGTGTCATGTTTTTAAGAAAAAACGTTCGGGGTTTCTATAAAGTCAGCTCCCCCATGTCTTTCATTGTTGTGTTAAGGTCCGATCCCTTAGAAACCGTCAATCCGTTGCTCCGTCGCTCCGTTGAACGCTTACATTAAAATTCACGCATTACCGGATAGAACAGTCCCATACAGCTCGTCGCGTGCCTGCATAATTTCAGATTGAAATGTCAACCGTGAAGAGAGTTGCTCGGCATTCTCGCAATGCCTCCACTAATAAATGTGCTTACGCATTGGTAAGCTGGTGCCAGTTGTTAGTGTTATCGATCGGCGGTTATTTATATGTTTGCAAAATGGATCTGAAAACTTGCTTTAATTTTTTTTAAAGGAACTGAACTAAGTGCAGCAGAGTCTAAAAAATGTTAAATATTGGTTTTGTAGGATTGGTGTCAAAAAATCGTGAGTTTACTTTCTTGGACACGCAGTACAGCTTACGAAAAAAAGTACAAAGTCGAACGACCTCATTACGGACAATAGCCGATTCGCAATCGGGAGCAACAGCTAGGATGTTGGCCTATTAATTTTGCACCACGGTATGCACTCACACAGTATGTGCCTCGAAGCCTCTCGGTTTCCAAAAGTCTGTTTCAAAGTGGACGATAATGAATCATTAAATCCACATTCGACGTGCTTTGGGCTTCACTAAGTAAAGAAATCGATCCAATCCCGCATGGAACCCCACTCTAAAGCATGTACAAATTTAGTTATCTCTAAAAGCAAAATTTGCGGTCATCTACTTCTAAACTTGTACAAATAACCTCCCAAGGCATCCTCTCAGCTCGCACGCAACACACTGTTCCCACAAGCTCCACGCCCGTGCCCGTCGCATTCGTTCTCTCACGCCCCGATGAATATTCATGCCGCATATGAGCACACTCGTTACGAATCACAATACGCTGCACGAAACCATGGACACAAATGTGAATTATTAATTAGAATAAATTATCCAAACCATATTGCCTGGGAACGGATTCATGAAATCCCAATTCCGCAATTGACTGATAACTGCCAAATTTAGGTCTTCTCCGTGCCACCCTTAACGGGGTTATGAAATATCGGAAAAAAAGAGAGAAATTCAAATCACAATAATGCAAAACGGAATCGAAATGAAAGTGAAATAAAATAATTTCATTTTCCCATTAATCTTGATTTGTGATTCACTCTGATGATGGATGAGAGTCTGCTAGACGATTCGATCAGTCGTGCGTGACGATGACGATGACAGTCTGTCAGTCTTTGACTTTGAGTGGAGCGCCGCTATCACCCGTCGCATCGGCAGCGACATTTATTCGGATTATGCCAAGCACCGGGTCTATGTTTTGAAATTACTTTTCAGACTAAACGAGTACAAAATAAGGTGGTTTGATTGAGAGATACGGATGAGTTCGTTAATTTGACGGATGCTTGCACGAAAGTGAAGAGCGCCGACGGCGCCATTTTTTGGATAAAATGCGAAATGGGTTTTCAATTTTTCTTATCGATTTCTTCCTTTTTTTCGATAATAATTTACTAAGCACCCCAAAAATTTAATTTCGCCGTCATGTTAATTAGGTGGCTTTTCATAATTGATTTTTAACCTAGGGTAGGGTTAGTTTGTATACAAATTATGGTTGCTTTCATGAATTAGGGTTTAGTGACTTACGTCCTTAGTATTATAGAAGGCTCCGTTCTGAGAGAAACAAAAGAAGCAAGTTATGGATTTTTTTCCTTTCTACTCAGTGATCTTTATAACTATTTTGGCTCTTATCTTAGAGCTTAACAACTCCCTCTAACAGCGCTATTTAATCGATACGCAAACCAATGTTACAAATCATTAGTTTGTCAACTATAAGGGAAAATGTGATGGCTACCTAACCTCCATCTCTTTCGATGACGGATACTTAATTTATCCCAACAGTATGGCCAACTTTGTTGCCAACCTTTTTAAAAACCTTTTGCTGACGACTCCCTTGCACCTAATAGTTTGCATATGAACCTTTCCCTCCCTCTCTCAAAACTCTACCATTTATCTAGGATTCCCCCGAAAATGGGAAACTTATTTTATAAGTCCTAGAAACATGCTGTTTCTTGAAGGAAAATACTACCGATTATCTGATTCCTTCTGCGAGTTACGAGTATCTGTATACGCCTGTAGCATTTTGATGGCGATAACCGCCGGTCTTCCGGGTGAAGAGGTGTTCGTTTGTCATAAGGCATCATATAGCATAGTTGTTATTGTGAGATCAGAAAGTTCTTGATAGCCACGAGAGTTACCATTTTTAGGATATGATCCATCTATCCCCCTCAAATTAAGGAAATTATAGTGAGAAGCGATGCCTATTAATGTTCGCTCATGTTCGAGACCAATTTACGCCCGAAGACTTACTTACATTTATAATATTAAGAACTGCCAATCCACAGAATTCAGTGTTTACATCCTAACGAATACCTATAAAAGTTTTGATTAGAGTCGCAAAAATAACTGGAAAAAGCATAGTCAGAGGAAGGAGACTGTAAACACGTACATAGATCTAAACAATCTGAAAGTCATAAACAAATCATTGCCACTCAACCCAATTTCGAAATCTCTAAGAGCATTCCAACACGAAGTACCACATCCCGCCTGAAACATTAATCAGATGTCTGCAGATGCGTCTATTAAAAGTCTCATTCCTGATGTCGTAACAACAAAGCAAGATGTATCCCAAGAAAGCGACACGCATTATGAAGTCATCATCATTCTACTCACAGTCCCAACAATAACCTCGGTTCCCCGCTCTCTTCGCGAATTCTCACGACATCATAGGATCATCCCACAACAAACTCACTTTCGAAATTAACGGTCGCCATAAAGAAACTGTCATCTGCGGGCTACCTAATACCCGCAAGGATAATATAGAATCTTTTCTACGTTATTCTGCACATTGAGTCATTATTATACGTGCGAAACGGCAATCAATGTAACTCAGATGACTCGTCAGGACAATTAGATCAAATCGCACACGTGAGCATCGTTTGTCTCATGGAAATCTTTCCGAATCTTTCCCTTTTATATGTCCTTGAATGATTGACAGAGTAATTTACGTTTTGCTTATCTTTTTCTTTTTTTTTCTTATCTTACAGGCTTTGGTCCAGGTGTATCTCCGGCACCAGCGTCGCCAACAAAGAGACCGCTAAGCCCGGACCATCCCAATCCGGCACTTCCAATTACAGAGGTAAGTAAGGAAATAATATATTGACGTAATCCCTACTTTTCTCATTTCCATTGCTAGTCGTTCCGGTTGCCATTAAAAGTTGAAAAGGATCCAAAATGGGCGGGCCAAGCTAGGTTAATGAAAAACTTTCTGACTTTCTAGGAAAAGGTTTTAATTTTTATTACCATTGCTGACATTTCCCCGGACTGTCGAATAGGCCTTTCCTTCGGTTCCTTACTTCGTTGAGATTTAAAGTTTTTTAATGTTTTTTTAAAGGGGAAATCAAAGGGTTCCTCGCGTTATTTCATTCCATTGAAAGTTAAATGAGTCATCGGAACTGGCTCTGTGCAAATGTTGTGTTAGAGGTGCTAGGGTCATTTGGTTACAGTGAATGAAAAGGACTTTAAAGTCGATTTTTCTGTTTTTTTTCGGGGAAAGAGGATACTTAATGGTTTATTTGACTCAAGGAATCGTTTGTTGATTTGTTTTTATTGGATTGACTTCCAGCTTAAAGGAAAGCGAGTACAAAGGAACTTGGCGAATAGGCAGATTACGCATTAAGAAGGCTTTCTTTTACGGCGCTAATGTCACATTGTTTTTCTAGGAACTTGGAAAATACTATGAAATGTTTCCAAAAATGTAATTAATTTTATTCCATTTAATGAAAAGGATCTTTATACGAGTACACTGTTTGTTTCAACTGGAACTTAATTTGTAAAGCTTTTAAAGAAGTAGCTTTTCCTAATTTGAATAGATTAGGTTAGGTTAGTGAATGGTGTGCGAATCCTAGGCATCACTTCCATTTGGAAGCCTTTGCATGATATGAACCCATTTTGAGGGATGGTTGAGAACCCTTTCTTAATGATTATGCTTGTAATTTCTTTAAAGAATTTTTGTATTCCTCATTGTCGCGATACTAGTAGTATTGGTTTGACTCCGTATTTTATTTCAATCCAATGAACCTCTGGAGCAGTGACTTCCGGTTCAATGAGCAAAGGAAGTTTATTAAAATGCGTAATGCTTAGTTGTATATCATAAGCCACAAGGATTTAGTGTTGATACAATTATTCCCTTCTAGCCATGATGAATTAGTCTTTTTCAGTGTTATATTACCTCTGATACGGTAGAATGCACTTATCGATGGATGTTTTGATAAATCGGTTTCACCGATGTGCATCTGACCCTTTTCTTGAAAATTCACTGCTATTATACCCTGACCGCGCATAGATTACTTTTGCCGAAGGGCTTTAATGTGTGTCGCCTGTCTTGTTGCTCCCTTGGTCGTAAGAATATTTACTTGAAAAACCCGGATCTTGTTCGGGAGACTTTTTAAGATCTTTGTTCAGTCTTCAATACGATTCCAGCTTTCTCTGTTAGAAAAGTAAATGGGTATTCTCTAATTAAAGGGCTTGAAGAGAAAAATACGAGATTTGCTGAAAAAATATGGTGACTTTTCGCAAGCATACTCAATTTTCAATCATGAGCATTGCTCCGGATCTGTTACATGACATGAAAGAGGATACATATTTGCTAAAAAGGATCATCACTGATGACGAAATATGGGCTTATGGTTATGATGTCAAAACTAGTTATGATGTTGAAAGCCCAATCCTCCCAATGGAAGCGCCTACCTCTTGGCATGGCAAGTTCAGTCAAATATGGAAGTTTGGCTCAATGTTTTGTTCGATTACAATGACGTGGTTCAACATGGGTTTTTGCCGAAAAATCGTACGGCCAGTAAGGAATATTACCTTGCGCCTCTTGCCTGAAGGAATATTTATAGGGAAAAAATGGCATGGACGTCTCATCTCGATAATACACCTGCTCACTCATCGTTGCTTGTGCGTAATGTTTTGGTCAAATACGATATCGTTATTATGCCTCAGCTAGCGTATTCACCGGACTTGGCCTTCAGTACCTTTTTTTCTCTTCCCAAAAATGAAAAGACTCATGAAAGGCCGAAAATTTGCCGCGATTAAAGAGATAAGGAAGGCATCCCTGTAAGAGCTTAAGGCTATACCAAAAACCACATAACAATAGTTCTTCGAGGATGGGAAAAAGCCCTGGCGCAAAGGTATTACTTTGAAGGGGACAAAAGGGACGACAAACTACTTAATTTGAAAGGAAAGAATACGGAGGAAAGAAGTGGACTATAATGTCCAATTTTGCTTGCGGCGTGCGTCTAATATGGTGGTCCTGTTCTATGAAAGGTCCGACAATTCGTCTTCTTACCAACTTAAACTAACATGCTTCTCCAGTTGATTTGTGCTTTCAACTAACTTGCAAGTAGTTATCGGCCTCCATCAGTCTAAGTGTTCAGTTCACTTCTTAACTTTGTTTCAATTAAGATTGCTCTACCCCAGAAGACACTATACATCATTTGTTTCTACATATTGCCCTCACAACCTATAGAATCCTATCAACTCACCATCAACACAATCGACCAAATAACCGATTTAAGAAACCCTCAAGATGAAATCCTTGTTTTCGGTGACTTCAATCTTCCTCATCTTCAATGGACCCAATCAGACGATCAATCGTTTTACACCGCCACCAATCCCACTACTGCCAAAGAATGTGTTTTCTTGGATCGCCTAACAGATTCAAACCTTAGCCAAGTTAGTGGCGTCCTAAACTACATGGGTAGACAACTCGACCTCATATTCACAACCGATCCTCTCAACTCTTCTGTTTCACTTTGTTCCCTTTCCCTTTCAACCATCGATAACTTCCATCCTCCCCTCCTTCTTTCATTCTTTCACGATTCTCCATCACAGAATAAACCCCCTACAGTTCTGGCCTCTTACGATTTCCACAAAGCAAAATTTCACCTAATCAATGAATACCTTAGAAATGCCCCTCTCAATTTTGATAACCTAACCGTAAATGATGCAATATCCATACTCTACAGGGAAATATTTTACTCTATCTCTCTTTACGTTCCCGTTTCACAACGCAAAACTTCGTCCACCTCCCCACCCTGGTACAATCGCAGGCTCCGTTCTCTAAGAAACAAACGAAATAAGCAGTGGGCAATCTTCCTTCGTACTAAATCATCTAATGACTTTTATAACTACCTGGGCAGCTATCTTCACTTTACCGCCTTTCACAACTCCCTCTATCAACGTTATTTAACTGAAACGCAAACCAATCTTATAAACGATCCTAAGTCCTTCTTTAAGTTTGTTAACTACAAAAGAAAATCCGATGGCTATCCTATCTCCCTCTCCTTTCACGATCAAACCTCGAATGACCCCAATATTATCGCCTACTTTTTTGCCACCTTTTTTAAACAGTCTTTCGCCGACGACTCGTTTGCTCCAGACTTCTCATACTTTGATTATCTACCGAATTTTTCCCTTGGACCATTTCTTCCAAACACAGTCTATTCTCATGTCATCGAAAACAAATTAAATCTACTTAATGATAAATTCACTCCTGGACCCGACGGTCTCCCTGCCATATTTCTAAAAAAATGCTTCTCAACCATCTCTCGCCCTCTCTCGAAAATCTTCACTCTATCCCTATCCCAAGGTGAATTCCCCCGCTTATGGAAAACCTCATTTATCACCCCTATACACAAAGAAGGTCCGAAGAACGTTTTTAACAACTATCTTCCCATTGCCAAACTGTCACATATACCCAAACTCTTCGAGAGTATTTTGTACGAAACCCTAAGTTTTCGCTGCAAGTCTTTAATCTCCCCAAGACAACACGGTTTCCTCAAATGCAGATCCACAACCACTAACCTTGTTGAATTTGTGTCCTTTACCCTATCAGCCTTAGAGAACGGCAAAGAAGTCGACGTTATCTCAACCGGTTTCAGTAAAGCTTTCGATAAAATCTCCCACAGATTGATACTCTTCAAATTGTCCTCCCTTGGCTTCGACCCCTTTTCTTTGAAGTGGACATCTTCTTACCTGGAAAATCGCTATTACAGTGTTCGTTTTAGATCTGCATTCTCTAACCCTTTCTTAGCTTCCTCCGGCGTCCCCCAAGGCAGCCACTTAGGTCCACTTCTTTTCGTTCTTACCATAAACGATCTTGAAATGTCGATCAAACATTCCCACATCTCATTATATGCCGACGACACCAAGTTCTTCAAGACCATTTCCTCCAGTCATGACACTTGCCTTATTCAATCTGATCTCAATAGTTTTTCCATATGGTGTTCCAAAAATTGCTTGGAGCTTAACATTTCCAAATGCCAATCAATTACCTTTTCACGTAAACGAATCAGATCTCCTCCTCGTCTCTACTTCCTCAATAATCAACCCATCTCCACGGTTCAAATCATTCGCGATCTTGGCATATTATGTGACCAGGAGCAACATTTTCGCGCACACATCGATGAGATAATCCTTAAAGCTAATTCTGCACTCGGTTTCGTGAAGCGATGGTCTAAAGAATTCTCGGACCCTTACGTTACCCGATCTCTTTACATAACCTTTGTCCGGCCCCTTCTTGAATACGCCTCTGAAGTGTGGTCTCCATACCAACAAACCCACATTTCTAGAATCGAGAGAATCCAACGCCGATTCCTACGTTTTGCTCTTCGAGGTCTCCCCTGGAGCAATCCTTTGATTTTACCACCCTACCAAGACCGCCTTAAACTAATCAAGATTAATACGTTGGAAGAAAGAAGAACTGTATCTGACATTCTTTTCATCCATCGGCTCCTTTCAGGTACCATTGACTGCGCGACCCTCTATAACTCTGTCTCTATCAACATTAACCCCCGCAATGTAAGAAATCCCCGTCTCTTCTATCTACCCACCCCCCGTACTGCCTATGGCTCCAATGAACCTATTTCTCGTATGCTGGGAAGTGTTAATTCGAATCCTTACTTCGATCTCCCTAGCTAGTAAGTGAGATTAGGTTAAGATTAGATTAAGCTAGCTTGAATTAAGCCCAATAAATGGGGGCGTTCGCCCCCACGAAAATTAAAAATTAAATTAAATTTTGAGTCTGAGGCATTTCAAAGAGTTCGAACTCGAGCTTAATGCGTTCCATGTCATTTTAAATCTCGATGACATCGCGAAAATATGAATGCCGAATTCTTCTTACAAAACCATCTCTATTTTTTTCTCAACTTTTTTTTTTGTTTTTGTTGGAGGCTGCTCGTATCTGTTGGAGCACTCAGACACAAATACTGGTCCATTGTACTACCAGACAGACAACTTGTCTTTATTGTATTTTGCCCGTTGTGCGGAGAAAAGTGATGCAGTGCTAAGAGATTCGGCAAACACTACGTCGGTCCCAAGGGTGCGCCACCGTACGCGAACGAAGGCGTGACAATCGCAGAGAAAATGTTCTGCTGTATCATCTTCCTCGCAATATGCAGCACAGGTAGGCGTCTCACTGATGCTAAGCACGTAGAGATTTTTGGCAAAAGTGTAATGCCCCGTAATGACGTCCGTAAGCCTTCTGCAATCATTTCTCCTTAAGGATAAGATAATGAGGATAATGTTGCGGATTTCTTGCAGACATCCGGGCGTACGCGCTTAGTCACCCTGCATCCTGAATATTCCCTCCATCTACGATTGTCGTTGATATTGGATTTGATCGTGGAAGCAGGTAGACCTAAGGCGGGTTCAGGTCCTGAGAAACTCTCTTCTGAGCGAGTTCATCTAAGATCTCGTTTCCTGGGATCCCAGAGTAACCTGGGACCCATACAAGCCTAAGTGAATTTAGTTTTCCCACTTTGTTCAAAAAGGTCTTGAGTTCATGCACTAATTTGGAGTTGGATAGATGGTTGGACACAGCTTTGAGTGCAGCTTGGCACTGCAGACGCATATGCTTTTGCGTAAATCTCTGATTTAAAGAGAAACGCATATTTTTGTAACGAGAAGTGCAGTCGAATGTTATCGCACACAAAAAAACTCCAGCGCCGGATCCCAGCCCAGGACCCAAGCCCAGTCCTTGAGACATCTGTGAATATGCGAAGACAGTCCATTCCAGGTTTAGTGTCTGGCCAAAGCCGTCCTGATGGCATGGAAATGTGACTAGGAAATTACAGCGCAGTAGGATGGCCGGTGTCATATGAGACAGGGGCCGTAGGATATTTCTCGTGCAAATACACCTTCACTCCAATGCGAGTTGTACCAAAGACCATTTCTCTTTTGGCGAGACATGGCTTTCAGTGCGCACTCTCTGATATATTTATATGTCAAGGGGTGGAAAATTCATCTTAGCATCTAGAGTAACTCCCGGTGTGCTGGAGAAAGCCCCCGTGCAGCCGAGACAGACCGCTCTTTGGAGTTTGGTGAGTGAAGCCACAACGTGTTTGCGTGTTAGGCTGTTCCACCAAACAACCGATGCATATGAAATTATGGGTCTTATCATTGCCGTGTAGATCCAAAGGACCTTTTTCGGCGATGAATCTTACGCGCAATTGATGGATTCCGCACCAATAAAACTTCTTTTGACACGAAGAGTTCATTAAGACTATTTTTCGCTTATTCGTAAAAATGAAACTGCTGTTCCGAAAGTCCGTTCTGCATCGAAGAAGACCCCAGGTCTGGTGAATACAGCGGGTGGAGTAAATAGTTTTTTTTTCTGGTTTATGACGTGTGGACGAGCATTGCATGGAAAATAATTGTTGCTTGTCTTTGGGCGCATTCTGGTCGAATGCTCTGTTCTCCCTTGGAATCGTTTCACCAGGTTTTAAAAGTTCTTAACACACTATTCGCTTCTGTGCTATCAAATGCACAGCATAATTTTTTTTCCTGGATGAAAGTAAATGGACGGATTAAAAATTCTATGATTTTTGTCGAAATAGATCCATTTTTCATCGCCAGTAACAATCCATTGCAAAAACTGAATTTTCTTTTGTGCTGATCAAGAAACATTTTTGAAATGGTTTTTCGCCTTACGATTCTCCTTTTTTTAATTGATTCGGAATCCATTTTCTTACCTTTTAACTTTTATCTATCAATGTTGCTGCGAGCTATCTGTCCACGGTCTTAGTTGTCGGTTCCAGAATCACCACTTTTGATAAGAACAAATCAACGGTCACAAAGTCTGTTAAGTTGGAGCATGTCCAAATGTCTTAAATTGATCAAAAATCGACAACTTTCAGCAGCGGTTTCTTTTTTGTCCATAAATGTTACTTACCAGGCACAAAGTTCGATGTTTTGAGAGCAACAAAGTTGTTTGTACAACAAACTCTTGATATACTTAATTTTACTGAACATTTCCCTTGGTTTCACCTGTACTTTATAAGTCAGACCGGATGAATGGTTTAAATGATTTTTTTTTTTAATAATGTTCTTCTCCAATTGGTTTGTTGCCATAAACCTAGCTCCAGCAAGGAATTGGGTTTTGGAAATAACGTGTTCTAGGAACTTTTATTGCAACAACTTTTTTTTTTTTTTTTTTTTTTTTTTTTTTTTTTTTATTAAAGTAATAAGCTATCTATAGTACAAAGTGAACTAGAGTCGATAGCATTAACTAATAACAAATTTACATACAAAAATTAAAAATAAAATACGTGCGGTGGGGTCGCAGAATAAAAGCAAAACTAATTTTTTACAATATTTGTTTACAATACGAAATACAATAATAAGAGAAAATGGAAAAGGTAGCAATAATAATAAAATAAAATAACATAATAAAATAAAATAACATATTTATGCAATAGTTCAGATGGTAACATATTTTAGGTTTGTAATATCTTCATAGCTTTTATGTAAAAGCCAGAGTTTTATTTCCTTTAGAAAAATAGATTTAGATCTTAAGTTTCTTGTGCTAATCGGTAATTTGTTGAAAAGTCTAGGAGCTATTGCCGTATAGAAATTAAAGAATATTTGTAGGTTGTGATGAGGTACCAAAGCAAGATTGGAGTTGTTAACTCTAAGATAGTAGTTAGCAGAATCTCGATTTAATTCATAGCCCGACCTACAGAAAAAGATCTTTAGAACCTTATAGTAGTATAGATGTTTTAGGGGGAGAATTTTAAGATTCCTGAAAAGTGGTAGACTACTAACACGACGGTTTTTATTACATATTAGGCGAATAACATGCTTTTGAGAAATTAACAGCGAATTCATTTTGTTGTCATGGGTACCACCCCAGGATACTAAACCATATTCAAGCCTAGAATGGATTAATCCATAGTAGATACTTTTAAGAAGGTCTTGAGAGCAATACGGTTTTAAAAAGAAAAATTGCCTAATGGCAGCAATAAGGTAATTTTTAAGTGCATTAGTATGAACAGACCAATACATCCTCCAGTCAAGCATAACACCAAGGTACTTAAATGAATCTACTCTCTCAATAGTGAAACATTTTTCAGAACAAGATCCCATTACACAAAAAGTTTGCGAACTTGTACACGATTTGCAAATGTGAAAACTGTGTTTGAATTTAGTACAATTAGCGCAATGATAGGAAAAAGATCCAAAATCAAGCTTCTTTCCGCACACATTAAAAAACATGATTTTAGTTTTATCACTTATCACCAATTTATGCTGTTGAAACCAGTGACTTATAAGTTCCAGGTCGTGATTTATATCAGCACTAAGATTCAAAGCAGAATTACTTTGAAAAGTGCATGCCATATCATCAGCAAACGCGTTGACCTTACTCTGATAGCTTAGTGAAAATAGCGAGTTGATGAAAATTAAAAAGAGAATCGGACCAAGTACCGAGCCTTGAGGAACTCCAATAGATATGCATATGCTTGAACTCATTGTACCATTAATTTTCACCTTTTGTCCTCTATTGGTAAGATAAGAAGAAAACCATTTGTGTACCATTCCTCTGAAACCACAATTGTATAGTTTTTCCAAAAGTATATTATGATCTACTGTATCAAAAGCTTTTGTTATATCAATAAAAAGAGCTGCTGTTAGTTTTTTATTGTTAAGACCATTATAAACATCAGTGCAGAAGTTTAACAGTGCTCCTTCAGTTGAATAACCAGAGCGAAAGCCAAATTGGGATTTACTGAAAAACTTATTTTTTTCTAAAAATTTTACCATTCTGTTTTTGACAGCTTTTTCAAAAACTTTTGAAAATACAGGTAGAAGAGAGATGGGTCTAAAATTATTAACTGATGTTTTATCGCCTTTTTTGAATAAAGGTATCACTTCGGCCTGTTTCAGATCATCAGGAAAAATTCCAGTAGCGATACTTTTGTTGTAGATATAAGATAGAATGTCACATATATTTAAAGCTATTTTCTTTACAAAGCTATTTGAAAAACCGTCGCTGGTCTTAGAGCTTGAGTTATTCAGAGAAGTGATAATATTATATAACTCGAAAGACGTGATTTGTTCAAAATAAAAACTAACGCTAGAAGAGACATCATCCAATGGACAATCACATTTGGAAGCATTTGCACAGCTGTCTGATACCACTTTACTACCTATAGAAGCAAAAAAGTTATTAAATTTTTCAGCAACTTCATTAGGATCACTGATGATAGTGTCATTATCTTTTAGGTTTTCGAAGAGATTGGAGGCAATAGATTTATTTTGAATTTCTTTAATCAATTTCCATTCTTTTTTCGAGTCTCCTTTGAATTCTCGAAATTTGTTTATATAGTAGTAATGTTTGCACTTTTTAACATCCTTGGCAATATCTTTACATATTTTCTTATAAGCATTTAGTATAGTAGGATTGTTACAAGATTTGATTTTCTTTTTATATAATTTATTCTTTTCCTTAACCTTTTGAAGCAATTCCGTCGTAATCCAAGGTTTTAGTCTTTTTGTTTTACTTTTACTTTTTTTTATTTTCCTTGAGCAAAGTGTAATATATTTATTAAGAACTTCAACAAATTCTTTGTACGCCCGAGAAGGATTATCTTCATTAAAAATATTTAGCCAACTTTCATAACGAAGAAATTCGTTTAGCGCATAGAAATCAGTGATAGAGTAAATATAGTACGAAGGAAGTATATTTGGACTTACACTGCAATTGAAATTAATACTTAAACAAGTCATACAGTGATCAGAAATTTGCAAATCGAAAACAGAGCTATAAATCAAGAGATCTTCGGACTTGAAAAATCGCACCATAATATGGTCTATACAAGTACTTGATTCCAAACCGAAAGAAGCTAATAGAAATAAATAGCTGTCTACCTCAACTGAATCCCGCAGGATGTCAATATTAATATCGCCTAATAAAATAACGTCTTGCGAAGTCACACTTAATAAGAGATCCTCCAATTCTTCCAAAAACATCTTTACTGAAGACTCATGAAATCTATAAACACAGAGGATGGTTAATTTTATATCACAGATACATACTTTAATAACATCACAACTCTGTAAATTGTGAGAAGAGACATCTACATTTGATACATTTTTAACGAAAACGGCAACACCTCCTGAAGCGTATTCATTATTACAACAAGTAAACAATTCATAGCCATCAATATTAAAAAAAATTTTTTCCTCTTCATAAATCCATGTTTCTGTTAGGAAAATAAAATCTGGTTTATTATTAAACGAGTCCAAATGGGTAAGAAGGTTATCAAGATTTTTACGAATACTTCTTATATTTTGGTGCACAATAAAAAAGTTTTTTGAGTAGTTAGGGGTAAAAGCAAGATCTGGGAAATCAACATTTATGCAGTTCAAAGAAGGAATATTTGGGTTATTTAATTCTGAATTAAACATTACAGATTAATTTAAAGCTTGGAGATCGGACTCCGACTCAATAAGAATATATTTATCATTATCCCCTTTGCGCATAAATATTCTTCCCGCTTTCACCCATACATACTTATACAATTTTTCTTTTTTAAGCTTTTGCGCAGCACGTAAAAGTCGCCTAGTAGTACCACTTAAGGACTCGTTAATAAAAATTTTGGAATTCCTTTTGCAATTAAAAATATTAGTTGTTAAGTTATTCTTATTACTAGCTTTTTTTTTCATTATAGCATTTTTTTTTAAATATGATTTAAATTTAACAACAAGTACCTTAGACATGGCACCATCTGAATTATCTTTACTTTTAATATTTTTTACAAAGCAATTGTCAATATCTTCTCTCGAAACATCAGCGCATATACCCTTTGAAAAAATTTGCAGTGCACAGTCAAGAGCATTACTATTACTCAAATCTGGTACGCCCACTATCTCTACACATTTTTCTCTCTTTTCCTGTTGCAATACGTTCATTTCTCTTCTGAGGTTATTGACTAATTGCATGAGTTTGTTTTTCTCTTCTTGGAGACCGCTGATCAACGAGAGAGCAAGTGCATTTTCAGATCTGAGCGCCACAATTTCTCTGTACACATGCTCTAACGTAATCTCCAACGTTGTCTTGTTGGAATAACATATGCTCCAGAATAGTGTCATCCAACTGAGGCCACTAAAATGAGTTACGGTTCGGCACCGTTCGCCGTATACAACTTGATTCTTCATGAAGCTATTCAACCAAAAATGTGCTTCATCACTGAAGATGATATTTTCGCCAAACTTGGATCCGTTTCCTTTATGCTGCTCCAGAGCCCTTTTTTCATTTTTTTTTCAATTTTAAATTCATTTTTACTCGTATTATACATTTTTTTAGATCTCTCTTACCCTAAACAAAAATGCTTAAAACTAGCTCAACTATTTAACAAATCTAAATATCCCGCTGTCCCTAGGCGGACACTCTGAAATAGACGGAACAACTTACACCTATCCCTTTTGACTACTAAATATTTAGTAGTTTAGAAAAATGTGATTTTTTTTGCATTTGAAAATGACGAAAAATAATGAGCAATTTCGCTTTATTTTGCAATAACACTATGAAGAATAGAAGAACATTGCGAAGACTTGTGAAAAGAGTTATCATGTATAAGGTAGACTCTGTACCAAAATCCGCTCTGTACCAATCTCGCCCGCTTTCGGTAACTCACACTCAGGTCGCGCAATCACCCCTGAACAAATTATATTGTTGAAAAAATCGAATCTATATTGAAATAGAGTTAAACTTTGAATGAAATCTAACCTGAATATAAAAGAAGCTCGATGAACTGCATTGAATAATCGAAAGTCAATTAGCTCGACCTCTTTCGAAATAGGGAATAGTCGGTGGTGAAAAAACGGCCCAAATAGGATAGTTGGAAGCTTCAAAAATCCTGGGCAAACAATTTTGAGCCGACAAGTTAGTAGACAAATCCAGGATAAATCCTATCAAAAATGAAATTTTGTATGTGGTGGAACTTGCAGAGAATCGTCCACAAGGAAAAACTTCCCGAAATGCAACACATTTCGCTAAGTAAGCCGAATTGGCCAATCGAAAAGTATTCACGATAAAATCCCATTATGTATAGAGTCATCCAATTTGTGGTTGCGAAAGATATTTTAAATAAAATATATTTTTGATTTAGATTTTGATCACATTTTTTTTTAGTATATTATATGTAAATTAGTATATTATATATATGTAATATAATATATATAATATAATATTATTTCATGTGCTCTGCAAGAGTTCTTGCAGGACTTGATCCTGCAAGGTGATTTTCAATGAGTTTTCGACATTCGCCCTGAAATTTTTATTACAGGGAAGTCAAATCGGGTCGTTTTGTGGGTGATGTGGCACCGTCTTCCATATCCATATCTTCGATTTGAGGTTAAGATAGAATGGAATCTTCTTCAACATCCTCACTAATGGCATCCATATTTTCAACAGTACACTTCGATGATGGACAGTTGGTTTTATCTATGCGATTGGAAAACTGATTTCTAATACGGACCTCGAATCGTACTTTTTTAGTGACAGCGTTAGGAAGTTTAAAATTACACGTTCATCATTCATGTAAAGCCTTATGTAAAGACCTTATGTAAAGGTTTTATGTGGGAAAGCAATAAAAAAGACAAACATTTCAAGTAGAAAGGCTAATCTCATTCAATACAAAATATCGAAAACTTATATGTAGAAGCGAATCAATCTTGTAGATAATATAACAACAAGAGAAATTTCGTTTTAAAATCGTAGATGTGAAATTTTTTTTTTTATTATTTTTTGTACTTTTGTTTTTCTTAATTTAATTCTGAGTCTAACTATCTTAACTAATTAAAATAACCTCACTGCCCCAAGTTGGTGCCCTATTTCTCCCGAACTCATAATTAATTTAATTTGTTTATTTAAAAGTTTTATAAAGCGAATGAAAGCATCCGCTCCACAGGAGCAATTATTTTGATGCGTTCCACACGAAGTCGCTGTGAAAACGTTTTATTAATTGTATTATACGTAGCCTGAAAACGGTCAATGAATATTCGAATTACAAGTTAGTATTGGCGAGGAAATCGACCATAAAATTGAAGTAGCGCACGTTAATTTTCGCTAATTAAAGTGTGATTTTTAAAGTACAATTTCACACCTAAAAACCATCATTCTGGCTTGGGTATTTACGTTTAAAATTGAAATCCACTGTGTGTTGACTCTCGGCAGAAGAAAATTAGTTCGCTAGTACAAGAAACAAGCCGCTAAAACAATACTGCCTTCAAAATAGGACAAGTTCCGTTCATTTCGTCAATGAAGTGTAACTTTAAGAGCTAGAGCATGTATTTAGGTTAAGTTAGGTTAAAGAAGGGGAGTATGATGGTTAAGCATCACTTCCACTCGGAGGCCAAAAGGCCCATTGTGATTCCCTTTATTTGTGAAGTACACATATAATTAACCTGTCCTATCACGTGGTGGCTGAAACCACTCCGTGCTCTTTATGAATTTTAGAAGATCCGATATATCTGCATTTGCCACGTCCGCAATCTCTGTAAAGAATCTTTAGCCCAGCGACGCTAGGTCGATTCTGGAGAGCTGGGCAGTGCCAAAGCAGATGTTGGATCGTCTCAGTTTCTTCCTCATCGCCGCAGCTCCGGCAGAAATCGCTGGATCCCATTTCGGGAGCATTGTTCCAATGGGACAGTTTCCTGTGATCACTCCGACGAGCATAGTTTCGGTCCAGCGCCAAGAGCTTCTTTATTTTCCCGATATTGAGTTCTGGCCACGATGATCTTCTCGTGTAGCTGTCGTTTCTTGTAAGCCAAGACGAGTTGGCCCCAGTGCCTGTGTCCATTTTCGATCCGTCGGTGAAGAGGGTAATCTCGTGGTCGTTGATCACGGTGTTTGATAGTCACTCTTCTCTGTCGAGGAAAAGGATAGGTATTCTGAGAGAGAAGTCATTTTGGGGAGAAATGTAGTCGACCGTAGCTGCGAGGCTACTAAAACCATGTTTCTTTCCCAAGTCATCTATTATTCTGAGTATGGCCGCATGTCCATAGTTGGCTTGTTTCCACAAAGAGGACTCCCATAGTCTGAAAGCGCTTTTTTAGCGCAGCCTTATATGAATAGATCTAGAGGAAGGAGATGAAATATCATGTCCAACCCTGCTTGCGGCGTGCTTCTCCTGTTGTACAAACAGCGGCTGACCTTTGTTGAGCATACTCATATTGCTTTTCGTGCTGCTAGCAGACCACCAGACTAGAGCCTCATAAGTTAAAATGGGTCTGATGAGTGCTGTGTACATCCAATGAATGATGTACGGTTGCAAGCCCCATCTTTTGCCGAAGGTCTTTTTGCATGCATAAAAAGCATTCAATTATTTTTCCATCCTTTCCTCCAAGTTCCTTTTCCAGGAAAGTTTGGAGTCAAGAATAATGCCTAGATACTTGGCTTCCGCTTTGAGTTTGAGTGGAGTATCCTCTAACTTTGGGGCAGCAAATGTCGGGATTTTCCTTTTCCTGGTGAACAAGACCAACTCAGTTTTCTGGGGGCTTATTCTCAGACCGTTCTGTCTTGCCCATGAGGAGAGTTCCTTCAACGCAGATTCCATTAGTTTACTGATAGTTCGAACGTGTTTCGAAGTTCAAACATTAGTAACGTCTCCTGGCCTTCGAACATTATTTTTCAACAGTTGTCTTTGCTATAACCTGTGTAACCTGTATGTTTCTCATCCTTACTGCATAGCGAATTCAGTTTGATCAATGCCGAAACGGTTTTTTGACTGACATTCGCGTGCATTCTGTAACAACTCTATTAATGTTTGAACTCGAGAATCTCACACTCTAACTTTACCTAGCTCGTCCCGGATAACGGGCAATTAGTAGCATTGATTTCAACTAAAGCGAATGGACAGTGGGCAAACAGTCAAAAGAATAATGAGTGGAAAACCTGTAGAAAAAAGACCGCCAGGAAGGCTGCTAAGTGAATTAAAAAAATTACAGCTTTTGACAGTAAGATCAACGCCATCTTGGCTACAGATTGATCTGCATGAATTTTAATAAATTGTACGATTTCCGATCTGTTAGAAAATGGCAATCTTGGCCGTTCTCTTATTAGCGGCCAGTATTTCATATAGTAACAATTACTTTTGAAATATATTCTCTTGACCGATTTAAAGGGGTTATAGTTTCACACAGCCTCAAATCTACCTTGATATGTCGCAATTCGCCAACCTTTGCCATCCGATATTGGGGAGCATGGTAACCGACGGGAAATTTATGTGAATATGTTGGACGTAAGCTCCTGGCATCACGAAACGTTCCACTTTAAAACTCTGGCATGAAAAAGAAGGTTAATGGACCTGTGCACTTGTAACCTTCTTTTTAATAAACGGAAAAGATTTTTTTCTAAAACTGACTTTTCAAAGAAAGGTTTGAATTTTTTTTTCATTTAAATATATTCTTAGAAAATATTTGAATATCCCCATACTGGTCATCAGTAGTGACTTTAACCAACTCCATTCATGAGTATGTGAAGAAAGGGGACATTCATATCCGTATATTCAGGTTAAAGAAGGGCAAGAAATCATTTTTTTTCCTCAAACTTTTTCTCAATTTTTCCTCACTCTTCTTCTTAAAATGAAAAGGGTCAAGACTGTATTGATGATGAAGATTTTTCAATACTAAAAAAGTCGTACTTTTGACTTTTAGAATCTATTTGATCAAACTTAACTTCCTCACATATTCTCCATTTACCTTTCCTATATTTTCTATGTTTGATTGAAGGATAAGTTTGAAAAACGTCACCAGCAGCAATATCCACATTCCACTTACGCCTTCATCAGAAAAATTCTTCCTTTGCCCCTTTAGCATTTCCCATTGAATTTGACAAATTTCAAAAGACCCCAACCGTCGGTACTTGAGTGAATCCTTAAAGACCTGTCATCAAAGGGTTTTGCAAAGTCAGGCATTGTTTCAGGATTAATGCCTTCAAAAGCACCCACGTGCTCGAATTCTCGTCTATCTCTCAGAATCCGGAACATGTACAATATATACATACCTTACCGGCACACGTGGATTCCGGTTCTGAAGGATTCAAGTTTAAGATGGTATAAAAGCAACTACCGATGCGTAATACCAGCACTAGGAAGTATTTATCTCAGTCATTATTCTCTTTTATTGAACTTCGAATTGTGAAAAATAAGACGTTTTATCTCGCAAGGAAAAGTGGTGTTCCATTGTTCTTATGAATTCGATTGAAAGCGTTATTTATTGCCAACAGCTTGTTATTGTTACAATGGGTAGCGCGTTGTTTGAGTATATGGCTCCTACTAACTAAACCTTTATAAGTAGCCGTAGAACTTTAGGTTGCGAGACTACTCATCTATTCATTGTTGTAGAAAAGTAAATAAACTAACAGCCCTATTGTGCAATATCATGTTGCGGCAGAGAGGACAAGTGGTTTATGTATTTTCCCAGTGGCTATTATGGTTTTACTTGTCAAGTGTTTGAGGGTGAGAAGAATCTTCCCCAGACTATTTATGCTGTTAGTGGGTAGGCATGAGTTAGTGGAAAACTTCTAAACCACCACAGGTATTGCGGTAGATGTGGAATATCTTTGTCTTTCGCAAAACAATTAACATTAAGACGGTGTGTTTCGCAATGCATATTTCGAGTTGTAAGCATTATGTCTAAACTTTGAAGAAGAATAGCTTGACAAGAGGGCTTGCTACTTACCGTTTTAATAATAGATGTTGTGATATATGTTCATGTCTGAATATGGAGACAAGGATTTGATTCAACGTAATTGCAGATCTGATACCAATAAATTCGGTCAGAAAGGGTTGGTTGATCACTAAGCCAAAGGGTAAGACCAAGTGACGCGTTTCGAAATTCATAGTTATTAGAAGGATTCAAATTTCTTTTTTCATCTTTGTGACACTGATTCCCTAGCGATAACAGGCTTATGGCAATCGAATTTCAATCAAGTCTTTTGCTGGACAGACACAGCAACTATTGTGCTAGAGCTAAAGACTCTTATTTATAAATGCTTGTGAAAAGTAAATAGAGTGAGCATGACTTTCGATCATAGCGCCTTTTTCTGCCTTGGTAATACATAATGTCTGTACTAAACCGATTGAAACTTAGTTTCGCTTTCATATCTGTACATAACTTTCATTGGGCGCTGTTTATATTTGAAGCTTAACATTTTCGTAGCAAATGTTGCTGTCAGGCGTTTTATACCCAAAATAATCAAGAAAATTTCATGGCATAATCCTGAAACATTCCTAGGAACTTCTCCGACTGTAGCTTCGTATTCATAATATCCGCGTTTGCTCTGATTGTTGTTGTATTGGCAGACTCAAAGTAGACTCACATCCAGAAATATTGTGGTATATAAGACGAAAATGATTTAATTTTTGAAGCAATATTTGAAGAAATATTTCTCTGATTCATTTTTTCAAGCAAATAAATAATCTCCGTGGACTCCATAGAAGTTTGACTCTTTCAATAGCTGATAACGAATTAATACCCAGTGCGGCCACTGATGTACAGGCACTCTTTGAGCAGACATACATACAATCTGGTTGATATAACCCGAGAAAACACAAAATTCCCGTCATTTTTGGAACGCTATGTATCCCAAAGTATGATACTTAGACTATGGTCACCGAGTAAAATTGTTATTAGTAGACGCGACTGATAGTGTCTATATGTTGCTTTCCTCTACATCTGAGTTCGAAATGGCAAAAAAATCGTAAGCAGGTTACGAAGCTGAGATTGGGATTCCGGGGAGTTCGCAGAACTTATACCTTATACCCCTCGATGCTGCCATATACATACGTGATCGTCTCAAGTTGGTGGTACGGTAAAAAATTAACGCCGAGTTTGTCATGATAATAGGAAGGTAAGATTTTAATTAACTGGGACCGAGGCAAATTGGTTTTAGCAAAATTCAGGATATTTTCAGTGCAAATGAAATTTGTTTCTAACACTGTTCCACCTTATAAGTATTCAGTATTTAAGAGTATTTAAGACCTGGCCTTGTGAAAATGATTACCACTAAGTCATCTATTGACTTCACGGGATTGAATGAGGCTTGTCGGCAACATTTCATTTGTTACAAAGGATACAGAGGTTGACTATACCAAACGCTTCAGTGAAGTGGAGCAACTTTAGGTCAATTAATTCTTCAAATATATTTCTAGACGTTTCCTGATATTTTCGAAGTCACTCAATTTGACAAACGAAAAGCATTGCATCTACCAAGTCAGTTAGTAGGTCAAGTCATTTCGAGCCAGACGTTCATAGACATTCTTCTTCTAACAATTCTTGATTAAAGACATTGGAAGGTTCTTTCTCTGTTTATCCTGGTTATAGTTTTGTTCTATCAACAATGGTATTCAAACGTAATAGCCCTTATTTTGGCTGGAAAATCACAACCGGCTATTACTCCTGAGTTAGAACATTTGTAAGTAAAAAAAAAATTGTAAGTTAAAGAAAAATTACCTCTAAGCTAAACGTATACAAGGAACCGATGCAATATTTTGAATAATTGGCTCTGACTCAAGACCTTTAAGTTCCAAAAAGAGCACCATTTCGGACTTGGTCGAAAGAAGTTGAAGTGGAAGAACGAGTTGACCCGCATATACAGGGTGCCCCACGAGCAGTGTGCCAAAAAGCTAGAGCGTGTAGGTCTGGTCAAGACAGGAAAAAAATCGTACGAGAGGGGGGGTCTATTCGAATGATCAGGAATCTTAGATGAAAGAATTTTGGATTTGGTCAGACGTAATCCCTCCCTTAGTACAAGGAGGATAGCTATTATGCTTGGAGTGCCCAAATCTAGAGTATGGAGAGTGCTTCATACCGGAAACTTACACACGTACCATTTTAGGCCAGTTCAGGAACTCACCTCAAGCGACAAGTTTTTGAGAGCAGAATTTTGTCGATCATTACTGCTTCGAGATGAAACTGAACGAAACTATTTTGCAAGGATATTCTGGGCGGATGAAGCACAGTTTACCAGAGATGGGGTTACGAACTTCCACAATTTGCATCATTGGAGTAGCACCAATCCACAAAAAAAATCACAACATCGCTTTAGCTGTAATGTTTTGGTTGGTATTGTTGGACAAACTGTAATCGGGCCCCGGTTTTTGAATGCCCGTTATCATAGAATCATACCTGCAGTTCCTACGAGACCTTTTGTCCGATTTGATGGACAACGTGCCAAAGGAACGTTAATAGATAATTTAATCTACCAGCAAGATGGAGCACCAGCACACTACAGCTTACGGGTTAGAAACTGGCTGGACGATAATTTTAGTGACCGTTGGATCGGAAGAAGGGGCCCCACGGAATGGCCACCTAGATCACCAGATTTAACTCCTCTAAATTTTAATGTGTGGGGATTCATGAAGAATTATGTTTACGAAGTGGAAATAGTATCTTTGGAACAACTGAAAGAACGGATTGAAGTCGCTGGAGTCAAATTGCAGGAAAATTTGTCATGCATAGACTAATGTGCAGCCATTAAAAGGAGATATAATTTTTGCCTTCTAAAAAATGGGGATCATATTGAAAATTTATTATAATAAAACTCCGAATTTTTTAAAAATAATGGAAAAGAGGTCAATGTTTCATACATTAATTTGCCTACAAGTCCAGCCGCGTTAAAACCAAAAAAAAAGGTTTTTCTTAGAAAAAACTGGTTCGGGGTTTTTTTTTAATTTCTCAAAAACTTCAAGACATTTTTGCATCCGGTTTCCTGTTGTTAACTAAAAACTAATAAGAGATTTGAATTTTCGAAAAAAAACATTAGTACTTAATTACATACAATTTTGAAAAAAAGTAGTTCAAATTTTTTTTTTCAAAATTTTGAGTTTGAAAATTAATTTCTCAAAAATTATTCCTTAAAACAGCTTCATTTAAAAACAAGATGAAAGAAAAGGTTTCTGGCTTTACAAAAAAGTATATCACGGCATTGTGGATGTAAATGTTGATTTTTAATAATTTTTTTTTCAAATTAAGTCAACGGGGGGTACAGACCCCCCTCCCATACGATTTTTTTCTTGTCTTGACCAGACCTACACGCTCTAGCTTTTTGGCACACTGCTCGTGGGACACCCTGTATACAAGAGTTGCTTTTCTGATGAAGCACCATTTGTAATTGCACAACATGCCAGTAAACTAAGTGATCGAGTTTACTTGCCAGAGAGGTTACACGGGATGGATAAAAGAATGGCCAGAAGGAAACAAGCGCCACCGCTTGTTTATGGCTCGACCTCCGCCATAAACCATCGCTAACCGTGAAACTGCTGAGGAAGTTGTGTTAAAGCCGCAGTCATGCAAACATTTAAGCCGAAAACCCTCAAAAATCCAAAAGGATTCTGCACTTTCCCACGAAGCCCGTGCTGTGACAAAAAAAGCATTCAGTTATTTAAATTAGTTCATGTCAGCCATTCTGTACATAGGACTTTGAGCTATTACCAGATGTATGCATACATTTATTCTGTTTTTTTTTTGGCAAGAAAAATACGTAAAATTCTAGTGAACATTTTTTTTTTATTCAAACCATCGGCTTCCACACATTTGGCCTATCTTACATTTAATTTATGAATACCATGCCAGAAAAACTGCTTATCTCTCGCGGTAAACCATTCGTCGAGCCATTTTGCGAAGAGTTGATAGTCAGATGGCGCCAAGGGGGTACGACGGATGCAGAAGGATGTCCAAGCGATTTCAAGATGTCTTTCACTAGTTTTGCATTTTGCGGTGTGAGACGGCGCGTTGTCGTGCAAAAAAATCATTTTGCCATGTCTTCTGGCCCATTCCGGTCGTCTTTCGATTAATGTCTGGTTTAAATTAATCATTTGTTCATGATAGCATTGTGTATTAACGGTTTCGCTGGGCTTCAAGAGCTCATAATACACAATACCGCTCTGGTCCCACCAGACACAGAGCATGGTGTTCTTGCCGAAGCGATTTGGCCTTGATGTTGAAGGACCGGCTTTGCCAGGTGGAAGCTTCAATTTTTTCCGTCACAATTCGTTGTAAAAATGATTTCCTTTCGTGGTGTTCATTCAACTCGTGTGGTACCCATTTACCGAGTTTTTTGTTCTTCCCCATTGCCCGTAAATGTCTGCTAATTGTTTTTTTGTGACATGTAATGCTTCTGCTAATTGTCGTTAAGTTCCAACTCCAATCAAATGACTTCTGCAATTGCTCGTCTTCGCATTATTGTGGTCTACCAAAGCACTGTTTTTATTTTAAATTGTCGAAACCACCTCTCACATGTTCTAATTGATGAAACAATATGTTTCTACCAACAAACGATGACTTTCAACTGCTTTTTTATTTTGATTAATTTGAGGCACATACGAGTAACGCGACATGATCATTGAACGAGATCTCTTAGTTCAACCGGAAAAAAACGTATGCATACAACTGGAATACGAGTATCTCTACTCTCTGGAATATGTAGCATTATCTAAATATTTAATCTGCCATTTCAGTACTTTAGTTAGTACTTAGTTTGTTTTTCATGGATATAAAGGTTAGACGTGTTTTGGTATGCGTGGCGATTTTTTGCTATTGAAAAAAAGTGGTCTAAAGAATTTGTTTTAAACTTTTTGAGAACAATAAAATTAAGTGCTACAACCTACTTAAAATGTCGATTATGGCATATAGCGAGTCTGCTCTTAGCAAAAAAACGACAAATCTCTAGAAAGTCAACAACGTATGTAAACCTTAAAATAGTGAAGACAATTGTTGTGAAAAATCGTCGAATCACTTTTAGAGAAATTGCTGAAGATATTAGCATATTGGTTGGGTCATTCCATGAATTTTGTTCAAATATTTTGGGCATAAAACGAGTCGGCGAAGTCTATTCTAATTTTTAAATGTTAATCAAAAGAACCATCGCATGAGTATCGCTCAGGAGCATTGAATGACTTGAATATGGATGCAGATTTTCTGAGAGGGATAATTACTGGTGACGGAACATGGATATAGGGTTATGATGACCAAACCAATCCCAATGGAAGCGACCAGAAGAAACAAGCAGAAAAAGCACAAGGTATCAGGGTCTTGTTCACTCATCATGAGTTCTGCTTTATGTCATGATTTATGCGAAAAAAGTTCATGGCTGTTGCATCACGATAGTGTACCGCACTAATCATTTCTTGTTCGTAAATTTCTGGTAAAATAGGATAAATTAATCATGCCTCAGCTACCGTATTCACCGGACTTGACCCCATGCAAATTGTCTCCCTTCTCAAAACTAAAAAAATCCATCAGAGGACCGAAACTTGCCACGATTAAATAAATAAAGACTGAAAAAAGGACTGGAAGAGCTGAAAGCGCGCATCATCAGTGCTTCGAATGTTGGAAAAAGTACGGGCGCAAGTGAATTATATCTGATTGCTTTGAAGTGCGCAAAATAGATATTGAACAATAAATAAATATTTTTAGAGAAAAATTAAAAGTTACTTTATTTTTTTAACAACCTCGTACTGTTGAACGTTTTTTTTTTTTTTAATTGGAGGCTAATGCACTGCGACCAGTTTATGTCTATTGTGCCTGCTAGCCAATTAGATGAGAGTTTCCTCTATTTTCTTTATAAAGCTGAGGATGTCCTTCGTAGGAGCTGAGCTGGTCGCCTCAGGAGTCATGATTTCTATTAGGAGAATACACTTTGCAGTTTCCTCGTCCTCTATACAGAGTCGACGCTCGGTTTCCGACGAGAGGTTATTTTTGTTACGATGATATCTCAGACTACAATGTCTCGAAAGGTAGTCTAGGTCTTGCAGGCCATTGTGGGATTTCTCGGCGGTTATACCTCTTATGCCTGTCTCTAAGTGAGGATGGCATATAGTTCGTCTTGGAAGACACTAGGACTAGTTCCCAGGGCCTTCAATGTCTTCCGATTTGGTCCAAAGATGCCAGCGCCAACGCCGGAATCCACATTGGAGCCATCAATGCACCATCTGAGGTCTTTGACATTTAGCAAGGGATCACCGCTTTCCCAAGCTGTGCGGTTCGGCACACGGTGGTCGTGTGTGGTGCGTCCGAAACCGTAGTAATCATATCCAACTCTGGAAGGTGTTGTAAGTGTTGTGACCCAGGGGTCTACATGGCTGGTCCAATTCCGAGTGGAGGAGTCTGATTGCACTACATATAGTAAAAAGGTGCAGTGGAGCCGATCTGTGCCTCTTCGGCTACCGTCGGGCAAGTAGGCATGGCGCCTGTAATGCCGAAACATGCTAGCCTCTGAAGGCTTTGAAGTTTAACTATTGTAGTTTTTCGTTTAACTTTTCTCCACCATACAGCAGACGCATAAGTGATGATAGGTCTTACTATCACGATATATACCCAGTGGATTACCTTGGGTTTCAATTCCCAGGTTTTACGATAGGCTCACAGTGTCTTAGTCGCCTTTGCAAGTTTGCTTTTGATATTGGAATTCCAGTTAAGTTTTCCATCAAGATCAATACCTAGATATTTTACTTCTCCTGAAAATCCAATGCTTATACAGTTTAAGGAGACGGGGCAAGGTTATATTTTCCTCCTTTTTGTAAACGGGACTAAGGTTGTCTTATTTGGGCTTATCGATAAAACCTCTCAGCTACACATGTTGCTCTCATGCGTTCACAGGCAGATATTTCGCTTTTACCTGTGACAATAACTATAAGGTCATCAGCGTATCCAATGACTTCATAACCGAGGTTGGTTAACGTGTAGAGTAGGTCCTCGATAATTATCGACCAGGAAAGCACCTTGTGGACACCTATTAGCTGCCGATAGTGTCACCGAGACCTCTCCGAATGTAGCTGATATAATACAGCTCTCAAGCATCGCCTGAACCCAATGGTTAGTGGGGTGGTCCATACTCCTCCGGGACAGTGCCGTGGTGATTGAGTTACAGCCAGTATTATTGCAATCTCCTTGCGTGTGAAACAATTTTCCACATGCGCTACCAAGTGATCCAGCGCATTCTCAGTAAATCCTTCTTTGCGGTATGTACATTGATTTGGATGCAGCGGTGTTTGATTTTCTAATACATAGACCTCTTATATGACGGTCTATCAATTTTCCATTGTTCTTAGTAAGAAAGATTTTAGGCTGATAGGATTTAGGTTGTTCACTTGGTTTTCCAATCTTAAGGATGAAGACATGGTTGACTTCCCCCCAGATTTAAAGAATGTATCCCAAGCTGAAACTTGACCTAAAGAGAGCTATCAGCGGTGCTAGAATGATGTCTAGAGGATAGCAGGAAAAACATCATCTTTACCTGGAATATTTATGGTTTAAATGAGCCAAATGCCCATTTAACTTTATTAGGGCTGAAGAGTTTACCAGAGAGGTTATTTGTTCTACTAACGATTTACATTGTGACACCCATTGGAGCATCGCAAGGTGTTAGCTGGGTAGTTGAACCAGGAAAATGTAGCTTAAGCAACGTCTACCGGGTTTCCCTGCGATTGACTATGAAATTACCATCTAATTTGCGAATCAGCCCGAGTCCATTTGTATGTTCCTGGAATAGGATGAAGGATGCTTCTTCAATGTCACCCGTTGACTTGATGGATTTAAGAAGCGTGTCTTCCTTGGCGGCAAGTTCAGCCTGGAAGGGAGCTCAATTGGTTCTTTTGGGCTGATATCTATGGGCTGATATGTTGGTGATCAGATAGTGAGGCCTCATTGAATACGTGCCAGTCACGAATTATATTTGAGACAAAAAGGCTAGAGATTCAAGCACCTCTTCTCTTATTGAGTTTATGAATGTGGGTTTGTTGCTCCTTTTGGCAACGGTGACGTTATTACTTAATAAATATTCAATAAGTGACTCACATCTTATATTTGTGTTGTTGCTACTCCATTCCACATGGTGCGCAATGACATCGTATCCGATGATCAGTTGTCGTTTGTGCCGGTGGCAATAATCTACCAGGTCTTGTACCTCAGTAGGAGAGATTTGGCCGCCGACTTTTTGGAAATCAGCGGAGGCGCACACGATTTCCCTTACTCCACCTTCAATGGGAACTTCCACAATGACAGCTGCCAAGTCTCTTGTTATGAATTCTGGAATTGGTAAAAAATATAAGAGCCCATCAAACATGCGGCCCTAGAACGAAATTCTTCAGTAGCGTAAATCAATTTACGCGACCTGTTTATAACCTTAACTCTTTGAACCCAGGGTTCTTGTATGAGTTCGAGAGATATTTAGAAGTAGTAGAAACACAGACTAAAGCTGTCCGAGCTACCTACAGGCAACTCACTCATCTACTTGCGACGGTAGACCGAGCCCTTCACGGAAGTAGTCTTGTCTCCGGTTCGATGGAAGTGATCCACCGATCTCCGAGTTTTGTGGCGGGACGTTTTGTTATTTTGGATTACAGTTTCTCAGTAAAAACAGAAAACAAAATTTCACAAAATTTCTCGCGAAGTGAAGCGCCTATGCTGATTACAGAACCAAGTTTGTCTTTGGGTGAAAAAGAGATTGACTATTTAATGTGCAATTGAGTAAACCTTGGCAGGGCCTAGGTATAAGCTTTAGAAATTCGATTGCCCAACCTTTTTAGCAGAACAGAATACCCAGCTTCTTATTAGACAGTATAAATCCTACATTGTAATATTTAAGCAAAGGATTAAGAAAAAGTAATAAAATGAACGCCGCCATCTATGTATAACAAAGCTCTGACTTAAAGTTACCATCGAATTGCATTTGGGATGAACTTAACGTTAGCTGGTTTTCGGTAGCCCTTTCCAACGCCTAACTCGCTGTTAGTCAATATCTTCTTTTATCTGTCTGCACCATCTAACCATCACCATGCGGTCATCATCTACTGCATCGATGCTCGAAAACTCTTCGAACTAATCTGTAACATCCATTCACTCATGTTCTATCCATCTAAGAATTTGAATCCGTAAGCATGTCTTTTGGTACCGAAGAAACAGCGGTTGAAAGAATAATCTTGCATTTATGTCCGCGTTAATGTCGTTACTGCTTATTGCAGTGTCAAGGTAGACGAAGTGCTTAACAAGCTTGAAGTTATGTCTGCTAATCGATGTTGTACCTCCTTCTTCAATGACGAATCCATTTTAACCCCTTCTGTTTCTATACTCGAATACGCCTCAATGGCACCTCACTGTATTCATCCAATGGTGTCAATGGCAACTGCTGTTTCCCACTCGAAATCTCGACAGAAAGTCAGTATCATACCTCCGCGGAACGAAATGAGTCGCCTTACGATTGAACAACGTTGTTAAGTATTGAAAACTTATTTCCAAAAAAATTCGATCAGAAAGTTATGGTTTTTACTATCCAATCCTAAAATCACATTGGATTGGACCGATCATTTAATTTATTGATCGTTTCAGGCGATCCCACAAGATGAAAGAGAAGATTTCTTAAGCCATTACATTAGGTTATTTCAGCTGGAGCCCCTAACCAGATCATTTGCAGCTGCTTTGGTTTTGAATAGTCGGCTTACACCATCATGGGGATGGAACTCTCGGTCGACTGCGTGTATATCAAGGAGTAAAATTAACATGTCAGAGCTATGAAGAGAATTTTATATTGGCTGTTAGATAAGTAAAACGATGTTGCCCAACAGTCTTTATTTAGGTTTGGTTCATACCTCTGGCAAGTTCGTTTTACTCCTTGAAACACTGTGGAATTTGTTTCTACAGTGGCCCCTTATGCTTTAGGTTTGGAATTCTTCTTAATTAAGTCCTGATGAATGAGTATAGTTTAGTTTAGTAGCTACTTTATAGCTGCTAATTTCAGTTAGGTACGCTTGCACCTGTCTGGATCAGTACCTTTACGAACACTTTGTCGTTTACTTCTCATCTAGAAATGAAATGATGCATGAAAGATTCTTTACCTTGTGAGCTACCATCAGGTATTTACTGAAAATATTTTAGTAAAATCTTGAATAATTGACTCCAGTCCATAAGAATTGGAACTATAAGTTAATCGAAGAAAGCATCAAATAAAAGGTCTTGAAGTAATAATCCCCATCCCACCCATAAGGATATGAGTAAAGAAACACATCCGTTCTTCGATTTCGAGAATGCTATGATCCTCGTCTAGCCCCACTCCTAATTCTTTCTTTGATATTCATTATACTGACTTCGATCTTGAATAATCTAGGCAACTCAGAGCGAAAATTTGACAATGTGGTGGGCAAAGGACGACACGAATGTATCAGAGGATGGAATAACATCTGAATCAACAACAAGTGGATCGGATGATAAAACGGTAATCAATTTCAACCCGTTCTTGTTCCCCCATTCTCTTCGTTGTTGCCTGTCCTCTAACCCTCAAAGTTGTTCTCTCAACTTGCCGCTCATCCACATTCAAGTGATACCCGAGCCTGGCAACCCACTCTAACCTCAACACTATCTATCCTTATTGATTCAAATTGCTATTCATGTTTTCTTTTTATTCTTTCTTTCTCGTTTCCAGTCACCTAGTCCTGCTATGTCCCGCATGGGATGGGCGCTAAGAACTCTACTAGTTGCAGATAGCTCAAGTTGCTTGAAAGACAGAAAAGTAAGTATCTTACCAGCTTCTTGTCTCGGGCTACATATCTCGATCGTGCATTGAAACTGTATTTTTCTTCAGGTATCTGGAAAATTAATCAGAAAGTGTGCTCCAGGAACTGAATTGGTCGATTGGTTAGTCAATCTGTCGCCTATAGTCCATACTCGAGCCCAGGCAGCGGGCATGTGGCAGGCCCTGCTCGAGGAGGGAGTCCTTGCACACGGTACGTACAATATTTTTCCAGTTCTTTTTATATTTGTTCTCCTTCGAAAAGCAAAAACAAATGACATGCAAAATGTGGTAATGGAATTTTCCCACATCCTTTCGATTTGTTCTGCTTTTCCTTCGACAGCGCATATCCTTCTTCACTAACGGATTATTTTTTTTCCTTTTTCCAGTTAACAAGGAGCAACCGTTTAAAGATAAATGTTTTTTGTATCGATTTCGCGTTGACGAGGAAGGAACTGGCGGTGGAAGTCCACAAGCGGATGATATTAGTGCATCTAACGACCATGTTCGTGAGGCATTAGGAACTCTCTTCCAGCGTGGACCAGATGCTACACTTCGCATGATATTAAGAAAACCGTAAGATGCCGTTTCTGTTCTCTTCTTAAAGTGCTTATGTATCTGCTATCCGTTTGCATGCTTTAACTTAGGGAGTGTAGAGCGAGTATGGAATCCGAAATGAACTAGAACCCACACGTAATAGTTTGAAGGAAGCCGTAGTGTTCTATGTATGTAACGCGAAATCAGCTTTAATTAGTGAATGAGTTTAGGAACGGATGCTACTCGTACTCGTTCCGTGAGGGATTTGTTCATGAAACTGCTTTTTCTATGCTGGTTGAAGTAATGGTTTTGATGGCGCCATCCTTATGTGTGCGTAATATCTTGGTCGCGTTATATCCACTCCACGGGGAGCGTTGTGACATGAAATTAATGAGAAATTATTACACACCTGGAGGTGGAAGTACGAGTAATTCTAGCTAAAAAAGCTTGACGTTATCTCGTGGAACGAGTACTCATCAAGGATTATCATTACGAAGAGTACGTGGGAGAGGTTCGAGAAAAGACGGAAAAGTTGTGGAAAGAAAAACAGTGACATGCGAACAAAGCGACGTTTGTCGTGACGCGGGCACCCTTGTGGATATTTACGTTTACAGTTGGTGACTTATGCGTACAAAATGCAGAGATTTGAATTCTAGGGGTGGGTGGAATGTTAAAACAAAGCAAAGAGCTTTTTTTTTAAATAGGGACATCTTTTAATGGGATGAGATGAACAACGTAGCTTAAGTAGTCTCATTTTGGGTACCTACCCCTCGGATCTCTTTATCTATTCTCAGAGCTGGGGAAGGAGAGGCGAATGGGCCTTATAATTAGAAATTACGAAGGTTTGATCTATTTTATTCATGTAGCGTTGGCAATTCCGAACCCGTACTTTATAAGCCTAAAAAAAGGCAAATATTAGCCATAGTCTAGTCTTAAGTATTCAAAAACATTGCTCCATCCGTGGTAAACTCGAAACAAATGATATTTCCATAATTATGAGTCCATTATGAAGTCTTATTGCTCATACCCAATATTGGACACGGCGTCACCCTTTCATATAGGGTGTCGATAGTGGCATCCTCCCCAAAAAAACTCCTCATAGTAGGTCGTTTAGATCATGAAATTTTGATTTATTTTTGGCAACCATATGGATATGCAACGATGCAGTAGCTTCGGCTGAAACGGATTTGTTAAGACACCCTTTGGCTTGTTCAATGTGTCTAGGAGTTTTAACTTTTTACTTAGCGGATTTCAAAAAAAAACACTCTTTCGTTTTTTTCCGACTGTCCTTTATTGCGTCTCTTCACGCTTGAATCTTCCTTAAGACTAAATTTCATTACAATATTTTCTTAATGTCTAACTTATGCTACTTACAGTTCTTTATCTTTCTGCTGATTCAGGTGCACAAGCGAATACAGGTAATTCCACGAATCGCCGTGATCGGGGCATGTTCGCCAGACGCGACGTTAGCATTTATTTGGGTATTGCAACGCTCTTGGTTGTGTAACCCTATATCCATATTCGTTCGTGGAATCACTAGCACGTCGTGTGACCGGAATCAGCAGCTAAATTATATTATTTTTCGGTGTAAGGGAATTTGGAATTGTAACTCCCCCCCCCGTTAGTTTGAGGCTCCGACGAAACCTTTACAATTGTTGTGTTACAATTTTTCAATATGTATATGTATATGAGAATTACAATTATAAGAATATTTAGGCCAATAGAAGATATATTAAAAGATTTATTAACATTTGATGTTTTTTCAATAAGTTTAGTATTTTTTATGTGTTTTACATAAAGTTCGTCAAGCTTAATATTATGTACTAATTTACTCTCGTTTATCTTTGTCATTAAGTTAGGTAATAGGATGGTATCGTATATTTTCTTTTCAAAATTTTCAAATGTTTCATTTTCAATTGATATCTTACAATTTTTAAATTTTATTAAATAATTTCCCTGTATCTTTAAATTAGTTTTATTACAATCGTGTATTAGTTCTGTTGATTCTCGTGATTTCTTTGATTTCTTTACCAGTTTCAAAAGTTTTGGGACATGATGCTTCAGTGAAAAGCATTATGTTTTTAATACAGCTATCCGTTACCGCTACTAAATTTCTTTTTAGATTGTCTTTAGGGATTTTGTATACGTTTTCTTTGTCGTCTGTTAGTATTTCCCTATCGCTAATGAAAAGTGCTTTATGGTGGTGGTCTGGTAATGGTTCTATTAAAAGTCTGTTATATTGAAGATCAGATAATCTAGGGATCAAAAGTATCAATATAATTTGGTCTTGATAGTATGAAATTACTAGTCTAATGTCTTTGTAAACATCTATGTCGGAAATCATCTCCATTTCTGCTGGGCTTAAGATGTTTTTGGTAAGGATTCCTAATTTGCTCGTGAAAAGAAGTTGTTCAATGTTGTCAATATGTTTAGTTAATAGGAAAATGTCATTATTAATCTGGTATATATGTTGCATTAGTATGACTTCGTCTTCGAGTGTCATTATTCTTTTCCCTACGTCATTGTTATAGGAGTTAAAGTAAGTCTCTATAATTCCTTGTTGTCTTTTTATGTGGGTTGTTATATTTACTATCTGTTCCGAAATTTCCTCGTTAATACGTACCTGAGTATTTGCCTGTTTAATGAGTTTTTTGTCGTCGTCAAAGAGTTCGTCTAGTTTTGTTTTAATTTGTATTTCGTCTTCATGGTCCATAGTTCCTGCGATTACCTTAAAACTTGTACCTAGTATATCAATGAGACCTCTCCTTGTTCTAGCACGAGGTTTAATGTTTTCCAACTTAGCTTCTAACAAGATGAAATTTTGATGTAATGCGTTATACATAGGGCCTACTAAATTAGTTTTATTTTGGAATATAAGGATATTGCCTCTTATACGTTCTTTTGCTGTTTCAAGTTCAGTCGTGTTTATTATATGTAAAACTTTCGTATAGTCCTTTATGATTTTGTATTTTCCTAAGTCCAATGTCATGTACCCATTATTGTTGTTCATGTCATGTAGAATTATTTCTTGCGTCATGGTCATTCTAAAAATCGTTGTAAGAGTGAGTGCGGCAATGAATATAGTCATCTGTAAATAAAATACGCGAGTGTATTACTATTGTTGTCTGTTTATTGTATACTAGTCTGATATTTCTTTTTTTCTTTTATGTGTGTTCTGTAATATATGTTTTGATTTTTGACGTCTTTCAAATGGTCTTCGTCAATTTTCTCTGTTTGGATTTTCCTGTATTTTGAGGAATTTTTTCCTCCTCTTACTTCTTTTACAAAATTCTGTCCGCCTTCTAAGGGGACGTCTTGTCTATTCCGGTTAATTTTATTGATCACCTTTTGTTTTTTTTCGAAGATAAGATTTTGTATGTTTTTATATTCGCTTTCGTGAACTTTTCCGTTTACGAAATCTATCGGTCGTTTGTTAGTAGTTGAATGGATAGTATTATTATAGAAAGTTATTATTTTTAGTAATTTGTCTTCGACAGAACCTTCGTTGTTGATTTTATCGTGTTTGAGGAGCCTGATGTGTTCATTTATCGTATTATGTAGCCGTTCAACATCGGCGTTTGATGTATGATTACTATTAGAGGTGAAGTGGAGTTCTACATTTTGTTGGGATAGGAATTCTCTTAAAGGTAAAGCTTTGAAACCTAGCTCGTTATCAACTACTATCTTTTTAACTCGTCCAAATTGGCTAAAGTAGAAGGAAAGGACTCGCTTGAATTCTGTCCAAGTTCTTCCTATTACCTTCATAGCGAAACCATGTTTTGAAAATTTATCGATTATAGTGACAAAAAGGGATTTTTCTAGACTATAGAATACGTCAACGTGAATTATTTCGAATGGCCTTTCTGGTGTTTCTGTTAATTTAAGTAGAGGTTTGGGTGGATTCCTTACATACTTTTCGCAATTACAGATATAACAGTTGTTGATGAATTGGGTGATTCTCTCTCTAAGCTTTGGATGGTAGTAGCTTAGAGTTATTTCCCTGAATACCTCCTCTATTCCTCGATGGTTGTTTCTTAAATGTTCTGATTCTATTATAGTAGCTAGTTTTTCTTCGCTTGTTATATCCTCTAAAAATGTCAGGCATCTAATAATTTTGAGCTTACCTCTTTGTTTGAAATATTTAATAAAGGTTTCCTTAATTATGTTTAAAAAGGCTTCATCTTCTATAAATATGGCATTAAGATTATCGGGATTGAAATGGTTTTTTAATAGGGTTAATGCAGTCTCTTCGTCTAACGATTTTGTGTAAACTATTGTACGGTTTTTGTTAAATATTTTAGTCTTTTTTATTCTCAAAGAGCCAGAATGGGATTTTTTAATAACAAATTGGGTTTTAAAAACATTAAGACAGGATTTACTAACTGGGAATGATTCATTTTCGATAAAGTTGATTTCAAAAGGGGTTATACGGGAAAGAGCATCTGCATTCATGTTCTTCGTGCCTTTCTTATACTTTATGTCGTAGTCATACTCGGAAAGCTTTAATCGCCACCTTACTAATTTTGAGTTCGGATCTTTTACAGAGAAGAGCCACGTCAATGGTTTGTGGTCTGTTTCAATCAGGAATTTCCTGCCAAAAAGGTAAGGCCGAAAATATCCTGTTGCCCATATAATAGCTAGAAGTTCCTTTTCTATGGTGCTATAATTCACCTCATGTTCGTTTAACGTGCGGCTTGCGTAACATATTGGATGGTTGTCCTGTGAAAGGACAGCTCCCAGGGCATATTGACTAGCATCTGTCGTCAGCACAAATTCCTTGTTGAAGTCAGGGTATGTGAGAATGGGGTCATTTATTAAGAGGGTTTTTAAAGTATTAAAAGCTTGTACATATTCTGGATCTGTTATATTTATCTTTGCGTCCTTTTTGAGGTATTTGGTTATTGGTTTTGCTATTTTGGAATAGTCCCGAATGAATTTCCGGTAATATCCCGTCAGGCCTAAGAACTGTTTTATTTGTTTATTCGTTTTGGGGATTTGGTAATTCTTTACGCACTCAATCTTTTTCGGATTTGGCTTTATACCGTCGGGTGTGATTATGTGACCTAGAAATTCAGTTTCTTTCTTAAGAAACTCTGACTTATCCAGTTGGATCTTTAAGTTGACTTCCTTAAGCCTTTTAAAGATCTTTGCTAGTGAGACAAGGTGTTCTTGCAATGACGTTGAAAAAACGATAATATCATCCATGTACACGAGACAGATGATGTTAATGTACTCCTTTAGTACCTCATTCATAAGACGTTGGAACGTCGCTGGTGCTGTCTTCAGCCCAAACGGCATACGAAGGAATTCATAGTGCCCGTTTTCGACACTGAATGCCGTCTTATGAATGTCTGCCTCCTCTATCTCTATTTGATAAAATCCCTTGGCAAGGTCGAGTGTCGTAAAATACTGACACCTCCCGAGCTTGTCAAGAATTTCATCTATACATGGGATCGGATACTTATCATCTACGGTTACCTCGTTCAACTTGCGGTAATCCACTACAAGTCTCCATTTTGGCTTACCACTTGCATCGGCCTTTTTAGGGACGATCCAGATGGGTGCCGAATAGGGTGAACTGCTGTGTCTTATTATTTTGTTCTTCAGCATCTCTTTGATTTGAGACTCTACTTCGGCTTTATGTATGTATGGATACCGATAACTCTTCGTTTGAATCGGGGTATCGTTAGTAGTTCTTATTTGATGTTTTATCGCGTTGGTAAAAGTAAGATTTGTGTCCTCCTGGTGGAATACATCTTTGTAATTCCTAAGGACTCTTATTAATCCCGATTTCTCTTCACTGTTTAAGTGATCGAGTCTTAATTGTTCTAATAGTAATGGTTTCTCAGAGGCTTGAATAATGTTAAAATTTTGACTATCCACGGGTTGTGTTACGAGGGGTTTGAGCTCAACTAGTTTATTATTAACATTACCATGGTTGAAAGTTACTGGGGCCAATATTTTATAGTTCTCTGCCTCATAAACTCCCTCTTCAACTACCGCATTTCCATCTATCAAGTCTTGCTCTGGCAAGTAGATGAGTCCTTCTTGTTGAAGCACAGATAGGGTAACTTCGCATTTTTTTAATTCTTCTGTTTGTGTAATAGTTTCATTAAAATGTAGCTTTACTACTTTGTCTCCTAAGGATAAAATGTTCTCACCTAAATCTATTTTTGCCTTTAATGGTGCTAAAATATTATTACCTATAAGTCCATCGAACTGGTCGTGGAATGGGAAAATGTACATTTCAACTCTTTCTTTTGGATTTCCTAATTCTTTAAATAAGGGAATTATTGCCTTATGGGTGATTTCTACGCTTGCACTAAGTGTTCTTACTTTAATTGAATCTTTGATTAGTTGTATTTTATCTGGGGAACACAATCCGGGATTTAAGATGGAATGTGTTGCACCAGTATCTATTATGAATCTAAGATGTCTAATTTTACCTTCAACGACTATATATGGTAGTTTCGCTCCGAGGCATCTGAATGAAAATTTTCTTGGCTATTTGTTTGGTTGCTTGCAACCCTATTACCTTTTGCCGTTAGATTTTCTTGCGACCGTTGAGCATTCTGATTTCTTTGCTGTGTGTTATGCTGAAATTGGGAAAATGGCCTACCTTGAGGTGCGTTCCGCTGGGGTTGAGAGAATTGTCTATTTTGATTGCGTTGCCCTCTTTGATTATATTTTGTGAGATTTCTCTCTCGCTGGGCTATTCCTATTTCCATAGGTTCTGGAGATTGAGAATTGTGCACTGGATTGTATTGGTGCGAAGGTTGACTATTGAGATGGGAGTAGTATTTTCCCGTGTAATTAGAGGATGGTTTAGGATAAACCTGGTTTCGGGGTTGACTGGGATAGTCAGTGTAATTGTTTTTTGTATTTAAGAATTTTCCGTGTGGTTTATAGTAGGCGTAGTTGCATTCGTGAAGAATGTTTATTGCCTGTTCAAGGTTGAGAGGGTTCCTGCAATGAAGCAGTGACCTCATTGGTTCTGGGACCTTATTTTTAAAGATCGCCAAAGCAGATGTTTTGTTCTGGGTTATCATGGCTTCGATATGTTGTTGGTTATCTCCCATTGTTTGCTTGGCTTTAATGTTAAGCCTTCTAAGTATGTTTTTGATTTCGTTATAGAAATCTACGGAGTGCGTCTTAAACTTTATTCCTCTTAATTCGTCAAAGAGTTCCTCAGGAGTACAGCGATCTCCGAAGTTGTTGAAGAGGATTTCTCTGATTTCCGCCCAAGTTGTTATATGGTTATTTATCTCCACTATTTCTCGGGCTCGTCCCCTTAACTTAGATTTTATCGTATCTGAAAAAATGCTTTGGGCGAGACTGTCATACCTAACGAGAGTCGGGTGTACCTTATCTATTAAATCTACAAAATTTTGGAGTTCCTTAAAATCACCAGTGAACTCGGGTAGTTTAGATAAGTATTTTAGTGGGTCTATGTTGAGGGTCAGCATTGTCAAGTGGTCGTTAGTAAAGAAATTATTCACGATATCGGAGAGCTGTTTTGATTGCTCCTGTACTATTTGAATCTGGTCTTCAATAGAAGTCATGAGAATTATTCGTCAGAAGAATTAGAAGTCATGAGAAAAACACTTACAACTTTCATAGCAATAAGGAAAAAAAAAAATTTCTTACACTAAATTACTTTAGTTCGTTGCTTAAATTATATTATGTTACTGAGACTAATAATACTAAAACAAATGTTGTAAAATAAATAATATTTACTCTGGGCTTTTTCTGTTTCTTGTTTGTTGTAGTTGGTTGGTCTGAGGATCCGTGTGACAATTTATTTCCTGCTTCTGTTGTTCCGTACGCTGGGTTTAGTTTAAAGTAGCACTGGTTTGGTTTCTGATGGTTTCTTTGTTCAATCTAAGTTGTTTTAATTTTTTTAATTTTTTTTTTTTCATACACTTTTTATTTCTTTACCGCTTTGTCGGTTTCACTTATCACATCTGTTTATTTGTTTTCACTTTGAACTCATAGTATAATTTATTAATTTTACGTGGAATAGATATAATATATTTTGATTTGTTAGTTTTGGTTGTCACTGTACTACGAACGATTACCGGTGATGAAAGGTTAAGACCTACGGTCGAGAAACGATTTAGTATATTTTTGTTTATCACTTTTAACTAACTTTTTTATGATACGACCGTCACCGATCCTACCGACTGCGCCAGTTTTAACCTTTTTACTTAGCGGATTTCAAAAACAAACACTCTTTCGTTTTTTTCCGACTGTCCTTTATTGCGTCTCTTCACGCTTGAATCTTCCTTAAGACTAAATTTCATTACAATATTTTCTTAATGTCTAACTTATGCTACTTACAGTTCTTTATCTTTCTGCTGATTCAGGTGCACAAGCGAATACAGGTAATTCCACGAATCGCCGTGATCGGGGCATGTTCGCCAGACGCGACGTTAGCATTTATTTGGGTATTGCAACGCTCTTGGTTGTGTAACCCTATATCCATATTCGTTCGTGGAATCACTAGCACGTCGTGTGACCGGAATCAGCAGCTAAATTATATTATTTTTCGGTGTAAGGGAATTTGGAATTGTAACTTCTAGGCTCAATACAGATCGAGCATTTTGCTTTCTTTCGAGCATTTATTTACAAGACAAGGATTTTTTTGACGTCAGCTAGAGTTAGTCGCTTCATGTTTATAAGGTTTGTTCAAGAAATAAAGGATATTTCGTAACTACTGTATTTGGTACGAAGGGGAATGTTTATATGCTCTAAAAATAGACCAGCTATAGGAATGGTATACAGGGCAGTGAAGCCTTAGAAGTATTCTTGATTTTTAAACGTAACAAAAATGGAGATATTGTGTGAGAATATTTTGTGGCATTAAATACGGCATATAAGACGTATAAATGTCCTTCACATCTGCCTGAATTTGCTAAATAGTATTTACTATGAAGGCCAAAATATCAATTATTTGCGATTTGCGGTTTTTTTGGCATAGGCCGGCTACTTAAGACAGCCCCAAGGAAGAAGTCTAAAAGTATTGAATCATATAATTTCGATATACATAACCATAGCCTCAAATCGTTCGGCCAGAATGACCTCCCTGGTATGCACTGTGTGACACGTAGCTGCGACTTATTGAATCCACTTGACGTCGGTATCGATATTATACAGTTACGAGTATGACCTCAAGAAGTTGCTTTTCATCAATCTATAGCGCTCGCTATTTACGCAGAGAGTTTGGTGCTCGAGAATCTCGTGTGAATTGATGTCGTTTCAAATCCGACAATTTTGCTCGTTAAAATCTGGGTCACTTTCCAACTGCTCCAAAGCGCGTTTTCTATGGTCGTTTATCCTAAGTTCTTTTACATGTTAGCCCCATATGGGTACAGATTTCAGTTCTGAAACAAATTTCCCAGATTGAAGCAAAAGAAAGACCAAGTTCTCCTGATAAATTAAATTTACTTTCCGTACACACAAGGGACATCACCATTGTAGCTCACATCGTCGAACGCTTCGGGGCTTGCTATAAACCTTTTACTCACAAGTAAACTTTTTAAGCTCCGTTAACCAATTTGCAGTCAACAACTCGACTCCCACCCACTTTAGCCCTACAAGCTCTACTCATCGATCTGTTTATTGTCATTGTTATTGATGATCTCGGCTTCTCTAAGCACTTTCTGATTATACTCTTCTATGACCTCAATCTTAGTAGATCATTCATACCGACCACAATTAGCTACAGTTTTACATCCACAAAATAATCTGTTTCAGAATCACGACCGGCCAAAAACCGTACTACCAAATGTCAGTGGCTAACTAGTCGTATTGAAAAACTAATTTTAAATCGAGACATTTAAACTACCGGAATTTCAAAGTGATTTCAAATGCCTTAGAAACCTTGTAACGAAGGGAATCCGGAGGTCGCCAACTAAGTTTCTTACTTTTAAATTCAAACCCGGCTTAAAGGTTAAACAAAGGTGAACGATTATTAAGACGCAAGGTATGGGTAAACAAATCAAGGTCGTGACCTGAGAAGATAAATATCTAAAAGCTAAATAAAAAAATCACCTCACCCGCATCTTTCTACAATGCACTAGGGATCGGAACGAGTGTGTCATCATAGACCCTAATAATTACGGATAGCCTTGGCTTTTCTGGAGACTATGAAGGTGATGGGCTTAAATTGCAATCAAAAAGAACCCCATTAGCTCGGATTTCATGAACTCCAAATTCTTGTGACTAATCATCCACAACGCCGTAACACCTACCACGGATATATTTAATACGAACTCCGGCTACCCTATATTCCGGAAGGCTTCTTAAATCATTCCTGTCAATAAACATTGAAATAATCATGATAAGTAACACCGTTCGGTCTCTATATTGCCTTCATATCTATGGTTTTCGAAAACCATACCATACCATGTGATATCGTTGGTGCTGTTAGACTTTTCTAAGGCTTTGGATAATGCCCCATATGAAATATTTCTCAAAAAAACTCAAACATTATCTGAATTTGGATTCCTCGGCACAAGGACTCATTAGGTATTACCTTGAATATCACAGCCAAACTGTGTATGCTAACGGTAACTTATCCACCTTTCTCAAAACCAAAACGGGGGTTCCTCAAGGATCTATACTGGGGCCTTAATGTTCTCGCTCTTTAATAACGACATTCTTGCCATTCTCAAACACTGTAAGGTACATAGTACGCAGACGACGTCCAATTATATATTAACTCGCTACCTATTCCACCTGAAGGTAGAAGCTACTGCGCGGTTAAATGTCACAGGTCGTACTATCCTAGACATAAGTAACTTCCCACTAATCCAAGCCAATGGAAACAACATCGACTATGTAAAGAGTACTAAAAGCTTGCTTGAGGGAATCACCACAATAACTTAACAGATAAGAAAAATGCTGTCTAGTTGTTTTAATTCTTCACGCATCTCAAATATTGGCCTGTCTGTCTCATTAAAAAAATCTTTGACAACACTTGGTTCCAACTTGTTAGCAGCGATATTTCTTGGTAAGTATTGCATTTTGTTGGTCACCCCCTTTTAATACGGGGATGATGACTGAGTTTTTTTATTCCTCGAGGATAGTTTGATTGGACCGTATAGTTGTGATGAGCCCATGATGAGCCTGTTAAATCCTCTCCACCATATTTTTTAATTCCGATAGTATTTGACCGATGCCTGCAGCCTTGTTATACTTGAATGGATTGCTTCTTTTACTTCCTCAATGGTTAACAGTTCTACCTGAACCTCTGAAGGATAACTCTGAAAGGATAACACCTTTTCCAATGCTGCTCGCTGACGTTATGCATTCAGCAGTTTATTGAAATATCTCCTCCATTGGGCTGCAAATCTTTCGTTGCCTAAAGCTAGCTTCCTATTATTGTTGTGAATAAAAGCTGATCTGGCCTGGTATCCTTTTCAGCGTTTAGCCCTGCATACATAGCTTCTCGTGAATGTTAACAAACTTCTTTTTTGCCATTTTTGTTGTTCATCCCTAAAGAGACAATTGACTTCCTTTCGTAGTGTCTGGTAGCTTGTCGGTGTGATTTCTTCACTATTTTCCTCGGCTTGAAGTCATAGAATATTTCGGGCTTTTACTTTTTCCTCGCATCCTTCGTCGGGCGAAGGGTAGCCTTTGGGAGCTTTGCAGTAGTCTAGTTTGTTTTACGCTGTTTTCCTTACAATACTTTTTATTGTTGGCCATACTACTTCCGCCTGTCTTGCAGCCTCGTTGGTTTGTCAATTAGTAAAGTGATAATACTGAATTCGAGAGAGTCCTTTAATTTTTCAAAGTTGCATTTTTTTTTATCCATTCCGGTGTTCTGCATCTGTGAATTTTGATTCGGGTTTAAATTTAGGCGAAGATTGGGATGTGGTCAGAATCGCAGTCCGCTCTTCTGCATGCTTCAACATCTAGTACGTTGGTGTGGTGTCTTTCATCTGTCAGAAAAAGAACAATTTGACTACGCATTACTCCATCCGGTAGTATCCAATTAAACTCACATTTTTTAAGCTGGCTTGTCCTAAGGCCTTTATAGCTTGATGAGGCATGGAGACTTTCTTCTCCTATGCAACTCATATGTACGAGTATGTCTTCTTAATCTATTTTTGCGTTGATATCACCGAGTACGATTTTTCCGTCGAAGGATAAACAATTGATGAATACTCGTATTCTTGTTACATTACAAATAAAAACAAAAAATAATTTTAAACAACTTAATGAAACCTATTTTCAAAACCCATTCATTTCTGTTATTTCACTGCTTCTAAGTCGACCATAGCTGTATGTATGGACTGTCTTTTATGTTAGAATGGTTTAGTTCGACAGAACGACAAACATGTGGACAGCTCTCTGATTGTTCGACTCCCAAATATTAAGAAATTTCTCACCATAAACCTGATTTATAAACTGTGAGAATAGAAATCGTATACACTTATCACTCGAGCTTATTGTGCTCTTTATGTGAGAAGCAACAGGTCACATAATACAATCATGCCTAAATGTAGATTCATTCCCTTAAATCTTGCTTCGAAGTATTATCGTTGTTATTCATCCTCCTAAATATCACCAACCACTAAAGCCCAGATATGAATTTGTGTCATAAGATCAATAATTTCCAAGAAAAAAGATGTACGAAAGTCTCTGGACTTTCTATCTTATCATCTGTTTGATTCCTTACAAACTGCTTCATGGGTTCATGGAGGAAAAGAAATTGTATCTGGAAACCGAAAAGATACTTTTGGAAGAGTGACAAATGAGGAAAGAATGGAAAGGTGAAACATTCGTAAGTTGGAATTCAAGGTTTTTGTTTGTTTTTGGTTTGATCTCCAAACAACTTTGAAAATTATTTTCGTTATGTCCTCATATCTGAAGAAGAGAAGAGTAAAATAAAATATGGTTGAAATGGCACATATAAATGTTTGAATAATAATTTAAAAGGTTACTTCCTAATAATGTGACAGAAAACTTTCTCTCCACATTTCATAAATAAATCAAATTCGCTGTTGATTTCGAAATTAGTGTCGGAGTGAAAGTGTGACAAATATGTATACTCTTTGATATAAGGGGGTTGTTAGGAAAAGATAGAGTCCAGACACCATAATATCGCGTGATAAATTGTGTAAAATGTAGCATGTAGCTTTGCATGGACAGTTAATTAAGCTTGGTTAGTTCATTTGCTTGCGAGTAGCCTTCTCATTACAAGTAAATGTATCAGCCTCTCATTTGACTTATTAATTGTCAGCAAAGGTATAAGCTTAAGGCAAAAACAGAATTAAAAACAATGGGGCGACATCTAAGAAAAAAGTCTTAATCTATAGGTAATTACATACAATATTACATAATCAATTTGTTTTGAATCTTAAAGGACTTAGCGCACTATGATATCAGATTTTAGCCTTCATATTTTGAGGTTTTTTGGAGATTATTTTCCAGTTGTCATAAGATTCACAAAATCCTGAAATGGCTATTGAAATTAGTATTTGGTATATACACATATTCAGTCTGCCAGTTTCATTAGGTTGACATCATTGTAAATATTTATAGCTGGATCTTGAAATGAAGGTATCGGAGGAGCATATTTGGCACATTTTTTTTTGTTCCGGAGAAACCAGGATGGAAGTGAGGCCACTAGAGAAATATAAAATGTGTATAGAGAGGGTGTTCCCAGTAAACCCAAGCTAGGTTTAGAAATGACAATTGTGACCTAAAGGATGAACCTCGTTCGGGCAGGCCAAGGGAGCTAGATGACGAGTTCCTAAAGTTCACCTATAGAAGAATTTTGAAGTTCTAAAATGAAACGCTTATTAACTCAAATTGTGGTTAATTTTTTTTCGCAAAGTATGCTCGAAAGAGGGCGAAAAAGCGCGGTTTCAAACGTCAGTCTGTGTCGTTTCGACTTATTTCGAAGTCTGCAATACTTCAATGGAACGATGGAATCAATTGACTCTTGACGTATTTTTTTTAACAAAGTTAATTTTTTTAAGTGCCTGCAATAAAAAGAAATCAATGAAACCTGCGTTGACGACAAATTTTTGCATTTTTTGTAAATTATTTAACATTGAATGGACATTCAAAATAGTGTAATCCTTTGCTACAACTTGATATATCTTACCATCATGACCGACATTAGTACTGCCTTAGAATTGCAAGTGCTGCTTTATTTTCATAAACACTAGCCCTGTCTGCTCCACCATTGGCGACCTAAGCTTGTTGTAGCCTAACAATACTAAAATGTCAAGTAATATTTTCAAAAAACCTGCCCTGAATATTTTGACTATTTATTTGCCGTTATATTGCATTCCATGTCACATGTTTTCAGTGATAATTAGCTTAAAAGCTTGGCATTCAAAAAATTACAGACTATAAAGCTTGTTTTTATTTTTTATTATTATTTCAATTGTACTATCCTTTATTTTCTCAGTTTCTCAGTTACATTCAATTTTTCAAGGATAATGCTGACGGTAATTTGTATTTTGATACCAGTTCAATAGCTTTGGAGGCTTATCGACTTATTGCCATCTGATAGATTCTTGCTTATCATCGTCGTCAACCATGTTCAAATTGATAAATAGGAGTCGAAGATTCAATTTCTGAACAATACCGGATCCACCAATCCGTGTTTTTTTTTTGTAGCATAATTCCGATTTAATTTTTTGCTTCACTATTTAATAATTGGTCGGAAGCTTTAATCCCTCGATTTCGGGGGAACCATTGGGATTCGATTCGTCCAAACACACGTCCATTACAACTCAGTCAAACAATAACTATCAGACACATTTCGAAAGTTTGTTGTTTTCCTTTTTCACAATGAACTACATACATACAGGCCTCGATGTCAGCTCATTAACAATTGTCAATAAAGTGGTTAAAAAAATCTGTGAAAATATTGCAGATTTGAAAGTGGAACAGTGACCCATGCGCTCTGAGAACAAACTCCCCAACAAACTTAACAAACAACTGTTCCACTCCGAAAAAAGGCAACTCCCAGGGAATTCGAGAAAAATAGTTAAACTGTATAGTTCACTTGATGCTTGATTACCAAATGAAGACTAATTTATGAACTCACATTTCTCTTACCCCAAAAAAATACTGACTTATTTAGCCTTCAAAATCTCGATGGTGGTTTTAATGAATAGGTCTTTTGTTTTTTCTCGATGAGATCTGAAGGCATACTCATATCATGTGGTCGGGACTGAAGATAACCGGACTGTAGTATAAAGACAGAACATTTCCTGAAATAATAAATATCATTTAACGTCGAAGTAGTACCAATGAATATAACTTTCTTTTTGTATAGAGTGAGCCATTTAAATCCTCGGCACCTTGCATTCCTTTAACTTTCACACATGTTTCCAGGTCAGCTTACGACAGCTCCCGTTCGAAGCGTCAATCCATGGGGCTTTGATTCATGGAACAGTACGCGCCGTCAGAAGACGCTGCTATTGTACGGCTTTATATTCTACAATGTGGCCTTTGGCTGCCTGATGAGAACATTTCACCGATAATTTCGGGATGTCACCTTTCTTCGCGATTGAGCATCCCTCGCCAGTCTCTGAAGCTAATATCGTACAAAATTCAATGAACGCATCGACATTTACCCATCGACAATCCACATTGCCTTTCATGATTTTTAGCATGACCGATGACCGATGGGACGGTGAGTAAACAAAACTGTCAGTTCTACGCGAGGGAAAACCCTGCAAACAACGCGTGACTATTTGGGTTAGAATTTGTCTGGGAAGAATCACTGGACTGTTTTTGTTTCTAGACGACGCAGCCGTAACCGTCAATGTAGGGCCATGGAAACAGTTTTTTTTTTTTAAGCCAGTTCAGACCGCTTGATAGACAGATTCCAACAAGACTGCTTTATTGCGTCCTTTGTTTCTCGGTTGTCAGGTTTAAAAGAAATGATAGCATGACTTAGCGCTTCCAATTTTTGATCTTGTGTGGCTATTTTACACTGGAAGCTTTGAATGACAATATCCGACAGGAATCCTGACGGGAAATCTAAAAACATGAGCCCATTGCGTCAATCGCTCTGGCCACGATCAATAACGCGATATTATACGAGTATTAAAAACGTGATTAAAATATTTTTTTTCCCGATTTAATTTTCTGCTTCACTGTTCAACAATTAATCGGAAGCTTTGATCCCCCGATTTCGGGGGAATCCATGAACCTTTTCATGAAGGTTCACTTCACAGAAAATTATGTGTTTTTTTCTTTGGTCTTTAATTATTCATCTTTTGGCTCTCTTTTGAGGAGACAAATAATCTATTTTTGTGCTAGAATTTCATTAGTACCATGCAGCACAAATTGTTAACGTTTCCCTTAAGGCGTAACATATACGTCTATCAGAAACGTAGTAAAAAGTAGAATGCATAGAAACAATATTTATTGCAAAAGGTTTCAGTTTTGACATTTATATATTTATTATGGGAGAAATTTATTAATTCCTAATCAAGAGCTCAATATGTGGCTAGCGCACTATTAATATTTAGTAGGATTACCAGAACTTTTAATTACAATAAAGCGGCTTCGAATCAATCAACCATTGACATATTGCGTATATCAATATTTCTTCGCATATCTTACAAAATCCCAAACTTTTGTTGTAAGTCGGGGTACTATGTGCAACCTCTTCAAATCAACCCATATATTTCATGTCAGGAGACTGTTCTGACCAATCTAACTTACATACTTAAACCTAGTTAACCCCGAAACCACGCTTTTCGACTCCTAGGCTTCGGGTCAATGTCTTTTGTATATTTTATTTTTTTTTCTTTAGAGGCTCCTGCTATCTGCTGGAGCACTCCAACACAGATAGCTTCTTTTATTTACTTATGTCGTGTACGATTTGTGTTTCATACAAAAGAACGAGACCTACAGCCGATTCCGTACGGCGGGAGCCGAGAAGCTTATTCAAGGTAGTAGACAAGCCGCAAAATTTACAGTGAACAAAAAAAAAGTTGGACAGGAACAGGATGCAAACATAAAGTTGAATAAAATCGCAACCCTCAATGCTATTGCAATCAGAGGAAGAGGAAATGAAACATTATTTATTTTAGTTTTTCAAATGGCTTAAATTTATTTTCCTGAAACATGTTTTTTTAAATTATGACACAGAAAAAATAAATAGAAGAATAAATAAAAACTTGGACACTTAAAAAATTCATTAGAAAAAAAGGAACATATCGAAAAAATTAAACATATTAATATTTGGTGGCCCTTGGCTTCCAAAACGGCCTGTAGCCTTCTTTTCATGAAAGTTACTAAAGTATTTGTGACATTAGTTGGTATATTGGCCCATACATACTGAAGGATGGTTTTCAAGTTGTTTTTGCTGTGTATTGATCTTTCCCTCAATTTTTCCTCCATATACGCCCAGAGGTGCTCTATAGGATTTAAGCCTGGACTTTGGGGCGGATAGTGAAGAACTTTTTTCACATTATAGAGCAGCCATTCCCGTACAAATAGGTACGCATGCTTAGGGTGGTTATCGTGAACAAAGCAAAAACTATTACTTATGCCTAGCTTATTAGCACTTGCTGGTAAATTGTTTTTGAGGATGTAAGGTAATCTGTTTACATATTACCTTCAAAGAAAACCATTTTTCCTACTCCACTTGACCCCATTGCACCTCATACCATCAAACTGCACCACCATGCTTAGCCATGGCCTTTACATTTACCGGACTTAATACTGTACCTTGTCTCCTCTAAACAAAATGGCGTCCGTCAGATCAGTATATATAAAGTTCCAGGATTCTAAACGTTGACGAATACAAATTTGTGCATATTCCACGCCTTTCCTTATGTTTTTATTATTTAACTTTTTTCATTAAATTACATTTTCAGCCGATTGTTTGTTTTAAAATAACGTGAAACAACTTAGAAAAAGGAAATAATATGATTTGGAATACTCGAAAAATGAAGTCTCTTTTCTAGTTTATTTGATATCAATATCCCTACATACCTCTAAAATATTGAAGCTGCAGTTGCAGTCTACATGCCGTCCAACTTTTTTTTAGTTCATTGTATATTCGATTGCGTTGGTGTTATAGGGATTCAAACTCGCTCATCGTGCGATCAATGGCTTACTAACCATATGAATATGTATCAGTGGCATTTCTTCATCACCATACAAGAACATAATGCTTTCTAAGACACATATCTTTATATGTAAGTTTGCTTGTTTACTTATATAATGCGGTTGTGGGAGAAACATCCCCACACCATGACTTTCAAACTACTATACTTCACTGATTTTGTTTTCAATTTGGATTTAAGTTATCTTCTACGCACTGACATGTCGCTTACAGAAATCCATTACAGACATCCAAACTATTTTGCGAGCATCCTGAATTCATGTTTTCCTTTTTGGGAATATTCGAGTTTGTTGATAAATTTAATTGCATTTGATGTCATTTTCACGTCATAAAATTACACTGTTCATCACTACAACGTTTTTTCCCGGCCCACTTATGATCGGTATATTCGCTGACCTTGTGCTACGCAGACTCACATCACTACAACAATACAATTAACCAACACCACCCCGAAAACAGCATCAAAAATCGTTGCTCTCGTAAATCAAAAACTGTATTTCCAAATCCCTAATAATGCCAGTAACACTTTACGGGTATGAAACTTGGTCTCTGACGAATAAGGGGAATGTACGGTTGAAAACAGGACGTAGAAACAGGAGAATGGAGAAAAATACACAATCAATAACTCGAGGAGCTCTTGTGAGCACCGAGCATTGACCGAGTAAGATGGGCAGAATGCGAACAACGAATGGACAGTGGGCGAACAGTCAGAAGAACACAGTGTGGAAAACCCGTAGGATGGAAGGATAATTTGTCTGATTTTATAATTCAAGATCTGCCAGATAAGACTATGCCATTCGATTGCGATTAATTCATAATAATTAAGAAAGATTAACAATTAAGTTTAAAAAAAAATTGTATTTTAAAGAAACTGGGCAACGGAATATATATATTCTTAAACTTATAACTAACTAAACTAGCTCAACCCTACTAAATGTATATATTTGTAGTGTTATTTTGTATTTTAATTAAAACTAAAATTGAACTTAACTTAACTTAGTCTGCTATTGGCGTTTGCCAGGCTTTGCCTCAGGGAGGTGGACCTATTCAGCTCCAGCACTGACTACAGCCACCAAAAGAGTTGATGTTGTCGCCAGCTACCATAGTGTTGTGAAGCCGCCGGAAGAAAACTTGAACGGCCAATTCAACCTGGATCGGCTCACTATGACCCAAATAGGGTAAATCTTCTGGGGCCGCTGAGGGGCACCCTCTAGTGATGTAAATTATTGGGGTAGTAAGAGGACATTAGGTTAATTATTGAAATCGTTGCTCTTGCAGCGTGACGCCGCATTACATAGTTTTATCAGAAAATTGTTCACACTCGAGGATATCGTTCGGCCGTTCTATGTAACCCGAGAGAAGCATCATAAGCACCAAGATCGTATTGATTGATATCACCATGAAGAAATCGTCATCCAAGACGACGCTCTCCAGATCGATGCTGACTATTCGTAGAAGGCGTTCGTTGTTCGTCGTTTTCGGAAGCTTCAGATTCCGAATTACATTCTGATTGTTTGTCAGAAATATTTTATTTATTTGCGAAAACACACCCGCGCTGCCGCATTTAATAGCACGAATTCTGTGATTAAATTGCAAACTTACAGATATTCTGTAATTTTCTTTGATTAACTGTTGGTGATTTTTAATCAGCGACTTCAGACTCCTGGCCTCCGTGTCTTGTCCGTCGTTAAACTTGACAGGAGTCATAGAGTCTTGATAAGAATCTACTTTTCTGCCTGTGCAGTGCGTCAATTGTGGCGGTTCAGTATAAGCTCGTAGTTTCATGATATTTTTTACGTGGTATCGTACTGTTCATCCCTTGCTTAATTATATTATCAATTTGTTTGAGGCAGCTGTCAATCTCGCCGTTTCAATTGGTCGATGGGAAGGAAGCAATCGAAATGAGCGCTCTAGTCAGATTACTGGCAAAGTCTGACTAACGTGCCCTGCTATAAAAATAGAGGCGCATTTGGACATACTCTGTCGTCTCCGCGAATTCGTGATCATTCGTACTGTGACAGTTGTCACGATCGTATACAATGGACACTTTCGTATATCGTCGATAGTTAGCAGACCATTCGTTCGTGTCAGCCAGACTCAGTCGAGAGTCAAGCAACATAAGATTCAGACAGGAGTCGCTCCTAGGGTACGACCGACCATCTGTTGCGAGTAAGTGTTGGGTACTTGGTTTCGTCAATCACTATGTTTGACGTTTAAATCGCCTTCTAGAATGTACAAACGTAGTTTTCTACCGAGTCTAAGCGCAGAGATCGGAAAAGTGTCTCGAGCTATGCAATGAAAATATTGAGTTCAGGTGCTTTAGGTGCATAGGAGATGAATGCATTATTTATAAAGGTACTGCTATATTTATGTTCGCTACTGAATATTAGTTGTCTATGCTCCAAGTCCATATTTTAGTATGCACCTCGAATGTGAACGAATGACAAGATTCTTCGACATGTGGTTTGTGTACCTTGATTGTCCGCAAAACCTGCGATTCAAAACATCCAATTCTAAGGCTGAAGCCTGTCCTTAAAAATAGTCTAAATATGGTCCTCATTAATGGAAACCCAGAAAAGCGAGTGCTTCATGACCGTCGAGTAATCCGTTAATACTTTATATACCTAGATGGCATATATGTACATGCACAGGCATTAAGTCCCCAAGGCTAGAAAAACCTACAATCATTTGAGGCCATTCCTTGGATAAAAATTTCAACTGATGTTGATCACCGAGCTTTTTCTTTTATTTGTCATCGGGAATTGTACAAAGGCATTATATTCGATCTTGGATTTTGGCCGCAGAATATACATATTTTCCGTTGGGAATAACTGAGAAGAACTGTATAGGAATTAATTCGCATTTAAGAGAAAACAGTTTGTCAGTCAATAGAAGACCTCAGATGCCGTCCAAATATGGTTCGAATCTCAACAACAGCTTTGTCATTGTATTTTACGATGATTCTTTGGTACGGTACTCACAAAATCCTTTTTAACGTATCTACCTTTTTAGGGAAAGCTTTTTAAACAATTGGTGTCCGAAGTCGATAGAATCATAGGTGATTTATCGAAGCTTTAGCTCTGATCTTCTAAGGTTTTTACATCAACATTAAAAAAAAAGTTGACTTTCAACAGCTCATGAGAGGTGCTCATCCGCCGGTCCTTTTGGGCGAGCATCATCGTTAACATCTTCTCGACCTTCTGTAAAGAGCTTGTTATAAATAAGAGCTACTTATAAATATTTTTTGGCTCAGAGTAGACTCATCAATCGCCACAGTCAACATTTAAATAATTTTCTTTTTCACACAAAATTTAATACAAACTCTTTGATTTTTTGGGCAAAAAAAGCACAGCGAAATACGTCTAACCTATCTAATCTGTTAAAAGCAAATTAAATATCCCAAGTATGTGACAATGTCAACATATGCTAGGGGACATGTGTACCAACAAATAGAAAAAAAAATCGAAAACCGAATGTATTTAGCTCGGGAAATTGAACAAGTCACTTTATTTTTTAACAAACCCCATATCACAAAGACTATATCATCAGATCTCCTGAGCAATTTCGAAGGTACAACGGCAGTCCCGTATACTTAGAATTTTATTATACGATCTGCCAATTTTGTTTTTTTATAATTCGTGCAAGTTCACGAGTTTACACTCTTTTGGTGTTTGTCACACAACCTAGATGGGGTGCCGATGGTTTGTGTCGAAGATGTTCGTTCACTATTTTCCGGGGATGGTTGTCCTAGATAGGATTTGAGATATTCGACAGAATTTACGTTGGTTATAGTTCACAGTAACTCTTTTGCTTCCATGTCATTAAGGTTTTATATTGGGAATGCACACACAATTTTGAAGTGATCTTATGCTGCGAGTGTTATGCCTTCATCAACACTTTTTGATCATCTCTCATTCAGAACGATATTGTTGCACAGTTTTTACTACAGACCTTTGGCTCAACATTCGGTGATGATGACCATTGCACCACGACCACCTTATAAAGTTAGCTTGCCATTCTTTAATTGCCAGTAGGGCCACATTGCCTGCCCTGTGTTTTCGTCTCCGTTTGTAAGTCTTAGAATCAGAAGCTCCCATGCTGGAATTTATATAGACATCTTAGATATCAGCTTTCATGTGCGGAAATATGGTAGTTGCAGTTGCCAGTCCCTAATAATGTATTTTGTCTTCTTGTCTTTTTATTAGGAGAAGGAACAAGCCTGATTTCCTTGTTCGTATCCATTGGGAAGCGGTTGTTTTTTGTAAGAGTTCTTGAAATGTTAGCATTTCCAAATCTAATGATTCAACTGGGAACCCAATCTCTGATTTTTCAACATATGCCTTAGAAATCAGTTCGATTATTACGTACTATAGTAACCATTTTACACATTTTACAAAGTTCTCAGCTGTCAGAAATTTACATTTAATGTGGTCTCGCAATGTCTTTGTAGGGCAAGCAAGCTGTTACTGAAAAACTAGTTTATCAGGGAAAAGGCACTATGTTTCAACAAAGCTTCAAATACAGGACCTAGTATGTAATTTTTGATACTCCGACTGTTACCTCCACTAATAAAGGAACATGTAGACCTAACAATCTCTTAATTGGCAGTATTCTTAGCTTTGAGTGGCACTAAAACGAACATTCTGGAATGGCACTATTGACGCTTTATCGACTCCTACCATATTGTTCTAACTGGAATTCGATAATGACCTTCAATGAACGTCTAATATGAACGTAAAATCGTACATGGTAGTAATCACGAAAGATTATTAGTCAATAACAGCTACGGCAACAGATCTACACAATCCTTACATCGGTGCAACAATGTTCGTTTCCCAATCACTTGAACACAAACTTTGTATCCCTCAAAACGTGCATATCCATGGCGAGTGCTACCATAGCTTCATTTGGGATTGGAAAGTTACACTCAACAGTTTTATGAAAATGCACAATTTGTCTGTACTTTGTACTCCTCGAATCCCTAGAATATAGAGATTATTCCACGAACCACTTGAAATACACCACAACCTATGAGAAGCAACTGGATTCCTGCTATGTCCTCCACAACCACATCTTTTTGATCTAACTTCTCCTGCTGTTCTACCAGTATACATATGTAAGTTTTGCTCATGAAAAATGTATTTGTGTTTCCATCTTCGTTTCGTTAGCATTCGTAATGAATTTTATAACTTTCAAAAATGAAAAATGAGCTTTCGCCCACCCATGAACTCACCCATGCTATCTTAGCGTCTAATTACACAGGAAGTATAGGAAACTTTTCCACAACCACACCTATTTGACCAATTTCGAAAGCTACTTTCCTAAAATTTAATTAAACAACATCAACAAAACCTCAATTAGTTAATCCAATTTACACAAGTTGCATTCAATTACACGCAGACGCGTCGACAAAGTAGAAACGCCTTTCCGAATTCCTGTAAACCACAAGTCATGCTAACCTACCGTGCAACAGGCACTTACCACTCGTCGTATGTATGGTACTTCTTCAAACTCCCTTCCATCTGGACGCCTGTCCCCTATCCTATGATGAACTTTGAATTTTCCATCAACTTCCATGCCCGGGAGGGATGTCTTACTCAAATTTGCCTCAATTCCTCATTCCATGCCACAATCCGTGTACCGTGTACCGAAGTTTATTTGCTCAGTGACGACAGATCAGGACTTAGATGTGGAAGAGGATATCTTTTGCTTGTTTTTAGGTATCACTAATAACTTTTATTTTTTTTTTGGTCTTTGCAGTTCCCACGAACGTAGTCCCGAGGAGCTGGAGCTAGTGTTTGAGGAGCTTTTACACATCGCCGCACTTTCGCATCTCTCGACGAGCATCAAGCGGGAACTGGCATCCATAATTGTATTCGAGTCACATGCACAAGCCGGAACAATTTGTAAGTATCCCTGTGGAGATGGAATGTATATTTCATATGAGTGGCAATAAAAAAATAACTGCATCCTGCGACTCATCCACAGCTCCGGAATGATAATGCAATTCGTTGAAATGCATTTGGTATCAATTTTTTATTCCGTTGCGCAGGATATGCAAATCCTCAGAATGAACATTTTTCGTTAATCGAATTCTCTCGGGGAGGTAACTCAATTGAATTCCATTTTCAATTTGTCGGGTCTCGCAGATACTTTAGTCGTATTTCAGCTCTGAGTTCAGTTCACAGTAATTAAGTGATAATTGCGCGACTGAGTGTTTACAGATACAGGCTTGCGTTCAACAGAGTGGCAAAGGGTTAGCACCCTTATCAACGAACGGCATACGCTTTCCATTGATTAGAATGTATGTGAAAGTATTGGACAATTGCTGGGAACCAGGAGGGATCGATGTGCGGCATTCAATTGAAACCGCAGGCGAATTGTATGGTATACAGTGATTAAGTCGTTTTTTGGACCAAACTTTAATTATTCGTCGAGTTCGTTGTAAATTCCTTTGTCGACCCCACAATGTTATTGGAGTCGATGGTTTGGGATGTACCATATATGTATGTGCTTTTCGGAAAGTTATGTATTTTTTCCGGTCTCGAAATAGGGCAGTGCTGTTTATTTACGTGGCCATCCATCCATATCCACCTTCAACAATTTATCGCTATTTTCCAACAGATAACGCTAACAGAACTATGTACATATATATAATTTAAGATAGTAAACCATCTACAACTCCCAAAAAGTGAATATCAAAGCGATACAAGAAGTTCGGCTTTTAAACGAAATAATTTTTAAAAACGACTACACTTTCGTTTGTGGTGTTGCGAATACTCACAATTTTGGAAAATGTTTCTTCATCAGCAGCAAAATAATGTAGAACATAAAGGGCTTAGTATTTTACGACCCGGAAGCTCCGCTGTAATCATGTACTTCTAATCATACCTTGTCCTATGGAAGAAAAGAGCTGAATAGGCAAAGGACGCGTTTTATGAAACAAGAGGTTGAGAATCCCGAAAAAGTTGGTGAGACTCACACAAGTATGCCTAAAATCGTTCTAAACCTCGCGACTGACTGTACTCGATAAACGTCTTAAGAAAGTGGACGAGTTCCAACATCTGGGAATCATTGTAACTGCTAAAAACGTAATGGGAATCGGAATAAGTACAATAAAAGGCTGCATATGGGCAATGTGTACTTCTAGGCGATGAAAAAGCCATTAAAAAAAAATCTTTGTGTTCCGCAATGTCAAAATCCACTTTTCGGATGTGAAACTTGGTCGCTGACTTAAAAAATAAAATAGAAAATAGATTTCTTAAGGAGAATCAGAAGAAAACAGAAGGAAAAAACTACGCAATCAAGAACACGAGAAACGCTATTCACCTCCAAGCATTGTCCGAGTAACTTAATCGCGAATATTAAAATGGGCAGGCCATGTAGAACCCGTTGGAAAAAAACCAACCCTTGGAAGAGATGGGACAGAACAGCGGAACATTGAAGGAACACACTCATGACAGGGAGGCTTGGCAAAGGGTGGCCAACGAGGCTCTGAACTTCCGGGTTCCGAATGGCCGCTAATCTATAATATAAAAATGGATCGCTGAATGTGTTGCTAAGCGCAAATCTCGAGAGCAGCTGAACCGATTTCGCTAATTCTTTTTTTATAATATTCCTTGAAGTACGAGGATGGTTCTTACGAAGTGAAAAATTTAAAAATGTTGAAAAAATCTAAAAACAACACTTTTCTATATTCCCATACAAATCGTAATAATAAAAGTCAATTTGAACTTTAATACCGTACCATAAAGTTAAAGTGTTAGTGGAGGGGTTACGGGAAGGCAAAACAATTGAGTGAAGTTAGTATCGTATAAATATTAATGCCAATATTTGTCAATATTTATACGATGGTAACATTACTCAAAAACAAATTGTCTATGGTAAAATGTAAATTGTCTGTGGTAAAATGTCACTTGAAATGTAAACGTCTCTTTGCTCTGCATCTATAATATTACTAAATCTGAAAGCCATAAATTTCTATAAAAAAGTGTTATGTGTTTGTGACTTACTAAATATACCTCCTATGTATAAGGTGGCGGAAAAATGTAGGCAGAAGAACCCGAAATGTAACGAAATCAAATTAATTATCAATCTAATCGTACTGCCGAGGAAGGTGAAGTTCGCAATGAACGTGAAAGAATTCGGTTAAGACAGACCCGTGAAGCGAGACATTCGACTAATAATGGTGCAAGTTTGAATGAGCTGCTTTCTATTACGATATGTCAATTGATTACAGTGCCTACAACTGTGTTGCCATTGGACCTATGAACTCAGTTTGCCAATATTGTGATTTGATTGATTGATACCAGATTCCATACATTTTTTAATTAATATACGCAATAGAACATGGAATCTGAATTTACAAATAAGTGAAAAAATTTACAATCAGGCATTGATTTCCATTGAGGATATGTGCTTGATGATGTCAAACAAGCTATTATGTCAATTGGGGATGGCCGCGCCCAATCGCTCAATGCACGATGCTTTTCATCAACAGTTACAACGTGAAAAATCGTATGATCTTAATACTTTGAAAGAATCGATTCAAATAAATCTTCCACTATTGAACAAAGAACAGAAGTATTGATATTCTTATGTAAGTAATAAATGATGGAACTGGAGGGATTTACTTCTTGGACGCTCCTGGTGGTACAGAAAAAACTTCTTTTTTTTTTGATTACTTTAATATTGGTAACAATTCGCTCAAAAAAGGAAACTTTGCTTGTAGGCGGTCGAACAGCACATTCAGCTCTAAAACTGCCATTGAATGTGCAAAGCAATGAAACACTAACCTGCAACATTTCCAAAAATTCGGCAATGGCGAAGGTTTTGCAGCAATGTAAACTAATAGTGTGGGATGAATGCACGATGGCGCATAAAAATTAAAGTTTTAGATAGAACCTTAAAAGATCTACGGAACAACCAAAATCAATTTGGTGGCGCAATGATTTTATTATCAGGAGATTGTCGCCAAACATTGCCAGTGGTTCCACGTTCAACGCAAGCTGATGAGCTGAATGCATATTTAAAGTCCTCCAATTTGTGGAAACATGTCAAGGTATTACATTTGAGCAAGAATATGATAATATAAGCAAGATCAATCTGGAGACATATTCTCTAAACAACTCATTGATATTGGTAATGGCAAATTTCCTATAGATGTGCTGACTAGCTGCATCACCTTTCCTGAGAGTTTTTGTCAGTTAACGCAATCAAAAGCTGAACTCATTCAAAAAGTGTTTCCAAATGTTGCTCAAAATTACTTATTCCATGATTGGTTGAGCGAACGAGCTATACTGGCTGCCAAAAACACTGATGTAAATGAATTAAATTTCAAAATTCAAGATGACATTCCTGGCGAAATGAGGACATATAAATCAGTTGATACGACAACTATTGAAGATGATGTCGTGAACTATCCAACGGAATTTTTAAACTCACTTGATTTGCTAGGATTGCGGCCTCATAATCTTCAATTAAAGGTTGGATCTGTAGTTATAATGTTGCGAAATATTAACCAACCGCAACTTTGTAACGGCACACGATCAGCGATAAAAAAATTACTGAATAACGTAATAGAAGCAATCATACTGAAAGGAAAGTACAAAGGAGATGACGTTTTGATACCCCGCATCCCAATGATTCCGATTGACGTACCATTCGAGTTTGAACAACTACAGTTTCCAGTACGGCTTGCTTTCGCTATGACTACAAACAAATCCCAGGGGCAGTCATTAAGTTTTTGTGGTATTAATCTAGAAAACCCATGTTTCTCGCATGGTCAATTGTATGTTGCCTGTTCCCGTGTTGGAAAACCATCTGCTTTGTTTGTTTACGCGGCAGGTAATCAAACAAAAAATATCGTATACCATAAAGTACTACAATAAAAATTTAACTTAATTTAGAATAAGTAAAAATAAAATGAAATATAATAAGTAGGTATCATAATAAGAAATCAGAAATTTTAAGTGTTTTATAATTTTTATTTTTTGACATAATGTAATTGTTGACTTATCAACTTTCCTTTTTCTTTTTTTATCTTACTAACTGACCCGGTTTCCCGAATAGCAGAATAAGTATTAAGAAGTATATAAAAAAAAATTAAAGAATCGACTGTTAGGCGGTACGAAATTCGCCGGGTCAGCTAGTAATAAATAAAAATGAATCGCCAAATGTGTTGCTAACCGCAAAACTCAAGAACGATTCAACCAATCCGGCTAATTTTTGTTTTCCCTATTTTCTTTAAGGCACAAAGAAGGTTTTTATGGAGAGAAAAAACATAAAAATTGCGTGGAAATTAGTAAAAAAAAACACTTTTCTTTTCCCATACAAATCACAGAGTAAATTAAAACAACTGTACCCAGCTGTTAAACATTTGAGGTTAATCAAAACAAAACAAAGGCGCGTTAGGATTATTTTTGGTATGCATTCAAGTTGATTAGGCTGTTTGGATATTAACATATTCCGGCCAAAATAAAGATTTTGCGAATTTTTTAATCGTTGGATTGTTCCCTATTCACCAATCCTATCAAAGACTTTCCAGGCGCACATCCATCAATGTTGAATCTTGCCACTCCGGAAACATTTGGAAATATGTAACAAAAGATAGTGATATGGCTGTAATTGGAGTTGGTGCTGAGAATTCCATTAATGAAGTTACCAAATACCAAATGGGCCACTATGTTGCAATTTTGTGAATTTTTTCTTATTCATTAAAGATACCAAATTTCAGTTCATAGTAAATGGTCCAAGAGTATATTTTACAACACTGCAGCAAGTATATCTACAGCACAGCTATTCAACCACCATCTACAACCTTGACTAGTTTTCTTGATATGTATGTGTCAGAATTTTGCCCGAACACTCAAAAAAATTGCAACGACGGAAACAAGGTAAACCAGGTTACCCTAACGTATATTCCACTGATGCATCGAAGTCCATCAATGTTCAAGGCCCAACATCATTCCAACACTTACGAACTTGTTAATGGTTAATTGTGTGGCTCTTACAGAGAAGCCTGTCAGCCTTTGCAACTGTTAGAAAATGATTCACATCGGGATCAAACCTTAAATGATGCTGCAATTTCTTCAAAACCTCATCAAATGCCAACATTGTTTTCAATCATCCAACAAAAGGTGTCGTTTTAAATTTCATGCTTTTTTGGAACTGTCAACATATAATTATATAGACATGCTTCCCGTCAAAACTAATTGATTTATAGTTTAAATACAAAGATGATATGTGTGACGATATCTTATATCAAATGCGCAGTAGAAAAGGAAATCTACATTTACAATTCACAGAAGAAATGTACAACGAGGCATTGATAACAACTGAAAACATGTGCTTGATGATGTCAAATAAAGTATTATCTCAATCAGGCATGGCCGCGCCTAATCATCCAATGCACGACGCTTTTAATCAAGAGATGCAACGTGAAAAACTGTATGATCTCGATGTTTTAAGGGAATCAGTTCGAATAACAAACCGCTGTTGAACAAACAACAAAAGTATGTCTTTAATTCACTTATGGAAGTTGTAAATGATGAAATTGGAGGAATTTACTTTTTGTACGCTCCGGACAGTACAAGAAGGACTTTTTTGATTTCATTGATTTTAACAACGAACTCGCTCGCCCAGTGAAATTGCGCTGACACTTGGCTCATCTGGTATTGCAGCCACATTGTTGGAAGGCGATCGAACAGCTCATTCAGCACCAAAATTACCAAACAACGAAACTCTGACCTGCAACATTTCTAAGAACTCAGCAATGGAAAAAGTTTTGCAGCAATGCAAGTTGATGGTGTGGGATGAATGCACGATGGCACATAAAAAGCCTTTGGAGGCATTAGACAGAATTATGAAAGATCTGCGAAACAATCAAAACCGATGATTTTGTAAGCACGAGATTTTCATTACCAGTGATTCCACGGTCAACGCCAGTGGTCTTCCATTTTGTGGAAATACGATAAGATTAAATTTAAGCAAGAATTGCAAAATGATCGATCTGAAGAAATATTTTCTTAACAACTCATTAACATTGGTAATGGCAAAATCCCTGTGAATGTTTTAACTGGCTGCATTACATTTCCTGTAATTTTTTTTCAGTTTAGGTGTGCCCAATCGTCTTTCAAAATTACAGAGATCATTTTTGGTTGGGCTACCAAAATCACTGATGTAAATGAAATAAACTTCAAAATGAAAAATGAAATTGCCTGTGTATTAAGGACATACAAATCAGTTGATTGCACAACTAATCAAGATGATGTCGTCAACTACCCACCAACATTTTTTAACTCATTGGATTTGCCAGAATCACCACCCCAGAATCTTCAATTGAAAGTAGGATCGGTAGTCATAATGTTACGAAATATTAACCAATCGCGTCTTTGTAACGGCACACCGTTAGCAGTGAAAAATGTACGTAACAATGTGATCGAAGCAACCATTCTAAAAGGAAAATATAAGGGAGAAGATGTGTTGATACCCCGCATCCCAATGGTACCAACTGACGTAGCTGAACTTGCAAAAATCATTATAAGTAAAGGGTGATTTTTTTGCTGTTCTGTTTTTCAGTGTTTCTTTCTGATAGCCCACGTGCGACTTGTGCCATGTGTTAAGATTGAGCATGCTCACTTAGTATTGCCATTTTATGACGGAAGAACGTTCTTCCAAAAACATTTTAAAAAAAAATATTGAATTTCATTATCAAATCTTGTACTCTGTAAAATATGTTTTTCACGAAATTGGACTATTTTACAGTCGTAATAATCAATATACTGAGCAAGAAATATCAAGACATAGTGACCAAATTTTGCACTAATGTTACACTATTGAACATCAAGCCACCTAACTGCATGCGTAGAGTGCGTACAGAAGAAAATATTGCTGTTTATCCGCCGGTGTTGATGAATGATTGATTTGTCCATTCGTTGTCGCTCATATCAATTGGTGTTGTGTTCTTCCACTACGAAGATTTAACGCAAAGATCTTAATCTCAAACCTAACAAAATACTGCTCGCGCAGGAACTGAAGCAGAACCAGCTGTCCCAGCGTTGGATTGTCGGTGATTGGGCCTTAGAAAAACTGAAGGAAGATTCAGTTATCTATCGAAAAATTGTCTTTTGCAATGAAGCTTAGTTTTGGTTGAAAGGGTATGTTCATAAACAAAACTGTCCTGCTTGGCTCGATAAGCAACTTCAGGGAATGCAAGAGCTGCCAATGCCCCCGGTAAAACCTACAGTGTTGTAGTTTATGCTCCGGCGGTGTCATTGGCCTGTATTTTCTCAAAAATGGCGTTCATTTTCATTCAATGATTTCGAAAGCTTTTGTTTTGCCTAAAAAAGGTTAGCTGAACCTTGTCAACATGTGGTTCCAGTAAAACAGCGCTATATGCCACACAAGACGTAAATCGATGGTCCAGCTGAGAAATGATTTCGGTGGGCAATTTATCTCTCCTTTTGGACCCGTGAATTGGCCGGCTAGATCGTGTGATTTGAATATTTTATAGGGGACACGTCAAATCACTCGTCTATTCCAAAAAATCAGCGTCAATCGCAGTATTGGAAGACCATGTTTTTTAGCGAGATACCAGCCAACATGCTCGAACAAGTGACTCGAACAAGTGACATTGGGCTCTACCTATGGACCACTTAAAACGTAGTCACCATTTACATAAGGTAATCTTTAAAGGGCATATGACTTATATCGGTTTAGCAACTCTCATAAAAATTGCTTTTTCGTATAATGTTTTTACAATTAAAAACCAGAAGCTTAAAGAATCATTCATTCAGCGACGCATAAGTTTCAAAACATTTGAAGAGCAAGAAAATTGGGTGCCGTACGAGTTGAAGCCGAGAGGCCACTACTTCTAAGGCAAAAAAGATAAGGTTTCTTGTATCGCATTGTGACTGGAAATAAAGAGTGGATACGCATAAATCATGAGGTAAACTCGGTAAGGCATCAACACCATCGGAAAGGGAAATATCCATGGTTGTTCTGTATTGTATTGGAAGGATCAGCAGATTATTGATGTGCTTCAGCCGAGCATTAAAAAAAGCTGAAATGCGGTGACTTGTATCCCTTGTATGATACATAGCCTTGCTGAGCAGTACTTTCATTCTTGGGAAGATGTGAGAAAATGGATTGATTTTTGGATAGCTTCAAAGACGTGTTGTTTATTAGACGTGAAATTCATATGGACGGGAGAAGTATAGGGGCTACCGATGGGAAAGGATTTAAACAGCGAAAACTTATTCAAGTTCCTAATAATAGGTAGAAAGACATTAAATTTAATGACATACTGTCTTGGCGATTCAGCATCCATTATGCTTGAATTTTGTGTAATTTCGATCCCACAAGGCCGTGAATGAAGATCAACTTTTATAATTCGCCGTAAAATGTCATTCATAAGTGAGGTCCGATAGTTGACTTCTAACACTTTTTCACACAGTGACATCTTAGAGTGATGCCGAACGCCTCTCTATAGCAGGGATTCTGGACTCACTATGGTAATTATATTGAAAAATTAATGAATTTTACGAAAGGTAGATTTTATAGATCACCTATTTTCGTTATGAGTTTGCAAAGCAAAAATGCGTTCTGTGCTAAAAAGCTCCATGATTAAAATTGCCAAAGACTTGACATCTGTCGAAAAGATCAACCAATTGAATCCAGTTAATGACAGCAGTTAACAGCCAATACCCACACCATCTATTGGCTTACATCTTGATCTTAGCCAATCTCAAAATAAACCCGGGAGGGCCCTAAATGCCATCCTGAAATGTACCCAAAATTTCGTTTATCGAAGAATTTTCAACCAATAACTGGGTAGAAATTCAACCCGAATGTCCTGGCGTTGATGGCTATAGCTTTCTCAAGGGAAACACTGCAACGTTTTCCAATTAAAATAATGAAGTCAACGTTCTCACGGTACCAATCCAACAGATTAAACTAAAAAACAACATCTATGCAAGTCATTAAAATACAGACATGCAAAAAAAAAAACACATATGTCGCCAACATTAAATTTATTAAATAGACATGTTGACATGGAATCGCATATTCCACAGGCATGTGGGGCCTATTAAGTCTTGAGATAGAGAGATTAATAAAAAGTCGTATTTGGCTAACATGCTTTAAGCCTAATATACCTATTATTACGTTTTTATTTATTTTTATTTTATTTATTTTGCTGTTTTCACGCTTCAGAAATGTGTTACTTATTATTGGTTACCTTAGGAGCCTTAGAGCCTTCAGCATTGAAATTTTATTGTGACATTAATTACGGTTCACCTGCAAAACAAAAATGTTAAATAACCGCACAACAACGTTCCTTCAGCTAAATTACAACCTGTGAAACAACCCAAAAAACCAGGTACTTCGAGGACGTCCTCATAGTGTGCCCCACTCAGCCTCTGAAAGTCATTAAACACTTTTTAGCCCAACAAAATTGTACACTAAAGATATAGCTCAAGTGCCGTTTAGGAGTAATTTCTCCCATTATCCTGTCTATTGCCACGTGTCCTGAGGTGTTTTTCCCTTTGTTTGAATTATAACTCGGCATTTTACCTTCAAACAATTCTAACATTTCGGAAGCTGTGACACCACTCGTCCGGGTATACCCTCGATCGCCGCTTATAAATCAGGATTCTAATTTAAACTTTATCGTCCTCTCTTATTGCCTCACCGCCCTGGTTCACATTACCCTTATTTATTTATTTGATTTATTTTTCAGTATTTAATCAAGGTGACGAGGGAAGGTCCTGGTACATACTGCTAAAGGGATCCGTGGACGTTGTCATTCACGGCAAGGGAACGGTAGCTACTCTGAAGACTGGTGATGACTTTGGTAAACTTGCTTTGATAAACGACGCACCGAGGTGAGTTTGTATATATGTATGTATGTATATTTTTCTTTTGTTCTCAGTGTTGTCGTCCTGAAGGACGTTTTTGCTTACATATCAAACATTTAAACTCTCGCTCTGGGAGATTGCATAGAAAGTGGTTTGCTGTTAATATTTGTTATCTCTTGACATCGGCACGCTGTAATTGAAGTTACCCTGGCACATCATGTCCTATTACCCTTGACGTAATTAAATTTTAAAATAAAATGAGGAGGTGCATGTACCGAAGTTGTGGATGAGTCGAAGAGAATCGGAGCTGAAAGTAAATTGTAAATTAAAGTACTACTGAAATTTTAATTCATTTGTCTTCTTGTGGATGCCTTTTAGGGGAGCCATTTGGTGTAATGAATTACTCCCTAAATCACAATTCAAGTATGTCGTTTGTATATACATATTTAACTCATTGTAATCTGGACAATAAATAAATTGTCAAGTACGGTTATCAAGCCCTGGACACTTGATTTCAAATTTGAAAACCCTTATTTAACAATTTAATTGAGTTGCATTTTAACTCTTCGTTTCATCGCTTTTAATAACGCCAAAAAAAGTGTATTACTCTTGAACATATTGCGCAGTATACAATAAAGCTACTCCGATTACAGAGAACAATTTTATTAAAGCAATCTGTGCTGTTTTTTAGTTTAATATATTGTAAAATAACCATTACTAGTAGAGACTTTTATGAGGGTCTAGTTCTTATTTTATACATTTTAGAGAAATCTTTTCATAAGGTTATTGGTTCCCATACTTGCCGTCTATTATTTAACACGCCAGAGCATACGTAGTAAAAATATTTCATTCCACATCAATCCCTTGATTCCCTTCCAAACATCAACGTCATGGCAAATTGAATTTATCGAATGAAATCTCAATCCTGGTTGTATCCTTTTAAAGCCATTAAATGCCACAAGTGCAAATATCCAATATTTCGCAAATTGAAAGAAAATATTTATGGAATTTCGCTGCTGAAATTCATTTTACGTACAATACGTTACGAAGACCTCTTCGTCAGTGGCAGAGATAAAAAGCACTTTTCCACTCAATCGAAATCGTGGTCCGATTAATTGCTGGTTCAACCAATTAAACCAAATTAAATTCCCTGCCGTCCATTTGGAAAGGTATTCTGTACGCTTTTATAATTATATGCAAACTTACGGTAAGCGATTCATAAACGAGCAAAGGTCGGAACAGAACAGTCCTTAATGATTGATGCCGCCACTTCGAATCCCCGTAGTCTTTTCATGCCAACCTGATTGCTATTCAAAGTGTTCATCTCAGTTAAGGTTAACGAGCTACAATTTGCTGTTTTTTTAGCTTCAATTATAATTTTTCAATGTTTATTTTTCAAGTTACCTTACTTTTCAAATAATCACATCAGTAAGATGATTGGTTCGATCAAACTTCGGGTTAATTTGGTCCATAGTCAACTTTTGAGTTCTCTGCCAGCTGTCATGCATCACAATTCGTTCTCAGAAAAAGCGGTAGATTAAAGCCTGTAAAAAGCAATATGGGTCCCAGCTGGGAGGCTATACAGTTAAGATTTCTGTTATTATGGGATGGACTTGTTCTTAGGAAAGACTGTCTTCTGACTAGTTCATTTTCATATTGACAATATCTTCTTCTCGCGCAAAATCAATTTAAAGCAGCTTTACCTACAAACCTTTAGAAATATCGAAATCTACGTCTACATGCTTTTGGAGTGTGTGGATAATGGTACAAATTCCAAGAAAAAAATCGGCGCTGAAAGCATTATCTTACGAGGGTGGACCGATAAGTACTTAGCCTACAAAAGAAAAACAAAAATTTTGGAGAAATGGCGATTTATTTTTCAATAAAGTCTCCTTTTAGCTCGATACACTTGACCCAGCGATGCTCCAACTTCTTTAACCCGTCTGAAAAATACGTTTTCTCTAGGTCTGCAAAGTAGGCCTCCGGGGTGGCGATGACCTCCTCATTCGACTAAAATTTCTGCCCGGCGAGTGAGTTTTTCAAGTTTGGGAACAAAAAGAAGTCGCACGGGGCCAAATCTGGAGAATACGGTGGATGGGGCAGCAGTTCGTAGCCCAATTCGACCAACTTGGCCGTGGCGAGGACAGAGGTGTGAGCCGGTGCGTTATCATGGTGGAAGAGCAGTACGCCGGCGTCGAATCGGCCCAATAATTTGGCACAGTACAGCCCTGTGACCGTTTTGCCTTCTCCAGGTAGTCGATGTGGATCACACCTTGTGAATCCCAGAAAACGGTGGCCATTACCTTTCCGGCCGATGGGACAGTGTTCACCTTCTTCGAAGCACATTCGCCGGGTGAAGTCCACTGTTTCAGTGCCTCTGGTGTGTACCAGTAGATCCATGTTTCGTCGACTGTCACGAAACGACGCAGAAACTCCTTCGGATTGCGCTTAAACAGCGTCAAACACTGCTCTGAAGTGGTCTCACGGTTGCGCTTGTTGTCCGGAGTGAGCAAACGCGGCACCCATCGCGCCGACAGCTTTCTCATACCCAAAATTTCATGCAGGATATGACCCACGCGATCTTTTGAAATGCCTACTGTCTCGCTATCTCGCACGAGAAATACGAGATCTTGGATTTTTGTCACGTTATCCTCCGTGGTAGCCGTTTTCGGGGCACCTGGACGTGCCTCATCAAAATCCGACGTGCGACCACGTTGAAACTCGTTAAACCAATTTTTGATGGTCGCCATCGAAGGGGAAGAGTCACCGTTCACAGCATCCAAACGCTCTTTGATTTCGCTGCGCGATTTCCCTTCCAAAAACAAGAATCGAATCACCGACCGATATTGCTCTTTTTCCATTTTTCTAAAATCCGCGGACACTCCCGCTTCCACACGCGGTCAAAACAAAACTACGAGTCCGATCCGGCTGAAATTTCGACAGTAGCCGTATTACACGATAGTAAGTTGCTCTTGCGATACTGGCTCCATCTGGCGATGGGGCTAAGTACTTATCGGACCATCCTCGTACTTTGATATTCTGTGTTCGTATGCCTCTATTGGTGCTTATCTTCTTTAACGTTTAAGAACATTACAAAGCTCAGTTCCTAAATCTCTAAGAGCACGTCTAACCACACATTCAAAAGCGGCAACAATAATAATAATAATAAATAAACAATACACAGTATCTGTAACCGCATTAAGACATCTCCACTCCTCTAAGTGTCGTCGTCCACAATAGCCAACATGTGCCGACCATGGATTTGCTCCATTCCAATTGCTCTCAACTTTATTACTCTTCCCCGACACGGACATGCACTCCTCCCATAGTACATCCAACTCAACCGGCTTAACAGTTAACCACCATAAAGCAAATATCTTTATAATAATAAAGATAACCATATTAAAATACAACAAAACAAAAAACTAGTAATATTGTATTATGTAGAATATGTATAATACTAAAATAAAATAGAAAGAAAAAAAGGAAAAACTAATAACGTTTTATAGAGCTGCCACGATAGTACTAAAAGAAAATAACTGTCATCTATTACGAGTGGATAAGGAGCACTTTAATCGCATCCTACGGGATGTCGAAGCTAATACACTAAGGTTACAGGAGCACGGCAAGGACGTTCTCGTATTGGAGAGGGTAGCTAAGCAACGAGGACAGCATTCAGCATTTAAGTATGTTTCTTATTTTCACATTTCTATGGCTTGTGTACTTAATTGTTAAATGTATATACATATATATATGTATATTTTATGTTTTTGTGCTTATGCATGCATTCCATTATGCTTAGTCTATAATTTTAAGTTGTAGATAAAACGCTTTTTTAATCGTTATATTATGGTTTATCGGTGTTAAGGGAGGGAAACTTGTGTAATTACTATTATTATCGTAAAGAAGAGTAACTGACACTAAATAGCCCTTAATAAAAAGCATTTAATCAACTTGAGTCTAAACGGGAGTTTATCTTTTTTTAACACAGTGTCTTCGGGAGAAAATGGGTTATAAACCTCCACCTCTTTTTCCCGAATGCATATTAGACTACACCAGCATTCATTTCATTATTCACTCTTTCATTATTTATTATTTCATTATTAACCAAGGTGCATATTGTATTTCCAAAAAAATTATAAAATGTTCATGAAATTCTTATACATCGTTGAGTGACTACTTCTGAATCGTCCTCAGCGGCGTAAGCTGCTCATTCCTGGACCGGAAAACGAGCTAGGAGGCCATAAGTTCGGAGTAATGTGGTCATGAATATTTTCAGTCTTCCAATCCTGGGACGCCACGGCTTTATATGAAGGAGCAGAGTCCGACTAGGATATGTACGGTCTGTCCCCACGTACAGTATCAATCCAGGGTTTCGAAACATCGATGTAGGCAGCAGCATTAACCCGAAATACTTGAGGTGACATATCATGTCCTTCGTTGCTCACAACTCCTAAAAACATGATAGCAGCTTAAAATTTCGTGTACATAACGCAGGGAACCTCTGTAAAATCTGAACGTAGCCATTTATCATAATCGTTTTTTGGTCTTGATCAACATTTTACGTCAGAGAAAAACTACAACATTTGAGAGTGCTTATTACACTCATAGTTTTCTATTCCCAAGCTTGTGCTGATTCAAACTCTCCTCTGCGCATAAGGTGAGATATTTAGTAAAGGTATTCGCGGACAAGTCGACGGATTAGACCCTCCTCAACAACTTTTGAGGCGATCAATGAATAATTTCTATTTCTGCGAAAAATTTCTTGTTTTTTCTTCGAGTCATGCGTCTTCGATCAGAATAGGTAGTAATGGGGCCATGTCTGAAGAATATCGCGTATGGTTAAGAAGCCCCACTTTTGTGTTTTTTTTTTTGTGTTTCAGAATTCCTGTTATGGTTTCACCTGGTTGCAGCAACAACAACATATACTATGCTGACCTGGTCGCACCAAATACACTGTATGAGCTTCAAATCATGGATGTTTGACTTAGGGTTTGATGTTGAACAATACCCGCGGCGCTCCCATGATTTCGACACTATGGATTCTTTTTTTTTTTCTGTTGGAGCACTCAGACACAAATACCGGACCATTGTACTACCAGACAGATGCCTTTTTTATTGTTTTTGTTTTCCGAAAAAAGGTGAGGAGGGGCTTCAGTGATGTCGACCTAAGAGATTCGGCACCCACCACGTGTCATCCTCCTCGCAACATGCAGCACAGGTAGGCACCTCACTGATGCCAAGCACGTAGAGATGCTTGGCAAAAGTGTAATGGCCCGTAATGACGCCCCTAAGCCTTCTGCAATAATTTCTCCTTAAGGATAAGAAGAATGTTGCGGGCTTCCTGCAGACCTCAGGGCGTACGCGCTTAGTCATCCTGGATATTCCCTCCATCTACGACTGTGTGCATTAAAGACCCAATCCAGACCCAGATTTGACCGTGGAAGCAGGCCTAAGGCGAGTTCATGTCCTGAGAAACTCTCCTCTGAGCCCCTTCTAGCGAGCTCATCGCAGGTCTCATTTCTTGGGATCCCAGAGTGACCTGAGGCCCATACAAGCTTTAGTGAATTTAGTCTTCCGACTTTGCTCAAAAGGTCTTGAGTTCATGCACTAATTTGGAGTTGGATAGAGGGTCGGATACAGCTTTAAGTGCAGCTTGGCTGTCACTGCAGACGCACATGCTTTTCCATCCCACCTGTGCTTCACAACATAGAGCATGGCCATTAGGATTGCTCTCTGATTTTCGTAACGAGAAGTGCAGTCGAATGTTTTTGCGCTTAAAGAAAACTCCAGCACCGGACCCCTGCCCAATCCTGGAGCCATCTGTGAAAATGCAAAGACAGTCCATTCCAAGTTCAGTATCTGGCCAAAGCCAGTCTCGGCGCCATGGAAATGTGACTGTGAAGTTACAGCGCAGTGAAAATGCAAAGACAGTTCATTCCAAGTTCAGTATCTGGCCAAAGCCAGTCTCGGCGCCATGGAAATGTGACTGTGAAGTTACAGCGCAGTAGGATGGCATGTTTCATTGCGTCGGGAGGCAGATTCGTGAGACAGGGATCGTAGGATATTTCTCGCGCAAGTACAGTGTCACACCAATGCGAGTTGTACCAAAGATCATTTCTCTTGAGACAAGACATGGCTTTCAGTGCACACCCTCTGATATATATGTCAAGGGATGGAAGATTCATCATAGCATCTAGAGCAACTCCCTGTGTGTTGGGGAAAGCCCCCGTGCAACTGAGACATACCGCTCTTTGGAGTTGGGTGAATGAACCCACAGCGTGTTTGCGTGTTAGCCTGTTCCACCAAACAACCGATGCATATGAGATTATCGGTCTTATCATTGCCGTGTAGATCCAAAGGACTCTTTTCGGCGACAGGCCCCATGTTTTGCCAAAAAGCTGACAGCGCTTTGGTAGTTTTTGACTCAACATGCTTTGATCAAAGAAACTTACTATGTAAGATGACTCCAGGTACTTAGGATATCGCGATGGGAATGCCTTTTAGCACCAGCTGAGTAATGCCAGTGTTTTTATTCCTTCTCGTGAAGAGAACGACATCAGTCTTAGGAGGATTAACCGACAGCCCATTACTCGTGCACCAATCCTGGATCACATTTAGCGCCGCCTGTGCTTTGAGACAGACAGTCGATAAACATGCGCCGCCAGAGAGGACAGCAACATCATCCGCATAGGCCTGGGCATAGATTCCAGAAGTATTGAGAGCATCAAGCAGGGAGTCGACCGCCATGCATAATAACAGCGGAGACAAGACGCCACCTTGCGGGCAGCCCCTGTTTACTCCAGACTTGACACATTGTTCGAGGCCTGCATCAGCGATCAATGTCCTGTGCACAAGCATTGCTTCGATTCACAAAACCAGTGCTTCACCTTCGCCATGCCATCTAGCGTGTTACACTTGCTGTCAAAAGTAGCGTTATCAAAAGCTTCCTCAATTTCGATGAAAATGCCTAGTACGTACTCTTCCCTCTTCTGGCTTCACAGTACTCTACGAGTTCAGAACCCGCCTTCTGTGGCGGGGGAAATACCGAGTCGTAGAGGAAGTAAGCAGACGCCACGACGAAGATCTTCTCCACAGAATTGAACAGAATTGACCAAGTTTGGTTGCCGATAGCGTGTTCGCTCTTATGGTCAGTATTTGTCACACAACCAGGACGGGGTGCAGATGGTTTATGTCGACACTACTCTCGTACACTACTCTCCGGGTGTGGTTGTTCTAGATAGGAATCGAGAAATTCGACTGAATTTGTCGCATTTGTTGCCATCCTGCTGAAACCAGAGATCGCCCAGACCCAGTTTATTCAGTTTTGGGATAAAAATAGTCGGACTCCATTCACTGTAACTACCTGAGGAGCCTAATCTTCATAAAAGTACAGGTCAACCCACAATCCTACGCCTAATCACGCAGTGATTTTACGTGACTCTCTAGTTGGTTTTCCCGTCCCCAAATACATACAAATAATTTGTTTATTTATGTAACCATCAATCAGAAAATGTGATTCATCGTAAAGAATCAAATTTGATGACAAGTCATTTTGGGAATTCAACATCCATTTAATGAATCGTTGGCGTCGTAGATTGTCCAACTGCTTCAGTTGTTATATAATTTGGATTTTACAAGTATAGGACCATAAATGAAATTGAGGTGCCCGCCTGGTTTTGCTCACAACCGTAATGTTTTAGCGAATATAAGTTGTACGAGCATGTTGATGTGAGCTGTTTCGCAATACCGAATAAGTTACTTCAAAACGGTTTACCATTACACGATTTCTCTTTACTACGGTGATTACATTAACGAATTTTTCATAATAAATATAAATATCAAAAAATGCGTAGTTGTATAGCCAATGACTCAACGACTAAAAGTGCCAAAGGGTGTAACTGACACCTGTCAAAAAGTTTGCACATATTAAATTCAATAAATGACAGTAACTGACAGATAAAATTCGCATCATCTGCAAGCCCGCTCTTTAGAATTGCTGTGTTATCATAAGGTTAAATCAAATTGATGTGGTTTCAAAAACATATGTTACACTCGGACTATTCATTGTATTTTAATCTGGATTCATAAACTTTTCTTGAATCACCATATCGAATAATAATTTATATTTTGTATAAAGAGAGCTTCGCATGATTGGAGATATTAGTATACTGTCTCTTCCTTCATCTTCTCTCTACATCTACAAAAACTTAAAACAATAAACAATCAATATCGTCGGTTTACCAAAATAACTCTAAAGATACGCATTACTAAGAAGGCATGTAACATTTTTAGCTCTACATCACTGAAGCCTGTCCTCACTTTTCTTCGGACAACGGGGAAAATACAATAAAGACAAGGTGTCTGTCTGGTAGAACAATGGACCAGTATTTGTGTCTGAGTGCTCCAACAGATAGTAGAAGCCGTGGATTTTCGAATCCATTTCATGCGACAGGATCTTCTGCTTAATATTCGTAGCTTCCGAGGACCTCACAATGCGTGAAGGCCGGATTGAAACAACTAAAAACAATTTTTTTTTCGCGACAAAAGCTCAAAAGTGGCGGGTTGACTAATGGGTTACTTGAAAAGACTTTAAGTAGTACTTTACTTAAAATATGTAGTTGTGGTAAGAATTGTATCAATATTTATGACTAGACTAGATAAACTTCGGGCGATTTTAGTGATTTCGATTCTGATTTAGTCTTTTTGACTCTCTGTCGATGAAAGAGGGTGTGCGAATGACACCCACTCCGAAGCTGTAAGCAATATAAGGTTTGTTTCGATTATATCTGTCTTTTTGGGGCTTTGTTCTATGGTCAAAGAGGATACATTTATATTTATTTCTTTTGATGTATAGCCTGACAGTTATCCAGATAAGGCATCTCGTTAAGAGCTAAGTAATATTGAGATTTGCTGGTTGTAAAAACGTAGAACTCTAGCCATTTCACAGACGTCCAGCCACCCACGAGGCTGTAACTATTACTGACGAAAATAATGGTCCTATAAACCAGGAAAGGGCTTCTTTTACCGTCGTGGGGTTTGCTAAAAATGCTCAGATTCATCCCTTTATCTCTTTTAACAATAAATATATTTGCGTTCTTTTATTGAGAAAAGGCATGTTCTAGACGCAACCGTCCAGAATGTACCATGAGCGCACTTTACCTACGAGTGAACTATCAAGGGTGGACTAAAACGACGACTTAACGATGTAAAGTCAATAGCCATCTCATAAGCTGAAGGTATGACCCTGTAAGCCCCCGCCTACTGCAATGTTTGACATCCAAAGTTTACATCTACTACGTAAAGTGCATAAGTATTTCTGAATAGAGCACCTTTTGAATAAAAATTATTATTCAGTGGTGCTGAAATTTCTCTTTTCCATGCTAGAAGCGTAGCAATTTTCCACTTACCAAACGAAGAACAAAGAAGCTTCCGCAGATACACCAAATAAAAAAGTGTATATGAGCGCAAAGGATGATTTAAAAGGAAAACAAAACTCAAAAGCACTGAATTCCTTTCGCAAAAACCAATAATTTCCAGCGTGATTTGAATAAAAACCACTCGAACTGTGTCTTTAAAGTCCTTCTACATTAAAGGACTGAATTCATGGAGTAGAGTATTTAGAAGAGAAAACAGACAAACCTCAAAGGCAGTGCCTTTGCCTCAACTTCAACTGGCGACCCGTTTATTCGTTTTCACTCTGCAAAATAGAAATTATGAAAAGCGCAGGAGGTATTCGATGTACTTCATCCTACGCTGAATGTCCTTCTCCGCGCGAATGAAATTTCAATTTATATAAATAACAAAGTAGGAGAAGTAATTCAAGCACAAAATTGCTTTCCAGATTCGAGGGCATTTGTAGTGCGTCTTGGTTTATCAAGACCCGCTCTGCATACTTCGACGTATTGTAGTTAATTACAATTAGGAAACCCAATCGAGTGACATCTGTGATGTGAACACTGGTTCAACCCTGTGATCTGTGAGATGTGTAATTTGTGCGCCCAGGCAACCCTTAATTAAGTTTTATCTATGCCAACCTTGCTCCAGAAATAACTCGAAAACACTTTTAGTACAATATTTACTGTACATTTTCAGGAGCAAGGACAATGAAAATCAAAGCCACCACGCGTCTATGTCGTAAAATGATATGTTAATGTAAAAATCCTTTCGCATGACGACAGAAAGTTGTTGTATTTGTTGCTATTTTGGTATTCTGTCAGCGCAGACATTTTGTTAAGACCGAAACCAAGTGGAGCATTAAATTGTTCGACTAAGGATAATTTACTGAAAGGATGCGGCTATTTACAATATTATTGTTTTCTGTCTTGTGTTTTCTTTTGTTATTAACATAATTAGCCATTTATGTAAACAATTGAAGTGTAATATTTATGGAATGATTATTGAGTAATTACTTATCGTTGCAGGTACACAGTAATGTCGGGCACGCCCTCAAAAATGCTGGAGCATTTGCTGGAGACGCGTTTGGGTGGTCAGGTGGGCGGCATCGATCCATTCCTGGACGACTTCCTGCTGACGCATATTGTTTTTATGCCTGTGGTCCAATTAGTAGACGAACTAATGAATTAATATCCTTTTCAAAATGCCATATAAAATCATTTAGGTATTTAAAATACATTTTATGGATTTTCATCCATTTAGGACGATAAACATTTTTTTCAGATGCATTATTTTATTTTTGACTCTTACATTCAATTAAATGAATCGAGTATTTGTTGGATTAGCAATTTATTAATTTATTTTAACTTCTGCGGTTTCCCTATAAATTCGATTATTGTCTTAGCGTTGGTTAATTTTTCGATCCTAATCAATGTTGATTAATGACTCCGATGAATGTATTTCTTAACGCCTTAAATAGGTTCTCGTTATTTTTTTGTGAAAATTACAATTTAGAGTAGTCATAAAAAAGTATCTCATTCAAGGTATTGTCCATCGCTAGCCATTATTTTTTCCTATCTATTTGGCAGCATGTGAATTCCACGTTCGAAATACAAGACGTCTTTTGGGGCTATCCCAGAATCGGCATATGTTTTAGCATTTTCATAAGAGTGATAAGAGCGAGACCGTGGGGTAGGACTACCCATTTAAGCGCCTCCAAATAGGTTTTCACAGGTTTCTCAACATTGCGTTGTAATCTATCAAAATCACCTATCAAAATCATTTATCAAAATCACCTTGTCGCGCCTCAGTAGTTACTGTTTTTCCTTTAGCGCCAATTGCTGTTAATAGCGATCTCTCGTTTTGATTTTTTTTAGCTTGATTAGCTCAACTGATCCCACCGAATGTAGTGCAAAAACTTTGAATCACGGATATTTGTCTTTGCCAAAGATTTTGATGTCTGGCCGGGCTTACAGTACGCCTTACCATTTTTCAGTGCCAGTTACCATTCGACGCAAAAAACCTTGCCTTTGTTGCCGTTGAAGCAGTACACACAAGTGAATAAATGCCATTCGATGCCTTTTGAATTCAGCTAGTATAGCACCCAATGTCTTTGAATCTTAATCATTCCTAAGGTTTATGATTTTTAAAGCGTTTGGTTTTTAATTATTAAAACAGACAAAAGAAGATGCAAAAATGTATAAGATTTTCATTTAAATTACTAAACCAATATTTGCCATTTACTTCTCAAAGATCATTTTGTCTAAACATTGATCACGAAATCGTTTCAAGTGATCACTACGAAAAGTAGAATATTGTTCTCCAAGGCAGCTGGCTTATCAGACGAATAAATTGACGTATCTCAATAAAACACAGTCAAATCACATGACTTGGCCGGCCAATTCACCTGTCTAAAACGAACTAATTTCTCAATAAATTCGCGTACTGTATATACTATGCTATATATTATATAGCGCCATCTTGCTGGCAACACATGTCGTAGCGAGTGCCGTTGATGGTAACGTTGTTGTCACGGTCATCCTTGAAAAAATACGGCCATTTATTTCGGCGGGCCAGTAACATAAAGTGCATCTTTCCGAATGCATTGGCAGCTCTTTTTATTGCTTGAGTTTGCTCATCGGACCAAATACGGTATGTTTATCAACATACCCATGCATCCAGAAAGGAGCTTCGTCGTTAAGCCCCACTCACCGAAAATTCATTTGGCTTCAGTTCTGGCAGGAGTAAATAACACAATCCCAAATGCTGCAAGCCGCAACGAATTTACAGATCAAGGTATTCACTAACACTGATGGATATGGATGTAATATTTTTCTCTATACCCACTCTACGCTTACGGATATATAGCTTAATGCAATTTGGTCACCATGGCTTGCTCAGTAAATCGACTATGAAGACTGTGAAGTTATCGAAGTGCGCGAAAAATCATTTTTTGCAGAGCACGAATTATTAAAATAATAAAATTTAATAATTAGTAAGCTTTGTTCAAGTGTAAATCCCTCCATGATGACATGACAATTCTAGTTGAGCTTGATTGACTTTGACACATTCCAGAAGTCATACATGAGGTGTCTAGAATAGAACACAAGGAAATCGAAGAACAAAAAAAATCACCCTTGTCAGTTAGCATCTGACATGAGTCTTTTTGATCCTCATCCTATTCTACAATACATATATCCAAAATGTTCTTTATCTCTGCATGACGTCTCCGACAGAGCATGCATAAGTCTCAACAGTAATTCTGTGGCTTCAACAGATTTTTTTCAAATAAAATAGTACGAAACTCGATATGCTTAAAAATATAATAATAAAAAATAGAATTTTTTTTTACATTTATGGGGACTAAAATACACTGAAGTTTACGCTTGCCTATAGTACATTCTTGTGGATGCGTCATCATTCTCAACATACATACGGTAACGTCACGCCAATTCACAATGATCCTGTGAAGCGAATTTTATCTTCAAGAAAATGATTGCAACACGCAGAGCTCCGCATAAATACCATTTAATTGAGAAATCAGTAACCATCGGTTACTATAGGCTCTGAGGGCATACGAAAATATGACTTCTCATATTTTATATTTTAATTTCCAGATGATGTTGTATGTTAAACAGAATTCAAGGGTCATCACATTCTAGGCGATGCGTACATTCAACACAGGCTGACACAAGCAAGATCGAAAAAGAAGATCTTTAATTAAAATTTTCCTCAAAGTTGATTAACATAACACCATTTTCTGTATATAAGCGAATCGACCAACGGCCAGCTTAAGAGCAATTGCTACTGCCTTGCGAACCAATGTCCACCGTAAAAAAAAATATAGGTTCTGCAGCAAATTCAGATGAAGGTAAACGACATACCAACGGCAGCCTTAATATTTCCTCTGTATTAATTGTTTCTGGAAAAGAACTGACTAATGGGCAAATAAACGTCTGAAAGACACCTTGTATAACCATGCCTAGCTGCCTCGACAAGTTAAATTGTTGACGCCGAAGACACAGTGCCCAGTCCGGAAAATGTCAGTCATCATATATGAGTATACAAGATTTTTCAATTGCAGCGTAACATAGGAAAATATTTTTTATTTAATTTTTTTTATTGCCGGAAAAAATTGTAGTTAAGATTTATTGAATTCAATTTTCAATATAACCACCTTAAATTCGCGGACTAGTTCAAGTTTTCGAGTTTCAATATTGCCATATTATTTGTTTTAAACCTGCTCTCCAATAACGCCCATATGTCGATGTCCATCGAGCTGAAGTCAGGTGAGAACGAAGGCCAGTCTGTCGTTTAAATTATGTCTGGAACCTTCTTTCGAAGTCAAGCCTGCAATGTCCTGGCTTTGAGAAGGAGTGCGGAGTTCTGCTGGAAATGTTTGGCCGCCGACGATTTGACACAACTTCTTGATTAACTCCGGTGTAAATTTTCGCTCTCGCCGGCCTAAAAACGAGCGGAGTGGATCCAGTCTCGGTTACTCCGTCGACAAATGCCCGTAACTGATCCAAATTCAGCGTTCAGACAACCAAACCCCATTTACTATTTATTTATTTTCCAACTGCTGCACAGTGAACCCCTTCCCGTGTGTGAACAAACAATTTTTCAAGTCGCCGAGAACGAGTCGCTGCGTCAACACGTAAGATCTTGAACGTTTTGTATTTTGAAAGGCTTGACCATCAGCTATTCCGTAAAATGTGATGCATATTTACGGCAGACACACCTTATTCTTTTGCCATTGCGTTTCCGCTGGATTTCGCTTCAATTTGCTTCCCACCTTTTTCACGTTCTCGGCTGATGTTGTAGTCGTTCGACGTACACCATCGTAATTTTTGTTTACTGTGCCGGTATCTAATATCGCTTTGTGCTTCTGTACGAAGACATGATTCACGTATAGATGCCGCAACTCACGAACTATGGTGGCAATCGATTTTTTGCCAATTAAAGTGCAACCTGTTATATCTTAAGAGGTTACTTGAGTTTGACAGTCAATTGGATGACAAATAAATGCCGAAGAGCGTTTGGCATTTCGATTTGCAAAGATGCATCCGTCTTAAGTTGATACACTTTTAATTACACTAATTAAATTTTTTGCAAGAAGTCCTCTGTGGTGTGTCTTCATCAAGTATTTTAACTCACTCTCTGGAAGATATTTGGAAGATATTCCATTGCATCCGAGTTATCCGTATAAGTTATATTCAATATCTTCAAATTTAAAACCTCTGGTTTTCGAATTACTCATTTTTGGGGAGATTACTGCCTGAGCTTACGTTCGCACATTCGTAAATTCATACATACATATGTATGTACGTTCTTGGCTTCGTCTCATATAATATATTCAACAAGGACCACTTGTATTCAACGCGTTATTGTATATTAAGTAGCTGATCAGGCTTTAATCAATTTTGATGCGGTCGTTTTTTTTTTTTTGTGACGAAACTAGAAGAAAACGGAATAATTTGAATTTGTGTCTGGTTTCGTGTATCTAGCAATTAAATTAAAATGAGAACTCCACACAAGTATGATACCTTAACTACAGCCTGTCACTACAAATATAGAATACTCATTACCATGATTAAACTAACCACTTGTGAGAAATTTCGGCAAATCTAAAAATCAAGCATTCATTCTAGGATGCATCGATAGGACTGACGATTAGGAGTAAGTACACTGGTCTTCAGTCTGTTAGTGTACCAAATAATAAGTTGTTAGTATACTCTAAAGTAATTTTTTCATCAGCTTCCTTTTCTTCCTTCATCTTCGTTCCTTTTGATATTTCGCAGCACAAAAAACTTGTTAATTCGTTATCATTATCGAAATCCATACTACCAAGATATGCCTCTTGGAAATTGATCGCTTTCTTAGTGCGTTTGCTTGACTCGTTTTTTAAAACTCGCAATAGTTCAAAGGTTAGCCGATCTTATTTTATGACATTACGATGTCGATGTTATGTTAGTTCCAGTTTCTAATGCTTTTACATTCTTGAGATTTACACTTGTTTGTAAACCATCTTACTTTAACCTGGACCAAACAGAGCAACTCTTCAGCCACTCTCTCGTCGTTAGGTATAGATGCGCGGGCCTGGCGAGCAATTTATGCTCCGCCGGTGCTTCTGTTATTCTTCTTGCAACCTCGGCTCTCCCCAGTCGAGCTTGCTTATTTCTTCCTAGTGCGTCCATTATTTCTCCCACTATTCGTCTAATAAGCATAGCTGGAGGAACGTGCTATTCAATGCGGCATGTACAGTAGAAGATTGCCTCACGTAGTCCTTCTGATTCGGACACACTAAGCAATTACTTAGTGTACTTACTTAGGTATTTGTTGTATCATGACCAAATCGGTATAGATGTTTGCGATTATTCCCGCGGCCAGAGAAGAACTGCGATTTTACCAAACATCAAATGATGGAACTGGAATGGGAGTCCATTTGCCCTCAGAGGAGTGGAATAATACTCTATTCTATATGCTAAGTGTGCCAACTTTAGTTGACATGAAAAGTCTACTTCAATAAACTCTTCTCGTCTTGTCCACGAAGATTCATTCCAGCAATAACAAATGCGTTTCATTCGATAACATCTGATCACCGGTTATTGTCCTTAAAAGCCGGTATACTGATGATAGTAGGTTGCTTTTCTTCTCTCCAAACTGGCGGCTTCATTCGATAACATTCGATCACCGGTTATTGTCCTTAAAAGCCGGTATACTGATGATAGTAGGTTGCTTTTCTTCTCTCCAAACTGGTAAAGCGTATAGAAGAGCAGAGCCGACGACTATAGTGGCCGCTTTTTTGGGCACGTAGTCCGCTTTTGTTCCATAGAAGGGGACCCAGAACAGAACCTTAAGGTACCCCGCGGAGACTTACCAATATTTAACTCCTTCTACTGTGCTATGTCTTACCTTCCTGTTTTTATCCCTGCGAGCAATGTCCTTATTTACATCACTTTGGGTGACAAACACTTGATCATGCGTATAAGTTACAATTTCACAACCTTGGTCATGTAAGGTGTGTTATTCAGCGCTAATTGTACCTAGATTCAGCCATAAGTCAAGCAGCCACCTTAAACTATCTAACAACTTGAGGTCACTACTAGTGAACTTAACCATCGTAATCAAATCAATAAAAAATCATGGATATTTGTCAAATTAGTCTGAAAAGCAATATCGTTTATCGTGAAGTTCTTAAACATTAACTGGAATTTCTGAACTTATTTTTGAATATTCGGTTTTGCCGAACTATTAGAAGGTTGATGGCATTGAGGCTTACAAATTCAATCTGAAAGCTCAAATTCGTTGCAAAAATCTTTAAATAAAATTAGAAGTATTAGTCGTCCTGCTCGACTCCCCTCTAAATCCTCGTAAATCTTTCTATAAATACATCGTCACATTATTGGTTCGTAGACGGTCAACTTCTAAGCTTCTCTCAAACACGTACGAGTAATTTATCTATATTTTATTTTCCTCTCCTAAACACGTCGGACCATGCGATCGATAATTCGCTACTCTCTAGTGGGCAGTAAACCATACGTTAAGGCATGCTGGCTGTGAAGTGGTAAAAGTGAACTCCAATTAATTTTCTTACGTGCCTAGTGAGATATTTTGATAACAACCGATCTAAGCACCTTTCATATATGAACTGAGATTCTTCTTGGAAAAACGAATGGATGATGGTGCTCGTCTTTAATTCTTGCATATGAAACTCAAAAACCAACATTATCATGACTGAGTGTACAATTTAAATGAGAGACCATCCCTATAAATCACTCAAGAGCAGGTGATGAAGCCACATTTTTCATTGGCTTTTCTTAATCCAACTGAAATCGTAGGATGCGCAGCCAGAAAATAAAAAATATCTTACCAAGGCATAAGTGTACTTCCTTTTTTATGGAAAGACTATCTATATTCGTACCATCAAGCCCCAGATTCTAAGAAAGAAGCGAATACATCTATAATACAGCAGAACCTCCTAATCATAGCCATCTCATCTAGAAGCAGCTGATTTCTGACGTGCTTTCTGGTATATGAAGTCATTTGAGATTCTCAGAATCCAAGAAAAGCATCCACCCCCGGAAAGGCCAACTTGGTACATACATATGTACATATGTATATCGAAAGCATGTCTGGTGGATTCAGCTACAAATTTAAAATACTTTTCTATGAACTCAGAGATTTGTACCACGAATCGAATGATATTTTAAAAGTTATTTCGCTATTTCCGTAAAATCTCGCAAGACTGAGTGGGAGGATTAAAACGCACATGCCCTGAAACGTTTCAAGACTAGCTCGGAAGAAATTCTGGCAAAACCAGTTTCGAATGTGCTTTTTTATTTCTGTTATCATTGGGAACAGCCGTTCGTGAACATTAGTCTTGTCTACCACCTGCCATCAGAGGACTTACTCGAAAATCAATTCACTGAATTCAGTGCTTTTTAAATGATGCCTTCACATGCGTGATATAGAATGCGAGTTGAGTCCTTCGGTTACTACTTTCCAGAGAAGGTGATAAAAGCAAAGCAATTGCTTCCAAAAAGTCATTGAATTAAATTTTATAATACTCGCTCAAGACACTGAATCATTTCAGCACCTTCGTAATTCGCGTACCACCCCCGTACTCGTAAAGGCATCCGAACCTAAGCCATCAACTTGAAAAATCTCTTACAATCAAATAACGTCAAGCAGAAAAATGTATTATATATCCTTATTCTCCCTCGCAGATGGAGAATGTTAAATTTGATTTCTCGAGAGGAGAGCGGGATACCTTCCCACATCTGTTTGATAAACATATGCCACAATCCTGACTCAATATCTCGGTCATGCCTGAATGAATCCTTTTGTGGAAATCTCCTAAACCGGGAAAAGAACACGTGAGATGAATTTTTAAACGCCATATGTCATACATATTCGTTAACTGGATACAACGATGTCTGTTGTGATAACAGTGAGAAAAAGGTTGAATTCTTTTGCCCGGTAAGGCAGGTTGCTACGCGCGCATATAGTTATCTAGTCACACCTTACCCGGTTGCGACCTCAAAACAATTAGAAACCCAAAGTCAGAACCCATCGTCCTTCTTCTATTTATGCCCAGCTCACATGAGTAGTCGAACCGAAGTTGTCCTCGTTGTGCTATATTGGAGTGAGGATATGTGGCAGGCACGTACGAGTATGTCTAGTGGGTGTACCTCATAGTCAAGATGATTCGGTGAACGTGTAGGGAATATGTTATTGGTTGCTGGATGTCGGAATCTTTAAAAGGACCTCTGTTTTGTTGAGAAGCTTTTTCGACATTGAATAAAAGTTCTCGGAAGTGTGTGTTAATTCAAGGAAGTCCGTGTATGCAAATGAAGACAGAAAATAAGAGAAAAGTTGTGTTTCGACAAAGTTTGGAGAAGAAACTATTTCGTAAAGATTGCGATCGAATACGAGGAAGTCATGCTTAACAGATTCGTTTTAATGAGTTTTAGGTTGAAGCAAACCCACATGAAGTTTTGGTACTTATTTCGACACTTATTTACCACTGGGGTCGTTTATAAACGCATACGACTGAAGTTAACGTGGGAAACTAAGTCAGATGTCATATTCAATCTTTGCTGAGAATTTTAACAGGATAGGACCAAACACATCCAATCAAAATATCATATAATCAAGGTGTTTGATGGGTGAATAGATTTTCCTCAATCTACTTTGAGTCGCCAATATACATATGTATATAGGTGAAGCTACCACTGCTGTTGATCAGACTTTCACAATACATGATTATAATAAAAGCACGTAGACTGTACGATATCCGGAAGATCTACCAATCAGGTCTAGAATGGTCGAGTCGCATGATTGAAAATAACGTAATTTACGTTGATTTCTTTATATGTAGTTCTTTAATATACCTTATGGCCATTTCCCAAGTCATAGAGATTCCATGTACCTCAGCAGAAGTACAATAAGATTCATATTCCTAACTCACTGGCTCAATATTCTGTAGTTTACTACAAACATATACACATATACATGCAGAATCTCTTCACTTCCGATTCTTAATCTCCAGGCCCTTAAAAAAAAAAACCGCCAATTTAAGTTTTTTGCTTTTTTTGTTATAAATTTGTGCCGCAGTCGATATCTTCATTAATTCTCGACATATACGAGACGAAACAAGATGGAATCAGCTCGCCGGGGCCAAGCTACAATTCTAGGCCTGCTACCTTAAATTTTGCAAACTTTACCTGCATCTTAGGAACTAGAGTAACTAAGATTCTAAAATGCAAAATGAGATCCCGATAACACCAACGCCATCGAATGATTATTTTGCGGCGTCCCTCCTCGGCGGGGTACTGGCAAAACACTTGCCTTAAAAAGTTTCTCGACTCTCGCCGCTCGGAATCGGCATTAAGCTTTAGGTTCCGTTCACTTGTGTGAGAAACAAATCGCACACAACATAAGTGAATAAAAAGAAGCTTGGCTCTGGCTCTTCATAAGCTCCAACGCCATCGAAGGTGTCTGTCTGGCAGTACAATGGACCAGTGTGTGTGTCTGAGTGCTCTAACAGATAGCAAAAGCCTCCACAAAAAAACAAAAAAAACTAAGATTCATAAGCTCAGAATCATATACTCTATAACACAGTTAAGTTTCAGACTCATGGCTCCTCGGCAAGTTTGGTTTGATATGTATATGCGTACGGACGGACGGACAGACAGAAAACCCTTTTGCATAAATTTTCCCTAACCCAGCGCAGATGATGCGTAAAACCTGTTAACCCCGATAGAATTAAACGAGAGTTTCTTAGGAATAGATATATGCGGGCACAGATCCTAATACCGATAAGAACAGTGTGTGCAACCTTGTTTGATAATAACATGGGAACGATGTTAGCATAAACAGTTTCGGTCTCTAGAATGGGGAGCTATCATTGTGCCACAGCAAGTTTCCTTGTCTCAATATAGTATCATGTCACTGCTCTGTCTGCACTCCAACTAGCGCACAAGATTAGATGACTTTTTATTTTCTCGAAAAATATTTGAATTGAAGAACTCGGGGTCTGTCACATACAGACTGCGACCATAGAGATTTATTATGCTCCCTTCTTTGATATAGGATTTGAGTACTGCCTTCAAAAATTTGACAACTTATTTAGATGGGATTTCCTCGAAGTCTTTCCCTATTATAGTTGTTTTGCCTGTCATTTTGAATCATTCTCTTAGGCAGACGGTCAGTATGTGTTCTATAGTTTCCTTAGCCTGCACATATAGCATACAGATTTCTGTACAGTTAAGACCCATTTTATAAAGGTGGTAGTAGCATGTCCCGTGTCCTCTTAGTAGCACTCTTTGCTCGGCTTTATTCAATTCTACAGCTTCTTCGGCATGCTTGGGATTGCAATTATGTTCCATGAATCTTCATGTATGTTTAATACTCTCCTCTCTGTTACAAAATTGTTCCTGTTGTTCAATGATCCAGTTGTGTAAATATAGGCTTATGTCCGAGTTGTCAAAACCATAAAAGTTGTCAAAACCATTCGAACGTCGAGCGTTGATAAGCTTTTTCAAGGCAAATGTACTACGTGAGGTTTTACTAGTATCACGCCGAGGAGAGGAGCCGCGAAATGAACATTCGATGGCGTTTGTGTTATCAGGATCTGAACTCGCTTATCGTGCGTCAGAGGCCGGCACACTACCCAATGTGCCACGGCGCTCTCGTGTCTCTTTGTCTCTTTATTAAAAATCTCCTTCCTCCCATCTTTTTTCTTCTCTGTCTTTTCAGTTTTGGGAAGAAAAAAGGCGAAGGCGCTAAGTCCGGCATGATTAAAGCATTGTTTTTACAACAGCAGAAGGAAACGACGTTTTTTTGGTATGGCTTCACGCAAACAGCAGGTAATATTCCTTATTGACCATTCCGACAAAAACTCATGATGAACCATTTAAATCCAAGACCACAGTGAGCCAAGCTTTCACGTTTGACCGAACTTGGAGTGCTTTTTTCGGACTTTGCTTTTCTGGTTACTTCCATTGGGATGACTGGGCTTTGATTTCTTGAGTGATAACCCTTTTCAGCATTTCTGAAATGTCATTTACGTCATTCTACAAAACCTGAGCAATGCTCATGCGTTTTTTTTTGTCGAAATTTAGTAATTTCTGAACAAACTTCGCTGTACAGGTTTCATGCCCGTACGAAGTGAAAAAATGTCATGGCATCAGCCAACTGATATGACAGTATCTCCTCAGCAACTTCTCTGATAATGATTCGACGATTCTCCACAACAATTTTGTGCATTGCTTCAAAGTTTTCACCCATTGTTGAAGTGCTGGTGTGTCCAGGGTGAGCATCGTTGTAAACATCTTTTCGGCCTTCTGTAAAGAAGTTTTTTTGCTCAGAGTAGACTCACCAAATATCACAGTCAACATTTGAAGTACGTTGGATCACTTAATTTGATTTTTCACACAACATTTAATACAGATTTTATGGTTCATTTTTCCAATAACAAAAAACCACTAAGTGCACGAAATCACGTCTAGCCTTTATAGCCAAAAGAAACTAAATATCCAAAATGACTAACAATGCCAATATATGTTAGAGGACAAGTCTATCGACCTAACAAAGCAAAAAATTATGAATTCAAATGTAATTAGCTCGTAACTGTAACCTTATTTTTTGAACCACTTGCTCTCAATATGTTGTATCACTGAAGCTATGATTCAATGAGCGTTCGTTGCTTTCACATTATCGAAAGTTTGATAGGACACTGCTCATGTTCGTGCAAACTATTCAAATATTTTTTTCAGTTCAAGTTCAAAGGAACCAACTGGTGTTTCCGAAAATAAATTTGAACTAGATTTCGATTATATTTTTATTTCAGTATATTACTTCGATATTGTCATTTTGAATAGAATTCTTGCAGGACTCGATTCTGACAAGGCATGACTTCGATGATTTTCCGACACACGGCCATAGCTTAACGAATATTCGGTTTCAAAGCTTCAACAATTTTTAAATTGTGTGCATTAACACTATCTTTTGTATAGCCCCATAAATAAAATTCCAACGGTGTCAAATAACACGAACTTCCGTCACTCCATAGTATTATAGAGCGGTTGTTTGCAGAGTTCTTTGAATATACTGCATCGGGAAGGAGGATAAACTATATATTCCCTAACATGTTAAAGCATTAAACCGTGATTTTCAATAGGGACATAACAATTTCTTATTTAAATACAAAAACAACCTTAACCTATTTTTGCAACTTGTTAATATTAAGGCATCAGTCAAAGCTTATGTTTTATATTTTATATATTAGATTTATAGGAATGTACGTATGTAATTTTTTCTAATTTTTTAATATTCAAAGAAAACACAGAAAAGTACAGGGTGCGCCATCTCATATGGGTCGATGTAAACTTCGAATAACTTCAAAAATTGTCAACCGATTTTCATATGTCATAGCATTTTGAAAACAAATTCAGTACAATTTTAATGAATCGCTACCATGAATCGCTTCATACCAAAAGAAGGCGCGAAAATAATTTCAATGTTCATTAAAAATGAACGCTCGATTGTGCTAACTCAACGTGCGTATCGTGCAAAATATCGTGATCGTGTTGCACCCAAAAAAGATAAAATTCGTCGTTGGGCTTCGAATTTTTTTCAATTTGGTTCTGTGGCGTTCAAACTCATCTATTCAGTTTGTGAAAGCCAGTGTTCAAGAAAACCCAAGTCGGCGCCGATGACCGATATGGCACATTTTACGCTCTCTGGCTCAGTTAATAAACAAAATGTTCGCTTCTGGAGCACCGAAAATCCTCACATTATTCACGAAGAGCCGCTATATGATCAAAAAGTTACTGTTTGGGCCGGTGTATGCGCTGAAACCATTATTGGACCGTATTTCTTCAAAGTTGGCGATACAGTGGATGGCGATCGATATCGGTAGATGTTGGCCCATTATGTGGTCCCAGAAATGCGTAAAAATGGCTTAATTCACTTTTGTTTTAAACAAGACAGCGCGACATGCCATACTGCAGACAAAACAATGAACCTTTTGCGCAAGAAGTTTCCTGGTAGATTGGGGTCTAAAAAGGGCGATATTGCCTGGCCGGATTTGACTCCTCTAGACTTTTTTCTTTGGGGATACTTGAAAAAGCAAGGTGTATGCTAATGGCCCGAAGACAATAGAACAGCTCAAAGAAACATTCGTGCGGAAATCGCATCGGCAATAAAGGCGGGCATTTAATTGATATTGTTTCCAAAAATTAATCAATAAATTGTGTCAATAAATATTTAATAAAAGTTTTTGAATTTTCAAAATCGGTTGAGATTTGTTGAAGTTATTCGAAATTTACATCGACCCATATGAGATGGCGCACCCTATATATGTATGTAAGTTGATAAATAAATGCCTGGCATTTACTTTTTAAAGATTATTTCATGTAAATGTTGACCAAGACAATTTTGAGTCACTTTTTTGAGCTTTTTGTTTTTTTACGAAGTTAGGTGAAAATGTTCAAAAGACATTATGAGGACTGTTGGCGCGAATTACGAGTATAGTAGTGTGAGATCTTAACTTAACAAAAACATCTCCCTTTGAAACGAAATTATACTGGATCTAAATCATTCCATTCTCGATGTATTCGCATTTGGCGGGCGATATTCAAAATAAGGTTTCTGCACTTTTCGCTATACATTTTGTTCGTCGAGTAATATGAAAGGAGTTCTATTTACATGATCCTCAAGTCGATGTTTAACGAATTTTTTTGTTTCATTTTTCACAGTTACAATACTCAAATCTTGTGGATATCCTCTTTTCTAATATACCATGGTACATTGACAACAGCTCGTAGTACATTATTTTGAAAGGTTCGTATGACGTCAGAATAACTTTCCTTGCTACAACTCCAGAGTTGTATACCATAAGTCCAAACTGGTTTTAGCACATGCTTGAATGGAAACAGCTTGGTTTTAGTACAAAGTTTAAAATACTTCGCTAGTACATTTCATTGTATTTGCATTCAAGTTCGTTACGTTTTTTCTTAAATTCCATTCTAATTTCGCGTCGAAAGCCATCCCGAGTTATTTAGCCTCATCGGGACTTCAAGAGCGCTTACTCCAATTTTCAGTCGTATTCATCGTCCAACCAGACAGGCTATGTATGATATAGTCAAATATTTATTACTGAACTCTCCTGCAACAGCAAAACTATGCGTCGGTCGAAAATACCCCATCGGTAAATATTTCTGCTCAAAATGAGCTAAATTAGACCGCGCCGATCACAAGGATTGGGAATCTCTGAGTCTGCATTGTGGTAGATAAGGCCTTCGGCTACATTCTTACAAGATCAAACTCACTCAAAAACTGAAGCCTTTTGATCCTTTGAAACCTCGAAATTTCTCGGATTGGGCTATGCAAAAGCTTAAACTTATCTTCAACGCTACCGCTTATGTGCAATTGTCAATAATAAACTAACACCTGTCTCAAGAAGCTCAATTGTACCACAAAAAGTGAAAGTGAAGTTCACGACAGAGGTGTTATTGAGCCCTATATTGTATCGATGGACATGATTATCGTCAATGGAGTTCGGTCTCGTTCGACGTTGAAAGAAAACTGTTGGCCAGAATTCGATGGACTTGAAACTTAGATGTGTGGTTCCAATAAAACGTCACACAGCACAAGGGGAAGTGCATTAATCGTGTTATCTCGGGAAAAGGCTCGATCGAATGGCCAATTCGCTCATGTGATTTCAAGCAGTGGATTATTTTTTATGGGGCATTTTTAAATTATTGCCTTACAACAGCTTGAGAGGAGTTCAGGCCGATAGTTGTGAAAGATTAATTAAAAATTGACCACTGCAAACGTACTCGCGGTGGACCTACGAACGAGATCGAATTCCATACTTAAATATAACATTTATACGACAGCCCCATTAAACGATGTACTTCGCGTCGTCCACGAAGTCATACGGAGGGGTACAGTGTCCCCCCTTAGGACTTGCAATTGACTATGGCCAATTTCACTTATTGGAAAACCGACCCAGTCTTATGGTTGATAAGCTGGAAGCCATTCATCAAAACGAGTGGTAGATAGCAGGCTGTCATTTCTTTCATTGGACTGGTACCTTCTTACCTGACGTCCAAAATCCTTTAAACCAAAGTCCTTAATGGGATATTTATCAAATTCGACCAGCTTACCGGCAAATTGATATTTAACAACATGGCCTAATCTTTGTTTCAATATGCCAGCCGAGTGTTTCGTAAATGAAGCAATGGCCGGCGTCGTCTACACGACAATTTCAATCAAACGAAAACGGGAAGAACGAAGAACGCTCGAGCGTTTGAATCGAGCACCAATGGGGTGGTCATGGTGCGATGGTAATCATGACCGACTGTCGAGCCGAAGGTCGTCCATAGCCAAGAACAATTTCTATACGGAAAAATTGTGCAACAACATCAGTTGTGAATGAGAGATGATCAAAAAGTGCTGACGAAAGCATAACACTCGCAGCATAAGATCACTTCAAAAATCATACTCAGTGTGTGCATTTCTAATATAGCACCTTGATGGCATGGAAACAAAAGAGTTCCTGTGAACTACAACCAACGCAAATTCAGTCGAATCTCTCAAATTCTATATAGGACACAAACCATCTGCACCCCGTCCAGGGTCTGTGACAAAAACCATAAGGGTGTACACTGTCGAACCTGCCCGAATTATAAAAAAAAAAACCAATGTGCCCCAAATGGAAAATTGAGGTTTCTATCGCGCATCAGTTATATTCCGTATTCACCTTTCGTTGTTTTTCCTTCAAGTTTAGGGATTTCTTCTCCGTCTAGCTCCCATTCATATTTTCATTGATAGTTCTTGTCTAGTCTTACCTTAGAAAAATAATTTCACCTTAAAATAATATTAAAGCCTACAATGTCCTCTCATTCGTACCTATCACTGTCATTGACATACATATTTTGACTACTGAAACTTCAAAACACATTGTCATTACGTTTATCCTCATTATACATACATTTCTCCCTCACGTAAAGAGTTTCCTGAATTCCCTAGAGTCAGTAACCCAGCCATCAGTACGTGTCACATAATCGATAGCGTCCCGGGGACGTGTCCTCTATAAATACTCAATAGCCAGTTTCCATAAAGCGACAAAATCCACATTCCCACACCCACTAACCATTATCCATTCTCTAAAGTAACTGTGAATCTGTTCCATGTTTATACTCCTTAACCGCTTTGCACCTTCCATTGCGATAGCGATGGCAGCCAAACGCCTGAGGACCGTGAGTACAATTTAAACTTCAAAAAACGTGTCGTGCAGTTTCTACAGAAATGGGTCATGACCGTGCGTCATGCCGCTTTTGACGAACCTGCTGTCTGTGATTTTATCGAGGTGAATGTCTACCTCCCAACCACTCCATTCGATGGTACCATATAATCATTTTCCTTTCACTTTAAGGATCTGGCTGTCGATGTCGAAGCCGATCCAGATTTAAACGAAGAAATGAGCATTATTCACAATGTCCTTACGCAACTGTCACGTTATCAGGAGGACCGGAATACAAACGCCGGACAAAAGTGGAAACTACCGCCCAACGGTCAGCCCATCTGTCTGTTTAGTGGAAATACAACTTCGAGGACTGTCATCCGGCCCGACGACGACAGTAAGTGAATTCAATTTTACTTTTGTAGCATGAACGAGTGTACCTACATATCTCCATATTCTCTCTTCCTGTTCTGTTCAGTTATTTTCCGGGTTTACTGTGCCGACCACACATACTGTACGTTGCGCTTCCCTCTGCACACAACGGCGGAGATAATAAAGGCATGTGCTGCCGACAAGCTGCAATTGAATCGTGGACCCGAAGACCTGGCACTAGTGGAGGTAAAGTCGAATGGCGAACGTTCGAAATTCAAAGATAATGACGTCAGCATACCGACTGGATTAAGTCTTAATGGTCGTTTGTTTGTCTCCGTTAAGGATCATCTCGACGCACTGGTAAGTTTACATGCCCTCGACCCTATTTCTATAATTTGAATACATCAAGAGCACTCAAAGGGGATTACAACTAATTTTGCTTTACGTGTTTGTGTATGTACTTATGATTAGACTCCATTGCCCGAGCAGGAAGGACCAACCGAGGGAGTCGATGTGGATTTGGAAATTTTAAGTACCAAAGAGCTGGCTTACCATATAACCATCTTTGACTGGGATCTATTCTGGGCCGTGCATGAGTACGAGTTATTGTACCACACTTTTGGACGACATCACTTTGGAAAGGTAGGTTTTGGCTCCATGGGAAACAACCATAACCGTTACTTTATTACAAATGGTTGTTAGAGCTTTTGAGGTATTCATACATGTTTGGTTGCCGGCTTTTAAAGATATGCATCGGCATTGATTGTAATATCGAAAGGGCATATGCAGAAGGAACAAGGGCAGTAGTAAGACGGTATGGAACGTATTGTTGGCTTTGATAATTGGAATATGCAAATTGGATTTTTGGAAACAGAGCAAAAAGGAACTATGCAATAATTGAAATTGCTTCTGAAAGGCAGAATAGTTTTTTGATTGAGCTTCGGAGTATAGAGGCTTTCGATTGAAGGATTACCACTGATTGTGGGTCTACTCTACTGCCGTGTTGTTTTGTTTTCAACGATCAGAATAGAAAGAGAATTGGAAATGGCTGAAAACAGAATTGTAATTTCGAAACGTTTTTTTGTTACTTTTGCCTTTATCTAGGATTTTCGTCAAATTACTCACTTTTAGGCCTTAAACTATGTGTGCAGCTGAATAACTATCATTTTGGACGCTTCAGTAGTAAACACAGATCCTATCACTTATTTCTTTCAATCATTCTCAATCCAATATCGAAATGCTAAGTAATAAAAGTCCCTTCAGATAAATAAAACGAAATACGATACAGCATTTTGGTTGTTCAGCTGGACATTGCACCAAGCCTTTAGTTGAATCTAATTAGCATGGATGTTGAACGGAAAACATTGGCGAACAATGTCGAAAGGTATGTTAAAAGAGCATAAAATTAACCGAATTACTCTCTGGACACTTAATTTAGGTCCTCCAAGTTGATACCGCAAGCAACAATTCAGTACGGATTTTAGATACCGCTTAAGATCGGGTTGCACCAGGTCTTATATCAAGCTTAAATCAATACATATTCCCTTTCAGTTAGTACAATTTTCTATTTTGATACATCTGCTATCCGTTGTGCTTCAGCGATATAGAGCAATAGAAATCCTCCACCGGGTAGTTTTCCTACCAAGTGCAAGTGCATTACAAGTGCTCGTTTTACTGATGCTATACAAGTTAAGATGCTTAACAGTGCATGACGGAGAAACCAACTAAGAAATAAGGCAGTATCAAGTCCTGAAAAGTCCTCCTCTAAGCCCGTCGGGGAATGTGATGGTTGAGCATCACTTCCATACGGAGGCAAAGGGCCCATTGTGTTTCCCTTCATTTGTGGGGTACACATAGGAGGGTTGCCTTTTAAGTTTTTACAATCGAACAATAGGTGGCGTTAATGAGTTGTGGCACCACTGTATTTGTGCACATTGACATTCGTTATTGCGAAGCCAGTGGCAATATAGAAATTGACTGAGTAAGTTGTTGATAATGAACGTTTAAAAGAAGCACGTTTGTGCAATGGAAATCACCCGTAAAGGCTTTTTTTTTTTTTTTTTTTTTTGTTGGAGGCTTCTACTATCTACTGGAGCACTCAGACACAAGTACTGGTCCATTGTACTACCAGACAGACACCTTGTCTTTATTGTATTTTCCCCGTTGTCCGGAGAAAAGTGAGGAGGGGCTTCAGTAATGTTGAGCTAAGAGATTCGGCACCCACCACGTCGGCCCCAAGGGTGCGCCACCGTGCACGAGCGAAGGCGGGACAGTCGCAGAGAAAGTGTTCCGCTGTGTCGTCCTCCTCGCAACAAGCAGCACAGGTAGGCGTCTCACTGATGCCAAGCACGTAAAGATGCCTGGCAAAAGTGTAATGGCCCGTAATGACGCCCGTTAGCCTTCTGCAGTCATTTATTCTTAAGGATAAGAAGAATGTTGCGGACTTTTTACAGACGTCAGGGCGTACGCGCTTAGTCATCCTGCATCCTGGATATTCCTTCCATCTGCGACTGTGTACGTTAAAGACCCAGTCATTGATGTCAGATTTAACCGTTGAAGCTGGTAGACCTAAGGCGGGTTCAGGCCCTGAGAAACTCTCCTCTGAACCTTTTCTAGCGAGTTCATCGGAGATCTCGTTTCCTGGGATTCCAGAGTGACCTGGAACCCATACAAGCCTAAGTGAATTAAGTCTTCCGACTTTGTTCAAAAAGGTCTTGAGTTCATGCACTAGTTTGGAGTTGGACAGAGGATTGGATACAGCTTTGAGTGCAGCTTGGCTGTCACTGCAGACACATATGCTCTTTCCCCTCCATCTGTGTTTCACAACATAGTGCATGGCCATTAGGATTGCGTAAATCTCCGCCTGGAAGACAGACGCATATTTTCCTAACAAGAAGTGCAGTCGAAGGCTGTTTATAATTGGTTTACAGAATTGATTTTGAGAAGTGATGAATGTCGAGAAGGTCGGCCAAAATCGGTTGTCATTCCGAGAAACATCGATGCTGTGCGCAACATGATCAAAAAAGATCGTCATGTGACTTACAGACAGATAGAGGCGTCTCTTAGGATATCGCAGACTGCGATACAATCGATTTTGCATGAACATTTAGATGTGAGAAAGATATGTTCCAGATGGATTCCGCATAATTTGACCGAAGCGCAAAAAAGGGTCGTGTTAATTGGTGTCAGGAAATGTTGAAAAAATCGACCGAGGACGTTCAAAATTCGTATACAACATTGTTACAGGAGACGAAACTTGGATATATTCGTATGATTCTGAAAGTCAAACAAAAGATGCGCGGACAGCGATTTTCATCACCTCAAGAAGCTGTTGAAGACTTTCAAAACCATGTTTCTACGATATCAGCTTCAGAGTGGAAAAAAATTTTCCGGAATTGGTTTGAGCGTATGCAAAAATGTATAGACCTTAAGAGCGAATATTTCGAAAAGCAATAAAACACTTTGTTTCGAACTTTTTCGTTTCTGTTTCACTTTTTGTAAAAACTTAAAAGGCAACCGTCGTATAATTAACCTGTCCTACCACGTGGTGGCTGAAACCACCCCGTGCTCTTTATACATTTTAGAAGATACAATATACATATCTGCATTTGCCACATCCGCAATCTCTGTAAAGAATCTTTGGCGCAGCGAAGCTAGGCGCCGATTCTGGAGAGCTGGGCAGTGGCAAAGCAGATGTTGGATCGTCCCAGTTTCTTCCTCATTGCCGCAGCTCCGGCAGAGATCGCTGGATTCCGAGTTCCATTTCCCGAGCATTGCTCCAATGGAACAGTGTCCTGTAATCACTCCGACGAGCAATAGGATCGAGTTTCGGTCCAGCGCCAAGAGCTTCTTTATTTTTCCTATATTGAGCTCTGGCCACGATGATCTTGTCGTGTGGCTGTCGTTTCTTGTAAGCCTGTCGTTGTACACGATCCTATCGAGTTCAGTGCAGCTTGGATGCCTACGAAGATAGTGATATCCGATGGTGGGATATCGGTTACCTGTAGGTGTTTGCTTTCTCTAGTGCTAGGATTTTTGCTTGAAAAACACTGCACAAATCAGGGAGTCAAAATGATTCCTGTTTGTGGAGGGTGTCAGAGTGGAACCCGGCTCCAGTACCTGTGTCCATTTTCGATCCGTCGGTGAAGAGGGTAATCTCGTGGTCGTTGATCACGGCGTTTGATAGCCACTTTTCTGTGTCGGGGAAAAGGATTGGTATTTTGAGAGAGAAGTCATTTTGGAGAGAAATATAGTCGATTGTAGCTGCGAGGCTAGTAAAATCATGTTTCTTTCGAAGGTCACCTATTATTCTGAGTATGGCCGCATGTCTATAGTTGGCTTGCTTCCACAAAGAGGACTCCCTTAGTCTGAGAGCGCTCTTTGCAGCGCAGCCTTTTATGAATAGATCTAGGGGAAGGAGATGAAGTATCATGTCCAACTGACCTTTGTACTTTGTTGAGTATGCTCATATATTGTAGCTTTTCGTGCTGCTAGCAGTCCACCAGACTTGGACCGCATAAATTAGAATGTATCTGATGATTGCTGTGTACATCCAATGAATGATGTACGGTTGCAAGCCCCATCTTTGGCCGAAGGTCTTTTTGCATGTATAAAAAGCATTTAATCCTTTTATCATCCTTACCTCCAAGTTTCTTTTCCAGGAAAATTTGGAGTCAAGAATGATGCCTAGATACTTGGCTTCCACTTTGAGTTTGAGTGAAGTAACCTCTAACTTAGGGGAGCAAATATCGGGATTTTCCTTTTCCTGGTGAACAAGACCAACTCAGTTTTCTGGGGGCTTATTCTCAGACCGTTCTGTCTTGCCCATGAGGAGAGTTCCTTCAACGCAGATTCCATTAGTTTACTGATAGTTGGTAGAAATGTACCTTTTATCAAGATAACTCGGTCATCCGCGTATGCTATTGTCTTTGTACCTTTCTCCATGAAGATTTTGAGGATTTTGTTAACTGTAAGAAGCCACAGTAGGGGGGAGAGAACACCCCCCTGTGGTGTGCCTCTAGTTATCACTTTCCTTATAGAGCTCTGTCCAATGTCTGCATTGATAATTCTGTTCTTTAACATATTTTCAATCCAGATTACAATGGTTTTGTCTACTTTTTTATCCCCTAGAGCTGTTATCATGGCCTTTGGGTTTACGTTGTTGAAGGTCCCCACTATATCGAGGAAGGCTGCCATTGTAAAATCTTTTAAGTTCAATGAACTCTCAATTTCACGAATAAACTGGAAAGGTTATTAAGGCGTTTGTTGAGTTTAAGTCAGCTTAGTTTAGAATCGAAAATAATTTTTGAAGTTAGAACTGGTTCATTGAATGTATGAAGGGCACTTGGAGTTGACTTCAGTTTTATCGTGAAGATAGGCAAGATATGAACGCACATTTTCGTAGACTTTTCAGTCTCTCAAGCACGCCATAACATACCGGTTTTCAGCGTTATTTTCTGCAAAGTATGTAGTAATTTCAAACCTAGAATTCAGGAGTGGGTCTAAAATGATGGCGAGTGACTGACAATAGATTTGAGAGAATCAGAAAAGGTGGTACTAGGGCATTGACGATTATTTTGAGGAAGATACTGACAAGACAGCGGTGGTGCAACCAATCCCCAAGAGGATTAAAGGCACCTCTAACCAAGCAAATCGCCGATCGATAAGTATCCTTCCGAGTATCAGCAAGGTTTTCGAGAAGGTGGTCCATAGAGTCCTGTCTAATTTAGTTGAGGACAAAAAAATCATTTCGGATAACCGATTCGGTTTCAGAGCGGGGCATCACACAATTCATTCCGCGTCAAAACTCGTGTCGGATATCAAATGGAAAAATGGACAAACCAATACCCGAACCAAAGCCTGATTGAGTTAGAAAAACTTTTCGACGCCGTAGGTTAGAAGGACTCTACTACAAGCTAATTCAGCTGGGCATAAGTAAACCATTGTTTTATATAATTTTTGACATGTTAACCGGTAGAAAGTTCGTTATGAAAATCGCCAGCACGACTTCTACCCAAACATTTGAAAAATGAATTGCAATAGGTAAACTCGCCGACCCTTTTCAGCATTTACCTACGCGATCTGCTAGTTTCTCTTCACCATTTCTAAAGCATACGACGACTTAATCGCGTACAGGTCAGTTCCAACGATCGACGTCGTTATTACTCTTCTGCAGCGTGACTTAGAAAAAATTCAACAGTATTGTGATGAATCAGAACTCATATTCTTCAGAACACCTCTGTCTAGGGCCTCAGGAACATTAGATCTGCTGCTCTCGCAAGAGCTTGGAGCCTTTCGCTCTGACAAGATAGCTGTTTCATAGTAGTCCACTTGATTCCAGGATGAAGGTAATCTGCTGAATGGCCTTGATCAGACGCATGGTCGCCTTTGGATGGTCGTCTGGTTCTATGTGAGAGCCAACTTAATGGAAAGGATTCGTGTCGAGACAACGTCTAAGGACATGTGTTGGGTTAAACAGGACTTCCGAATCTGAGTACACCACATTTGGATTGTAAGGGTGGATAATATTCTGATTAAGCTGTTTCGAAGCCACGTTGCAAGAGCAATGACTTCGATAAATAACCTGATCTCCGGTGCTTACTAAGACAATTATTTGGTATACAATGATTTGATAAACAAGAGGTTGTGCCTTAAGGGCTTTGTCCCACCGGAAGCATTCCTCTACCTAGATCGATGTGGGCTGGTCCAAGTTAGAATAGCGATGTCGCACACGAAGCGCGCGATCAAAGAGCTGTAAGAGTTCTACAGGAGAGGCTTTCAAAAGTGTTGTCGAAAGATAAAACAAACAGGTCAGGGACTTAAATTGACGCATATACAGCATGAAATATTATTTCAGGAATTTCTTTAATTAGTATTTAATTTTTTATAATTATTATTTGAAAAAGATTAATTTCATCAGTGATGAAAGTGAACAACTTTTACCAGAGTCACAGTCGAGAAGACAACATTAATATCAAAAAGATTCCTTTGTCCGTAGGAATTGCCATCCTCGTAATTTTGACAAAGTCCAACAAAGTTGACAACTCCTTAAAACAACTGGAAATTACCTGATAAAGGCATGGCCAGTCCTGTTGTTTTGAAGCGAGCTATATTCTAATATGTTCACCTTTAACATCCCTGTCAAACTCGTCAGGTTATGTAGGATGACGTTGGGGAACTCTCGATTCTCCCTAAGGGTAAGGAGTGACTTAAAGAAAGATTTCTCAGAAAAGCCTGAGACGTTATCGGCTTAAATAACACTGGCAATAAGTGATGGCAAATCGGAGTATATACGGTCATCAAGAAAATATTGACACCACACACATACTGGCAGATCTTGTGATAACCAACGAAACTAGTCGGTTTTTTTCACTCTAGACAACCACCGATTGACGGACTCAGGAGTCAATTGAATAATAAAGCCCTCTCTCGAATAACCAAGGTGACATTGTACAAAACTTTTATCAAGAAGCTAGCGTAGGACCTGGCTGGCTGGGGAGGCATGTTGATTGAGGTCTTGGTCTTTCTTCGACTGTCGCACCACTTAAGTAAGGAGGTAAGGGTTTTGCTGACCTATGGCCACACTGATAAGAAGAGATGTACCAAAAAAGTTGTTCATTCATTCTTTTCTCGGTCCCTTCCTTCTCTCTTTAGTAGATTATATCTATTGCTTTTGCACTCTCTATAATCCTTGTGTTAATGGCAACCCATGCAGGCTTTTGCTCTGACCTTATAGTCTTTTTTGACTTCTAGTAAGGGTGTCTCAAGTGATGCCAAATCCTCATAGAAAATATTTCAGCAGTGTTTCGTATAAAACTTCCTCTATCATACGCCTCTAGTGAAATCTTTCTTAAAATTGCCAGGTAGTTATAAATAGTAGAAAATGCATACAGTGAAGAAGATAAGATTCAAAAAGCTTTGCCTCTCGTACTTCCTTGACCGCACATCCAAACACGTACAATTATACAATGAATATGGATTGACTTATTTTTTAGCACCTACCCTCTATATTTTTACCTTCTCATATAAGCACATTTTCAGCCCTCTAAACTCAGCATCCATCTATCTACATGGGTGTGTCTGTGTATACGTCCATTATTTTTTCTCGTTTCGCGAATCTTATTAGTAAAATGAGACATCAACTACGTACTAGTTTCATTCGACTTGAATTTGTGTAATGCAAAGCTGAAAATTTTCTAATGAAGCTACGAGCATATACAGTAGTTTTCATAATTTCGATCTAGTTAATATGACGAAACAAGTGAATTGATCTGTAAGACTACTAACTACTGAAATTTCTTTTCATTTAAAACAGATCACAGCAAATTTAGATGTTTTCCTTCGACGCTTCAACGAAATACAATACTGGATAGTTACTGAGATCGTCTCCACATCGAGTATGAGCAAACGGGTCGGCCTACTTCGAAAATTCATCAAACTGGCTGCTTAGTAAGTTTTTAACAAAATCGTAACCGCTGCCTTATTCTAATTCGACATTTCAATAATCTCCTTTTAGCTGCAAGGAATACCAAAATCTCAACGCATTCTTCGCCATCGTCATGGGCCTCTCTAATATGGCTGTATCACGACTCCAACAAACCTGGGACAAAATACCATCGAAATTCCGTAAACTCTTCCAGGAATTCGAAGCTCTTATCGATCCCAGTCGCAATCATCGGGCGTATCGAGTATTTGTTGGCAAACTGCAACCTCCAGTTATACCATTTATGCCGCTACTTTTGAAAGACATGACATTCGCCCATGAGGGCAATAAAACAAGTCTTGACGGACTAGTGAACTTTGAGAAGATGCACATGATGGCACAGACAATGAGAACGATACGATTCTGCCGGTCTCGAAGTATTGGTAAGTCAATGGTAACACTAATAGACAAGTTTGAAATATGTTTTCCCTGTGTAGGACTGGAACCACCATCCCCGAAGAGCGAGGGTGAGATGCGATCTTATATTAGTTGCCTACGTGTCATTGATAACCAACGGGCGTTGACTGCTATGTCGCAGAAAATTGAACCCACTCGAAAGATGAATTAGGCGCACCTTTTTATAGCAAACTGTCGAGCAGGTGGTGGTCCTTACATATTTATCATTATGTATTTGATTTGAGAAGTATTTTAAAATTCACTAAATGTAAACAATTTTTGATCTTCATAGGTCGCCACCTTCAAAATGCATATAAAGATCTATTTCTTCAGTTCTACACTATTTATTTAACTTAGCATTTATTGACAAGCTATAAATATATTTATGTGATAAACAAAACATCAACTAATATAAAACTATAACTTTAAATTATCTTAGTCTAAGTGCACACTGTTCGTTGACCCTATTCGATACATCTAAGTCGAAAAATAAAATAAATTTTAAAAAAACTCTAATTTTGTAGTCAAATACAAAAAAAAACAAATTCTAGCGAAGTCTTATGATGAACACAAATGAAAGCAACTCAAAGAAAATATTTAATTTATGAATGGAATTAAAAAAATACAAAAAAAAACAAAAATGAAAACCTTACAACTAGGTGTATTGTATATAATAAAGCTGTGATTGGTTAGTTATACGTACGAAAATCAAAGCATGAACGTTCTCTTTATATTTCTTAATTTTATTATTTTTAGTTTAGTATAATTTATGTATTCCCTTACACTAAGTAACTAAATATTTAATTTTAATTTTATTTGCATGTAAAATTGCTTGATTTGTAAAATAAAAATATTTTTTTTAGTTTCATTTGTTTTTCTTTTTGTTTTATTTGATCTTACCCGAAGGTACTTGTGTATCTTCAAACTCGAAAACACCACAAATTGATAATCTTTAGATAATAATCGTCCGGTTTCCGTAAATCCTTAATAATAGATGTACAACCAAATAAAAACGAAACCCAAACCAACCAACAAATACAATTTTAATATAAATTAAGTGTAGAGTTAGAGTTGCTAATTGTTTTAGAATTTATTAAAAATATGTTCTCGAATGACATAAAACTGGTAAGGGACCTTTTTTAGTGAATTAATACACATGTAGTTATATATTGATAACCAACTTATAAGGGAAGATGGTGTATAGTACGTGAATTAAAATATTTCAAAATGTGCACGGTTTCTTCTCTTCGTGTCTCCGGATTATTCTTCCGCCTTTCGAAAGCTTTTGGTCCTATGCCAGTATCCTTAAATACCTCTCGTATTTATGTAATTGTTTAGCAACCCAGCAAAAAACATAAGTCTTATATAAGGCTTATAGCAATTGAATATAAGCCTTAGTATGTAAGGCGTATAATTCATAAGGAATCCCGACTACATGCAGTATTCCTTATTTCATACCTTATTTTTACATTGCCATGTCATTGGCCATAAGGCATATACTTGTTGCCTTATTTTATGCATTATTATAAGGAGTAATTATTTAATTTAATTAATTTAATTATTTTCTATTTATTTATAATATATAATTAATTATTTTTTAATATATAATTTAATTATTTTCTATTATACCTTATTATAAGGCATAAAATAAGCTTTAGTTACCTGATTTAGACCTTAGTATAAGGCATAAAATAAGCTTTAGTTGCCTGATGTAGACCTTAGTATAAGGCTTATTATGATCCTTATATAAATTTTATTTTAAGGTGAAAGAAATTAAAAAAATAATTTATTTAAAAAGGTGTGCTTAAAATATACATTTATTTTTCTAATATGGATATAAAATATACAATACATACTTTAATTTACTCTTTTTAATTTTCTTTGGTCAAGTCTATTCTTGCCTTTTTTTATTGCTTCCTTTATGTCTTCCACGTATTCTACGAATGTTTTATAATAATTGCCGACAGAACCTGAATCGGATAATAATAAATTATAATAAATCATTCTTTACAGTTTAACAATAGTGAATTTACATACCATAAAGCGTCGATTCAAAAAATGTATAATTTTTTATTAATGTCATTTTTTTTCGTCCTTGCCAATTTATTTCTCCCAAGAAGTCGTCCGATATTAAGACGCTAAGCATTTGCCCACTTCCTCTAAATTTGGATCAGAGAAATATTTTCTGCAAATTTACAAACTTATTAAAACGAAATGTATCAATGAATAAATATATATATGTATGTATATAATATGTATTTTACTTACAAGTTCCCTGCTTTCTCCCATCGTGACATCGGATATCTCGCACTTAATTTTATTTACAAGTCGCTTATAGTGGCGTTTGGAGAACCCGGCAGTAGCAGCCATAATATTTTTTTTTTAAACAAAAACACGTCAAATTATTATTTTTATTTACTTCACTTTTGCTTCACTTCACTTTTCTATTAACTGTCTATAATAACTTAACTATTCAACTATTCTATTCACTTATTATTCTCACATCTGAATCGCACAAAAGTCTTCACGAAATGAGAACAATTACTCTGAATTGTTCTGTTTAACCCTAGAAAAACCAAAGTGGTCAAATGACCGCAATCTCATTTATGATCGAACATACATATGTGTATTTCCAGAACCCAGCATTGTATCCTTTTTATTTTATGACTCAATATTCAATTTTGTTTACTAATAATACGTTCTTTGACCGCGCGCACATGGTCTTTCTAGGTACTTCAAAATTTCCGTCATGTACAAACATCCTTCCAGTATATTATTTTCGGCGTCATTATATACTATGTACATATATGCCTTATTATAAGGCTTAAGTAAGTCTTTGGAAACAAGTCCCTTATTTAAATCCATAAATAAGGCTTATATAAGGGACATCTTTTGTGACCTTATTTATACCTTATAATATGGTTTATATAAGCCTTATATAAGCCTTTTTATAGTTTTAAAGTAAGGTTTTTATTTTTCGTTTCCCTTATTTATACCTTAGCCTTATACATTTCGATACAATTTTTGCTGGGAATCTCTTCTCCCAACCCGAGTCACCCATGGCCCATTTTGTCGTCCTCTGACGATTGTCATTTTTCTTAATATATGAACTGTTATTTATGATAAGTATATTTTCCATGCATCGAGATATCTAAGGACTTGCATTTGAATTAGAAGGTATGTACAGCTTTCTGTCCTATTATGGGTCTCGAAGTTTTATACAGTGGCAATATAGTAAATTTGCTCAAGCTTTTGGGTCTTCCTTCCGAATAAAAAACGGATTTTAAATGAAACATTTTCTACCTTGTGAGCTTCATAAAAATATGAGCGGTTCATCACTTTTAATCCTTTGCGGACGACTACTTTTCAGCCGAGTCGGATAGCAGGACGAGGCGATTTTTGTCAAGTGTCTTACACTATATTATTATTATTACCGACTATTCGTAACGCGGAACTCGGAAGTTCAAAGCCTCTTAGTCTCGATTTGATTACGATACCTGGGGCTGAATATAGTTCCTCTTCTTCTAGAAATTCAGCAAGATAAAATCTATTATAATTATTTATTTTATTGTTAACTGATTGAACAATTTTTAACCACATCAGTGCGATCTTGTATCTGTATGCTTGGGTTGCAACATTCTGAATATGTTTCCCGTAGCAAAATACTATTTCTTCCACACCTCTAGATACTAAATCCTTTTGTCATGAACAGTATGATAACCTTCGTAAAAAACATACATATTTCGCTTATAGTATGCAACAGAAACTGAAAGTTTGGGATATGGAAAGGACTTTTTTAGATCAAATGAAAATGCGAAATATTTATCTGGGATCGTAGGTGCTAAGTTTTAATCATCTTTTAAAGACCTCCTAGCCATTTCTACATTTCTTAAGTGTATGCTGTATCCTTCTAAAAGGATTTTTTTCAAAAACGTTCCTACAGAAATGCTTTATTGTTCTCTCCGCACTTTTCGGCTTATAAGTTGTACATTTTTCTTAAGCTCAAGTCAGACCTTTGGTATATTCTGTTTAGAATATTAGAAATCGTGCAATGGCTTTCAAAGTGTGGACAATTTTTTTATATAATATTGTATTTTACGATATTAACAAGTTTTTCACCACACTTTCAACAAGATCCATTTAAGTATCTTCCTATTATCTTTGCTTTGAGGACCCTATGTAATATGCCTATACTCGTAGATATAGCAAATCTTCCTATAAAGAACTTTTTACAATATTCAAAATTCAAAAGTATTTATAACTAGAATTTCTGACTGATTCCTTAAAATGTCTACCTAGTCTCCTGTTTATTAGTGTACACTGAGAATTGCAAATGCCCGCAAAAATATATTTTTCAGAAGTTTTTTGGACGATCCTTGTAATATGATTCTTGCACACTTTCCTACATTTGCAACTGTAATTTTTAAATTTTTGTAAAATATTTTCCGATTTTATTTTCCGATTTTATTTTCTGAAAATGATTTTCATAATATGATCGAAAACTAGTAACGTCGTCTTCGTCAGTCGTTAAAATAGTGAATTCTATAATTCTATTCCTCTTCTTGGCTTGAAACAATTTTGAATTAATTTTGGTTAAAATGCTATCTCCATTATTTTCATAAGCTTGTCTTCGTTTTCTAATATTCACGGGTTTTATTTCTTTAATAAAGAAAAACTCCAATAAAATGTCTTATTCTTACTTAAAAAATTGAAAGGCAAACGGAAACACTGAGGTGCTAAACAGTAAACGATTCCCGATAACCTCCGCTTTCGTTATCCAAAGTAATAAATAAATGCATGATTTAGATTTCGGTCAAATTTTTATTTCAATATACTGCTCGGATCTTGCCATTAGGAATACACAAGTATAATTCAAATATCCTTCATGGGAGTTCTTGCAGGATTCCATTCTAAGAAAGCATTCGATGATTTTTCGACAGATATCGGTCAAAAACTCGGCTATAACTCGACGATATTTATTTTCAAAGAGTCAACAGTTTGCGAATTGTGTGCGCAAACACAATCTTATCTTCAACGAACTTCCTAGAACAAAAAAATAATAATACATAGGCGACAAATCGCATGGTCTTGGTGGCCAGTTCTCAATACCAAAATACAAAGGCCAGGAAGTTTGTCTTGCAGTTAAGCCAAAACGAGTCATGTAATGTGAGATATAACGCCGTCTAGTTGAAATCTCGTTGAGCTGGACAATTATGTCGACCATGATATGCTCATAATACGCAAAACGTACCTACCAGAATTACTATTTCTAAAGTAAGTTTTTAGAATCTTAATGTTATGAAATAGTAAGCTTAAGGATAAGCTGATGACAGACCTGTTTGACATACATATCTATGTACGTAATTAAAACGAGGATGTGAAATTCGAGTTATTTTCCCAACAGAACCAACGGCTAGTTAGCAATTATCCCCCTTCATAGTGTGTGTTATTATTATTATTATTATTTTTACCTGCGATGTGGAGCTCGGAAATTCAGAATCTCGTTGAACACCCTTCGCCAAACCTTGCTCTCATTTGTGTGTTCTTTCCATGTCTTGCTGTTCAGTCCAATTCCTTCAAGGACTATTATTATATTGTCCCCCTATCTATGGCGTGGCCTTCCTGGCTGTCTTTGTCTTTCATTACTCGTTTGACTGTTCATCTATTGTCCACTATTCTTCTACATGTCCCACCCATCTTAGTCTTCGCGATTTTATTACGCGGACAACGCTTGGTGCAGATTAATGTTCCTCGAGTTCTTGATTGTATAGTTTTCTCCATTCGCCCGTTTCTTCGTCCTGTTTTATACCATTTGCTCTCCTTAAGATCTTATTTTCAAAGACTTAAAATCTATCTTCCTCATTCGTTTGCAGAGATCAAGTTTCACATCCGTAAGTTGTTACCGTCATTTGATGATCCCTCCCGAGAGTCACCACCAATTCAGTCACCACTAACTCATCCACAGGGAGTGATCGTGGCGCAATGGTAATCATCACCGACTGTTGAGCCGAAGGTCTCAAGGTGTTCAAGTCCGTCCATTGTCAAAAACAATTCTTAGACGGAAGAACTGTGCAACAACATCAGTTGTGAATGAGAGATGATCAAAAAGTGTTGACGAAAGTATAACACTCGCAGTATATGATCACTTCAAAAATTCACTTTGTGTGTGCATTTCCAATAAAACACCTTAATGACATGGAAACAAAAAAGTTACTGAGAACTACAACGAACGCAAATTCAGTCGAATCTCTCAATTCCTATGGAGGACAACCACCCCCGGAGAGTAGTGAACGAACATCTTCGACACAAACCATGTGCACCCCGTCCAGGTTGTGTGACAAACACCAAAAGAGCGTACACTCTTGAACCTGCACGAATTATAAAAAAAATTGTTACCGGCACTTTTAATTTCATGAATACGGACTTTGAGATTGCGAGACACGAGGCTTGGATCGATCCAAGTCGGTTAGCGACCGTATATTTGGTTTTCTCTTCATTTACCTCTAAACCTACTTCCTTTCCTGCCATTATTAGACTTTCTACATTTCTCCTATTTGCTTCCTCTGGAACGAACATATCCAGATCATCATCAGGGATATTCCCCTGATGAATGGAGTTCATTACATATTCCAGCAACAAATTATAAGAAAACATAGTATGTGTGCCGCCCAAGGTCTTTTTGACGGCTGCTACACATCTCATGATAAAAAAATCAAGTTACATTCGGAAATGATTGCACTTGAAAAAAGCTAGTCTATTTCCTCAATACATTCCTCTTAAGACATATAGAGGATAGATCGGATATAGTCGTACATAGTACTCGATCTTGTTCGATAATGCGCAACAGCTGATATGTTTGGATAGGAACTGTCTGAGGTAATCATCGAATTTTCCATGATACCCATTGGGGCTTTTTATTCATTTAGATTTGCACTCTGGAATCCTTTTTTCTTGCAACTGATCTCTTCATTACACCCTGCACATGAATACAGTCCGCGGGCTCGAGTCCAGCTAAATCCCCCCATTCGTGCTTAGAATTTTATTCATTAGGTTCCATAGTATAGGCCCTAATACTGAACCTTGTGGAACTACTTTAATTATCTGGTAATATGTAACACTGTCATAAGTTTCGTGTCGAAGACGGAAACTATTTGTAAAATAGAACAATGGGACTACAAGGCAATCAACAATTTAAGTAGCACTACCTCTTGACGTCAACATTTTATAATTTTACAACATAATTGCACATTTCGAACGATATGAACGAAATCAATCGCTTGATTACGATTTAACCATATGAGTGACTATCTAAGACGGTGGTTATAATCTCTAATCAGAGTGGTGCCCGTAAAAGGTTTCGTTTGCAATGGAACCTCTGCGTTCTAGTTGTTTTCCATGCCAAGTTCATTCTAAAATGTATACTTTTCAATTCAACTTGTCTCCTTTTCAAATAAGAGAAAAATACTAGCCAGATGGTGCATATTAAACGGTTAAAACTATTGATTACGTGAAACTGGTAATTTCGAATGTACTTATATAAATAGTATACGGGAATATTCTAATGCGCAGGTAGTACGCGCAAAATATAGCAATAATATAGCAAGATAGGCAGACAAATGAGAGAAAAAAATATTTTTTTTCAGTTTAACTTGAAATCTTTATTTCATGCAAGTCGTTGAGCGCGTGATTAGTTGATTTTTGAATTGATCCAATCTACATAATGTGACACCTTGGTGTACACTCCTGGATATGGAGCAATGGTACACGGCTTCACACTCCACGAAACAATGCCAACTTGAACACCATCGTAGACCAATGGCCCACCAGAATCTCCACTACACTGTCCTTTGCCACCTTCATCAACACCTCCACAAATGTTGTCTACCGTCGTTTGTCCCCCATGCCTATCAGAGCACTCTTCATCGGAATAGATTTTCAGCTCGACTTGTTGCAAATCTTTCTGAATTTTTCCTCCAGTCTATTTACAAATTGATATGTCAAATATGGCCAAGAAATATATATAATAACCTTACAAACCTTCTCATAACCCCATCCAACCAAGACACCTTTTGCATTGACTGGAACTTCGAAACCTTGCTCAGGCAGAGGAATTATCTTGATGGTTTTACCATTTATCGATAATCGTCCTTCCAACTGGATCAAAGCGATGTCATTTGTTGAATCCTGAGAAGAGTATTTCTCGTGCATAATAATATTTTTCACAGCAGCTATGTTGGGACCTGCAGCATCAATGGTCGTAACTCCATATTGAATATTGAGTAAAGATGGTGTATAGCGATATACACAGTGGGCTGCGGTCAAAATCCATTGATTCCTAATTATGCTTGCCCCGCAATTATGGGCACCCGTGTACACTCGCAGCGATACCTTCAGAAACCAAGAGAAGTGAATTTTAAGATTGATAAGTGATACTGATTCCCGTCCTTACAACAAATGGGTACTGCCCGATTGCAGCATCCGTTCCGTTCACAACACGACTCGAACCCGGATAGCAATAGCTTGCCCCGACTAGAAGCAGTCCGATGAAAACAGTTTGCATCATATTCGATTCGCAGCAAGTAAGACGATCTAACTAAAGCTGTTTTAGAACACCGTCCGAATTTATATTCAATTCAATTTGCAGATAAGGCGCATTTGCAATTTCTGGCAACCGTTTTATGGTTAGTCTGATAGCAGACCAAACTTAAAGTGATTGATATATGTAAATACATATATGGATGATCATAAAATGGAATTGTGCTTGTATATAAGCCATTATGGTAGTCAATGGTGGCCATAAATTGTGAATTTTCTGTAGTAAGACTAGGTGTCATGAACGGTTATCAAACCCCCAATAATTGGAGATTAGTTTCGTTGTTCTCTATTTTTTTTTAATACAGCTGTACTAGCAAAGCTCTCCCATGGCCATAAAACAAGAAGCAAATGATGTGCCGGTCAAATAATGTTGATTCTAATTTTTCTTTTTTTTTTTCCCAAATATACATACATTACATCTGTCTGGATGGCACCTAGTAATTGTTATAATGTTTAAGTTTGTCACGCAGGTAGTGCGACAAATTTGGATCCCCAAGTCCACATGGCTTGTCTTGTATATTAGGAGTTGGTTTTCTGAGGATAGCTTGGAGTTTTTTCCAAGAAGCCAGTATTACTGCCTGAAATAATTTTTGATGTCGTTTCGTTTGAATATTACATGCGGTTTCCATGTCAGTTTATTGTCTACAATTATTCCCAGGTACTTTGCATTATCGTCGATAGTAATTTCTTTGTTGATTAGTTTTGTGGATCAAAGTTTCTTTTTATCGTGTATATGACTTGTAGGGTTTTGTTCTCGTTTACCTTGATTCCCCATTTGCGGAACCATGCGGCTGTTCGATCTAGGGCTAAGTTAGCTTCTTGTGTAGCAAGTTGTATGCATTTGTTGGAGGATAGAATAATTGTGTTGTCTGCGTCGTAGCTAGCATGGAGTTAGTTGGCCTTGGTATATCGGATGTGTAGGGAAGATAGAGCGTTGGTCCTAAAACACTTCCTTGAGGGACACCTGCGTCTATTTTGCATAGTTCGGAGCATTCGTCATTGTATTGCACATAGAAGTGTCTGTCCTCTAAATAACTTTTGATTATTGCTAAGTAGTCTGGTAACATGTTATTAAGTTTAAATAACAGTCCTTTGTGCCAAACACTATCGAAAGTCTTCGCAACGTCTAGTGTCTAGGTAAACTGCCACACAAAACCTTTTTTTGTTAAGATCGTTTAGTATTGTGTTGATAACTCGGTGAACCTGTTGAACTGTCGAGTGTTTTTGCAGAAATCCAAATTGGTGGTCCGGTATAAGATTTTTTTGTCTTACATCTATGTTAATACGGGCAAGTAACATCTTTTCAAAAATCTTCGATATAATAAGTAATAGGCTTATTGACCAACTCATATAGGTCATTCTTGGGTCTTTGCCTGGCTTGGAAATGGCTATTATTTTGGACACTTTCCAGATTTTGGGGTAATAATTTAGTCAGAGTATAGCATTGAAGATTTGTCTGAGGTATACGATGCCTTTTTTAGGGAGTTGCTTTAGTAGCTTTCCAGTGATCATGTCATATCCGGCGGCTTTTCTTAGGTTGAGGTAGGTCTTTTAGAAAGACTTTTATGTCAGTCGCGGTTATTTTTTTAAATTTATGTTGATTATAGTAGTTATAGGTGAGGTTAAAATGTTTTGTCCGTTAATAGTGTTTGTGAATGTACTTTTGAAGTAGTCTGCCAGGGTTTTAGCTTTCATTATATATTTAGTGGTTTTTGTCTTCCTTCAGGATTGCTTTTCGTTCTTTCGTCGATTTATTGAGTTTAGCTTTGTCAAATGGTGATCTGGTTGTTTGCCAAATTTTTCTTAGTTTGCGTTTATATTTAATTTTTTGTTTAATAAAGTTTGACGTGGGTGCATAGTTCTTAATTAGTTGCTTCAGTGTAGGTGTCCATTTCAGTGCAGCACGGTAGAGCAAGTCGAAGTGTCTTATTGCGCTCTCTAGATTCTCGGTAGATTTTAGGGGGATTTAGTGGATCAAAACAAGATTTTATTGTGAGCAGGTTTATGTTGATCTGCTTAGTGATACAAAAATCTATACGGTCTGGCTTCTTCTTGGGGTCCGTAGGTCAGTATGTAGGTTCTCCAGTGCTAAGAAACTTGCAATTGTAGCTAGTCAATGCTTCCATAAGGTTACTTCCCTTTTTGTTGGTCAGTCATGAGCCCCAAACCGTATTCTTTGCGTTGAAGTCACCTCCTGCGATGAAGCGTGCTCCTATATGCTTTAAGAATTCTCCATACTCCAGGGTGCTAATTGTATGTTTAGGCGGGTAGTATAATGAAGAAATGATAAGCGGTCTTTGCGTACCATGGATTTGAATATTCGTCGCTTGTAGATAATCTTTTTCGTATCCTTCAATTTCATAACATTTAATTTCTTTTCTGATTATAATTGCTGCACCACCGAGAGCTCGTCCGCTGGACTGATTTGTGTGCAAAATGTTATATTTGGAGATATACAGGAAGCTTTTATTTGTGAAGTGTGTCTCTGATATTAGAAGGATGTCGATCGAGTTGTTTTTGATAAATTGTCCTAGTTCCTGTGCATGTTGGATCAGCCCATTTAAATTCCATATGACTATTTTTAGATATCCATTGTTTAGTTTAGTCATTAATAAGGTTAGAAAGTTCGACATGTTAGAGATCTGCGTTATCAGCTGTTTCATAATTTGTTTGACTTCGGATAGGTCGTCTGAAGAATTTGACAAATATTTTTGTTTCGCTTTCTGGATGGGAATATTTTTAGTGACATCAGCGAATGTTGACATTGGATTAGTTGAAGTGGAGGTGGTTTTGCAATTATTTGCGTTATGGTTTTTGTCTTCAGTAGTAATCTCAGCGTCTTCTATTGTCTTTTTTCTGAGCGACGGGAATCTTTATACTTTCAGAGTTTTGTAGACTTCACAGCCTTTATAGTTTGCAGTGTGAGCTTCGCCGCAAAGTACGCATTTTATACTGCATGAGTCGGGCTTTAATGCGCATTCGGACGTCCTGTGTTTGCCTGCACACTACACCGGTTGGTTCCAGCGTGCAGAAGTTCTTGGTGTATCCGTATTTTTGGCAATTCATGTATGGGGGAATAGTTCTTTTTTGGTGTAGTGGCTCGAAGGCGATTTTGCAGTGCAGTAAATGTGTGATGTTATACTAGGAGTACAACTTTGTTTCCGCCGTTTTTTCCCCAACATTTGAGGTTTTAATGAAACAAATTACTGGCACATGTATCATTCAAAGTATTTTCCATTGCTGGCCACTACTTTCTACCATCTTTCGGGCAGTGTACGAATCCCGCGCCGAAGAAAATGCTCATATTTTGAAGCGATGCACGAATCGTTCCAATTTGTGACTTCTTCATGAGATCGGAAGTGTTGGTCAGCCAGGCCATGCGCCATTAATCGAAAGAGGTGATAATCCAAGTACGTTTTGACTTCTTTTGCAACGTGGGGTCGAGCGTTGTCAGGCTGCAAAATCACTTTATCGTGCCTCTCGCTATATTGCAGCCATTTGTCTTTTAAGGCTCTACTCAAACGCATTAATTGCGTTCGATAAAGAGCACCTGAGATTGTTTCATTCGGTTTTAACACTTCATAGTACACGACGCCGAGCTGGTCCCACCAAATGCAGAGCATGATCTTGGAGCCGTGGATATTCGGTTTGGCCGTCGACGTGGAAGCATGGCCGGGATATCCCCATGATTTTTTGCATTTAGGGTTATCCTAATGAACCGATTTTTCGTCCCCGGTCACAATGCGATGCAGAATTCCCTTCTCTGAAGCAATTGTTCACAAACACACAAACACCGTTCAACGTCTCTTTGTTTCAACTCATACGGGACCCAAGTTCCTTCTTTCTGAATTATACCCATGGGCTTGAGACGTTTTGAAATGGCTTGCTGTGTCACTTCCACTGATCGTGCCAATTCTTCTTGAGTTTGACGCGAGTCTTCACTCAGCAATGTCTCCAATTCTGATCGATGAAATCGTTCCAAAACCTTTCGTGCATATGCAGTCTGATAAATACATGAAAATAGAACCATCGCCTTGCGGATCGATCTCAAATCCAAGAAAGCAACCCACCTGCATGGTTCTTATTTCAAAATGGTCCTGCAGGTGCTTGACTACCGATGTCACAATTGTCACATCGTCGCTAACCACAATCCCGTCATCTACATACAATAAATCGCCAAAATTATTGTATTTTCTTTTTGATGACTCACAAATACACAGAGGTCTGAATTGCAGACTTTAAATCCGATGAGCTCGATGAATGACTTAAATTTGCGATTCCAGTAGCGCGAAGCTTGCTTCAGGCCATAAAGGCTCTTTTGCAGTTTACAAACGCGTCATCAAAACCAACAGGTTGTTGCATATACACGACTTTTTCAAGATCGCCTTTAAGGAAAGCTGTTTTAACGTTCTTTAACTGCTTCATATACATCCCCTTTTCGGAAACAAGAGCCAAAACTGCTCGCAATGATGCAAATCGAACCACTGGACTAAATGCTTTCAAATAGTCAATGCCATATTCTTGAGTAAATCCACGACATACCAACCGTACCTTGTAGTGTTGAGTCAAATCACCTGGGTTTTTCTTCACTTTAAAAACCCATTTATTGTCCACTAACTTTTGACCATTTGGTCTTTGAACCAGCAACCAGGTTTGATTTTCCAATATTGAATCTATTTCCTCCTTCATAGCCTGTAACCACTTGTCACTTTCTGATTCTGAATTGACTGCCTCCTCGTTTGATTGTGGCTCCTCACTGATTGATAACAAAGCCATGGCCATTGAGGCACTCCCTTGACGGGTAATCGCGTTTCCAAAACATTGCTTTCTTCAATGTCTTGCAATGTTGTCGGATGTCGTCGTACATCCTCTGTTATTTTCTGACCTTCAGCTACTTCATTAGCGTCTCGTTGGGTACTATCACTATTATTTGCGTCACAATCTGCATCATCCTCCTCGATAAGTGTGACTGCAGACGGTTCTTCTGCCAAACATTTCACGTCACGTACTACCAAGATGCAGTTCGACTTATCCATAATACGGTATCCCTTTAGACTTTCATCGTAACTAACAAAAATGCATTTTTTTGACTTCGCATCCAGGTTAGTACGTTTTTGTTTTGGTATATGAACATAAACTTCTGATCCAAAAATACGAAAATGTTGAAACTGTGCAGGCTTACCGTACCAAAGCTCGTAAGGTGTTTTGTTCTTCATTGTACTGGTTCCCGTCCGATTCAGGATGAAAACAGCAGCTGTTTGTACTGCCTCTGCCCATAACTTTCGGCTAAGACTCTTAGCATGAATCATAGATCTTGCCGATTCCATGATAGTTCGGTTTTCACGCTTAACACATCCATTTTGCTCTGGGGTATATGCGACTAAACGACCATGATGAATACCATTTCCTTCTAAGAGCTGTTTCATGCAAGAATTCAAAAATTCTAGAGCATTGACTGTTTTGATTTGCAACAGCATGTCCACACTGCTTATCAGCGATTTTGAGAACTATTTTTAATTTTTCGACTACTTCAGACTTGTTCTTGAGGAAAAACACAAATCGAAACTTCGAAAAATCGTCCTTAAAAAGTACAAAATACCTTGAACCACCGTACAAATTTTCCTCCATTGGTCCGCAGACATCCGCATGAATAATTTCACCGCATTTTGTTGGTCTATCTGGTCGCAAACCAAAGCTTAATCGATGTTGTTTCCTAAAAGCACAGCCGTGGAAATCAAAGTTTTCGTCGACAAAACCTATACCATTGTTATGCAATAAACTGCGAACATGAGCCAAATGTTGATGACCCAAGCGCTCGTACCAAACGCGCAAAGAGCTGTCCTTAACAGCCATCATTGATTTGTTAAATGTCGATGACCCTGAAAAGCATTTGAAACATACCTCCTTGCCTTACTCTCACTGCCACTACGCTGTCACCATCCAAAAGTTTAAACTAAAGTTTTGTTGAAGAAAACAAATTTGCAAACAAGCTCGGTGCGTGCAAAACATCTTTCATTGTTTTTAGATCCACTTGATTCCATTAAACGATAACACCCTTAAATCACCACGTCCAGTTCATCAATTTTCCGTCTCCGAGTAGCACTTCAATTGGTTTGTCTAATTGAGCAAACGTCATGAACCACTGACGGAGCTTACACATATGGTTCCTGGCACCTGAATCAACAAACCAAGAATCACACTGAGCAATGTTGCTAAAAAGAACTTTGTCTCCATAAGTTTCATTTGGTTGAGCACTTTCCTTTGCAAATTTTGTTTTGCAATCCCGTTTCCAGTGTTCCGTTGACCCGCACCTAAAGAATTTGCCAGGTCGCTTTATTTTATCTTTTTGTGATCCATTTGATAATGTTTTTCTGCCGCACCAGTGTTTTGTTTGGCCAATAGTGCCTCGCTTGTTCCAACTTCCCTCAAGTTTAATCCCTGAACGCTTTCCTCAACCATTAGTCGACTTATTAGGTTTGTAATCGTCCGTTCCTACCTCGCTGCAGAGTCCCATGCCGTGGAATCCGCACGAATTCACAATTAATTTTTGTGTCCTGGCATCATTTTTAACCCATTCTACTAAACCTTTCGGGAAATTTGAGTCTTCATATCAGTTGGTTTCTTTTTTGTTCCGTCTACCAGGCCATAGAGCTCCGATACCATCAAATTTACTCGAACTTGAAATGTCCGCATCATCCATTGCGATGGGTCGATGAATTTCTCAATTACTGATATCTCCTTGTCCATTTCAATTTTTACTTTCCCCAACAATAAGGCTTATTCTATTTTTGGCTGATGTTCCCGAAATTCTATCAATGTCTCCCGCTATTATCCAAAAAATCGCAAACAAAGAATTTCCGCTATCGATGTACAAAAATGTCGCCACTCCTTTGTATTATTTTTCAGCGTCGATCTGGGCCCATAACCTATTGAAGTTATAGGACTACCCATTATTTATTCTAGCAAGTTTGATCCTCCCTCGAAATAAATTACAGACCAAGCTTAATTAAACGATGTTTATTACACGAGAATTGGAACCAGAATGAAAAAACAATCAATCCGATTGTACGTTGCCAGCCTCGATCAAAATTGATAGATACTAGCAAAAGTGTTGAACAGGCAATTTTGACAACAGCATTTATATATATAGGGGATGCGGGAATATATGTACTATGTGCAGAAACGACAGGAAAAAAAAAAATTTTTTCAGTTTGACTTCAAATCTTTATTTCATGTAGGTGGTCGAGCGCGTGATTAGTTGATTTTTGAATTGATCCAATCTACATAATGTGACACCTTGGTGTACACTCCTGGATATGGAGCAATGGTACAAGGCTTCATACTCCACGAAACAATGCCAACTTGAACACCATCGTAGACCAATGGCCCACCAGAATCTCCACTACACTGTCCTTTGCCACCTTCATCAACACCTCCACAAATGTGATCTACCGTCGTTTTTCCCTCATACCTATCCGAGCACTCTTGATCGGAATAGATTTTCAGCTCGACTTGTTGCAAATATTTCTGAACGGTTCCTCCAGTCTATTTACAAATTGGTATGTCAAACATGGCCAAGAAATATACAATTTAACAAACCTTCTCATAACCCCATCCAACCAAGGTACCTCTTGCATTTGCTGGAACTTCGAAACCTTGCTCAGGCAGAGGAATTATCTTGATGGTTTTACCATTTATCGATAATCGTCCTTCCAACTGGATCAAAGCGATGTCATTTATTAATTCCTGAGAAGAGTATTTCTCGTGCATAATAATATTTTTCACAGCAGCTATGTTGGGACCTGCAGCATCAATGGTCGTAACTCCATATTGAATATTGAGTAAAGATGGTGTATAGCCATATACACAGTGGGCTGCGGTCAAAATCCATTGATCCCTAATTATGCTTGCCCCGCAATTATGGGCACCCGTGTACACTCGCAACGATACCTTCAGAAACCAAGAGAAGTGAATTTTAAGATTGATAAGTGATACTGATTCCCGTCCTTACAACAAATGGGTACTGCCCGATTGCAGCATCCGTTCCGTTCACAACACGACTCGAACCCGGATAGCAATAGCTTGCCCCGATTAGAAGCAGTCCGATGAAAACAGTTTGCATCATATTCGATTCGCAGCAAGTAAGACGATCTAACTAAAGCTGTTTTAGAACACCGTCCGAATTTATATTCAATTCAATTTGCAGATAAGGCGCATTTGCAATTTCTGGCAACCGTTTTATGGTTAGTCTGATAGCAGACCAAACTTAAAGTGATTGATATATGTAAATATATGGATGATCATAAAATGGAATTGTGCTTGTAAATAAGCCATTATGGTAGTCAGTTTGAAGGTGGCCATAAATTGTGAATTTTCTGTAGTAAGACTAGGTATCATGAACGGTTATCAAACCCCCAATAATTGGAGATTAGTTTCGTTGTTCTCTAATTTTTTTTAATACAGCTGTACTAGCAAAGCTCTCCCACGGCCATAAAACAAGAAGCAAATGATGTGCCGGTCAAATAATGTTGGTTCTAATATTTCAATGATTAAAATTTATTAATCATTGAAATTTAAAATTAATTTTAGTATTATAATTAACGTTCTTTATTCGCATGATTAAAATGGAGCCACAAGGCGATCAACAATTCAAGCCACTGTACGTCTTGACGCCAAAAATTATAATTTTACAACGTAATTGCACATTTCGACCGATACGAACCAAATTAATCGCTTGATTACAACTTAGCCACATGACTATCTAAAACGATATTTACAATTTCTAATCAATGTGACGAACTTAAAAAGTTACGGCTGCAATGGAACCTTTGTGTCCCATCTATATATCCTTGATAATCTCAATTCGCCGCGGTCTAATTGTTATCCACTCCAAGTTCGTTCTAAAATTCGTACTTCTCAGTTCAATTCAATTGGACTTAAGTCTAGCTAGCCATACATATTTGTAATATCTCCAAATTCAAACTACAAAACTTTTATTTCTGTAATAAAAACAATTTAATTTTAATTAAAAACAAAAACAAAAGAAAAGGACATTTCTTTGATATATTATAAAACTAAATTAAAAAACACATTTTATTCACTTTAAGCATGTTACAAAGGCCAACATACGAAACATTTGTATATAAAGGGTTTTCCAAAAAGGACTTGACAACTTTTTTTTTTAAATAAAACGCAAAACATTTGAGATATTTCAAAAACTTTATTATCGGCTTGAAGTACAATCCAAACATTTATGAATGAAACTCGACTTCGTTCATATGGCCACCGCGAGCGCGTTTGCGGTTCATCGCGCTCATCAAACTTGGCTTGTGCCACCATCCTGTTGAAACTACATGTCGTCCAAGTCCATATCTTCCAATTCGGCCAAATAATCGGTAATCATGGCGCGATAACGCTGGCCATTTACAGTAACGTGACGATCGTTATCGTCGACGAAAGGATATGGCCCAATAACGCCGCCGGCATGCAAACCGCACCAACAGTTATTTTTTTGTGGATGAAGTGCTGATTCATGAAGCACATGTGGATTTTCACCCGACCCATAACGCATATTTTGCTTATTGACGAACCCATCGAGCCAAAAACGAGCTTCGTCACTAAAATGATTTTGCGATGAAATTCATCATCTTGGCGCATCTTCTCGAGAGCCCAATCGGAGAACATACGTCGCTTCAAATGGTCCATCGGCTTCAATTCTTGAGTCAGCTTGATCTTGTATGGGTGTAAACCAAGATCCTTACGCAAAATACGCCATAATGGGGTCTGAGCGATGCCCAATTCTTGAGAACGCCGTGGAATTGACTGATTTGGATCGTTTGCTACGGACGCCTGAACGGCAGCGATATTTTCGACACTTCGACCAACCCGTTGTCTCACTGATACGGCAACATCACACAACGAATATGTAGACTCAAATGTTTGCACTAAGCTTGTTATTGTCTGTCTACTAGGGCGAGAATTACGACCAAAAATTCTAGTTAACGCTCTTAAAGTTGCGGGCACCGACTCCGAATTTCGGTAGAAAATTTTTATAATTTGCAGACGTTGCTCGTTCGTGTACTTTACCATGATGAAAATGTTGAGTTTACTGAATAAACAGTCCGATGATTAGTGTAAGGGTGCGTTCACAAATTAAATTCAAAGCTGTTAAGTTCCCATTGGAAAACCCTATAGATAGCACATTATCCACCACTACACAATACGGTGTTAGTCCCCCATGGGCCTTCACCACTTCCTTCAGTCGAACAGGCATCGAATTTGCCAACCTCCTTCTCATTTTAGTTGAGATTTTTTGCCACTCTTCAACTAATTCTGTTTTAAAACCAGAGACTGAAGACACATTTCTTTTTCCCATTTCCATCTTCAAGTGAGCCCACAAATGCTCGATAACATTGCGGTCAGGGGATTGCGGAGTGTGATCAAGTCTTGTCTTGTCTGCCATTTGCTTACTATTTTCGCCGTATGCTTTGGGTCGTTGTCATGGAGAGAAATAGATTGGTCACATAAATTAAGTTCTTGGATGCTAGGAACGTAACTGTCCTTCAATATGTTAATATATGTACATGTGCCGATCCATAGTGCCTTGTATGAATCTTAACATACTGACAGCATTTACTACCATACAACCCCATACCATCACATTTTTGGGATCAAGTGCTTTATTTGATTTTCTCCAAACTTTTACTTTTCCGTCGTTTCCAAATATTGTACATTAAATTTACACTCGTCCGTAAATATAACTCTCTTCCAAAAAGTTGGATCCGTCTCGTGGATGTTTTCGTACTTCCTAGCATACTCCAACCGTTTTATTTTGTCAGCTGCACTAATGAAGGGCTTTATTTTAGCAACTCTGGAAGAATGTCCAGCCCTTTTTAGACAACAGCGAATTGTTTGGGCATGAATTTCAACTCTGTATTCTTGATCTCACAAGTTATCTTAACCGCGCTCTGTCTAGGATTTTGAGTTACAAATCGAACAATTTTCCTCAACATTCTCTCATCAATGTTTCTTGGCCGCCCGGTTCTTTGTATATTTTCGAATGTTCCTCTGCTATTGTAGTCTCTTATAATTGTTTGAATGGTTGCCTTTGATCAATTTAATATTCGACCGATCACTGCTATTGATTTTCTTTCGTTTTTTAGATTCAAAACGATTTTTTTCACTTGAGCGGTCGTTTCTCTTCAATAAGTGATATAGAAAAATAAAAGAAAGCAACAGGATTTCGCCAATCGCTCTCTTAAGATTCTGAATGATCAGTACCACAAAAAAAAATAAACTTCAACCAATCGCCATTGCGATTCATAGCGGTAAATTTTGTTCCTACTGTTCCTATTGATGGTATGTTGACTTTTGTTACTTTTCCAATGCTAAGAGTTGTAATTTTCTTCGTTTTACAAAGTGATTACTAGTGCTGCCATTTGAAAGTTGTTACAATAAGATAAGGGAATATACAGCGTGCGCCATCTCCTATGGGTCGATGTAAATTTCGAATAACTTCAACAATTCTCAACCGATTTTGGAAATTTTATTCAACTTAGAAACTTTTAATTCAAAACTTTTATTCAATTTAGACCTTTCCAATTTATTTTGAAATGACTGCCTTCATTGCCGATGCAAAAATGGCATGACATTTTCGAACACTTCCGTCGAAATTTCTGCGATTTCCGCACGAACGTTTCCTTTGAGCTGTTCTATTGTCTTTGGGCCGTTAACATACACCTTGCTTTTCAAATATCCCCATAGGAAAAAGTCTGGAGGAGTCAAATCCGGCGTTCTCGGAGGCCAGTCAATATCGCCCTTTTTTGACACCAATCTACCAGAGATCTTCTTACGCAAAAGGTTAATTGTTTTGTCCGCAGTATGGCATATCGTGCCGTCTTGTTGAAGCCAAAAGTGAAATAAGCCTTTTTTACGCATTTCTGGGACCACATAATAGGCCAACATCCACCGATATCGATCGCCATCCACTGTATCGCCAACTTTGAAGAAATACGGTCCAAAGATGGTTTTAGCGCATACACCGGCCCAAACTGAGCCAAGAGCGTAAAATGTGCCTCATCGGTGATCAGAATTTGCTGCCAGAATCATTGCAACGACATTTTGTGCGTTTGCAAATTTCTTTGAGTTATCTGCACTTTATATGGAAATAAGTTAAATTCTCCGCAAAGTGGTCCCACTAATGCCTAACTGCTGCGAACGGCACCGATATGACAAACTTGGGTCTTCCTGAACACTGGCATTCACAGACTGAATAGATAAGTTTGAACGCCGCGGACGTGGCCTAGGTTGCTCACGAGGACTTGCCACAGAACGACGAATTGTATCTTTTTTGGGCGCAACACGACCACGATATTTTGCACGATACGCACGTTGAGTTAGCAGAGTCGAGCGTTCATTTTTAATGAACATTGAAACTATTTCCGCGCATTCTTTGGTTAAAATTGTACTGAATTGACGTCTCCAAAATACTATGACATATGAAAATCGGTTGACAACTGTTGAAGTTATTCGAAGTTTACATCGACATAGCGCACTCTGTATAAAGAGCATTTCTTTTCTAATTATCGCTTCCTTGACCAATTTGTAGGCATAAATCAAGTCGTATGTTGACTATTGTAACTAAGTGTACATATCGCCTATGGTTTAAGCTATTGATTAAGAAATTAGTAAATATTATTATTATATTAGTATTATGTATTGGTATATACAGAGGATGCGGGAATACATGTACTATGTATGTGCAGAAATGGCGAAAAAAAAATGTTTTTTTTCAGTTTGACTTGAAATCTTTATTTCATTAAGGTGGGTGAGAGCATTATTAGTTGATTTTTGAATTGATCCAATCTACATAATGTGACACCTTGGTGTACACTCCTGGATATGGAGCAATGGTACACGGCTTCACACTCCACGAAACAATGCCAACTTGAACACCATTGAAAACCAATGGCCCACCAGAATCTCCACTACACTGTCCCTTGCCACCTTCATCAACACCTCCACAAATGTGATCTACCGTCGTTTTTCCCTCGTCGTGCCTATCAGAGCACTCTTGATCGGAATAGATTTTCAGCTCGACTTGCTGCAAATGTTTCTGACTTGTTCCTCCAGTCTATTTACAAATTGATATGTCAAATATGGCCAAGTAATATATAACATTACAAACCGTCTCAGAGCCCCATCCAACCAAGGTACCTCTTGCATTTTCTGGAACTTCGAAACCTTGCTCAGGCAGAGGTAGTATCTTGATGGTTTTACCATTTATCGATAACCGTCCTTCCAACTGGAGTAAAGCAATGTCATTTGCATAGGAATTAGAGGGAGAATAGTTCTCGTGCACAATGATTTTTTTCACAGCAGCTACGTTGGGACCTGCAGCATCAATGGTCGTAACTCCATATTGAATATTGAATAAAGATGGTGGATAGCGATATACACAGTGGGCTGCGGTCAAAATCCATTGATTCCTAATTATGCTTGCCCCGCAATTATGGGCACCCGTGAACAATCGCACCGATACCTTCAGAAACCAGGAGAAGTGAATTTTAAGATTGATAAGTGATACTGATTCCAGCGCTTACAACAAATGGGTACTGCCCGACCAAGGCATCCGTTCCATTTATAACACGGTTTGTGCCCGGATAGCAATAACTTGCCCCGACTAGAAGCAGTCCGATGAAAATACTTTGCGTCATATTCGATTCACAGCAAGGAAAACGATCTAACTAAGGCTGTTTTAGAACACTGTCCAAATTTATATGTCATTCAATTTACAGATAAGATTCATTTGCAATTCCTGGCTACCGTTTTATATCTAGCCTGATAGCACATCAAACTTAAAATGGTTGATATATATATGTACATATGAGATTGTGCTTGTAAATAAGCCATTAGTTTGGGGGGCAGCCACGAATTATAAACTTTCTGTAGTATTGTATAAGACTAAGTGTGGTGGTAATTAATCGAACCTACAATTGGAGATAAGTTTAATTGTTCTGCAAGCTTTTAATACAGCTGTACTAGCAAAGCTGTCCCACGGATATAAAACAAGAAGCAAGTGATGTGCCGGTCAAATGGTCAACCGAATAAAATTGTTGATGTGTTAAAATAAACCTTCTCTATTCGCATAATTAAAGATTGTTATACCCCAACGCGCCCCTAAGAAACGTCCAGACATCAATCGAAGGGCATTTTAGTCGTCGTTGTCAAAAATGGACTTACCATCAATAAGTGTGGTCGTCAATTAGTTATCGAACTAAAGCTAAACCTGGAGCTTAAGCGTATATCACTTTATCACAAAAGTAAATCTACTAAAGTCTCTCTGATATAGGAAAAAAGCGAATCTCTGTACGAGAAATGGCTTTCTTTTAACTTTGTGGCCCTTCTTGCATCCCCGTCCTTAAGAGGAATAGTTAAATAGTTGGAAGTAGGAATAGAGAATAGTTGGAATCATGAACTATTTCTATTATGTAGGTCCTTCTCAGCATATTGGTATTCTTCGTCATCCACCTATCCTACTTGCGATTTCTCATATACATATTTGCAAGAAACCACTGGCAAAGAATTATTTTTTTCGGTCAAATGGAAAACCTATGTTTAGGAATTCTTCTTATTCGGAAGACTGTCGTGTTGACTCTGCTACTCTATTTCCTTAAAAATGGCATACTTGAAGATTTCTACCTTGGGTCTTGCTGGTATTCATATAACTGAACAGTCCTTGTTCTGCCTTCCTGTCCCATTTTGAGCGTTTTTGCTTGATTACGTGCATAAATGCTTCAGTGTCAAACGTTTTGTACTCCTATATTTTAATCCTATCTCATCACCATAATTCGTAGAGGATTTAACCTTATTTGTCCAAATCCTTTCCACTTGATATCTGTACGATTGTCTTGTTCAACGGCCCAATTTCGCTCCGGATATACAATAAGAGAAACGATATATGTAAGACATTCGTCAATAAATTCCCATTCCCTTTCAGATGATCACGCACCTTTTACATCTTCTGATTTCATATCATCCCTTAGTTTCAAAACTGAACAAGTGAAGCTTTTAATAGCTGCGCTTTACGTTCAACTATCTTGACAAAAACAAATTAAATGAAGGACTTTGTCCGAAAAAGTGAATAGAGAATTGGACTACTGATATATGTAGATCGTGTCTAAAGCTTATATATTATGAGAGTTTGCAACTCTAATCCCAATCATTTCGAAAAGGTTATATAATCGGTCATCATTAATTACATTTAATTCTCCCCCCATTCCCACATTTCCATTTCTAGTCCTCACACGATTATCATTAATTTGAGTCGATTTCCTCGAAGTTAGTTTCGTCGCCACTGCTATCTCGCCCTTACTTCCAGTCATCTCACGATCGCCATTCGATGTCAATTGCCGCGCCACTGCTACCGCCAGTCCTCATGCGGTCACCATTTTTCCTTACTTAAGTCCTAACACGATCACAATTTTTGAAACTTAGTTTCCCTCTGCTTTTAATTTTCCATGATCAACAACCTTTTTGGACATTCTGTTACAATGTCCAACTGTCATTAGCTGAAACACCAATAAGGTCAGACATTTTTGTTTCTAATTTTTCGTTTAGCAATTAAAGTCGATGAGCTTGAAAACATTCGTGCTTCTTCCATGACCAAATGTGACGACAAGTGCTCGAAAGTTTTCTGATCTTTAATAATTGATTCCCACGCAGATAATAAAACGTTGGAAGCTTTCGGGAAGTGTTATCGAAATGTTGGTGATTCAATATCACGCAACTAACTGGCTGTGTTTTTAATTTCGAAGTGTGTATGAGTGACCACGTCATCCGCGAGCTATATTTCAAAATCACAAAACCGCTACGGGAGTATATGAACATTTGTTTTGAAATGAAACTTTGCAACGGTGCGATTCACTATATGACAAAGTGGTGACGAACCAACGCAACGCTCATTGCCATACGAGCCAAGTCTAAGCTGCCGTCTTAACCGACCGACACTGGCACTTCTTCGACTTTAAAAATTTCGTTCTTCATTTTCACTACACTAAGCATATGTATATGTATAACCGACGAGGCTTACAGAGATCTAATTGACTTTTGACCCGAAAATTGAGCAGACACAAAACTGCTCATATTTATATGGTCGTAATATTTATATACAGTGACGGACAAAACAATAAGACCACAGAGTATCTTTATATATTTTATTTTAAAACTCGATTTTTTAATATAATAATGAGCATCAGGTATGAGGCTTAAATCGATTCAAGTCGATCAGTGACTATATATTTGGTGTTCTCTTCAATTACTTCTAATCCTACTTCGTTTCCTGCTTTATTAGACTTTCTACATTTCTTTAACTGTTTCCTAAAAATCTCCCAGCAAGTCCAGATCGTCAACGTAAGCTAGAACGGATGTGATTCCATAAATAACCCTACACGAATAGTTGGTGTATCATTTCGTGGAATTTAAATTTTTTTTCTAAAAGCTTATGTATGTATAGTGGAAATCTGGTTATTCCTCCAGAGATTCCTCTTGAACCCACACTGGTAGCTCTCAAATATTTACTTTGCATATGATGTCAGTCTCTTTAAGGGAATATGTATTTGACATCACCTTGTAACAAGTTTATGGCAGCAAAATTCTCAGTGATTGTTGCATTGTGTTCGGTCACTATTTTCGAATACGAGGATTTCCATTGTTCGGAGATGGTTTCATCGTTCTATATAGTTGTGATGTAGCCCATGTAACTTATGTTACATGTTAATGTTAATGTACATGTTAATTATTCCCCAGAATATTTTATTAATTTCGATGTCGATTTTGGGTCGATTCCTGCAGGCTTGTTATTCTTAAGCCGATGGATTGCTTCCTTTACTTCTTCAATATTTGGCAGTTTTACCTGAACCTCTGCTGTGTGTATCGCACCACTTTCAATAGCTGCTGGCTCTCCATGTACCGTAAGCAGTTTTTAGGCTGCAACTCTTTCGTTTTAGGCCATGCAAGCTTTTTCCTTTGACATTGTCGTTTTTTACCCCAAAGGAGATGGTTGACATCCCTTCGTAGTGTTTGATATCTTGTACATATGATCTCTTCACTATTTTTCAGGGCTTTTACTTTTTCCTCGCAGTTTTTGTCGACCCAAGGCTTTACTTTGGGGCTTTGTGATAGCCTAGTTTGTTTTCCGCTGCCTTTTTTACAACATTTTTGTTGACCACATTGCTTTTACATCGTTAGTTTCAATGCCATCGTCCTGGTATTCACGCTGCATACCTGGGCCCTTAACTTTTCCACATTAAATTGTTTATTTATACATTGTTGATACTTGTTGATACTGAGATTGTGAAATAATTTATCTTCGTTTCATCGCACCAAAGAATATTTAGCCATTTGATTTAATTTTCTGTTCCTAAGGAGAGGACCTACGAGTACTCTCAGACTTCTTCGGAAAAAAACTTCTTTTAAGGTTTTCTTCGCACCTTCTGGAAACGGACTTCAATACTGAAGACGGCAGCTGACTTAAAAGGGTCTTTCTTCGTTTTTCGTGATTGACCTGTTGTCATATGAGATATTGGTGACTGTAAAGCATTAAAACCAAACGTTTTCGATCTTTCCTTGAGTGTTTGTCGCTGCGGGTCTTATTATTGTTTCCGTCACTGTATATACAAATGTGTTTGAAATTTCAGAGGTAGACAGGGTTACCAGGTTAGCTGTTATAAAAATACTAATTCAGTCTTCCTTAACAATTTTTTTGCCATCCTGTATCAATTGCAGTTTGCAGAATGGAACTGATTCCTTGAAGTATGCTGTCGATGCGCCAATCCCAGAGCATCAAATCAACAATTTCTTATCAGGTTTTATCAATCATGGGGGCCGAGGTTGGCTGATTTTAAATAGTCACAATCTTTTTACAATTAATACCTAGAGTCCAGAACTGCTATATTCACTTAACCAAACAAAAACCTCACAGTTTCCCGTTGCCAACCACATCCTTATGTACTACGTCCATTTTATGATAACATTTTTCTGACAACACCTTCAATATTAGATTATTAAGAAAACACATTGCAAAACGTATTTTCAATATATGGTAGATCATACAACAACACAAAATATATTTCCTTATTCAAGTAAGAACATTTAAATAAAACAAAAATTGCAAACTTTTAGGGACTAGATATAAAACAATATTTATTCAAACACAAACTTAAAGTCTTATACATGTGTATGTGATTAGATTCGACAATCCAAACATTTTTCTAATGAAAACTCTTAAATCAAAATATAATAAAAAACAAAAAAAACATTGTTTTTAGGAAAGCTGTTTTTTTTAAATATAAAATAAGAAAGTATCGAAATTCAAGAGAATCATTTAGAACTTGTGTGTATGTGTATCTCTAACTAAATATCTCTAAATAGCTAATAAGACGTGCAAGGATATTACAATGTATTTGTGTACAATTTTTTATTCGTGTTTATATATTATACATTGTTGTCCCTTCTCTGTAGATATTAAGTAGAAGAGTAATACTCATGTGTTACTGAGTTTATATTTCCATCTGTAGAATGATATTTATCACATAGCAAATTAAATCAAGAAATGGATTCAAACACAAGTTTCACAAAATCACTGTAAGAAACAAACTCCAATTTTATTTAATAGTTGATCAACAATACTGAGCGAATAAACAGAAAAATAAAACAAATACAAAAAATTAACTTAATATTATTAATAGGAAAGAGAAAATATTTGTGTCCAAGGCCCGACGGGTTAAAAATCTAATTTGAATTTCTTAACGAATTAAGAAACATAAGAGCACTCTTAAGTAAGTTTTTTGAGGTATTAGTGTTTAATGTATTACTGGTATGATATGATTTTAAATCTTCAAATAAAATTTGGAAATTTAAATTTAATTAAAAGGAAGTTTTATTTTTTATGTAATTCTTTTCCCTACAAATAATCAAGAGCGTTTAAAGACAGCAATTTCCCGAGCACTTAAAGGCAAAAATAATTATGATGATGCCTTTGGTAAAACATGGGGCTTATCGCCGAAAAAGGTCCTCTGGATCTACACGACAATGATAAGACCGATAATCTCATATGAATCGGTTGTTTGGCGGAACAGACTAAATTACAAAGAGCGGTCTGTCTCAGTTGCACGGGGGCTTTCCCCAGCACACCGGGAGCTAGTCTAGATGCTGTGATGAATCTTCCACCCCTTGGCATATATATCAGAGGATGCGCACTGAAAGCCAGTCTCGCCTCAAGAGAAATAGTTTTTGGTACAACTCGCATAGGGATGACAGTGAACTTGAGCGAGTAATATCGTACGACCCCTGTCTCATGGACATGCCTCCCGATGCAATCACAGATGCTATCCTACTGCGCTGTAACTACACAGTCATATTTCCATGGCGTCATGACTTTGACCAGACACTAGAGCACTGCACGAGTGCATCCTGCATCGTACGATTACGAATACAAATACGCATTCGACGAGTAAAACGAATATTTGTGCGTACTCGGCATCGCCCAGCCTAAAAGTATTCGCATCGTTCCGCATCGGCATCGGCGAATATTACTGTATTCGGCATCGTTCGCATCGGTATCGGCGAGTATTTACGCATTCGCATCGTTAGGCATCGTTAGGCATCGCTAACAGCGAAATTGTGATTATGCTGGAAAAATTTCTAACATTGTATGAGGAATTTATAGGACGGATGAGAAATGTGACATTAGACAAATTCAAAACAGAAAGTTTACTTTATTAGCCACAAATAAATAAGGATAAAAATAATAATAAGTAATAGCAAGAAATAATAAGTAGTAAAAGTTAATAATAGTAAGTAATATGTACATATACTATAATCGATCAACGATTGCTTCCTCAACAATACCATACATAAGCTGATAGCTCGTTTATTCATGTCTGTTCACTAGTGCTCTTGATTTTACCCGGGTAATACCCAACTTAGCAATTACCCGGGTACCCGGGTATTCGAGTAATGCGGGTAATACCCGATTTCGCGGGTACCTGCATACCCGGGTAATACCCGACAAACGCGGGTACCCGAATACTACCCCAAGAGCTCTACTGTTCACGATTCACGATACCTACTCGCTACGATGCGCGATGCTACGATGCAGTTGTAACGATTATTACTCATAATCATTTCGGAAAAGGAATCGGCGATGCATTCGGAAACGATGCCGAGTATGTAATCGCATCGTTTGGTGATATACTCGGCGATTATGCCTCCGAGTACTTTTTACTTACTCGTGCAGTGCTCTACCAGACACTGAACTTGGATTTGGCATTTTTCAGATGGCTCCAGGACTTGGCGGGGGTCCGGCGCTGGAATTTTCTTTGAGCGCGAAAACACGACTGCACTTCTCGTTAGGAAAACATGCGACCGTCTTTCAATCAGAGATATACGCAATCCTAATGGCTATGCACTGCAGCTAAGCTGCACTCAAAGCTGTGTCCGACCCTCTAAACAGCTCCAAATCAGTGCATGAACTCAAGACCTTTGGAGCAAAATCGGAAGACTAAATCCACTAAGGCTTGTATGGGTCCAAGGAAATGAGATCTCCGATGAATTCGCTAGAAGGGGCTCAGAGGAAAGTTACTCAGGACCTAAACCTTAGGTCTACCTGCTTCCACGTTCAAATCTGACATCAACAATTGGGTCTTTAATGCACACAGTCTTAGATGGAGGGAATATCTAGGATGCAGGATGACTAAGCGAAATGATTGTAGAAAGCTTGCGGGTGTCATTACGGACCATTACACTTTTGCCAAGTCTCTCTATGTGCCTGGCATCAGTAAGACGCCTACCTCTGCTGCATGTTGCGAGGAGTATGATACAGCAGAACACTTTCTCTCTGACTGTCTCGCGCACAGTGGCGCCAAAAGCTCACCGATATCTCACGACCTCGAAAATAGCATGGAAACTAAAACTATTCTTTAAAAATTCATCAAAAATGAAATCTTTCGAAAACTATTGAATTAAAAATCAAATTAACACGTTGAGTGCCCACGTGTGAATTAAAAAATATTACCAAATAAGCCAGAAAAAAACAATATGTATATATTTCTGAGATAATGCTGGTAAAAAAACATATAACAGGAACTCTGACCACATCACATAAAACACCAAACGCAGAAAAAGCTACCTCCTCTGGCAAACGCTTCATGAATCAAAAAGAGAACAATCCACATCATCTACACTCCCAAAATATGAACGAACTCAGCCCAATCACACCGTGGACTAAAGAAGAAATTAGCTTTCACATAAAATTCAGCATTTGACCTAACAAAAGTCCAGGTTAAATCTTTATGAACGGAAAAAACCTAAGAGAATTGCCTAACTATGGAATAATTTATATTAGAAATATGCTTAGTGCCATATTTCGAACAAAATACTTCACAAAAACCTGAAAGTTTTCCGGATCCTACACCATCACGAAGCAGAAAAAGACATAGCTGGTATCCCTCGCGGAGGTAACGTGAATTGGCCACCAAGTTCATGCGATTTGACCCCGCTAGACTTTCTCTTGTGGGGTTTCCTATGTCGCAGGTCTCTGTGAATAAACCACAATCCACCGACGCCCTTAAGGTCAACATAACACAGGCCATCGCTCAAATTCAACCGGATCTATTAGAAAGAGTTACTGAAAATTTGACTATTGGGATATAAAGGTTAGAAGTGTTTAGGTTCGCTTGACGATTTTTTTCTATTGAAAAAAGTGGATCAATGAATCTGTAAGATTTTTGTGTGAAAAATAAAATGAAATGCTCCAACGTAATTGAAATGATTACTATGGTATTTGGCGAGCCTAGTCCGAGATAAATGGTGCAAGAGGATATTGAGACACGTATGTGTGAAATTTGTCGCTAAATCGCTGAATTTTGACAAAAAGAATTGTCTCATAAGCATCTCTCAGGAGCTGTTGAATGATGATCCAAGTTTGTTGAAAAGCTCCATCACTGGTATCGAAACATAGGTATATGGTTATAGCGTGCAAACTAAAGCCCAGTCATCATGAAAACGATCAGAAGAGCCAATATCATAAGCGGTTGACGAAAAGTCGTGCGGTTAACGAGGAAAATTACCTTGAAGTTATGCGCCGTTTGGGTGAGGCAACACAAAGAGAACTTTCGATTATTGGGGGACAAAATATAGCCGTTGCATTGTTGTCACGACAATGCACCGGTTGATTCGTCAATTTGGGGCATATGCTCACCACAGCTAACGCAGCAGAATTTCTATGACTCTACTAGTCAGTCGTCCAAGATTGACTTTACTAAACTACCCACATGGACCGTCGCATTGTCCTGTTGAAATTTCCAGTTGACACCGGCACACATAACCATATGATGTAAAATAGGAGAGAATCATCTGCAGATAGTATTTCGCATTTATTCTGTTGAGCAATAATGGCATCTTTTTGAGGTACCCAGCAGCTCTCCAAAGCTGAACTTCCATTTGGCTTGGTTCGCAGATCGTGCCAATTGTAAGCAAATTTATTTAGGCCGGCTAAATTGAATCTCCAGTTCTTGGAAATTATCTTTCCAGCTTAAAACTACAATTTTGGCTGACAACATTTTCTCTAATTTTTTTCTTTTGTATTTTAGATGTCAAAATATTCAAACTTTTCAAAATTTTCTGGACAAGTTGAACTCCAAACCCACTCTGGCTTCAAATCGAATCGACAAACGGACTTCGAACTACTTGCTGTATTTCGCATCAATTGTCTTTGCCATAGATTTTTGCCATAATTTTTACGACTTTTGAAAGAAAAATCGCCCAACTTCGCTGTTTAGGATCCATTAGTTAAACTACTGACCATCGATACCGACACCGAGGCTGTTCACACTCAACAGGCAGTTGACAATAATCCGTAGACGAGAGCAGTTGAGTTTTATTAATATTGAACTATTGTTAACACTCGGCTTGTACAGTTTACCCTTTTCTATCACAAATAAAGAATAAGACAAAAAACAAAATAACGAAATTTATTTTAAACATTAGCCCTTTGATTATGATCTTTTAGTGTGGAAATCTCGACATATTCGATATTTTTCGATGTTCACCTCAGACTGAAAACGTATCTATCATATACATAAGTCGATGGGAATATGTAGGGAAATGTAGATGGTTATAAGACTCCTGTCAATTTAAGCAATAAATATTCTCACCACGTTGTTCAACAACGGCATGAATATTATTCATTATCCAGCGCAATAATCAGTAGGTAAATAGACATACAGACACTCGTCTTACTTTTTTTTTATAACGTTCCTGGTTCAAGAGTGTACGCTCTTAGGGTTTTTGTCACAACCTGGACGGGGTGCAGATGGTTTATGCCGAAGATGTTCGTTCACTACTTTTCGAGAGTGGTTGTCCTAGGTAGGATTCTTTGAGAGATACGACCGCATTTGTCGCGTTGATTGTAGTTCACAGTAACTTTTTTGTTTCCATGTCATTAAGGTGTTATATTGGAAATGCATACACAAAGTATGAATTTGAAGTGATCATATACGAGCGTTATGCCTTCGTCAGCAATTGTTGATCATTTCTCATTCACAACTGATGTTGTTGCACAGTTTTCCCGTATAGGAATTGTTCTTGACTATGGACAGACTTGAACTACAGACCTCCGGCTCAACAGTCGGTACTGATTACCATTCCACTTCGGCGACTCCCTGGAAATAAGAAAGGGTTCGGTATGAGAAGGAATCCGCTTCATAGTAGGCAGCTTAAGAGTGCCTCAGAGTCTGTCTTAAAATGCAGAGGACGCCAAAGTCCATCACCCTAATAATGTAGCAGGTCTAAACAAAATCGACAATTTTCTTGTTGAAATGACCAGAAAGTATTCATGTATACCTCTAATAAAAACACCCTTTACATACCATGAGAGCTCACTCTGACCGCGCTTTATTTTCCCAGAAGCATTTCTCCCTAATGATTCCGGATAGTTTCCCGGTAATTTACTTCCGCTGCCAGGGCCAGGAACAGACGTCACATCCCTGATAGGTATATTGACAGCGTACTTAAGCTTATATTTTTTAATACCGCAATTGTGGGCGAAAACGGTTTCCAGAACGTTGCGTTACTCTGGTAAGATTCTCCTTACTCCCTAGCCTGTAAATTAGATAAGGAATCTTTTGGAGCCATGATCGTGCTTAGATGAACTTGAGAACTGATTCAGGCCAATTCGCCAGTGAGTGAGCGAGATGGCGACTCCCAATAACCAAAAGTTGCAATCAGGAAGCCGACCACTCGGAACGAAATATACGAATGCCAGCCAACTTGATTATATTTGAGACAGGAATCAAGCAACATAGGATAGAACAAGCTTTACAATAAGAAAAATAATGAAATTAGGTTTTCAATACAGTTTTACTTGAAAACTGAATTTCAAAATTGAATAAATAAGCTTAAGCCGCCAAATATTGGGTGGTTTTTTCATGACAACGTAGCTGCCCAGGGTCGTAATGGAGCAAGTACAAAAAAATTGAAAATGTTACATATACGCCCTGTAGTGCGTATGGCCGATCCTATTTCTCGGCTGCCACAGCTACTTTCACGACTGGATTTTGATGCAAACATTTGGCGCGAGTTAAGATCCAGCCTATTAAGTCAAATCTTGGGTGGTTTTTTCATGGCAACTTAGCTGCCCAGGGTCACAGTAAATAAGAAGAGAATAAGGGCAATCATTTTTTTTTTCAAAGATTTCAAGTGGTCTTCCTACATCAGCGCGTTTTAACATATTTGGTAATGTCACATAACTTTCTGGGCATAGGAAATGTGATTCTTCAAGCGTTTGGGTTTTAATTGTCAGAAACAGAGACAAATGGTATTGAAAGTCAGTCTACTACTTGGTCTCCTAACAAGTCAATACATTTTGTCCATCTTTTTTCTAAGCCCAGGATTCCCTTAGAAAAACATTCTTTGTCTTGATCCTGTCAAAACGCCTTAACCGCGGCCATAACTTAGATGTCGTCTTCAAATTTTCTGCGAATTTTGAAATTCCCTCGGACGTGTTCCTTGAGTAAAGAGGTAGAAAACAGTGGCGAATAAAACGGGTGTTCGAACAGTCCGAATAGAGCAGTTGAATAGAAGCCATCACAACGGCGCCTTTTTGAGCCGCTGCGGTGTCTTGGTGAAACAGCACACCAGCTCGCGGTTTACCGCGTCTTTTTTCTTCAATATAAGGTCCCGTGGCTTCCTTTCACAAATATGCCACCGTAATTCTTCCTTCAGCGTCCCAAAAAACGGATGTTATAACCTATCCTATACCGAACTTGACACTTTGAATTTCTTTGACATTGGTGAGGACGCTTCCAAGTCATCAATTGTTGTTTATATTTAAGATCAAAATGGTGAATCCAGGTCACACAAAAAAACATTTCCTGGTTCGCTTGGAACTTCTCGAGAATCACCCTCGATATTTCGACTCATTTTTTCTTTTGCTCTTCGGTTAACATCCTCCATTAACACCCGACGTGTATAGACCTTTCTCATATGCAATTCGTCTGCAAGGGTTCTTTGAACGCTGCCATATGAATTCCCTGTGGTCGCAGGTAGAATTCGGATGGTCGCTCTTCTATCTGCCAACATAACTTCTTTCATGTTATCATGAAGATATTCAGTGAAGGACATGGATGAAAGTCCTTCGCGATGTTCGTCTTCAATGGATGTTCTGCCCAGCTTAAGCTCCTTGGCCCAGAGTGCTACTGTGGAATATGGATGGATGTCCACAAAGTCGTTGTATATGTTTTTAGAACACAGTCTTTTCAAGCAAAGGTACTTGAAGAATGTACCTCCTGGGAATAGTGGTCTATTTAAATATATGATTTTTACGCGGATCTAGTGGGTAAATAAACAGGCAAAAACTATTTTTTTTATTTCTATGTGGACTGAAAACAACCAATTATTGTCATTGCTCTTGGATTACCCCTCGTGAATCATTACATAATAAATCAAGATTATTTCGTGTTAATGTTGCCCACGGCCGCGTTTCAGGTGCTTCATGTGGAAAAACCACTTTTCTAAGCATATCGGCTGGTATATCGCCAATAACATGTCAAGAATGACAAGTAAGATATAGATCCTCATGAAAAATAGTCTATTGACGTCAAATCACACGATCCAGCTGACCATTTTACCGATTCCAAACGAGAGATAGCAATTTATCACCGAAAACATTTCTCAATAGATCCATCGATTCGCGTGCTGTATGATATGAAATGTTCATTTTATTGAACGATAACTAGCGATATTGACGGAGACGTTGAGGCAGATAAAACATTAGAACATTAAAACGACTTACTGTCTGTGGCGCCTATAGTTTTGAAACTATATTCTTGGTTTGTTCGAACCTACGAACACTATGCAGATTTTTCCGCTTCTTAGAAATTTAAAAAGTTTTCTTGTCTATGACACAAGGGTCTATGCTTGTCGACATCTACTAGCTTACACTTATCAAGAAACTGGGTGGTTTTCGTGAACAGAAAAAATATGAAGGCAGAAGCGACTTTTCTAATGGCTTTCTGATGTTCACGCAAACCAATTGAAGAAAGTGTAAACTTTTTTCTGGCAGTCAAAATAGTTTACTCTGACTTGAGTTGATGGACCTTAACATTCCCAAGGAAGTAGCATGTGCTCTTAGACAACTTGGCATCAGAAACGCTTTACATCCATCGCAATATTTGTCAACTATAAAATAAATTTGAAACTTATCTGTTCCATTTCCAATGGGACTGCTCTTAAGTAAAGAATCAATCCAACAATCCCCCTCCAAGTCAATACAGCCTTGTAAGCAATCACACAACTTGTCGATCCATGTCTGGTACTTGAGGATCGGAATAGCCTTGAGCATGTCGTTCAAAGCGCTCAAAGCGTGTAGATGTAGTCCTTCAATGCTTATTTGAACTTAGGAAACAGCCGGATTTCGAACGAAGCTGTATTAGGCTGTATAGGTCAAGTGTTATGTTTTGCCTTTTTTAGCTACAAACTGTTTACAAAGGAATGTGATAGACAATTAGTCAATATGTCTGTTAGTTAACTTAGTCAATCGCCGATGTTTTTTTTTCGATATTTTCGTAATTTCTGGAGGTTCCCGACTTCGGGGATCATTCGTCGTCTTCAGTGATTTTAGGATCCCCACCAAATCTACCAAGCCAGCGAAATACTTGTGCCTGGAATAGACACTGATCACCGTTTTTCATCGATTCGAATATTTCTTGAGCAGTTTTTCCTACCTTAAAGCAATACTTGATACTGCTCTTTGCTCCATAGCGATTTTTCGACGGACTGACACATTGGATATAACTATTGACAGAAGCTCGGAAAGTTCGACGTGAAGATAGATTGAAGTTGTGTCAACAAATTTTTATAAAAGAATCCGAGATGGTGTTATAATTGGAAATGGATCACCATGCATATTCAACACTTCCACTTTTTCACCGCAGCACTGTTGACAACTTTAGTATGGTAGATGGGGCACCATTACCCATTTTTATAGCGAGGGGAAGTCGGCAGTAATGGGAGTTCTAATTGTAATCTTCGCTGTCGTAAATTTTTTTTTAATATTTTTGATTCATGCTTGGATGTATATAAATCTCATATGCCCGAAACCATTTACTAAGTCTGTAACCAATGATTAATGAATCCGCACAGAAGTAGTCACTGGTCTGGCACTTTGTCACGGTTTTAGATCCGCCTCCTCTATAAGTTGAAAAGTCTTCATATGGCAATAGCTTCATGCGAAGCCATTAATCACTTTGAAATGTTTCTTTTTTCAACACGAATCCGTTGCTATCAAGCGCAACAGTCACGATTGCCAAATATGTCCCATGTCAATCCCATCCTGTTTCCTCAAACCGGCTTGGAGTTTTAAAAAAAACTGTTAACATTCTACGACACAAGTGGCAACCTGTGTTAAATCCCCATAATGAGTATAATCCCACAAGAAGCATTTACTTGGTAAAACCCTCCAGTGCTCGTATTTTCTAGTTGATTGCAAAAAATGATAAAAACCTGCGCCTGTGAGATTAATTTGCAACCAAATGAAATTTTTTAAAGCTCTTCCTACAATCCAATCAATAAATAGTACTCACTTCAATCAGTGCCATCCTTCCACTGGTGTGTCGCACTGTCTCGAACAGGCACTGAACTCTCGAACATAATTAAGGAATTCAGCAGAAACTAGTCCAAAGACGACATCCAAGAGGACAACAATTGCAATCAATTATCTTGGAGGATGTAGCTACCCATGCCTCAAGACCAATTCCATCGACAAAGACACAAATCAATTAAGGACTGCATTGAATCTACTTGTACTCGTACTTCATGTTTCAACATCAGTTATTGGTTGCAATCAATGGTGTAATGAACCACAGAACTTGATCATCCGACTGCGTTTGCTTAGTCCGATAATGGATGGAATTAAAGTGCTGAAGTGTTTAATTCTATTCAAAACTAGTTATTGTATTGAGGAGTGATTGTATTTGTGGCTCATTGATTAGTGTCCTGGCATCTGAAGCCGATGACACAGAGATCGGATACGGTAACAGCGAGGCATGTCTTTCCGTTAGCAGTCTAGTAGTACAATGGAGTGCCCCAGGGATTGTAAAATCGTCCAAAGAATGAAAGAAAAGAGAAAGCTAGTACTTGTTTGGTGGCAATGGGAACCACATACATCAACAAAAGGAGACAGTGAGGACAGGAAGAGTTAATTGAAATGCAGTGCATCGGCGGCATTGATTCGATTCACTCCACAGAATAACAATGGGGAGGGGACCAAATGAATGCGATACATCCCTTTGTCCTGTGGTCTTGTGGTTAATAGATCCTATCATACATATGGAATCGATTTATGTACGTATTTAATTCCTGTGGCCAGGCCGAAGGCATTCTCAAAGGTTGTAACGAACTTTGGGCAACTATGTGATTTCTGCAAATTACCAAGCCACAGAAATAATTAAAGGCTACAGGCAAACGATATTATCTATTTCATGTTAAAAGCTTCTGATATATTTGAATTATACCTAAAGCGCCAATTGATGATATCGAGAATTCCCGTGAGACTGCTATCAAATTCTTAACTCAGCTACAACAATGGAAACCATACCCTTAAAACCGTGTATGGTATGAGTATCACACGGGGATAGTGTGGACCCACCTAGTGAGAATACCACTCAGGCGAGTCGTTATTGCTGTCATTCATTCAGCCAGGAGTAAGGAGGTACACGATTAACCTCGGAGGCAGCTCGCAATTGAATTTATATGTTGATCAATTATTTGACCTAGGCGCTACGCTTCAGAACTTGTAAAGTCATCGTTTACAAGTGTCAGTGCATAAATCCTTAGAATTGTTTGTATAAGATCTACATTATACAGGGTGTCCCACGAGCAGTGTGCCAAAAAGCTAGAGCGCGTAGGTCTGGCCGAGACAAGAAAAAAATCGTATGGGAGGGGGGGGTCTATTCCCCCCCGTTTAGCCGGGAGGGGCAATTTTCTAAAAAACTGACTTAATTTGGAAAAAAATATATTAAAAATCAACAGTTACATCCACAATACAGTGGTATATTTTTTTGTAAAGCCAGAAACCTCTTCTTTCATCCTGTTTTTAAGCAAAGCTGCTTTAAGGAACAGTTTTTGAGAAATTAATTTTCAAACTCAAAATTTTGCAAAAAAAAATAAAAAAAAAAAATTTCGAACTATTTTTTTTCGAAATTGTATGTAATTAAGTACTAATTTTTTTTCAAAAATTCAATACTCTTATTAGTTTTTAGTTAAAAACAGAAAACCGGATGCAAAAATGTCTTGTAGTTTTTGAGAAATTTAAAAAAAACCCGAACCATTTTTTTCTAAGAAGAACCTTTTTTTTGGTTTTGACGCGGCTGGACTTGTAGACAAATTAATGTATGAAACATTGACCTCTTTTTTATTATTTTTAAAAACTTCGGAGTTTTATTTTCAATATGATCCCCTTTTTTTAGAAGGCAAAGATTATATCTCCTTCTTCTCCTAATGGCTGCACATATCTATGCTTGACAAATTTTCCTGCAATTTGACTCCAGCGACTTCAATCCGTTCTTGCAGTTGTTCCAAAGATACTATTTCCACTTCGTAAACATAATTCTTCATGAATCCCCACACATAAAAATCTAGAGGAGTTAAATCTGGTGATCTAGGTGGCCATTCCGTGGGGCCCCTTCTTCCGAACCAACGGTCACTAAAATGATCATCCAGCCAGTTGTAGTGTCCCGTAAACTGTAGTGTGCTGGTGCTCCATTTTGCTGGTAGATTAAATTATCTGCTATGGCCAAAGGAACGTTGTCCATCAAATCGGGCAAAATTTCTCGTAGGAATTGCAGGTATGATTCTCCATTAATAACGGCATTCAAAAACCGGGGCCCGATTACAGTTTGTCCAACAATACCAAGCCAAACATTACAGCTAAAGCGGTGTTGTGATTTATTTTGTTTCTTGTTGTGTGGATTGGTGCTATTCCAATGATGCAAATTGTGGAAGTTAGTAACCTCATCTCTCGTAAACTGTGCTTCATCCGTACAGAATATCCTTGCAAAATAGTTTCGTTCAGTTTCATCTCGAAGCAGTAATGATCGACAAAATTCTGCTCTCAAAAACTTGTCGTTTGAGGTGAGTCCCTGAACTGGCCTAAAATGGTACGGGTGTAAGTTTTCGGTATGAAGCACTCTCCATACTCTAGATTTGGGCACTCCAAGCATAATAGCCATCCTCCTTGTACTAAGGGAGGGATTGCGTCGGACCAAATCCAAAATTCGGGTAGAACCCATCGGCGGCGGGCGGACCCAGACGAAATTCGCAGGTCAGTTTTCAGGCGTTATCAATGAAAAAAAAGAATTAATCTAGGGTTATTCCAATACTGTATCACTTTATTGTATCCTCATAAAACTCCGAATTTTTTAAAAATAATAAAAAAGAGGTCAATGTTTCATACATTAATTTACTTACAAGTCCAGCCGCGTTAAAACCAAAAAAAAGGTTTTTCTTAGAAAAAAATGGTTCGGGTTTTTTTTTAATTTCTCAAAAACTACAAGACATTTTTGCATCCGGTTTTCTGTTTTTAACTAAAAACTAATGAGAGCATTGAATTTTTGAAAAAAAAATACTACTTAATCACATACAATTTTGAAAAAAAATAGTTCCAACATTTTTTCTTTCAATTTTTTTCCAAAATTTTGAGTTTGAAAATTAATTTCTCAAAAACTACTCCTTAAAACAGCTTCGTTTAAAATCAGTATGAAAGAAGAGGTTTCTGGCTTTACAAAAAGGTATATCACGGCATTGTGGATGTAACTGTTGATTTTTAATATTTTTTTTTCCAAATTAAGTCAATTTTTTAGAAAATTGCCCCTCCCGGCTAAATGAGGGGAAATAGACCCCCCCCTCCCGTACGATTTTTTTCTTGTCTTGACCAGACCTACACGCTCTAGCTTTTTGGCACACTGCTCGTGGGACACCCTGTAGATATGAATTCTCATTTACTATACCCAAGTACCGGTCTTTTGTCTGCCATCAGAAGTGAAGAAGTTACTTGAGTATCATCGAACTAGCTCAGGTATTGCGACTGGAAATGATGTACTCCTTGAATGGAATGGTAAAGGTGAAATGTACGACACGGAGGAATCACTTGTGAATAATGGATGTTATAACGATTGTTCAAGCATTGTTCGTCCAGTTACTCGTAAGTAATCTCCATGGATTGCACAACTTTGTTACCGATCTCATTGTCCCTAGATTAAAGGGTATTGAAATTAGGAAAGTGATAGGCCTAATAGGCCTGATAAGCCTATACAAGTTTAAATTAAATTTAATTTGTTTCAAGTTTAAATGATTCAAAACACCTTGCCTCAATACAATTGAGCGCGTTTGCCTATCTTGAATTAAGTGCTCTTGTCTGTCATGCAACCAAAATATACAACGTTATAGAAATGTAATTTTTTTATGTTTTCTCTAAAAAAAAAAATTATTCATCAATATTTAGTCCTCTTCAAAGAAATCCACCACAGATATAATTAACTTATGCCAGCGCTTATGTTAGGTTGGGCTCTTCTAGCAATACGGTCTTTATCTTCTCAATCGTGACAAATCTCCATTCTTCATGGCTCTTTCAGTTTTGGGAAGAGAAACAAGCCGCAGGGAACCAACTCCTTGAATGAGATGGCTGTGGTGTGATTAGAGGATAATATATGTGAGGGAACATGTGTACCAACGTAACAAAAAAATCTCGAATTTTTTTAACAAACCATGTATACAAAAAAAAGGAAGATTGAAGTTAGATCTGATTGTGAGCCGAGAAATTACAGACAAAATTTCAAGGACTGTTGGTCGGAGCTTTCGAAAAACGCTACTGGACCTTGCCCGGCCAGGCAATTCATACAGCTGCGTTTCTCATAACGCGTTAAGTTTGTTCCTGGAATTACGTGTCTTGTTGTGCGAATAGACATAACTTGTCTGAGAAGATGCCTGGCGGTTTTGACCAAGCCTGACGGCATATGCTTGATGGAGAGGGAGCAGATGTGGAATGCCTGTAACTCAACTAATTTAAAAGCTTCAGGAAGCGCTGCGCACCGCCTTTTTAACTTTCTGTGGGTGATCAATGCTGTAGTTTTTTTTCAGAGCAAGCCACTTTAAGATAGAATGGGAAGTACAACAGCAGCTTAGGTAGAAGATTAATTTTCTGTTAAGATTCTAAGCCGATTCCCAGATACTTTGAACTCGTACAGAATTAGTGTGGCAGACTATTGAGCCTTGGTTTCCTCATATCGATTTAACTTGGGTCACAGCTCTATCAACCTTGCCCATCGCGCTCTCCCCGACAGCTTATCATTTAGAGACACTTACCAGATACTATATTACCCTTATTCCAATCGCCTTTATCCATAGCCTGTGTATCCAGTTTTGGTAATTTTGCTATTGACCAAGAAAACTTGGAAAATGCCATATACCCCCGAACTTTCTGAGGCATTCTGGTATAGCCTTAATATGGTCGTTATATAGTCTTTAGGCCAAATGACATAAGGCTTTAAATCTTATGCATATTCAAGCCCGCTTGGATGCATTTTGGGGTAAAAACTACTCAGATCGGTATCCAAACAGTTCTTGGAGATGTATTATATATCAACCGCGAATTCGCTATGTCTTGCAAATTTTGTAGCTTCACGGGCACAATACTTTCAAGTGGTTTTCTTCTCGGTGCTGGTAGTGGAATACGTATTGAGATCCCTTCAGGAAAATGAGAGGAGAGTAACATTTCTTTGCCCTTCGGGCGCCTTGTCGGCCCGGAGGGGCTTAAGAGGTCAATGACCTCGAACTAAGACCCTGAGAACTCTGAGCTTACATGGATGAATGGACAACCAAATGGATGGTAATACTCCAGGTGGCACCCGCAATAGCGGAAATCCACCCGCGACCTCCCTGATCGCGGCCGGGGCAAGGGTTCTGGAGGCCCCAACATTCATTCTCGATTCTCCGGCAGCCCGGAACGACACCGACTCCTGCGGCTCATTGTCCGACCACCTGGTTGGACTGAGCATGAGTGGTGCAACCAACAGAGGCGACACCGACATTGGCGCGGCACGGGAAACCGCTAAGGTTGAACGAGCCCCAGAATTGGGACGTACTGTAGATTACACTGCTAAGTGCCAAAAAAGAAGGAGAAAGAAGCGTGCCCGAAAATTGTACAAAGAGGCTGGCACAGGCGAAGGCACGAAGGTTGAAGGCGAATCTCTGGGAAAAGCAGTCAAGAGGATTAGATCGGTGGAGGTATCCCCTACCGAAACCCATCCGACCCTCTCATCTGCAACCCCTGCACTTCTTGGCGGCGCGCAGCGCAGAAAGCGTCGGCGGCTAGTAAAGATTCCTCCTCTTATTGATGACGGTCAAATCCCCAATAAAAGCGTGCCAGGTTCTAAAACTGACGGAGCTGGAGTTGTTCAGGGTCCTGTTATGGCCGGCGCCACCGCTCTCATGCTCTGATGCTCTCATCGCAGAAGGCAGGGCGGTTTTGGATCCCAACAAGCTGGCAGAGCTTTTCCAAAGCGGAATCGAAAGGAAGTAGGAGCTCGGACCGAAAAAGGTAAGAGCGCTCACAAACGGAAGACGGCCACCGGGGACAACCTTGCTGGGGAAGGAGAACGTGATGTCTCCTCCTCTGACGTGGCGGCGGGTAATCGGAGACCGAAGGTAGATGCGGCAATCAACAAAGATCAAAGCAAAAATCTGTAGACGGAGAGGACCAAAGACACACAACAAAACCCTTTCATCTGGAAAGGAGATACAAGTGACCGTAAAGAGTCGACACAAGCACCTCTCCTACAAAGAGGCAGTCATCTCCTCTGAAAACGTCAGGATAGGGAAAGCTGGCAGTGACAGCAGAATGACCAGCGCAGATTGTCAACACTGCAAGGATCATCTACTGGAGATAGCTTCTTCACAGCAAACATCTGCCTGGATCAGTCGAAAATCCCTCCACTGGGAACTACTTACCTACCAGGTAGTCAATCTCCCAAAATTAACGCGCGCCATCTGCTGGATTCCGGGGAAACCTGGAAATAAGCTGGATGTGCTGACGCGATTACGTACGCAGAACCCGGGACCTGACACAAGGGCCTGGATTGTCTATTCCTACAAAGATAGTAAGGGCTCTCTGAAAAAAGAGGGCTTCACTCTGGTTGTGGGATTGGACAACGGTTCTGTCGAGACCCTGAAATTCGCGTAAGATTCACGTCCTTACTTCGGCCTTGGTAGGATTTTACTCCATTTCGATGTCAAGTAGTCGAAGGATGGAACGTGCTCCGCAGTCTAAATCTATGATTTTCACCCAGATTAATCTACAGCATTGCAAGGCTGCTACCGCTCTTCTCAGTAGGAGAATTGCATGCAGTAGTACAAATCATCACCATTCAGGAACCATGGGTGTGAAATAAACGCCTGTGTGGTCTTGGTGGTATATGTGGTGATGCTACGATTCTTTATGATGAGCGATCCAAAAGGCCCAGGGTCTGCCTCATCATATCGAACACGCTATCGGCAACCAAACTTGGTCAATTCTGACAAGATCTGATGGCTGCGAAAGTTCGCTACAAAGCGCACGAAGAAATTGAACACTTCGTCGTTGCGTCTGCTTACTTCCCCTACGACTCGGTACTGCCCCCGCCACCTAAGGTGATTTCTGAACTCGTAAAGTACTGTGAAGCCAGAAGGATTGGACTTATCATCTGTTGCGATGCTAACGCTAAAAATAATATTTGGGACAGCAGCAATTGTAACCGGAGAGGAGACCATCTTTTAAACTTCACTCTTTCGTCTAACCTTATCATCAACAATGTTGGCTCTCAACCAACCTTTGTGACGGCGAGACGACAAGAAGTCATTGATCTAACCCTGTCTATAGGCATGTGAAGCCATCACTAACTGAAGAGTCTTAACAGATGTTACGCTGTCAGACAGTGCGGGATCTCCCTCTCGCAGCCCAAGCCAGAAGTCTCCTGAATAGATCGCTTAAATCGAACTCAGAATATGACTGGAATAAATATCGATCGAAACAAAAGGAGCTTATTCGTAAATCGAGGAATGATTCCTATAAGTCTTTCTGCCAAGAAATCAAATCCCAGCAAGTTGGTTAATGTTCTCAAGCGAGGTAGATCGACAAAGCTAGATGTACTCAGAAAGTCTGATGATACTTTCACCAAGCTTAAAGCAGAAACTCTTAGTTTACTGTTTCAGGCCCATTTCTTGGGAAATCAGACTGTCATAGGCTCGTTGCACACTCCGTCATTGAAAACTGCGACTGAAAACAACTCGGCGTAGCTGGTATGTTGCGTCACCCGTGGCAACTACTGAGGCCATTGAATTTGCTGTGGCATCTTTCGATGGCTTCAAGTCGCCGGGCACTGATGGGATATACCCTGTTATGCTGCAAAAAGCTGTAAGACAGCTGCTTCCTACTCTGAAAATAATTTTTACTGCTAGCCTGGCACTTGCCTACATACCTATGCCTTGGCGCGCGGTGAAAATGGTCTTTATACCCAAAATAGGGAAAGAAGAAGTTTTAGACCAATCAGTCTGACATCCTTCTTGCTGAAAAGCATGGAGAGATTAGTAGAGTCACACGTGCGCAAAGTTGCCCTTCGAATGCATCCTCTCTCGGACATACAACATATTTATAAACGCGGAAAATCCTGCGAGACTGCGCTTCAAAGCCTAGTTGGGAGAACTAAATGCGCTCTCGAAAGGAAGAGTACGTTCTAGGCATTTTCGTCGACATTGAGCGAGTTTTTGATAACGCTACTTTCAACAACATGTGTAACGCTGCTAGACGGCATGGCCTAGATGAAGCGCTGGCACAAGACATTGATCGCTGATGCAGGCCTCGAACAATGTGTCAAGTCTGGCGTAAACAGGGGCTGCCCGCAAGGTGGCGTCTTGTCTTCGCTGTTATGGTGCATGGTGGTCAACTCTCTGCTTGGTGCTTTCAATACCTCTGGAATCTATACCCAGGCCTATGCGCATGATGCTGTTATTCTCTCTGTCAGCTCACGTTTAGCGAATGTCTGTCTCGAATAAGTGACATGTCGAAGAGTAACATCCTTCGTGTGGAGGCAGATCTAGAAAGGGATGGACCCACCTTGTAGAATAGCAAATCACCCGATGGATCCCAATACATTCCTAGGACTTTAACCTATTTATGACCATCTTCTGCGTCAAGAGCGGAATACTCGCAGTCTTCCTTTAGTAGGCCAGCCAGTAGTGAATTGCGCAGCGTAATTCTCCCAACGGCATTGAGGTAACCCATTCAGATTGAAGTTTTAAAACAGTTTCAGAGTAAGTTCCTGTCATCACGCCATCCAAGTATACATATATACACTCAGAGGCTATCGGATACTCAGAGCGATAATCATGAGCGCATTGGTTTAAAACACGAATTGCCAAGCACGGAGCCCATGCAGTACCACAAGTAACAGTGGTAGATAAAAATGCTAAATTTCATCATATGGATTTTCGCGCCAAATAATCCGCTGGAAGTCAGTATGTTCATCACTGACCCAGATCTGGCGAAACATCATATCAGCACAAAAAACATACCGATGTTGCCGAAACCCCAAACACACGCCAACTAAGTCTCTTTGGATTGCTGGACCTATCAACAATGTGCTGTTTAGTGATTTACCAAGGGAATTCTTCACCGAACCATCGAAAACTACACGCAGTTTAGTTGTAGAGCTGTCCATTTTCATAACTGCATGGTGTGGGGCGTAAAACTGGTGGCCCGAATTGGATGGTATTTTCGAGGAAGGAATGAGTTTCATGTGTCCTACATCGCAGTACTCGCGCATGAAAATATTCTGAATTCATACCAACTCAAATGGAAGATGCATTCCCCATGGAATGCAACCGATAGCTAGAGTCGGAAGATTCGAGACCAGCTTGCCGAGAAAAAAACCGTCGGGCATGAGTTTTGGCAAGTCCGTTTTTGAGGGAATGATTCTGTAACGAACGAGTTTTGAGAACCAAAATCAAGCAACAAGCCAAGTCTCCTTGGCTGTCTTTAACTTTGGCCACTATCGGAGAAAGAGTATATTGTCGATGGCCAACTTATTGTTGATGTGAAAAGTTATTAATGATGGGAGTAGGACGGGATGTAGTAGAAGTTTCCACTGGTGTCGCAGCGTGTCAATAGCTTGAAGCGTCCGAATGAACTAACGAATGATGTCGAGATTTACACTTACGACATCGGAATGTGTTACACTGACGTAACACATGTTCATCTTTGCACATTGGACAACAGAGACTACCATTTTGAGCTTCAACCACGTGAGCACGAATATTGGTAGAATTTTTACCACGCGAATATAGCGACCAATTTTGTTGACACGATTCTAAAGCATCGCAATGAAGTTGGAGAAAATCTAAAAGCGACTGAATAGTACAATTATCCGGCACGCCTACTTCTTTTGCCCAAGCTTCTCTATTCTCTTGATCAAGCTTCTGAAGAATCAAATAAATCGCCCAATGATCGCGACCCATTGACTTTAATGCCTTCAAAAGCTCGAATACTCTAATCCGCGCCATCCGAAATTTTTCTAAATAAACACACACTACTCGAAGTCATTTTAGGAAGCGATAAAAATTCTTTTTCGTCGCTGTTCCCAAACTTCTTCGTAGTTTGCATCCGGCACTATTAAATGGCGAATTAAATTCAATGCTTCTTAGCGTCAATATGATTTGAGATAACGGAACTTTTGAGTTTGTGTTAAAGTCGATTTTTGATCAATAAATCCAAGACCAAGAAACTTATCCCAACTGCTGACCAGCTAGCTGTTGGATTAGCAAATTATTCACATCAGTTTTAGCCTATTTTCATATTCGGATAAATCTTCAACATACCCAGTCTCGTCCACGCATTCAAACAACTGATCCTGGAGCTCACCAAGCTGAGACCACAATTCTTCAACAGATTTCAGATTTTCACGAAATTTACCGACCGAGTTAAGCTTTCCTTCAAGTATCTCATTTTTTTCCTTAAGCTCTTCATTTTATAAAGAAATATGGTAAGAACTGCTTAATCGCGAGATAGTTTTTGCACACACATGGTTCTTATGTTTTATCACTTTAATTAACGTCGGGGAATTGGCGATCATTGGGGAACATAGGCAACCATTAGCGGTCACAAACGCATTTAGATAATAAGAAAGCCTTCGATTAGACAAGGAATTGGTTCCACAGCAGCCCAGTTAACGTTTAATATAGTACCATCTTTTATGAAAAAGATTGGTATGGCATCCGCGAGGCAGTGTCTTACGGTCTGACAATTTTCAAAATGATCTGAAAACACATCCAAAGGGCTATGACTAACGACAATAACCTGATCTCCGGTGCAATTATAGATATCACGCGAGTACACTCCGATCGGACTTTATTCCCCCATAAGCATATATACACATAAACCTAACATATAGTTAGTGCAATATAGAGATAGTGAATGAGATTGCGAGGCTCAGTCGCTGAAAGACGCAATTAAGAGGGTGACCGCTCGAAGCGAAACGCACGAGTGCTAGCCAACCCTATTATGTACGAGGGTGGTCCGATAAGTACTTGGCCTTACCGCCAGATGGCGCCAGTATCGCAAGAACAACTTACTATCGTGTAGTACATTCTAGTAGACGGTTACTTCAGCCGGATCGGACTCGTAGCTTTGTTTTGATCGCGTATGGAAGCTGGAGTGTCCGCGGATTTAAGAAAAATGGAAAAAGAGCAATATCGGTCGTTGATTCGATTCTTGTTTTTGGAAGGGAAATCGCGCAGGGAAATCAAAAAGCGTTTGGATTATGTGTACGGTGACTCTTCTCCTTCGATGGCGACCATCAAAAATTGGTTTAACGAGTTTCGACGTGGTCGCACGTCGGTTTTTGATGAGCCACGTTCAGGTGCCCCGAAAACGGATACCATGGAGGATAACGTGACAAAAATCCACGATCTCGTATTGGCAGACCGCCGATTGAAGGTGCGCGAGATAGCTGAGATAGTAGGCATTTCAAAGGATGCCTGCATGACATTTTGAGCATGAGAAAGCTGTCGGCGCGATAGGTGCCGCATTTGCTCACTCCGGACAACAAGCGCAACCGTGAGACCACATCAGAGCAGTGTTTGACGCTGTTTACGCGCAATCCGAAGGACTTTCTGCGACAGTCGACGAAACCTGGATCCACTGATACACACCAGAGACCAAGGAACAGTCGAAACAGCGGACTTCATCCGGCGAACGTGCTCCGAAGAAGGCAAAGACTGTCCCATCGGCCGGAAAGGTGATGGCCACCATTTTCTAGTATTTACAAGGTGTGATCCACATCGACTACCTGGAGACGGGCAAAACAGTCACAGGGCTGTACTATGCCAAAATATTAGGCCGATTCAACGTCGAATTGAAGAAAAAACTGCCCCACTTGGCGAAGAAAAAAGTGCTCTTCCACCATGATAACGCACCGGCTCACACTTCCGCTCTCGCCACGGCCAAATTGGTCGAATGGGGCTACGAACTGCTGCCCCATCCACCGTATTCTCCAGATTTGGCCCCGTGCGACTTCTTTTTGTTTCCAAACTTGAAAAAGTCACTCGCCGGGCAGAAATTTCAGTTGAATGAGGAGGTCATCGCCCGCCACGGGGGCCTACTTTGCAGACCTCGAGAAAACGTATTTTTGAGACGGGTTAAAGAAGTTGGAGCATCGCTGGGTCAAGTGTATCGAGCTAAAAGGAGACTATATTAAAAATAAAAAGGCATTTCTCCAAAATGTTTGTTTTTCTTTTGTAGGCTAAGTACTTATCGGACCACCCTCGTATATCCAAAACAAAAACTGAATCTAGGTTTTTAATAAACTTTCTATAGAAAATCAAATTTTGATGTGTAGCTATAAAAAAAATAGAATAAATAAGTTTAAGTCGAACGGATTAGCAATTAAGGAATATACAATAGTTAGAGTAAGACATCTTAAATATGAAGATATTTCCAAGTTGGATTTAAAAAAATTAGCTAGAAAGTAAGCATAGAAAAATAAAAAAAATAATCAAAAACAATGTACAGGGTGGGGCAGTCAAACCGCACGATTCTAAGTATTAAAAAAACACACACAGAAACAGTTTTTTAGTCATATATTGCAACAAATCTTAAGAACATAAATGGAAATTTTAATTCAAACAGAAAAAAATGTTTATTTTTTGAATATGACTCCAGTAAGGTGGTGACCATCATTTTGAACACAATGTCTAAGTCTCATACTGAAATTCTCACTGACACGCCTTAGCATCGCCGGTGTTATCGCAGGAACTTCTTGTTCAATCCGAACTTTCAAATCCTGTACCGTTGTTGGACGAGTCTCAAAAACCTTCGACTTGAGATGTCCCCATAGAAAGTAATCGCAAGAGGTCAGATCTGACGATCGTGGAGGCCATTGAATATCTCCATTCCTACTGCCTAGCCAAGTTAGTGGCGTACTAAACTACATGGGTAGACAACTCGACCTCATATTCACAACCGATCCTCTCAACTCTTCTGTTTCACTTAGTCCCCTTTCCTTTTCAACCATCGATAACTTCCATCCTCCCCTCCTCCTTTCCTTCTTTCACGATTCTCCATCACAGAATATACCCCCTACAGTTCTAGCCTCTTACGATTTCCACAAAGCAATGAATACCTTAAAAATGCCCCTCTCAATTTTGATAACCTAACCGTAAATGATGCTATATCCATACTCTACAGGGAAATATTTTACTCTATCTCTCTTTAGGTTCCCGTTTCACAACGCAAAATATCGTCCACCTTCCACCCTGGTATAATCAAAGGCTCCGTTCTCTAAGAAACAAAAGAAATAAGCAATGGACAATCTTCCTTCGTACTCAATCATCCAATGACTTGTCTAACTACCTGGGCAGCTATCTCCACCTTACCGCCCTACACAACTTCCTCTATCAACGCTATTTAACAGAAACACAAGCCAATCTTATAAACGATCCAAAGTCCTTCTTTAAGTTTGTTAACTACAAAAGAAAATCCGATGGCTATCCTACCTCCCTCTCCTTCCACGATCAAACCTCGAATGATCCCAATATTATCGCCAATTTTTCCGCCACCTTCTTTAAACAGTCTTTCGCCGTCGACTCGTTTGCTCCAGACTTCTCATACTTTGATTATCTACCGAATTTTTCGCTTGAACCATTTCTCCCACACACAGTTGATTCTCATGTCAACGAAAACAAATTAAATCTACTTAATGATGCATTCACTTCTGGACCCGACGGTCTTCCTGCCATATTTCTAAGAAAATGCTCCTCAACCATCGCTCGGCCTCTCTCGAAAATGTTCACCCTATCCCTATCCCAACGTGAATTCCCCCGCTTATGGAAAACCTCATATATCACCCCTATACATAAAAAAGGTCCGAAGAACGTTGTTAACAACTATCGTCCCATTGCCAAACTATCACATATACCTAAACTCTTCGAGAGTGTTTTGTACGAAACACTAAGTTTTCGCTGCAAGTCATTAATCTCCCCTAGACAACACGGTTTCCTCAAATGCAGATCCACAACCACTAACCTTGTTGAATTTGTGTCCTTTACCCTATCAGCCTTAGAGAACGGCAAATAAGTCGACGTTATCTCAACCGATTTCAGTAAAGCTTTCGATAAAATCTCCCACAGACTGATACTCTTCAAATTGTCCTCCCTTGGCTTCGACCCCATTTCTTTGAAGTGGATATCTTCTTACCTGGAAAATCGCTATTACAATGTTCGTTTTAGATCTGCTTTCTCTAACCCCTTTTTAGCCTCCTTCGGCGTCCGCCAAGGCATCCACTTAGGTCCACTTCTTTTCGTTCTTTCTATAAACGATCTTGAATTGGTGATCAAACACTCCCACATCTCATTATACGCCGACGACACCAAGTTCTTCAAGACCATTTCCTCCAGTCATGACTTTTCCCTTATTCAATCTGATCTCAATAGCTTTTCCATCTGGTGCTTCAAAAATTGCTTAGAGCTTAATATGTCCAAATGCCAATCAATTACCTTTTCACGTAAACGAATCAAACCTCCTTCTCGTCTCTACTTCCTCAATAATCAACCCATCTCCACGGTTCAAGTCATTCGCGATCTTGGCATATTATGTGACCAGGAGCTAAATTTTCGGGCACACATCGATGAGATAATCCTTAAAGCTAATTCTGAACCCGGTTTCGTGAAGCGATGGTCTAAAGAATTCTCGGACCCTTACGTTACCCGATTTCTTTACATAACCTTTGTCCGGCCCTTTCTTGAATACGCCTCCCAAGTGTGGTCTCCCTACCAACAAACCCACATTTCTAGAATCGAGAGCATCCAACGCCGATTCCTACGTTTTGCTCTTCGAGGTCTCCCCTGGTGCAATCCTTTGATCTTACCATCCTCCCAAGACCGCCTTAAACTAATCAACATGAACACGTTGGATGAAAGAAAAGTTGTATCTGACATTCTTTTCATCCATCGTCTCCTTTCAGGTACCATTGACTGCGCGACTCTCTATAACTCTGTCTCTATCAACACTAACCCCCGCAACGTACGAAATCCCCGTCTCTTCTATCTACCCATCCCCCGTACTGCCTATGGCTCCAATGAACCTATTTCTCGTATGCTGGGAATTGTTAATTCGAATCCTTACTTCGATTTCAACCTCAGCACTCGATGCCTAAAAATCCGCCTTCGAATTCAATACATATATTGAACATTATGTATTACACATCCACATAATACGAACACAAAATATTGTTAGCATGTAAGAATGTATCACTTTGTATGGCAAGCTGTTTAGTCAGTAAGTTCCGTGAATAAAGAGTCACCAGTCGAGGCAGACGGTCTTTTAATAAACATTACAATAGGTATATAATATGTACACATATACGATTCTTTTCTTGACCTATACTATCTTACCTTAAATTTAGACTATCCTAACTAATCGTTAGTTTTAGGCCAGGTTTGGCTTGAAAATGTTAAATAGTAATTTTCATCAATTATGGCTTTCAATCACCAAAATTAATGAATGATGTCGGGTGATGTCTCGCTAACCTGGGTTTGACAACTTTAGTCAATATTTTTTCGAAGGTGGTCGGCTGACCAGATTATGTCAAAAATAATGTAGTAGCTCTAAAAAAGATTTCGAAGTTGAAACCCCATATATTGCTACCCATCGCTATTAAAGGTAAGTGTTAAATCAATAATCACCTCCCGCCCAATAAAATTTCCCAAATGGCGACAGATAATTTATTGGATATCATGTTGCTCTCAAGTTACTTTGCTTCACTGAAATGCTTAGCATTTGAGCCGCCATTTAGAGTCGGTATACGATGTAAAAGTTTTAGAGCGTTTTTAAGGATGAGCAAATGCTTTCATCAATCAGTGGGTTTTTTTTTAATCTTATTACTAATCACACCTCCTAGTCATTAAGTCAAATAGCGATTTCCATTTAATTAATTATCTTAATTGTATTTAGCTCTCTGACAAAGAGAGGCTAGCGTAATACACCTTTTTTTTTTAATAAGACGGGGCACATTGGTTTCGAATGCCGATTGTAATGTATAGCATTCCATATTCGTGTGGTTCAGTAAAAATCGCGTTACTCTATATTTAACTGTGCATCCTAAGCCAGACGTAGGCATGGGCATTCCTAGTGAGTCGATTATTTTGGTTGAATTCTTGATATTGGCTCTTGAATGTAATTGGCTAGCTCGCTTGGACATTGCTTATTAAATTAGCGGTAAGACAATGGTAGAGAAAAAACGTGGCGCCGATGTCAAGCGAGTCATATGTCTTCGCACTATCAATACCTCCTTTAGATAGAACCAGACCAGATATGAGAGTTGTACTCAAGCTTGGGACGGATTTCAGCCTTATGGATTGGGGACAAATCAGAGGGAATGAATTGTTTCTTGCATTGCTTAAGGAAGCCTAGATATTCTTGGTGACCTCGAATATGTGGTCATTCTAACCAAGTGTTTTATTAACCCACATACGACAATGTCTCATGACTTGTCTCGGGTTACATAGGACACCCGAATCTGAGTACACGCCATTTTACCCGAACGAGGTTCTATACAATAGGGCACGGATTATATGGGTGGATCATTTTCTGATTAAGTTGATCCGAGTTCACGTTACGGGAGCAATGGTTTCGATCAATAACTTGATCTCCGGGGCTTACTACCCTAACAACATGTACCATGAGAAAATGCGCCTTAGTGGCTTTGTCCCTCAATAGGCATTCCTATATTTAGATTGGCGGTCCAGCGTAATCTTCCACGTGGTCGGTAAGTCCATAGTGCAGCGGCTCCTCTACGAACATGATGTTGCACTAAGATCGGGGAGGCCTCGCCCGAAAGCATCAACGCTTTTGGTTGCTTGAGTGGACTCGGTCAGTGGTTCATTTTAATAGGCCACATTCCAATGACCAATATCCTAAATATGTAAAGATTTGGGAAATTCGTCCGCCATATTAGATCCGTCACCTTGCATTTTACAAATCCGACTCCGAAAATCCTTATATGCTAAATTTGGTCCAAATCTTTGTAAAAACCGTCATTTTTTACGTGGTGAGCCGCCGTCTTAAATCCGCTATATTGAATTTTTTTTGTGTAAAGATTAGTTTCACTTTTCTATGAAATATGCCGCCAAATCACCAGTAGAGCTGTCACTACGGAATCGATTGCCGTTGCTGCTTTCTTACAGTCAATTGCAAATGTTCAGTCAAAGTGAACACAGTTGCAGCTGTAATAGTAATGCGGAAAGTTTGTCTTCATATTCATACAGTCCACACCATAAGTTTAGTTATGCTTCTGAAAATATCTCAGATTATACCATACAGTAAATCATAATAATACAAATGTCGTTTCCAAAAAGAGGAATAAACCAGAAGCTTCCTGCGAAATTGTGACTGAACACGAACTCGAGGAAGTCCAACTATTTAGAAAGCCAATAGCATCAAGAAAACGTAAGCGACAATGAATCAGTGACAGTACGGTCGGACGTTCACGAGCCAAGTAAACGAGGAAGAAATCAACCAATTACTCAACATGAAGAAACGATTTGCGGTGAAACGAGAGAAGTGGATGAAGAGTTGTTCTTTACCAACTACGAAAAAAGTCAAGGCAACAGAGGAAATATTCAAGGAGCAGGATCCCATGGGCGACATATTGAGTATATTCGGCTTGATGATGGTAATATGGACGGCAGTTGTGATGAGATTGTTAATAACTATAGTAATGAAACAGGGACCGTTCAGCACGAAAAAGATTTTGTACGAGATAAAACAAAGGATTATATCTACTCGTATTATCGCAAGCCTCCAAAGCCAGCAGATCACTAAGGGTCAGCTTAATATAAACTCTTTCTATATTGAATAAAATTATTATAATAATTTATTTGTGTCAGGATTTCGTCGAAGGCCTCTCCGAAAATGATTCTTCCCGACGTTTACGGAGCGCTCAATGACGATTCTGGACAACTATGTAGAAGTTTAACCGGAAGCTTGCTCTGCATAAGATGAAGTTTCGCTCTGCTTAGGGATAGGCTGGATAAATGCTGAGACGGACAAATAATAAGTTTAACCGTTTGGCTCACCCCGTATTTTACTAAAGTCGCTCCCAAATTATTATGTAAATAAATCTAGCTAATCTAGTAAGATTACGTCTTCGATTTGATGGTTTCGACGGTAAACAGAGGTTAAGGATGCCACAGAATGAGTAGATTCCTGTTTATAAGGAACATTACAAAAATATTTAAAGTCACTTGGCTTCTCTATTATCTTCACTTGCTGTGCACATTTCTGCAGTGAATCATCTCCCATTCCGACAAAAACAAAAGCAGGTCTCTTCACAATGTAATATCACTTCAGATATCGTCATCCTGGTAAGCGTAAAATTCTGGCAATTTTATGCATTCCTCAACACACACTCTGCCGTCAGAGAGTCCTTGCCTTGACTATACCAGTATGCAACATTCCCTCTCAAACAGATTATCCTGACCCACCGGTGCTGTTTACCCAAAACAAATACTCCCAACAATGTCGTCCCCAGAAATAAGCACCAAGTAACAGACAAAACACCACAAAACATCATAAAAAGGACGATAACGAAAAACAAACAACAAAGCCGAAGAAAAAACATTCACACCCCACTGTCATGTGCTGGCCAGTAAATTTGTTTTATATGTCCTCCGCGTGCATACAGATGGACCGGGTTGGATGGAAACTTTAAGGTCTAGTCAGCAGGATCACTGTAGACGTGTGTGAGAATGTTGCAAATAAGAGCACTTTGCGAAACAACAAAATCTATACTCACATCACACACGTGATGGGGCGCCATAAAGAGATATACATTTTACGATAGCGACGTCGAAACTGGGGATGAGTTTGGTTATCAGGGCATTCCATGTGTCCACCTATCATCACATCAAAATGTCTGCGTTACCACCCCACGACTGGGCTTGCCCGACAAGTACCTTTTCTATTGTCTCTCGTCATCTAGGAATTCCATTAAAATGCTGCCCAAATGTCACATAAACTCCTGACGCACAGAGATGGCCCTATTAACTAAATATGAAACAACCAGGTGCATCAAAGAAGTACTTAAAGCGAATTGCGAAATGAGAGCAGAGTTTATGGCATACAAGGCGAGGGGCGCAGGAATAGGAATTATAGGTTAATGTATGATTTATCTATTTTCTTCTAAACTTAAAAGGGGACTTGAAGAAATTCCCTCGGTAACATGCAGTTGACAGACAGTTTATACATGTTAAGAGGCAAACAGGAAATCATCGTTTGTTGGGTACTTTAGAAGCAGGCGGTGTTCGTCCTGTTTTATTTATTTACGGAATTGTTTCAAAGGAGAATGATTAATGTCCCGGGTCACGTTCGAGAGATTGAAATGTTTTACCGAGCAACGATGGCGGATGGCCTTTATCCTCAATTTACAACGACGAACAACGGGAGATGTCACAATCGAAGCAAATTGTTGTGTTCCAATACAAAGCGGCAGAGAATTGATGATGATTGTGAATGGTTTGAGGAGAGGGCCATACTGGATGCAGGGGCGGTTGGCGTAATCAATATGAATTTATTTGCCGGACACCACGGATGGAAACCGGCGAAAGGAGGAATTAGAAAATGTGAGAAGTTCTTTTGACTAAGAGCATTAAGTCAGTCGGTCTGAAGAGCTGGCGCTCGAACTGATGCCGGACGGGGGATGTTGTCATGACAATTGAATATTTTATGACAAAGATGTGAGAGGTCTGAGAGGACCATTGTTTTATTTTGTTTTTCCCTCATGGCATTAATTTTTTTTTATTGTCATCTCAGGAGTACTTAATTATTCGCCGCATCTGATAACAAAAGTTTTATTTATACAATGCTGTGTGCAAGTGAATTGTGTAAACGTAGCAATTATTTCAAAAGAGTAATTTGTGTATTGCTATCGTGACTTCTAAGTTTGCGTTCAATAACGCAAGGATGTTAATTTTTTGTGCTTCCACACCCTCAGTGGACTTAGGAGGTAAGAAGTTGTTATTCAGAACAAGAGCTGCTAACACAATACGAAATTCGGTACAGCCGTGAAGTCAACACGTACTTTGTTGCACTCGTTAATTTTTTTGTTGTTGTGTAGTGCAAGATAGCTTTTATTTGTAAGCTTAAAGTTGAGCGCACTCAGCCTAAAATGCTGTGTGTGGACTGTTCATTACAATTGTGTGGATATTCAAGAGGCAGACATTCAATTTTTCCAGTTGCTCCACTTAACGGAGGATGCTCTCTTTGCTCTTTCCATCCTAGGAATGAGCGAGCAGATCGTTCACTTTGTCAGCGTTAACAAGTAAACGACAATTACAACAACACTATTACTGTTTGTACAGGTTTCACGAGGTAAACGTTAATGCTAAACTCAAAAAGACCAAAACTAGAAGATAATGTTTTGACATTTAGTTCAAAAGTAAACTTAAAAAATCTAGGATATTTTATTTATACTAGCTGACCTGGCTAGCTGTGTATAACCTCGGAATCAATAAATGTTGTATTAACTTATTAACTGAATTAAATTCGGTTTTCTACTAAGAACACTCAAAATAGATTAAGTTAAACAAATGTGATTTGTAGATAGCCACAGCAAATGCAAGACGAATCGGATATTGATTTCTTTTAAACTCAAATGGCATGCCGCTTGAAATCATCGGAATTCTCGGTATGACAACATCGTATCGATCCAGAGAGCGTCACCGTGGATAACGACTTTTTCGTGATCGAGGATGCTCAGGAAAAGGTGGCGACAGTATGTAGTAGCTGTCTTCCAGGAAGTCTACAAGGTAAATGATAGTATTCAACTGAATCCAGACTTGTAGAACAGAGCCCTACTTCATCACTTCTACCTTCGAAAGGGTATCGATCATTGGCTATCAGGGAACCTTGGCTTTACCAAGTTCAATGAAGTTCAATGGCAAACAATACCATCGCCAATGAGGAGGCTAATGCATTGTTCATTTCGACGGAAGATCTTCAGATCATCAATGACTCTTCGAGTCAATATTCGAGGTGTATCCAATGTTGAGATCAGGCACCTATCGCCAGTGGCTGTAGAGAGGTACATCATCCTGTTCAACAATGCACTGAATAATGCATATTACCCAGTGCACTGGACGACAGCGTTGGTGCAACCAATCCCCATGAGGGATAAAGACACCTCTTACTCGGCAAATCTCCGCTCGATAAGTCTCCTTCCGAGAATCAGCAAAGTCTTCGAGAAGGTGGTCCATAGAGCCCTGTCTAATTGGGTTGAGGAAAATAAAATCATTCTGGATAATCGATTCAGTTTCAGAGCAGAGCATCACACTATTTATGCCGCGTCGACTTTTGTCGGACATCAAATGGAACAAATGCAAGAACCAATGCACGGGTGCCTATCTAATTGATTTCGACATCGTATGGTTAGAAAGTCTTTATTACAAGCTCAGTCGGCTGGGCATAAGTAAACCAGTACTAAATATGATTTTTGATATATTAACCGGTAAAAAGTTCGTAGTGAAAATTGGCAACGTGACCTTTACCCAAACATTTGATATTAACAACGGACTGCAACAAGGTACAGTGAATACGCCGATCCTTTTTAACATTTACCTCAGTGATTTGATAGAAATTAAAAATCAACTACCAGAAAAACAGAAACTATTTTGTTCAGAACGCCTTCGTCTAGGGCTTCTCGAGACACTAGAAAAAATTGGAATAGTGGACCAGATGGGCGTGCATTGGCTAGACAAAATGTAGTCAGATTAAATTTATGGTGGTTTATGATAGTTTGTTTCGAAAATGTTCGTTCACTGCTCTCCGGTGGTGGTTGTCCTAGATAGGATTCGAGAGATTCCACTGAATTTGTGTAATTCACAGTAACATGTTATTTTTGTTGCCATGTCGTTAAATTGTTATAAAGGAATACACTTCTTCTTCTTAGATGGCGTTACAGCTCACGGAGAGCCAGAGCCATGTTTCTCTCATTCGCGGACCTTCATGCCGATTCCGAACGGCGAGCGCAGAGAAGCTTTTTCAGGCCAAGTGTACTAGGGGGAGTTTTGCCAGTACCCCGACGAGGAGAGTAGCTGCGTAATGAACGTTCGATGACATTGGTGCTATCGAGATCCGAACTAGCCATTTTGCGTCAGCGGCCGACATAGGGAATACACAGAGTATGAATTTTGAAGTGATCTTATACTGCGAGTGTTATGCCTTCGTCAGCATTTGTTTGATCATCTCTCATTCACAACTCATGTTGTTGCACAGTTTTTTCGTGTAGAAATTGTTCTTGGCAATGGACAGACTTTCCTCTCAACAGTCGGTGATGATTACCATTGCACCACGACCACCCTGCTGCTCTGGCAAGGGCCCAAAGCGCTTTGGCTATGAAAAGATGGTTGTTTCATAGTAGCCAACTTGATTCCAGGGTGGGGGTAATCTGCTACATGGCTTTAATAAGGCTCATGGCTGCCTATGGATGTCACGTCTGAATGTGAGAGCCAGCTTAATGGAAAGGCTGCGGGTGTTTGTGAGAGAATGTCTCAGAACATGTTTCGGGCTACATAGGAGACCCGAATATGAGTACACAAAATTTTACCGGAATGTGGTCCTATGCAATTGGGCCAAGATTGTACGGGTAGAAAACTCTCTGATCAAACTGATTCAAAGCCATGTTGCAGGAGCAATGACTTTACCCAATGGCCTGATCGTCGGGGCTTACTGCCCCAATGATTTATATCACGAGAAAGGACACGTTAACGGCTTTGTCCTGTCAGAATCATTCCTCTGAGTCTGTAATATTCCTTTTTTTTTAATAATGTTAAAATTTTTCGTTAAAAATTTCGTCTCCGGGCACACGACTTTCTATAACGCTTTCCAAGCTATCATCCTCTGTAGGGTAATCCATTGTGCCATAAACCATTTTCAACATTAACATAATATTCGAATGTGACATCGTCCATATCAGTCATCACCGTTCAGTTTTATACTCATAAGAGGCCCACAGAACATTTTATTGGAACAGTGGAAGAAAATCGTCTTCATCCCAGTATTCACCATCTTGTAGTAGTCTTCCTGCTTTCCGGAAACAATTAGCAATTGTTCGTTTTTTGACATTCAAGTTCCATGTCCTACTCAGCTCCCTAATTGCAGCAAGTAGTGTCACTGTTGTAGAAACCCCTTTTTCCATATTGGGAAAACCCTTTAAAACAATCTATAATGATGTTTTAAATTCTGAATGACACCCTAATCCACTGGCTGTAATTGTGACGTCATGTTTGGACGAAAATATGAAATATATTTTTCAATTTATCTTCTACATCTTGTGGGTTGGCAGGACAATCATCAACGAAAACCATAATGTTCTTTTTCTAAGAGGCAGACTTTTTGTCCGACTTTAAAAGCCAATTCTCATAAATCTCACTTGTCATCCAGGCCTTTTTTTTTTTCATAATCCACATCAAGTGATTCTATTGAGTAATTTCAGCTGTCCAGACCCAGTCAAATTGCTACCAATCATAACGGTTTTTCGCTTTTTGCTATATTTTCCACCAAAACATTCCTCGCCTAAACGTTAGTGTCTTATTTGTTAAAAATTTAAAAAAGAGACCTCTTTCATCGGCATTAAAAATATCATTGGTTACCTTCCAAAAAGCAGAACGATTACATGTGTATATTACTCGAATCTTCTTGGCCAACTGGATACCGAAATTCGCGAGAAGACACCTGGCTTGAAAAAACAAAAATCATTTTCCATGCGGTATTTGGTGCACGATTTACTCGGCCTATTCTCCAGCCAGATTTTGTATCCTCAGGCGTCTATCTTTTTCCAAACTTGAAGAGATTATTTATTTTTTTTATTATTTATATTATAATAATATATGTATATACAGGGTGTCCCACGAGCAGTGTGCCAAAAAGATAGAGCATGTAGGTCTGGTCATATATAAAAAAGGATATATAAAAAAGGTATATCGTGGCATTGTGGATGTAACTGTTGATTTTTAATAATTTTTTTTTCCAAATTAAGTCAATTTTTTAGAAAATTGCCCCTCCCGGCTAAACGGGGGGAAATAGACCCCCCCCCCACCCATACGATTTTTTTCTTGTCTTGACTAGACCTACACGCTGTAGCTTTTTGGCACACTGCTCGTGGGACACCCTGTATAATAATAATATATTTATATAAATATATATATGTATTTATTTTTTGAGCTGGCGAAATAATTTCCTAAGATCATTATCATTTGGAAGGGCATGGCGACCTTCTTTTCCTATAATATTAGTTGAAATCCCCGAGTACGAGTTGTACGTTGAATGATGAAAAATGCTCGACTATTTCATCCATTAATTGGTAATACGAATCCTTTTTCTTTTCGTCTTTATCTTCCGTAGGACAAGGACCGTTCGATAGTACATATGTATTTATAGCGCGGAGCCCCGATTTTGACCACCGATACTCGATCATTGTAAAATACTACGTCTTTTACTTACTCTACAAATTTTGTCTTGAAAATTGGTTAAAATTCAATTATTTTTGATGTTGTTTTGAGTGTGGTGTTGTAATAGTGTATTGTTGTAGTGATGTGAGTTTGAGTTGTGCAAAGTCATCAGCTCTGCGCCTACTTCCGCTATTTCGTTTCAAGGAACAAAAAATGTTTTTGAGTTCTAAAAATATTTTTCGCACGATGTGATTATTTTTAAATAGAAGCTCTTCCAGCTACCAACTAAAGGTATCTAGCACAAACTCTTCATTGCAATTGCTATTTAGTATTTATTTTATAATTTGTAACCATTGGTTTATTATGTATAATATATTGTGTGAATAAGTGAAATAAAAATTAAACACTAAAAAAATCCCAGCTCTGTTTAAGTAGCTTCAGTATAAGCCATACTGCGGGGAATACACTAAAGCAACTTTTTTGCGGACATGGCGGTTTCGAAGCGAGAGCAAAAGAAGAGAGGCATGGTCACGACCGTCTGGAAAACTATGCGGATATTTACTTTCTGTTGAGTCTTCCTCTCGATGGGTCGATGATGACATTTGTCCCTCGACGAACCCATCAAATAGTTAGTGTTGCCAACGAAACGGAAAATTAATAATGCAAAAATATTATCTCAATCGGACATTTTCTGCTCCTTTAAGTATTCCAGACAAACAATATGTTAAAACCTGACTGAAACACGTTTGACCATACATATGTCCGTATTCATATTTGTAGCCATCGGTCGCCAACCCCACTGAGCTGGACGTGACACAAACGGCTGCCTGATAACTACAGAAACTGGTATACTCATGGAGGCAGGCAGGCTTGGCCGAAAAACTGTGTGGTGCACTGTGGGCGAATAATAAAGATTTTTAGGAAAATTGGGTATGTATGGTAAAATTCCTAATGACAAAATTACTATGCTTTAAAGCGACGTCCAGCAAAATTAAAATAAATGGGTTGTGTTCTAACAGAACAATAGAATTGCTAGAAGTCTGTGTTATAGTCCCGCAACAGTCAAATCATTGAATTAATCTCAAGTGTGGTCCCCTTATCAACAAACCCACATATCTAGAATCGAAAGCATCCAATGTCGATTCCTACGTTTCGCTCTTCCAGGTCTGCCCTGGAACAATCCCTTGTTCTTACCACCCTATCAAGACCGTCTTAAACTAATCAACTTGAGTACTGGGAGGAAAGAAGAAGAGTATCCGATATAATCTTCATTCATAGACTTCTTACAGGTACCATTGACTGCGCCACCCTTTATAACTCCATATCTCTTAACACTTGATGAAATTGAAAACGCACTTTCGTTTGTTAATGACAGTTTAATGAGTATGCGTGTTTTCAGTAGGAAGATCACATTGGGAATGAAATGAACGTTTACATACAGGCGATTACTCGGCTGGTACCATACATGTTGTATGAGGGTTGCCTACCGATTTTTATCACTCCTCCTCAACATGGATGATATTACAATATTATTCAAAATTAATAATTAAACATTGCTAAAATTCCATAATTCAAATTAAAATTAAATACAATGTTAAACTTTACTTTAATTTCATTAAATTCATAAAGGTTTGATGTTTCGTCTTCGGCAAATTCTTTGTCATCACGTCGGCAATCATCTCGGCTGTAGGACAGTATTTCAAGTTAATTTCTTTATTTCTTACCAAGTCTCGGATATGATGAAATCGAATGTCAATGTGTTTGCTTCTCTTGTGATATATGGGATTTTCCGCGAGTTTTTGGGCACCTTGATTGTCTATATAAAGAATAACCGCATCATCTTTCAAGGTATCAATCTCCATCAGAAGGTTTTTCAGATACATTGCTTCTTTGCTGGCATCCAACGCAGCCATATATTCGGCCTCTGTACTGCTTAGCGCCACCGAGTGTTGTTTTCTACATTCCCATGTAATTGGACACCCACCGAAGAAAAATATGAAGCCTGTGTATGATTTTCTGTCCATGGTATCACCGCCCCAATCAGCATCGACTAACCCTTCCAAATGATTACCATTCGCCTTGTAAATCAATTTGATGTCAATCGTACCAGATAAATAGCGTAGTATGTGCTTTAATTTCATTAGATGTTCTTTATGTGGATCGGCATTTTTCTGAGCTATTTTGGATATCGAGTGTAAAATATCGGGACGTGTGGAAATGGCAAGATACATTAGCGCACCAACTAATGACTGGTATTCTTGTTTGTCGTTTCTCTCACAATCATCTGTGCAACTAATCTGATATCCTGCTTCCAATGGCACTGCTACTGATTTGCAATTTGTCATACCATACTGATCCAATATATCTCTGATGTATTGTGCTTGGCTTAGTTTTATCGAACCAGTTGCGCCATCACGTTCAATTTCCATCCCCAAGAAATGTCGCAGCTCACCTTTATCGTTTACGTCGAAATGTTCTGACAATTTGGCCTTTATTTTCAAAACGACTGATAAGTCACTGCAACCCACGATTATGTCATCTACATAAACCGCTATCAGAACTAATTTATCATTCTGAACTCCTTTATACAAACAAGGTTCATTGTCACATGGAAAAAGTCCGATACTCTGCAAAGTGGAATCAAGTTTTGCATTCCATTCCTTTCCACTCTGTTTCAATCCATATATATGTAGCTTTATGGAGGTGGAGAACTTTGTTGGGAAATCTTTCATCTTCAAAGTATGCGGGTTGTTGCATGTATATTTCGTCATGCAGATCGCTGTTTAAATATGCCGTACTGACATCAAGCTGGTGTAGATGCATCTTCTCTTTAACGGCTAATGCCAGAAAAATTCTTATCGTCGAATATCTTACTACCGGTGAAAATGTCTCGCGGAAATCAACCCCAAAACGTTGATTACACCCTTTTGCCACTAAACGTGCCTTATATCTTTCTATGTTTCCGTTGACATTCCTTTTAAGGGCGTATACCCATTTACACGGAATTGCTCTATGACTATCTGGGAGATCTACCATTGACCATGTGTCGTTTTTTCTTAGAGCATGATATTCTTCATTCATGGCCTATATCCATTTTCCACCGTTATCAGGAGAAATTGCTTCTTCCACTGTTTGTGGTATATTATCGACAATGGCACTACACAACTTGTTGTATTGTTTCCTTGGCCTGCCAGATTTTCCTGTACGAATAATTGCTGGTCTACCACGTCCGATTTTCCTCGCTTTTATCTCCGTATTTTCGTTCTCTTTATTGGTATTGGGCGTTTCACTGCTTTCGGCATGATCCTCACTTCTGTTGCCTTCTGCATTGTGTTGAATGCTTTCATTGTAATCATCATTATCAACGTCAGGTACTGCTTTGTCATTGTCAACATCTTGTTTCGCTGTTTGATCATCGATATTAATAACGAAATAATCGTTGGCAGAACACTCTTCTTTACCATCTGTAACGTTATCTTGATGATCGAATGAACTTTCATCGAATAGAACATTACGATGCTCAAACACTTGTTTCTTCTTCGGATCATACAAGCGATATGCCTTAGCTGTCGTCGAATATCCCACCATGACAAGTTGGCTGCCTTTCGCATCGAACTTCGATTTACCCTTAGTATTGTTAAGCGCCACTGCACAAGAATCAAAAGTTCTAAAGTGCTGGACACTCGGCTTTCGACCGCACCAAACCTCATATGGCGTCATATTACATAATTTTCTTGTAGGGCATCTATTTCTTATATAAACTGCCGTATTGATTGCTTCTGCCCATAGACTTTGTCTAACATTAGCGTGTAACATCATCGATCTTGCCATCTCAACCAGGGTTCTATTAGCGCGCTCGGCTACCCCGTTTTGTTGTGGTGTGTACGGCACAGTCAGTTGTCGACTGATTCCCTCTTTGTTCAAATATGTATCGAATTCTGCGTTAACGAACTACTCTCTTCCGTTGTCGGTTCTAATCGTTTTTATTTTTCTACTTGTCTGACGTTCGACCTGAGCTTTAAATAATTTGAATTTCTCAAACACTTCGCTCTTTGCCTTAAGGAAGTATACGAAGATTCTCCTTGATTTGTCATCAATAAACGTAAGGAAGTACTTTGAACCTCCAACTGATGCAATTTGAAACGGACCGCACACATCACTATGGACAAGTTCTAGCAACTCGTTCGATCTCGTCTGCGATTCTTGGGGAAATGGAATAACGTGAATTTTAGACAGCATACATGTTCTACAACTTGGTTCGTAGCTATCACCGATATTTATTCCATTTACCATACGCCTGTATGATAGATCGTGGAGACTTTTAAAATTCAGGTGGCCGTAGCGGTTGTGCCAAACAATGCGGCTATTGTTGTTGCTCATTGAAAACAACCCTTGTTTGCCTTTGTTTTGAAACTCGAACATGTTATCTCTTTTCTGCGCAATCAAAACAATATCGCCATCTGGTCGTGCGATTGATGCTTTCTCTTTGTCGAAGTTCACCGTTAAGTCTTGATCAACAGCCTTGTTTACAGAAATGAAGTTCGCCTGCAATACCGGAGAATGCAACACATTTTGAAGTATTATGTCATAATTATTATATTTCAGTAATACATCACCTTTTCCTATCGCGTTTATATGTTTGTCGCCAGCTAATGAAATAATCTCGTTGTGGTGTTGGTAGTTCACAAACATACTGCGGTCGTTACACATGTGTGCTGTTGCTCCGCTGTCGACGTACCATTTCTTACGATTGAGGGAGGAGCCATCTGTCGCTGCTAGCATCGCTTGTGCTATATTGTTTTTGCTGCTTGATGATAATAGCATAGGCAATTATAGGATTCGACTAAGAGAAAGAAAGTGGTGGTGGCCACTGTTTATCAATTTGTTTTGGGAAATTCATGAAAAATTTACAATCAAGCGAATGAACGAACCTTGGCCAATTCAAGTCTTACATTGCTGTAACTTTGATGAAAACCAAAAAAGCACAGCTTGTGAAACAATCCCATTTTTTTGGGAAGGCCAACCAAAAGAGTGTAGTCTTCTAATATTCGCTTTGATAATATTGGTCATGTTATAGAAGAACACGAAAGTAAACGTTGAAGAAGATGCCGACAGTGTACCAGTACAACAATTTACTTCTTCTTCTTCTTTTCCTTTTTCCGGCGTTGTTATGGTCAGAAGTGTAGGACCATAGCCTTCCCACTTAACTGCATTCCTACTGGTCCGCTTGTGGGGTCCGCCGGTTTGACCTCAGAAAGTAGCGGCAGGCTTCCCGGTTTGGGATTACTTCATCGCTGAAACCAATCAAATGCTGGTGTTTTTGTATTTGTTTGCACCAATTGCTTTTCGGTCTGCCTTTTTTTTTTTTTTGTGACACGGGCATGCTCCAGATTTTTTTGTTTGATCTTACTCTTACAACACCGGTGATCTTCAGTCGTGTCAACCCACTGATTTACATGTACACTTGTGGGGCAGTTTAATGGTGGTATATGTGTCGCTAGGCTCACCTCGGTATTTTCTAAATTGCCTAGATGTGATTTTCGTTTACCTTTGTTTTAGTCGCCTTTTACGACAAGCGAGAGGTATCGCTGCAGGGATATTCTTAACCCGTCCCTGCAAAGGTGACCAGTACATATTGTACATACAGTACGCGTTGCATAGACGCGACATTTTGTATAATAAAGGGTGTCTCAGTAAGAGTGCACTTTTTAAAATTGGAATATTTTTTTTTTTCATGCAAGTGGCAACTCTGAAATTTGACAGCTGTCACCTCTGTTTATTCCGATTATTAAAAATGGAGCGCTTTTCGAAAGAACAACGCGTTATAATTGTGAAAACTCATTACAAAAATGGGGAAAGTTACGCTGAAACCGCTCACAAACTTCGCCAAATTTTCAGCCGAGAAAGTGCACCTAATGTGTCAACCATTCGAAGAGTGGTCAAAAAATTTGAAGAAACTGGGTCAATTATGGATAATAAGAATCCGTTGCGTCAACGTACCGGTCGGTCTTTTGAAAACATTGCTGCTGTAAACGAGTGTGTCGCCGAAAACCCGAAAACATCAATTCGACATCGTTCTCAACCACTGCAAATTTCACGAAGCACTACGCAGCGAATTTTGACTAAAGACCTCCACCTTCGTGCGTACAAGATTCAGTTAACTCAGGAGCTCAAACCAGCAGACTACGGAAAGCGCCGGCAACTCGTTTAATGGGTAATGGAGCAAAGTGAAGTCGATGCCAATTTTTCGAAAAAAGTCATTTTCTCCGATGAAGCGCATTTCCATATGAATGGCTTCGTGAATACACAAAATTGTCGAATTTGGGACTCAGAAAATCCTCATGCAATCCATGAGAAACAAATGCATCCACAACGAGTAACTGTCTGGTGCGGATTTTGGTCAGGCGGCGTGATTGGACCTTACTTTCTTGAAAATGAGGCCGAAATTGCAGTGACTGTGAACGGCATTCGTTACAGGAATATGATAACGGACTTCTTGTGGCCTCAACTGGACGGCATGAATCTGGACAACATGTGGTTTCAGCAGGACGGCGCAACCTGCCACACCGCGCATGAAACAATCGACTTATTGCAGCAACGATTTCCAGAACACATTATCTCACGAAATTCTGATGTCAACTGGCCAACAAGATCGTGCGATTTTTTTCTTTGGGGTTTTGTGAAATCTCGGGTTTATGCGAATAAACTCGAAACAATTCCTGAGCTCAAATCGGAAATCGGTGAGATACAGCCGACATCGGGTCAATTGCCGGATATTTTATTATCCTATATATATATTATACTTAATCGGAACATGTCTTCTTTACAATACAATAAAAATATCACAACTCTGTCATAAAATACTTGTTTTTATTTTAAAATGAAAAAGTGCACTCTTACTGAGACACCCTTTATAAACGGAATTATCAATGTTTTTTTTTCAATAAAAGCAATCAAATCAATTAATATAATTTTATTTTCACCCTTGGGATTTAATGGGTTAGTCGAAGTGCTGAACTCTCTATGACATCCTTGTCCGCGAAAAGTTTCTTAAAGTTCACAATTCGAAATCAGCAAACAGTAAATAGATGAGAATACATATATTATTCCTATGGAAAAAAAATAAAACTAAAAATTTTAAGTAACCCCCGACAAAAAAAAAAACTTCAAAAAGTAAAAAAATATTTTTTTTTTCTCTCGAGTACAATCTTTTTAAAGTACTCGCCCTATTTACGACAGGTACGACTAACTACTTAAATTACATTTTTCGTAACACTCTACCGCATACAAATCCATATATAATTTACCATATTCAGCAAGACTTATTCCCGTTATATTAAACATGTGTGTCAAAAATGTAATCTACGACGGAACTGTGTCTTTTTTTTTTATAGTTTTTTGTTATTAATATCGCGATTCCGGAATCAACTCATTGTTTTTAAAGCAAGTGCAGCACCTTAACTATAAATGGAACTAGTTAAGACGAATGTAATGAGCCCATACTTAATAGGTTTACTAATAGGCAATCGTCTCCTACCTTTGAGTGCCATCATCAGAGTACCAGCTCAGTAGTACCAGCATACATGGGTGTTTCAAATGTGAGGTCGCAGATATGTTTGAAAGTAATGCAAATACACATTGTGTCTAAGATCCATACCACAGCTAACAAAAAGTAATAATAACCTTGAAACGCCTGAACAGATCTTCATAAGAACCATATCGATCATACCGACCTTTCAAACAAAAAAAAATCATCAAAATCGGTCCATTCGTTCAGGAGCTACGATGCCACAGGCAGACACACAGACAAACAGACAAACAGACAAACAGACAAACAGACAAACAGACAAACAGACAAACAGACAAACAGACAAACAGACAAACAGACAAACGGACACGTCAAACTTATAACACCCCTCTTTTTGCGTCGGGGGTTAAAAATGAATAACGCACAAATCAAGTGAGAATCTCTGGCTCTGATTGTCCACGGGCTATAACCTTGGCTATACATATATACGAGTATGTACCATATAATGGTTTTTTTTTGGAAAATGTACTAAAATATATATAGTTTTCGCAAACAATTGAAAGAAAGGTTATAGTGCACGCATTGACGGAAAAAATTGTAAGAGGCATCTTCATGTTCTTTCTGATAACTTGCTTATCCGAAATATAATATTCTTCTTAATATGTATATACAATAATAAAAATATACCTGAACCATACGAATTACGCCCTGATAAACTTGAGCTTTTTTAGCTTTTTTGAAGCGATCCACAAATCGATCCTAATTTTGATTTCTGATTGATTGATTGATTGCTTATTATAGCAAGTGGTAGTCTGGAGAATACGATGGGTAGGGTCGGGCAACTTGAGCGTTTACTTTGCCGTTTTTTTTTTTTCAATCTTAAATTCATTTTTATTGTGATCTTCTTAGAACCAGCTTATGCGCTGACTTAATTTAATTTAAGCTAAGAAAACATATGTATGTATCTATGTATGTACCTAGCATACCATGACTTTTTTTTTGTTAAATAACACTTTAAACTAAATTAAGCTGACTATATCTAGTTTCTACATTTGTTAACTAAAATAACACGTATGTATACATATGTATATAAATATGTATATGCTTAATAAATATTATGTACGAATATATATCTTTACTGTTTTGATTTCGGTTTTATATTTTTTTTATTTTTTATGTTTGGTTTTTTTCTTAATGGAACTAACCGCCATCCCAGCATATAATGCCCTGACGCTAATCTACCCTTACCTACCTTAAAATATCCTTACCTACCCTAGCCCACCCTAACCTACTCAAGGAACCATCACTCCGCGGAATTGCGGAATAGGTGATATCTATGCCTCAAGTGGAACAAAGCCGTTAAGGCAAACCCTCTTGTGGTATTATAGTTGGGATAGTATTGTAAGTAAGGGAAAGTCATGGTCCTTGCAACGTGGCTTCAAAGCAGTTTTATTACAAAATTGTCGACCCTCAAAATCTTAACCCTATTTGTAACGAGCTTTCAGTCCGTCGTTTGGGCTGCCGCCCATATAAGTTTCGTTTTTTTCACTCTAGTACCAAAAGTGTTTTTTTTTTTTTAAAGAAGTGTATGTGTAGTGTTTATAAATAGTTCTGTGATGTTTATTTAGTGTTTGTCAATTGTTGAGTGTCTTATGGATGTGACTACCGGCGGGTCACACGGCACCTGATGCAACTAAAATGTATAAGATGCCACGTGACCCACCGGCGTCCACAGTTATTTTCGTGTATGTGCTATCTCTTTAAAGTATAGGTTGTGACTGTCCACGGTACACATGGCCTCTAAGGCAATAAAAGTTATGCCGGCGGGTCATACGGCAGTGATCGTGTTAAGAATTCATCAACACTACCTTTATCGATGTGGCGAAACCCTACTTTGACAGTACATGTACTTTGCTTACCTTTGTAATTACGTTGTGATTGTTGTAGTTCATTTTCGTCTATCATTATATGTATACTGTCTGTGAATGTAACTTGATGACTCGCACCCTAGCCTGTCCCTCAGCCAAATGCCTCGGCCTTGTATAGCGCTAAACTGACCTTCGTTGTCTTTAACTAAGTATGCCAAAGAAAGTATTTTGGTTTAGTGCATTCTAAGTCGTGAAACTTGTTTCTCAAACACCCGAATCCTTCCCATGAAACTGGCTATCAGATTAAATCACGCGGGGGTTACGATCACACCACATAACACCAGTGACAACAATAACACACAGGTCACCCGGTCATTAATACTAAAACACCAAGAATTACAATGTAGACAGAATCCGAATGTGATTGCACAGATAACCCAATTAATTGAAGAATAAACTTCTGGTGCATTTCCGTCGCTTCAATTTCTCAGAATCATCTCGGCAAATACAGGTTTAGTTTTAAGCAAATAATTTTAAAAAGAGTTCAATGTATTCAGTGTTTATGGAATAAAGGCTGCCATATGCAGTCATGGAGCTGATTAAGACTATGCAGCAGATTACGTTAATTATGGAAGCAAGTTGGCTGCTATGACACCCGGTCCCTTATCAGAGAAACATCTGCCATATATGTTTGTCAAAATACAGATACTGGTCTAGCCAAATCGCTATCGAGCTACACCGATTCATAAATTGAGACCCAGCGTTACAGCTCATGAAGAGACAGAGCCAAACTTCTCTCATTCACATATGTTGGGTGCGATTTCACGGAAATGAAAGGGACCTGCAGTATAATGCCGATTCCGGACGGCGGGAGCAGAGGAGATTTTTCAATTTTTTCAATTGTATTACGAGGAGTTTTGAGGAGGAGAGCAGCCGCTAAATGAACATTTGATGGCTTGGTATTATTGTGATCCAAACTCACTCTGACTGCAGTAAATACTAGAAAGGATTGGCCATCAGCTTCAACCAATCTTCTTATTTTTGGACCATTCTTCAACACTTCCAACAACAGAAATGACTTGTTTACTTACGACCAATGAATCTGCAAGTTCTTGTTGCACTTGAATGGGGCGCCTCCAGTTCTGTGTCTTTAATCTCATTCACCGGTGCGGAACGCTCCTTGTCTTCCACGCCGAATAATATATGTTGATATAGAGTATGTTTTAAGTTGTCCATACCTGGAGTCAAATTTGTTGTTACTTTGTCCATCAAATTAGCTGTTATCTCGCTAATAGCACGTGTAATAATGTCGTCCAAGGCTGCAATTGCCGCTCGCTTATTGACATAGAATAGTGAATTGACCTAATTCCATCTAAAGGGTTCTAATGACGTTAGATCTTACCGATAAATTCATTGATCCAAAACTAAACAAAAATTACTCATCGAGCTCATTTCTCAATGCGCTCATCAATTCATGTAATGTGTGGTGTATAGCGCCATCTTGCTGGAGCCACATGTCGACCAGATTCAGCTCGTGGATATTGGGCAGAAAAAGGTTCGAAATCATTCAACGATAGAGGGCGCAATTGACAGTGACGTTAGTTTCCTCATCGGACCAAATATGGCAACTTTGTTTATTTTCAATCAATTTAATCAGAAATGAGCATCCTCGCAACGGACAACTTTCCAAGAAAAAAGTGAATCTTCCTCCAACAGCCGATTTACCGAAAAATCGATCAGTGGTATATCGTTCGGCTTTGGTTCTTACATAAGCTTTATTTTGTAAAATTTTGGGCTAAAATCTTTATGTCAAATCTTCTTTGACCAAATCAGGGTCTTCAGTAATAGTGGCGGATTCAGCAGCAGTATTTTCCTCTGTGCACTCTACGCATATGGGTAGGTGGCTTGACATTCAGCAATATTAATTTAATATTAATAAAATTCAATGATTTATAAGCGATGTCCAGGTGTGTCTCTTTAAAGGAACATGGCAATATGAACTGAGAATGATTAATTTTAATGCATGTCAATAATCATACGACTTATATTTACCACGAAACTTCGAAATAAAAAAAACGAATTAAATTTCGGGCAGAGCTTCGCCCTCTGGAACTTTATTAACAGAACTGAACAACCTATCGTTTTTGAAGTAGGTTTTTATAATAACAAAATGCTGACTTATTACTTTAGCGTGAGATTAATAATTACATATGATATACAAGCAAATTAGAATTTGGATATACATATTAGATTACAAGGTATTTGATGCAAGAGGCAAATCTGAATTTGAATATATTGTATTTCTTAAGATAACAAAGTTATGCGTTAGCAACTGCATGAGAGAAGAATGTTGGAACGTAACTTCTCCCCCCTTAGTGAAGCGACTGCCAGAGGATGTTTTTCCTCGAAGGAGCGTTTGGTATATCCCTCGTGTTGGTGTTGGTTTCCGTTATGCGGTCTTCGGGAGTTTGTTGACTTTTGATTCTTGCTCTGATGAAAGCTGCTATTAAGATGATGATTACTGGAATTAATATGGTCCAAATTGATATGAGGTGGGTTTTTGAGTCAGTGGTGAGTAGCTGGATCTTCTCATTGTTTTTTAACTGATCTAGGTGGAGTCTTGTTAGTGAAAGTTTTTGGTTGATGATTGAAGAATTAATTAGGCTGCGAGTCGGTGGGTGTATTACTACACTGTCCCAGAATATATCTGTTCTAGAATCATAGGTGATATTATTAATAAGGATAGTACAATTTTGGAAATGTAATAGTGCGGTGCCATAAATGCTGTATGTGCTGATGCCACAGGTTGTTTTGATGGTCATGTTGTAAACATTGATGAAGAGGACGTAGTTTGGTTCTGGTTGCGATATCGGGTTTGGCTCGAAATCAGCTGTAAGATTACATACTGCCGGGTGGTTGTTGATAATATTTCGTACACATTCGGGAAATTTAGTTTGTCTTCTTTCTTTGTTTTTACAGAGGTAGATGCCTTCTATGAGATCGCAAACTTCCTCAAAATAAAGTTCGTCGAATTCATGCATAGCAAGGTAGGGGTAGGTACATATGGATATAGTTTTATTGATGGGGGGAGGTATAAGATGGAAGAGGGAATATTTTTCTGGAGATGTAATAGGGATTTCAATGCTAAACACAATGTTTGAATTATTGTAATAAGCTTGCAACCGTAAAATTTCATATATTTGTTCGTCCGAAGAGAAGTGAATGGATTGATTTTGTAAAATGTATCTTATTTCGTCTAATTCGGTTTTGCTAAGTATCTGTTTGGAAATTATATGTAATTGAGCCAGAGTAACTGCTTCAGCAATATTTACTAGATGGTTGTAAAGTAAGTCTATATTGAAATTAATTCTGTGAATATACTGAAGGTGTTTAAGGACTTCTTGATCTGTTTTGAGTGCGTTATTTATATTATCATTGTAAAGCTTCAAAAATGTTTCTATGGTATTTTGTTGTTCATTTATGTGGCGAGTGATATTGTCAAATCTCTCTATCATATTTTTATTAATACTGATTTGCTGGTTTGCTTCGCTTTTTAGGATATTCTGATTTAAATGTAAATTGTTTAGTTCTTCATTAATGGCTATTGCATCATTCATGTCCATATTTCCTGTTATAGCTTTTATAACGGTACCTAATCCATTTATTATGCCTCTCTTTTGTCTTTGTTTAGGTAAGAGTGTCTCGAGTTTAAGTTCAAGTTCTTTGAATTTAATATGTGCTATATTTATTGTGTCAATATTTGCTTGTTCAGTCCCTAAAGCTTCTACTGATTTACGAATTTTGTCAATACTTTTCACGTAGTTATCTAAATTTACGATGTGGATGAATTTTTTATAAGTTTGTATTACCTTTGCTGGCCCTAGTCGAAGAGGTAGTAATCCATAACTGTCAGTCAGGTTGTGTATTTCCAGTTTTTGTCCTTGTACTATTGTCACTATTGTTGTCAGTAACCTGAAATTTTCTTTTCTTTTTTATTCTGGCTTTATGAAGTTTCTTTGTATCGTTAGTTATAACCGTGAACCTATTGTTAGTTTTGACTTTCTGTTTTTTAAATAGTGGGGTCATTTTATTACGTCTACATTCCTTGCGGTAGATTATCTCTCCTTCTTTAAGATTGTGAGGGTCTTGCCTATTTCTGTTTCTTTTTCCTAAATATTTGTCCCTTTTTTATCTAGGAGGTTTTTGATAGATTGGAAGAGTTCTGTTTGGAAAGCGTTTAATTTTTGTAGGTAGTCATGTTGATTATCGTATGTCAAGGTTTTGTTGAAGTCGTATGTGCGTCCGTAAAAGAGTTCATATGGCGTATAATTCGTAGCAGAATGAATCGCGTTATTGTACGTAATAATAGTTTCATTGAGAATGTCATCGTGGTCTTTTTCCTTATATTTATCATGAATAATTCTATATATTTCGGTTAATGTCGAATGCATCCTTTCTACAGGAGAATTACTAGTTGTCTGCTGGAAGGAGGTAACATGGAGATTGATATTGAACTGTTTGCAGAAATCCTGGAAGATGTTTGAAGTAAATTCTGACCCTTGGTCACAAACGATCTTCCGAGGTATGCCGTGTAGGCTTATAAAATGTTTGATTTGTTTAACTATGTTTAAGCTATTTCGGGTTGTCAAAGTATATGCTGCACCAAATTTGGAAAACTTGTCAATAATCGTTAGAATACTTTTGCTATTAATACTATATATATCTATATGTATTATGTCTAATGGTTTTATTGGTGTTTCTGTTATTGCGAAAGCTATCTTGGGAGGTTGCCTATCGTATTTTTGAGTCTGGCAAGTGGTGCAATTATTAATAGTTTGAATTATTTTGTTTTTCATATAAGGAAAAAAATAGTCTCGTTGTAAGTGTTGGTACGTTTCGGTGATGCCTCTATGATTAGATTTGGAATGGTAGTCGTTAATGATTTGGTCCTGCTCGTCGCTTTCTGTAACGTCGGTCAACAGTTTTGTACACCTTAGTAAGCGGAAGGATTTGTTTCTAGCGAAATATTTTGAATAGACTTGCTGTATTAATTTAAAGGTCTCGTCATCTGTCATTACTGCAGTTAATTTGTTAGGAGGAAGGTATTCTTTAAATATATTAATAATATCGTCTTCTGAAAATGATTGCCTGGTAATAGTACGTCTTTGTTTGTTTCTGAAAACAATTTTTAGTATGTTTTGAGGTGGATTGTTTGATATTTGGAGTATTACTTGCAAATTGAATTCGTTTAGTGATCTCTCCGAAATAGGGATGCCATCGCCTAGATTCTCATCTGCAGAATGTATGGTGGCAGCTGTTGTATCATTGATGTTTACTTCTATTTTATCGGGTAGTTTAATGCGACTCAGAGCATCAGCGTTCGAATTTTGAGTTCCCTTTTTGTAGATGATTTCATAATCATACTCCTCGAGTTTTAATCTCCATCGGACAAGTTTGGAGTGCGGCTCTTTCAAACTCATGAGCCACTGTAGGGGTTTATGATCCGTGACAATTTTAAATTTGTTACCGAATAGGTAGGGGCGAAAATAGTTCGTAGCCCAAACAATAGCGAGTAACTCCTTTTCTATTGTTGAATAGTTTTGTTCCGATGTGTTTAACGTCCGACTTGCATAGCATATTGGCTTGTCATTGCCAATGGGTCCTTGAGATAGGACGGCTCCTAATGCAAAATTACTAGCATCTGTGGTTAACACAAATGGCTTAGAAAAATCAGGGTACTGTAAGAGTGGATCATTAGACAAGATATCTTTACACAATTCAAATGCTTTCATATAATCATCATCAAGAGTGATCTCTGCGCCTTTCTTAAGACAACGAGTAAGTGGTTTTGTCAATTTCGCAAAATCGCGGATGAATTTGCGATAATACCCTACTAACCCAAGGAAAGATTTAATCTCCTTCGTTGTTTTTGGTATGGGAAATTCCTTAATAGCCCGGATCTTGTCGGGGTTCGGTTTCACGCCATTTCTGGTGATTATATGTCCGAGGAATGCACTTTCCTTGCGCAAAAATTCGGACTTACTCAATTGAATTTTCAGATTAGCTTTTCTTAATTTTTCGAATATTTTCCGTAGACTCTCTATATGTTCTTGTAGTGATGTTGAATAGACAACTATGTCGTCTAAGTATACAAGACATGTTTTGCCGATGAAATCTCTAAGAACATTATCCATCACTCTTTGGAATGTGGAGGGGGCATTTTTCAGCCCAAACGGCATTCTTATGAACTCATAATGACCGCTTTCGACCGTGAAGGCCGTTTTTGGCGTATCTTGCGCATCCATTTCGATTTGGTGGAAACCGCTGGCCAAATCTAAGGTCGTAAAGTAGTGACATTTGCCTAATTTGTCTAAAATTTCGCTTATATTAGGTAGGGGATACTTGTCACTTATTGTTTTGTCGTTGAGACGGCGGTAATCGATTACAATTCTCCATTTTTGTTTGCCTGTGGAGTCGGACTTTTTAGGTACCACCCATACAGGTGAACTCCATGGAGAGAAACTGGGTCTGATGATGCCCTGATTAAGCATGTCTGAAATTTGACTTTGTACCTCCTGTTTATGGACGTACGGGTATCGGTAAGTCTTTGTGTAAATTGGTATCTCATCGGTAGTTTTAATTTTGTGCTTTATTGCATTCGAAAAGGTTAGGCTTTGTCCTTCCTTGTAGAAGATATCACTATAGTTTCTGCAAAGTTTTAAAATGTGTTTCCTTTCTTCGTGGTTTAAATGTTCTGACCGGATTTCTTTAGTTATATCGCAAATGTTTTGATTCTGAAGACTATAGTAGTCTTGAATTGGAATTTCTGAATGGTTAAGTTCTCTGGTTTCAAAATCTGTTAGTGACTGTACTTTAAGTGGGTGTTGTAAAAATAAAATTTGATTTGCTGGGGTATTGTTTTGTACTTCGATTTCGGCGTGCCAATTGTTTGCACAATAAATACCTTCAATTATGTCTACGTTTGAGTCAGTTCTTGTTGCGGGGACAAGGATATCGCCGTTTTGGTTATCAACTGGTAATCTAACAATTATTCTAGAGTAAGGGGGAATACTAAATTTTTCTGACATGAAATTAGGTTTGTATAGAAGTGGGATTTTTGCATTTGCTGTAACTAATGTTTGATTAGGTAGATCTATTCTAGCTTTTAATGCACTAAGGGCATCTAGGCCTAATAGTCCATCAAAATATCCGTGAAACTTGTAAATTAAAAATACAAATTCACCAGGTTGCTGGAATTCATAGAAATTTGGAAGTTTGACTTGTTTATTTACGATGTGTTTTCTTAAAATAGTTGTAATTATTGTTGGCGTTATTATATTAATATCATCAGGGTGGACGTATTCAGGGTTTATGAAAGACGATGAAGCACCTGTGTCTATGAGAAATTTTAGGGGTTTGCCAAAGGGTGACGAAATATGTATATAGGGAAGTGAGTGTCCATGTTTATTTATGTCTAAGTATATTGGTGTCCCGAGGCTAGTAGATGAAAATTCGATTCGTTTTCGTGTTCGGAATTACTAAAAGGGGTTACATTTGGATTTTCATAAAATTGGTCTAATTGGGGGTAATAATTTTGAGGATTATTGGTGTATGTGGGTTCCTGTAGAGAAGAGTTGGTTTTGTTTTCCATAGGGGCTGTTTCCTCTATTTCATGTAGCTCTGGTTCATCGATATTGTGTATTTGCGTATTTTGGCGGAATACATTATTCTGTTGCCCGGAGGGTGGTCTTCTCGCCAAGGTTTGAGCCGAAGTTGTGTCCATGGGCTCTGGCTTAACGGAAGGTGGTCTTACTTGAAAACTGTTTGGGTGTTGGGGTCTATATAGCTGTGGTCTGTGAAAATTATTATGCTGCTGGGGTCTATGCTGTTGTTGAATAAATGGTCTTGTGTTTGGGTGGTTAAATCTTGGGTAATGCGAAACTGGTTGAATGGGGTTATACTGATATTGTCTAGTTATTGTGTTTTTAATTTGGGGTTTTTGGGTCATAGATGGAGGTTTGTGGTCGTATCTGATATAAGACATGTTCTGCTCTTTAATGCAGTTGGCGAATGCCTCAGCTAAAGATTGGGGTTTCATAGATCTTACTACTGAACCTAAAGGCTCTTTTAACCCAGTTAGGAAGATGTTTAAACACATCTCATTATATAGTTCGGCCTTTGCTTTGATAACGTTAGGATCCCTGTTGTGGATCTGGATATGGTTTCTAATTGTAGAGAGAATTTCTATAACTTCACTATAAAATTGTTCGGTCGTTTTGCCGCCTTGTCGGAGATTATGCAGATCTCTAATCAAGGACGTTTCATTACGTTTATCCGCATAATGCAATATAAGGTTAGCTTTGATTTGGGACCACTCCAATGGTGTCCCATACATATTTAGAACCTCATTAGCGGGTCCCTCAATTTTATTGCGTATAGCCCGTAACAGAAGTTTTCCGTAAGTGTCATTTTATATTGATGTCACTAGAAGGAGAATTTCCTCTACTTTCGTGAGAAAGTCGTATAAAAGTCGTGGATTGCCATCGTATTTAGGCAAATCCTTAATGGCGTCCGGGATTCTTAAAGCGTTAAACAAGTCGTTTGGACCAAAATTGGTAGAAAGGTTGGACGTACCACTCGTCGCCATGTTATTATTGTTATTTATTGTACTAGGTATATATATTTCACTATTAATTTCACTATTTATTTCACTATCTCTTTCATATGGTTTGGATCTTAATCTATATTTAATTGTGTTGTGCATTGAAATTATAAGGATTGTGGAATTTAAAGGATTTTTAATCTATCTTAACTATATCATGAATCGACTTACATTAAGATGAGTTTTGCCATGTTCCCTGGCTTGGTTCGCTCTGTTTCCGTTACTTGAAGGCGTTGCTTGGAGGTTCAGGACTGAAGAGTTGAAACTCAGCCAATTGGTGTTTCTTCACTTGAGTGTTGTACAGCTAAATTGTGTCCCGTGCACTAACTATCCACTTATACCGTCACTACTATCCGTATGCCACTGATATTTGTAAATGTCACACTACCAGTAAACCGCTGGTATTAACCGATACACTAAACATTCACGACGAAAAAAATGGATTTATTGCAATCCTACCGACTGCGCCACTTATATTTACCACGAAACTTCGAAATAAAAAAAACGAATTAAATTTCGGGCAGAGCTTCGCCCTCTGGAACTTTATTAACAGAACTGAACAACCTATCGTTTTTGAAGTAGGTTTTTATAATAACAAAATGCTGACTTATTACTTTAGCGTGAGATTAATAATTACATATGATATACAAGCAAATTAGAATTTGGATATACATATTAGATTACAAGGTATTTGATGCAAGAGGCAAATCTGAATTTGAATATATTGTATTTCTTAAGATAACAAAGTTATGCGTTAGCAACTGCATGAGAGAAGAATGTTGGAACGTAACTTACGCGAGCTGTCAAAAATAGAACACTGAAAAAACAAGTAGCGTAAATCACCTTTTAAAAGTAACATCGTATAATTTTTTAATTATTCGAATTGAAGACGCAAAGCATTCTCGCAAATAAAGGTTATTTAAGGTGAAAGTCGACATTTTCACGCACAAAAAATATGCAGATCAAGAAAATTTGCAAATATATTGATGGGGAGTGGCCTAAGCTTCTATGTCACGTTTCTGGCGAGTATAAATCGCCAATGACAACTACTGTAAAACTTTAAAAACATGGTAGCGATAAAAAAAACTAATTTCGACCGTGACTAGGACCCTTTATGAAAAGAGATGAAACACTTCAACTTCAAACCGTTACCCAAAAGGACGAAGCCTACCTCAGGCAACAATGGATAACATAATTTAAATAAAGTTCATGGGTGCGACTAGTCTATCCAAACCACAAATTTCCTATTTTCTGTTGGCGAACCTTCTCAAATGTTCATTATCCAATTATTATTCAATTCATAAACTTACGAACCTGCATACACAAGCACTTAGAAAAATCGGATTGCGATAACTATCAAATAGAAAGTTAAAGAATAAAAGATCCAGGGCAGCAATGTCAAACTTTCTAACAAGGGAACTGACGATTTGATAATCCTCCCATCAAACCGCATGTCACAAGTCGCATGGGGTCAACGGCCGCTGTGGATAAATATTATTCTCAGAATTCACCCCACATTTCCTTTTTCACCTCATACCTTTACTGTTTCACAAGTCATAGATTGACGAAATAATATAACGGATGTCATTTCAAATTTAAAAAATCCACCTCAGTGATACGTAGCAAATGTTACAACCAAAAAATTGCCCGCGAGAGAGGTGTTTCTTACTATGTCATTTGCCAGAAGAGTCCAATTGGTTGTTGTCAATAAAATCAGGTACAGTCCTGAACAAGTAGTACTTGGGAAATTTATTTTTAGAAATATGTATAGGCAAAATGTATCTTATTACTATCGTCGCTTACAATAAAAATGAAAAGCAATAGTTTATTTAAATCACTAAACACGCGGCACAATATACGCACTAAATAGCCCCGGAGAGGCGGTTACGCCATCGATCGGCTCCACATCGTCGATTGGATACTCCTCGGACTGTTTGAACGAAAATCTTTGCAAAAGCGTGGTTGTGAACACGAACAAACTCTGCTTACCCAGCAGCTCGCCCATGCACCGATGTCGTCCGTAACCAAATGCAGAGAATTTTGGTGTTTTAAATTGACCGTCCACAAAATACCGCTCGGGGCGGAAACGTTCGGGTTCGGGAAAGTCGTCGGGATCCATCAGCATGCCTCGAAAACATCCCACGACCATGGTTCCCTGCAAATATTTGGCTTAAGAGAGGATTTTGTTGAACTTATGTAAGTCTTACCTTTGGTATGTCAAAACCACGTAGTTTGGTATCCTTCAGCGCGCGATGTGGAACCGCAAATGTGTGGCCCATGAAGAACCTCAACGATTCGCAGGTAATTGCCTCGCAGTAGGGTAAGCTGGGAATATGTAAAACTTTAGTAAGAGGCATATTAATGTAGAAATGATTTACTTAGGCTTATCATCCAAACAAGGCTGTCTCTCGCGCCCAATCACGGCATCTATCTCCGCCTGTGCCCTTTCTTGGATCTCTGGATGCTTCAACAAGTTCAGGAAGCCAAATCCAAGTGTCTTGTTCGTTGTCTCCGAGCCAGCGAGAAATAAATCCAAACAAACCGACATCAACTGCTCGTCGTCAAACGACCCCGAATGCCCTGATCTAACTATTTCCAACAGATAAGCATCCATCAAGTCCCGTGGAGGTTCATTCAAGTTGAGTGTTTGACGATGTTCCTCGACTTCGTTGCGGAGAAAATCAAAGAAACGCTTATGCGAGTCGACAAACGGCTTGAATCCCGAAAGCTCAGGTGCTATATATCTGAGAACTGGAAATTGACTGAACATGGCGCCGAACATATCCACATGACTAAGAAGTTCAGTGAATAAATTCAAAAGACCGAGAAAGTCTTCACTCTCACTGTCATATCGCTTGCTGGCCATAAGTCGCCACAGACTGTTGAGTACATATACTTGGAAAAGATTGGTCATGGAAATAGTGGATCCCCTTCCATCGCGTTTCGTGATTATCTTTTGTATGCCTTCGGCCAAGCTTTTAGCTTCCTCTTGAATAATGACGGCGAGATCGCGACGCGCAAACCCAAATTCCTTGAGGTGACGAACGATAAATCGTCGTTGCTCAATCCAGAAATCCCCATCAGTTACCAGGATTCCTTTCCTCGAGTTGAATGTTCTCGTTCGGTAAAAAATTCCGTCCGGTCGACCATCTAAGTCTTCATTGAATCCCAATTCCTGGATTGCTTTTGTGCTATACGCTATAACTATTTGGTCTCTTCCTATTTTTAAGCCAAGAACACCATTGTTTGTAACGAAGGTTTTCACTAGTTCGTCCATAACTTTGCACATGAGACCGAACTTAATGCGCATGTTGAAGAGCTGAAGGGCACATCCAACAACGGGAAACCATCTTGGACCAGGCGGAAAGTTGGCCGGCTTCTTGCACTCCCAAAAAAGGAAAATCACGATGAGGATGAAGAAAAACGTCACTGAGTAGAACATGGTGGGAATCCTGCAACGAGAAAAGGCAATAGCTTTGTCAGTACAAAACCTTTCTATTAGAATTGCTTTAGTCTCCCAATAGGCGAATAGTATGTCCTTCTCCGGTTAATTCCTATGTCCCTATTCAATAAATATCGATGGGATCAGCGAGTATCAGTTCGATGTTAGAGTCAAATAAGAGAAAGCTAAGTATCGGCACCTCGAGTACCAAAGGTCAGAAGAAGAGCGCCTTGCGACGGATGTAATAAAAACATAGTTGTAATGGGTTGTTCAATAGCTGTGTCTGAACTTCGAGAATCTATCATTCTGACCCTACCAATGGCAACGTCCGTCGTTACTCTTCGACGATTGTATTCTGTCATAATCACCATTTTATCACAGAGCACTTCACCAATCAATAGTGTGTCGAATTCACTAAAATTTATTATTAAATTACAATACGTATTCTGTTAACAAACTTTTTAGGGACAAGACAATATTTACGAGCGAAATGATCATCCAATCGAGCGAGCAATTCATCGAATAATAGCGAAATTCGGGGAAAGTGGTTTGGCCACTGATCGAGTGACGCAGTGCTGAAAGTATGGTTGAAGACTCAAACCTCCTGATTTCTCGTCGGTCGCAAGGAGTTGGTCGCACTGCATCCTCTACCTAGAGAATTACGCAAAGAGACTCTATAGCCAGTTAACACTCTGAAAAAAGAGTTCCCAAAACGCGTTACTTCAAAAAGAGGCTTTCACATGGATACCAAAATCTTATGATTTAAAGTCTTTAGACTTTGAACTTATGTAGTTCGCTGACTTATGGCAACAAACCAACAATAATTTATTATATAGGTAATTAGTTACAGGCCTCGCATTCGTTTGAGCAGATGCTAAGCGACGGTCCAATGGATAGAAATGGATCAGCTGAAGGCTTGTCGCACCGACTTACACAAATTATCATCCCAGCCTGCGACGCGGCAATGCTAAGGAAAACAGTAACCCTGGGGAAAGGCGCCCCATGCAACTGGTGGAATCAAGAAGTAAAAACACTCAGAGCAAAGAGGTTGCAGGTTCAAGAGTGTACGCTCTTATGGTGTTTGTCACACAACCTGGACGGGGTGCAGATGGTTTGTGTCGAAGGTGTTCGTTTACTACTCTCCAGAGGTGGTTGTAGTTCACAGTAACACTTTTTTATTTTCCATGTCATTAAGGAGTTATATTGGATATGCACACACAGAGTATGAATTTTGAAGTGATCATCTCTATGCTCCGAGTGTTACGCCTTCGTCAGCATTTTTTGATCACTCTCATTCACAACTGATGTTGTTGCACAGTTTTCCCGTATAGGAATTGTTGTTGACTATGGATGGACTTGAACTACAGACCTTCGGCTCAACAGTCGGTGATGATTATCATTGGACCACGACCACCCCCCGATTTAAAAGGGTGTAGGTCCCCACAAATAACACGCCCAACAATGTTAAGAACAATTGTAGAGCATTTGTTTCCCAACAGGCCATAATCGTTCGGGAAATAGATGTTGGCAATATTCCAGCCATCACCCTGAACTCGATAGAGTTGGAAACAAAAAGACGCCGGGACCCGACGGAATCGCGAAGGCTTCTGTTCAAACGAGACCTGAGATGCTCATAGCAGAAATGCTTAGATAAAGGTGTGTGAAAGTTGCAGCTCCTAGTACTGCTACCCAAGGGAAACAAACCATCCGAAGACCCATTGTCATATAGACCGATATGTCTTCTAAATACAATGGGAAGATTCTGAAACGGGTAATATACGGCAGACTATTGACTGCAACAGATTAGAAGGAAGCCCTCTCAAACCCATAGGATGAATTCAGAACGGCACGCCCTTATGTCGATGCAATTCAAAAAGTAGTCGATATTGCATCTGAAGCCAAAGCAGGACATTCGTGGAGGCGGTCAAAGATATACTGCACAGTGGTGTAACTAGACGTCAAAAACGCGTTTAATTCTGCCGACAAGATCCGGATACGAAGGTCGCTAGCAAGAATGGAAACACCTTACTATATGCTAAGAATAGTGTCCCATTACCTTAGAAGTAGAAAATTTAGGTATATCACGGGAAAAGGGATCAAATATAATGATTTCCCCGCCGGAGTTCCTCAAGGACAGGTGCTGGGCTCCCTCATCATTGGACTTGCAGATGACATAGCTACCATGGTTGTTGCAAAACATACGCACGATGTTGAGTCAGCCATAAACGCTGCAGTCGCCCAGATAAAGCAGGCCTTGAACTGGTAGATCATAAGACGGAGGCTGTCCTTATAACAAGCAGGAAAACCGTAAAATACCTCGAGTCGGCAGCCAAGGAAGCGGTTAAATACCTAAGAGTGATGCTTCACAACAGACGGCGGTTCAAACCACACGCAGGTTATGTGAACCGAAAGGCATCTATTAGGTTTTACCATATGATACGATTTTTCACTTAGTCCTCAATTAGAAGCTGTCAATTGAACATCTGTACAACGCATTGGTTTTTTTTTTTTATAAGATAAAGTGATATGTGCCGACGCGACGGTTCAAATTCGTACGCTTTTCCTTTACGAGTTCCGTTTGGGACACAAGGCGTCTCTGGCAGCCAAAAACATAAATGACGCATTTGTGAATATAACGGTGAACGAACACCATTACCGGAAACGGTAATTGACGACGCCATTTTACGAGAAACTATAGTTGCAGACCCAACAAAAACGGTGCGGGCCATTGCATACAACATGGGAGTATCCCCCATAATAATAAGTGGACACCTATCTCAAATAGGAAAAGCGAAAAAACTCCAAAAGTGGGTACCCCATGAATTGTACGAGGCCCAAAAACTACGCCTGTGTATCGCTGAGTCTAAGGCACTGAAATGCACCGTACAATTACATGTGATGAAAAGTGGATTTTGTAAAAGATCTGGGCAGTGGTTGGATGCAGACGAAAACTCAAGCAACCCCCCAAACTTGGTCTTCACCCAGAAAAGATTATGGTGACAGTCTGGTGGATATCGAAAGGACCAATCCACTTTTCATTTCTTGAACCAGGGGAAACGATAAATGCAATCAAATATTGTGAGGAAATCGACACAATGCATACAAAATGAAAAGCAACCTGCATTGCTCAATAGGCATGGTCCGATCCTGTTGCATGACAATGCTAGACCATACCTAACACGTAACAGAGCAAAAGCTGCTACAGTTGAGATTCGGAATTCTACCACATTCACCGTACTCTCCTGATATTTCTAAAACGGATTATCACCTTTTCCGCAGTCTGGCGCCATTTTGGCGGCAAAAGGTGTTCCGAAACCGAGCAGAGGTCATAAAAGCCTTTGAAAACTTTTTATCGTCAAAAAATCAAGCCTTCTATAAAAAAGGAATAATGGGCTTTGAAACACGGTGGAAGAAGGTTATAGATGTTAATGGTTTATATTTTGACTAAATAAAATTTAAAAAGAAATAAATATTGACTTTTAATTTTTTACAAAGAAATTGGACATTTCATGTGGTACAACCCAATACACTGCAAATAGCGCTCTCCAGAATATTGCCAAACGTTGGTGGGTTGGGACATGCAAAGAGGATTCTGCTGAGTAGAGTGGTGAACTCAGCGCTTAAAACGAAGGAAATTTGCAGAAAACTATTATCGGTCTACCGGCTCTGTGCCCTGAGCACAATAAGCGGCTAACGGAAGATTTCAGACGAAGCCGCATTTGTCATTGCTGGGATGGTCCCCATTGACATTTCTGGTCGAGGAGATGAAAAGGATCTATCGGAAAAACCGTCAAGGCCAACCGAAGCCGGGAAAGTAAGGACAATCAAGGAGGAAGAAAGCTCGTGCACGATGGCCCAATGGCAATCTCGGTGGGATGACACTACAAAGGAAAGATGGACTCATACCCTGATTCCATCAATATACTTAGATGGTTAAATCGAACATGTAAGGAAATATTGGCAACACTTGTATCATGCTGTTATCTTACATCTTACACACTCTAACGTGGTCGGGGTGTGATCGATGTTGGAGTCAGTCCGTCCCCAGCAGCCGAAGCTACTAGTTGTAAAAAATAAAAGTTAAAGTTATATTTCGGTTTTTATGTTTTATTTTGTACCATGGCTGTCCTACAAACACAAGGAAACTGCAACTACTATCTAACGCAGCTCTTCTCTGGCCATGATTGCTACCGTAAATACTATATCGATTCGTACACAATACTTTTCCTCGTTGTCCAGACTGTCCAAACCAAGACGTGAGACACGTGATCTTCGAAAGTTGACGATTCGCAGATTGAAGGGATACTCTACCAGGAGAAAATATAATTTAGCGAATGATGGAGTCGGAGGAATACTGGCTGATTATTTGCACACTAACCAAGAATGTGCAGACAGAGCTAAGGAGAGTAGAGGCTGCAAGGAAAGCGGCAGAGACAACAAGAGCAGTACAACTGGGTAAGGTCTGTGAATCATGCATGCCAGTGGTACGGGCCGCTGGTATCTATAATGATTACACATCCGTTTGGCGCATCCAACAAAAACAAGACCTTACAGCCACAAGTCTGTGATATAAAACCGGTAATGTTGAAAAAAGTTTTCGAAAATTTCGTGAAACGTATGAAAAATTGCATTAAACATAACGGCCGTCCTTTGAGCGATATCATCTTTAAAAAATAGTTTAAAAAAAAACAAGTACATACTCGTATGTCTATATGGTATTTTGAGAAAATAAAAAAAATTCCGAAAATGATTTAGTTTTTGTGTTATGATTTTTTGAAATAGTACCTACATATGTATCCACTTCGTTGCCGCAACCTATAGATGCTGCCCTGGCAAGGAACCGTGGAGCTTTCGCTCTGACAAGAAACTGGCTTCATAGCAGCCAACTTGATTCCAGAGTGGAGGTTATCTGCTACAAGGCCTTAATTAGGCCGATGGCTGCCTATGGATGTCCCGTCTGGTTCTATGTGGGAGCCAGCTTGATGGGAAGGATTCGGGTGTTTGAGAGAGAATGTCCCAGGACTAGTCTCGAATTACATAATCCTAGAACCCCCGAAAATACTCGAAAAAATTTTACCCGAACGAGGTACTATAAAAAGGACTTACATACATATACGGGTTGACAATTTTCTGACAAAGTTAATTCGAAGCCGTATTACAAGTGCAATGATTTCAGTAAATAATCTGATCACCGCGGTTAATGCCCCAAAGGCATTCCCCTATTTATGTAGATAAATGTGGGCTGATCCAGAATAGATTAGCGGTGTCTCTTTTCTTCCACGTATCCCGCAGTTCCATGGAGCAGCGACTTCTCTACGAATGCAATATTCTGTTCTGTGCTCTGTGAGCTGGAGTTTTTGAGGTTCAGTAGAGCGGCGTCATGCCAAGATAGAAGAGACGTGTCGAAAGTATGAATGCTTTTGGTGGCTGGAAGAAGCTCCGTCGTCGATTGCTTAATTGTTTAGATGTTCAGACTCTTCAATAAGAATTTGCTAAATTATTGGCCGGAACTCAATTACCCATTTTTCAATCTTTGCAAACTATGGCAAGGGCCCAAAAACAAGGAAATTGGGTGCCATACGAGTTGAAGCTGAGAGATGAATAACCAGCGTTTTTTTAACAAGCAACGTGCTGATCCGGTGGTAAGAAAGGAAAAGTTTTTATGTCGTCCTGTGACTGACGAATGACGATTAACACTAGAGGGGCCGCGGCCATATGTAAATCAATATCGGCAGCTAAGCGAAACATACATGGATCGAAGCTAACGTTTTGTATTTGGTGGAACAGACAGTGTATTTGAACCGTACATTGAGTGCCCCTTCGAATACAATCTGTTTCTGTTCCCATCAATGACACATAGCCTGGCTAACGTGGATTCATGGACCACCTCGAATGTCGCTTACCTTGTAGTAAAACGACAATACTTTCAAAGATAAGCAATAAAAACTTTTTTTCCGAAATAAAGCTTCAAATTTTATAGAAAAAAAAGTTGGATTCCTATTCCTATGAAAATAAAATTTTAAGCTTCCGAGATCGTGGGACAATCGGTATTCTATGAATTGCCACTGTCATTGATTCAGCGGCTGCCTTCGTAGACGACGACTTTTTTTTGAAGATCCGCAGAAGAATGTTTACGAATTAGCATTCTGCTTTACTGTCATCGACATCGATGGATTCAATTTCAATTTTATGGGTAATAGCCAGCCCCATGGGAATATTGAATATTGACCAATGAGAATAAAAGATTTGCAACGAATCTTCAAGAGACCGAAAGACACCTCCAACCGGAAAAAAACTCCGATCGATAATGGTCTCTCTAAGAAGTGGCTCATAGAGCCTTATTCAGGCTTAAATTGCATGGCAAATTTAAAAATCAATACAAGGTATGTATGTATGTATGTAAGTTGGCTCGTTGAATGGGAAATCTCTCTCGACGACTTATTCCCAAAAGGATGTTGATATGTACAAGCTTTCGCTTAGCATCTACATACATACATACATATGTATGTATTCGCTCCATTGAAATTTAAAGTGAATTGCCACAGAAGGACGTTAACCGATGTAATTCCAGCATTGACTTAGGCGATCTGGCACTTTATCTTCCTAACGGCCAACTTGAACGCGGAGTGACGGTAATCATGCCCTATTCACGACAATGTCTGAGGACATTGGGAATAGTGATTGCTAAACCAATTCTCATCTGGATTATTACCAACTTGTATCACGAGACTTAAGATATGTAGTTGTAGCACCTAAGATTTATTAGGGCGGACAAAGAACGTTGTCCCACGCACCACCCTTTTTGGCGACTTGAAAGAATCTTGAAAAGAGCACATAGTGCGAGGTCGTCTCATTCTATGCAACGATAAAGCCACTCTCAAAGGGAGCAGCTTCACTATTTATGACTACTATTTATACTAGGCAAGTTAAGCAGAGATGAAAATGGCTCTTACAACATCAATTTCAATCGAATGCCCCTCCAATAACCCTCTAGTCAGAGGAAATATTCACGAATTTATGTGTAACGAGGAGAGTGCTTCCTTAGCAAACAAGTCACAAACAGTGACATTTGCCCACAAACATGATCAGCTGCATGTAACAGTGCAGTATGTAACAGATATGACCAGAAGCATGAAATAAAGCCCGAAGTCGACCAGCGCAATTACAACAGGTCATTGGCAATCTTAACGGGACGACGTGTGGTGTAATAACTCTCATGTCGATTCACAACTCTCATACAGCAGCAACAACCTACAATCTGTTGTCATCAGCAAGTTTAACGACACTAGGGCTTTCTTCACAAATAAAAAGGATAACACTTCCAAGACCACCACAAATTCACTTACTGTTCCACACAACTCGTTACCAAACAGATGTGTCCCAAAAAACGATCAACTCCGACTTCCGGGTCAACCACGTTGCTTTTATATTCAAATTGTAGTCCAAAGACACGCCTAACACACGTCCCGAGCACTTAGACTCTATTCGACAAAGCTTCAAGACACTTCCTTTTATACAATTGCATAACACACTCCCGAATAAACTCGTTACCGGGGAAGCAATTCACTTTCACTTTTATTGTAACTCAATCGAGTTGGTAAACTATCCTCATCTGGCCTCTCTGATTCCCAACGCGTCGTTAACTAAGCACGAACGTTAGTTTGAGATTGACTTTTATACGTTCACGTACCAACTGTGGCAACATTTGGCACGAGTGGATGCAAGTGAACCATGCGAATAGAGTAGGGGTTGTTGGACAGGAAATCTACCGAGGACTTGTTGTTATGAGCATGAGACTGAGACGAAAGCTTGTTCACCGGCTTAACAAAGTGTGTGGACGGGTTGTTGCAGATTTGATTGGATTTAGTAATAAGTCAATGACTGTGACGCTATGAGGGTGATGTGAAGATGAAGATCATGGTGGAATGTAAAGGTTGTTGGTTGCATAGCATAAGTGGAAGGTGATACGCCGCAGGTATACAACGACTTGGACGTGACAGGAAGGGTTTTTATATCCGGTGAAACATGCTTGTACTGGTGAAGCAACTATCTGACTTTTGTGTGTTATTTCCCCTTTCGGGAAGAAAATGAGGGGAAGCTTCAGTGATGTAGAGCTTAAGTATTCAGCACATACCAGGGTGGCCCCATAGGTCACCTGATGCGACTATAGGGGGATGGATGTTCGAAGAGGAAATATTTCGCAGTTTCGCCTTCCACAGGCAACATACATATGTACATATGTTCTCGAGTCATTGATATTGTTAAAAATCTTTTTTTATTGCGACTGCTCCGCGTGATTGTCGAAAAGAAAAGAAAAGAATAGAACAAAGTAGACGAATATGTCAAGGGGTTAAAAAACAACTTGACATAAAGCGCCATCTTTGTGACAAATATAAAAGGAGTTTGATGTGGGTATTGCCCTATAGATGGTTACAGGTTGGCAATCCTTAACACGCCCTCTCAAGACACACGTCAGTCCTCTTTATTTTTATTTAAATGTTCCCGCTTCCTTAATCCAAGTCCATTCAAGCATTTTTCATGGTTCACTCGAGGTAATGGTTTTGTCAGCACATCCGCTATCATGTTTTCCGTCGACACATGCTCCAGCACAAGTTTCCCATCAGCAATCGTTTCGCGGACAAAATGATGTTTAATGTCGATGTGCTTCGTACGCGCATGAAAAACAGGGTTATTCGCCAAACATTGAGCTCCTTGATTATCAACAAAAATATTTATGTCGGCATAATCATGTATTGATAGCTCATGTAATATGCTACATACGTAAATAGATAGTCTCCTTCGCTGCCTCCGCCAAGCTGACATATTCAGCTTCCGTTGATGATAATGCAACAATCCGTTGCTTTTGCGACTTCCAAGAAATCGCCGCACCACTGAGTAGAAAAACGTAACCAGTGTACGAACGACGATCAATAGTACAACCACCCCAATCAGTATCAGTGTATGCAATTAGGGGCTTGTTGGTTTTCGTAAACACTAGTCCAATCTCCGTACTACCAGCGAGATATCTCAAAACTCGCTTGACAGCAAGCCAGTGACACTTTTTCGCATTATTGGTAAATTGTGCCAGCCTTGATACAGTGTTTGCAATATCGGGACGTGTGGCTACTGATAGGTACATAAGAGCCCCAATCATCTCACGAAACGGCCAATCCTCTTGCCAATCACTACCAATGGCTTCATCAAAACGCGAATTTACTTCTAAAGGCGTTGCGACAGAATTACAGCTGTCCATCCCGTATTGCTTGAGCAAACTCAGTATATAACCTTTTTGGGTAAGTTCAATGTTGCACTCACCTTGGTTAATCTCCAGCCCAAGACAAAATTTCGCAAGACCGAGATCCTTTATTTCCAAATCCTCTACGACACTCGTTATGACATACGTCATAACGAGTATGTCATCAACGTACACCAGCACGAACAGCAAACTCCCTCTGGCACTTTTATAAAATAAACATGGCTCATTTTTCGCAGGCTTCAATCCTAAGCTCGACAGCGTCTTACTCAGTTTCATATACCACTGATGACCAGCTTGGCGTAATCCATAAAGCGCCTTTCGGAGCCTGCACGCATTGCCCCCCATTACGAATGTACTTTAACATATTTGCCGGCCGAGCTCCGAAATCAGATTTTTCGAGGTGTTTGGTCACTATCCTTTCCAGCATCTCGGTCAACACTATAGGTAATCTCATGATCACTTCTTCGTCCAAGGTTCCATTTAAATACGCCGTCACTACGTCGAACTGCCAAATTTTAAGTCCCAATTGGACTGCCAGAGTTAATAGCAGACGCAACGTTTCCAGTCTTGCCACAGGAGCGAAAGTATGGTGGTAATTAACTAAATACTTCTGGTTATACCCCTTGGCCACCAGGCGAGCTACATTGCATTCAGGACCATGCTTGTTTGAGAGAACCCAACGACATCCAACAACATTCGTCCGGTCGTTCTTTTCAATAATCTCCCAGGTTTCATTCTTAATGAGACTCATCACTTCGGACTCCATCTTTCCATTCTTCGCACGCGTCGCTTTTCAATGCGTCTTCAATACTAATCTCTGCTACTCCAGCGAACTCGGCGTTGTCTTCAGCTTCTGATTCACTTCTATCAACGCCAGTCCCCTCTTCCTTTTGCTGTGCGGCTGTTGAGCGCGTTAGCCGAAATAGCTTCTTCGGTCGCCCTCTGCCTCCAGTACGCAACAGCTGTGGTTTTTTAGGAGTTCTCCCCCATTCTTCTTCAAATCTTCTTGTTATCTCCGGTCCTCCTGACTGATTTTCAAACACTTCATTGGCCCTTAATGGGCGTGGTGAAAATTCAACTGTCTTCGGATTATTTTCAGCATTCTTTGCTTTCTCTGTTGATGTTAACAACTCGTCTAATACCGACATATCCTGTGGAACCTTTTGAATCTCCTCCAAGAATCTCACATGGATCTGACGAAGTTCAAGGATCTGACGTTTACTTGGTAACCACACCCGATATCCCTTTTTATTTCGAGGATATCCCACGAATATACATACCTTCCACCGATCTTTGTGAAAGTTTATCTTTGTTAGGATCCTTGTCTAAAACAAACACCTTGGAACCAAACGCTTTTATATAGTTCATGTTCAACCATTTTTCAGTCCATTTCTCAAAAGGAATTCCACCACTTAAACTACTGGTCGGGCAACGGTTTCGAATATGACAAGCAGTGGCGACGGCTTCGGACCAAAAAGGCGCACTTAAGCCAGACTGTAGTAACACACATCTAGCCATGTCCAAAAGGGTTCGGTTCATACGCTCTGCTACTCCATTCTGCTGCGGAGTACGAGCAACTGAAAGCCTCCTTTCCATCCCTTGTTCAGACAGATATCTATCAAACTCTGTATTGCAATACTCACGGCCATTATCCGACTGCAGGCACTTAATTTTCATTCCAGTTTTCTTCTCTACAAGCTTCTGGTACAGCTTAAACGCATCAAACACACCGCTCTTCTGTCGCAAGAAATATACCAACGCGTGCGATGTAACGAAATATTTCGCACCGCCCAAAGACTCCATCCCACAACATCAGAGTGCAAAATATTTAGTATTTCGTTGCATGGTACTCGACCTTTAGAGAAGGGCACAGCAGTCATTTTACCCTTTAAGCACACTACACATCGCGTTAACTGCTCAATGTCTTTATCATCGCGGGCACTACACCGTCATGAACCAGCTGTAATAAGTCTTTGCTGTTCAAATGACCCAACCTTTCGTGCCACTTCAACAGTTCGGAGCACTCAGGTCGGACCACCGCTTCCGCACACTCGGAATTTTCGCGAACGAAATAAAGGTCACCTCTTTGACCTGCTATTACCGAAACATTGCCATGCTCATTGCGAATGCAAGCGTCATTTCTACGAAATGTCACTTCATGGCCCCTATTCGTAATTTTCGCGACCGAAATTAAGTTTGTTCGCAGATCAGGTACAAATAACGTATCCTTGAACTCTATCACACTATTGCCACTCTCGCTTGCCACTAAGACATGAACAACACCCCTTCCTTTAACATCAGCTGATGCCTTACTAGCAAGGTTCAATTTAACCTTAGGGGACTCACTCATTGATTTAAAAAGACCTGCATCACCACAAAGGTGCGCTGTGCAATCACTATCAAGAATCCATGCTCTATTCGTCTGCATCATGTCTGCGCAATACGCATCATTAACATTCGTGGTAACCGTATGACTAACTGCATAGGACTCGTCAACACTATTCGCCGAATGTCTCAATTTTCTCCCCTGATCCTCGGACGCTCTTAGCGGACATACATTTGCCTTGTGTCCCAACATACCACACTTAAAACACTTAAAATTTTCAAGTTTGTGTGGTCCTTTTCCTTTTTTTTGTTTGGATGAATTTGGACGCATACTACTACCACTTCCAGGGGCCATGACTGTGACAATACTACCACTTGCCTGCTTTCGTGCCTCGCTTTCTTCAATAATTTTTTACTTTTAACACCTCAGCAGTCGGCAATGCATCTCGCGACTCAATTGCACAACGAAAGTTCTCATATGAAGAAGGGAGACTATAAAGGAACATAATGGCCAGCAGATCTCCATTAATCTGAACGTCCATTCCCTCAAGTTTATCCACAGTATCGAAAAATGTTGTCATATGCTCCTTGACATCACCACAATCATCCAATCTTTGAAGCATCAATTGCTTTAACAGTGTAGCCTTTCTTGCCGGTCCATTCGACGCATAAATGGAGTCAAGCTTCTGCCATACCTGCCGTGACGTATCACATCCGCGAATCTGTTTCAGTTCAGACGGTTGAATCGACAAAATCAAATCCGCCTTGGCCTTCTTGTCCTGTTTCAACCATGCATCTTTCGCAACACCATCGGTTGATGGCATAACAGAAGTCCCATCTACAAATTCCCACAAACCATTTTTTGTAAGCAGCGCTTCTACCAAAGACGGCCATAGATTTCGTGCACACATCTACCATATATGGGAACCTTTGAATGCTAAGCTAATACCTACCCAGATAGAAATTGTGGACTAAAAATTCACAACACATACTCGTACTATGGTGTTCTGAATATATTCCATAAAAACTCGTGCAGCTGATTGCAGTTTCAGACGTCCTGAATAGGACCAACAACTAGATACACCCAGTACAAGCCTCTTTGAGGTCACTGAAACTTAATTTGTCCAGAAAACGCGGCCTATTGTTGCAGCTACGACAGTACGGAGCTCGTCCGAGATTGGATTAGTCTCCAGTTTTATATTTATTATTGCCCATAGTCTTAAACATTGCGTTAAGACCACTACCCAAATCAAGTGCCTCGATTCTATGGTCAGTAGGGAATAGTCTAGAGCTATCCCGTTGAGGAGTAACAGTTCTGTACTTTTCTTACTTGCCGTAGCTAGTTACAAAAGAAATCCATTACCAGCTTTCATCCATGAGGATTTGTACTAGCCCCTAAAGACCCTATTGTCTTTAGTTTCACTTATCGGCTATCGCTCATACATTTCTTAGCTCTTTCATCTGTGTTGACCGATTAACCGATCTTAGTTCAACATAATGCTAGTTTGTGGATCAGCTAATACCTCTGCTCTCTAATAGCATAGGTCTGTGCAGAAATACGAGATCCTACATATCTGCACGAGTACAAAAATATATTTTCTTTCTTTTGTGAGGAATATAAACCCTTAACCTTTGCGCATATATTTCTTCTTCTTCTTAGATGACGCTACAGTCCGGTGTGAACCTGAGTCTCAACCAACAAGCGCCTCCAGCTGGCACGAACTTTTGCCCAGTTGTTTCCAGTGCTGCACTCCCAGTTGACTAAGGGCCCCTTCCATCTGTGTGCGTCACCTTAGATTCGGTCGTTCTCTGCTGCGTCGTCCCTCAGGTTTGGTTTGAAGATTCTTCGGGCCGAAGCTGTACTGTCCATTCGCTCTACAAGGCCTAGCCATCTTTGACGTTGGATCCGGAGACGTCTTCCTAGGCTGATGTCACTATCCAGCCCGTACAGTTCGTCGTTGTATCTTCTCCTCCACACTCCATTTATATAATCGGGACCATTGATTAAACGCAAAATTTTCCTCTCGAAGCGACCAAGGGCATCCTCATCCGTTTTCGTTAAGGTCCAGGCCTCTGCGCCGTGAAGGACGACTGGGTAGATCAGTGATTTATATAGTGCTACCCTGGTTTTTGGAGAGAGGGCTCTACATCTCAATTGCCTCTTGAGCGCAAATAAGCAGGAGTTGGCAAGAGTAATTCTGCGTTCGATCTCAGCGCTGTTGTCGCTTGTCACTAGTGAGATAAAGTAGACGAAGTCCTTGATCATTTCAAATTTGCAGCCGTCAATTTTGACGTTCTAGTCAAGACGTCGGTGTTGTGCGCCTTTTTTGGGTGACAGCATATATGTATTTGGTTTTACCCTAGTTCACCGAAAGATCCATTTTAGCCGCTTCTGCTTCAATGCTTTTGGACACTTACCTGACGTCTCACTGTGCTCGCCCAATTACGCCAATGTCATCGGCATACGCAAGCAATTGCGCAGACTTGAAATAGAACTTGTGCTGGCCAGTGAGTCTCGTATGATATTTACAAGCACGAGGTTGAAAAAGTTAAATGACAGTGCGTCACTCTGCCTAAATCCTTTTTTAACATCCGAGGTCTTGGTTAATTCGCTACCGAGCTTAATGGAGCAGCGAGAATTCTCCATTGTCATCCTGCACAATCTGACGAGTTTGGCAGCGATGCTAGAACTAGACATGGCTCGGTATAACTCGTCCCTATACTCGTGCATGCTGTCATATGCGGCCTTAAAATCTACAAAAAGATGGTGTGTGTCGATTTGGAATCCTTGAGTCTCTTCCAAGATCTGTCGCATTGTGAAAATTTGGTTTATTGTGGATTTATGTACCTGGCCTGAAACCACTCTGAACCTATCAGATTATCCAGAAAAGCTTTCAGGCGTTCACACAGTACGGCAGAGAAGATCTTGTTCGCGATGTTAAGGAGACTAATTCCTCTATAGTTGGCACAATTACAGCGGCCCCTTTTCTGGGCAAGCGAGGCCATATTTTACAGTTGAGCTGATGCCTGCCCCCTACCAACTCATCTCCAGCCGCTTTAAATAGCTCAGCAGACAGGCCGTCTGCGCCCGAGGCTTTGTTAGTTTTAAACTTCGAAATAACAAGCTTAATTTCATCTAGGTCAGGTGGACTGAATTCTCTAGCTTCTTCGTCCGTTGCGAATGGATCATTCAGCCTGACAGCGGTATCCGATCCATCATCGCCGTTATACAGTCTTCAGAAGTGTTTTTTCCATATTCTCAGCATCGACTGTGACTCTACTGTGAGTTGTCCGTCTTCATTCCTACAGACTTCTGCTCTGGCTTTATAGCCCTGACATGTTCGTTTTAGTTTTTACTTTTTCGTAAAACTTGCGAGAGGTTGAGGGAAACTCGACTGGCACAAATCTTAGCGGTCTCCTGCGATTGTAGCTTTCCGACGTCAAACTCTCGTTGTCTTTCTCGACTCCGTAGCATCATTGATATCCTCATTCGTACCTTGGCTATAACAAGGTAGTGATCCGAGTCGATGTCGGAGTGTCTGGCGTTGATCGCAACGTGATCTGGTTGATGGTCGATTGATGTGGTGACCGCCAGATTCCTTTATGGATGTTGAGATGTGGGAATTGTATGCTTGCTACAACTAAAGGCCCCGGCCCATAGAATCCGTCAATCTGTCACTCCGTTGATTTCAACTGAGTGAAAAGTAGAATATACACATCCTTATGGGAGGTGGCCCATAGCCGACGGATGTATGAACTTCAACGGACAAAGTAGAGCTACTTTCTACTTTTCGCTCCGTTGAGAGCTCATACATTCACATATTGGAGCTTACACATTTACATTCTGAGGTTCACGCATGTACGAATTGAGAGTAAGCACGTTCATTGGTGGATGCATTGAGAGAATGTTTGGGAACTCTCTCGTACTGAGAGAAACTTCAAATTCGGTTGACATTCAAAGTACGATTCGTCGGATGTGGTGTTATGTAGGCCATTATCTCCTATGATCGACTCAAATATGTTCTCTTTGCCCAGTTTTGCGTTAAAATCCCCTGTGCATATACAGGTTGCCATAAAAGACAATAATGAGCAAATGTAAGCGGCTCTCTGGCCGGCCTAAAATCTGCACATCACAACTTCTTCCAAATATCCCAACTATTGACCGACAGAAGCCAAAATATGGAATTACACCGCTTTTTAAGAATCAACTAATCCCGCGGATTCTGAAATGAAATGTTAGGACAACTTGCTTTCTAATAAACCACCTCGACCGCGTGGAAAAAAACTGAAAGCACTCCACACAACCTTTGATTTCACCAAGTTAGACTTCAACAAGTCTAAGATTAACCTCATTATTGGAAGACGAAATCCCAAACCATCTAAATCTCCGGAAATCGCCTGCGACTGCAGAGCCACCTTCATTTTTTCTCTGATAGATGGACGACTGGAAATGCGGTCAGAAAAATCACTCGCATACCTCTTATTTCACCTGTACAAACATAGACTAGTAGTGTCCTTTCCTATTCCGGCAATAACTGTTGAACATTCAGGCCCTATCTTAATGAGAGTAGAGGCTCAAAAAGCTGCATAAGGCAACAGAACAGGGCTACCTACATCTTATGGGGTGCACCATGTGTTTTGGATGGCTTTCCTGAAACTCTTTAAGCAAGGCTGGATAAGATACTTGACACAACACACACTACGTTAAATACAGTAGTAAGCCTTTTCCTAGCAAGCCATGGTTTCAAGTTCAATTTCACCAACCCTACTTACGTCGAGACCATCTTCATTCATTAAACCCTCTCTCAATCTTTCCTAACTGGGAGTTTAAAGCAGGAGTATTTCCAAATTCCTCCCGAACTTATCCGCTTCCTCTGTAATAGTTCTCAAATCAAAAACCACCTTTAATCCTTCGATAACTCCCAATACTAAAGTACCTACAACCTATGTACCTATAAATGCAATAGCGCATTCGCAAACCTTGCACCCGTCCTGGCTCACATGTTACTCGTCTCCTCAATACAACCTCCTCTGTCAATACTCAAGATCATGGCAGCAATTACCTGTACCCAACCTTTATACACTTTAACACTCTCGACCCAACTTCTTCCACCTTTTCTGCTTCCTTCTACAACCCCTTCATTGCTTTCTTAGATCCAGTCCCCCTTTCTACGATCAAACTTACCCAACACCTTTTTTTCGAATTTGACGAGACAGAAGAATCTACGAAAACGTTCGTCTCTATCCGGCCTACCTTCATAACAAAATTGACTCCATCTGCATTACCATTACATTATTAGTAATATTACCGGCCATTTGAAACTCAAAGCCTAATAGACGATCCCTCCCCAAGCCTCTCTGTCATGAGTGTATTCCTTCCATGTTTCTCTGTTCTGTTCTATCTCTTCTAGGTTCATTCCTACACTGTCCACCGGTGGCCTGTCCCTACACTGTATGGCGCGCCCTTCCTGCCAGTATTTTTGCCTCGAACTCTACTCATTCTTTTGACTGCTCGTCCACTGTCCACTTGGTCTACGTATCGTACCTATCTTGGTCTTTGCAATTTTATTTTTTGGACAAGCTTGGAGCCATTTTTTTTTCTCCATTCGCCTGTTTTTTCGTCTTCTTTTCTAGACCCCATCTGCAAAGAAGAGCAAACTTAGAACAGCAGTAATGGTGTCGTTCCACCAAGACGGTCGTCGAACTGACCCTCAGGAGCTTTATTTTATTTTATGAGAGCTCATCTAATCATTTTACTAAGGATCTTACTTAGTACGCTGCAGAAATCAGTTCCAAGCGCCTCTTACACCTGCACAGAAACCGTTCTAACTTACCGCCGTTGTATCTAACCACTAATCGCCACTATTCACTGAAATACATTTTCCCCGATTGAATGTCAAAGAATTGTGCCCCATGATATTTCTACCACAAATATCTGAACAATTCTGAACAATTCTAGTTGCCAACTTTTTTGCTAATTTTTTTAGCCAACCGCTTACCGATTAGGTCCTTCAACCTGGTCATGATTTCCCCTGGACGTCTCTAGTCTCAGTTAAGATAACTCCCGCCTTAGTCACCGAAAAAATATGCACTTTAAAGCACAACTACTTCTAGTACCGATTGCCTCGTCAACATAGTGAACCGGTTAATTCTTTAGCTCACGCCTTATTCTAAGGTTCGATCCCTGCGACCGACGCATATCATTCTTATCCGCAAAAAAAGGACGAAAGAAGAAGATGCAGCACTAAACTAAAAATAAGTGCTGACCAAGTGTCTCTTTTTTTTTATAATCCTTCACGTATCTCGAATGTTTCAGATAAAGCATTTCTTACTTTAACTCGTCTTCATTTTTTATTTAGTCAACATTTTTCGGGATTGCTAACCTCAAAAGTTCATAATAAATGTTCGTTCAGTTTATAGAGTTATAGATCTTTTTAAATCTGCGAAAAGCTGTTGGAAAATTTCTTGGAATTCCCATTTCTTTTCCAAAAGCTGCCGTATAGTGAAAATCTGGTCACTCGTCGAGCGGGTCCTCTTGGAGCCCCACTCATAGTCTCCGGTTAATTCTTTAGCGTATGATGTCAAACTGTTTATGAGAATATTCGACAACATCTAGAATTAACTTGGTAATTGATGCATTGTGTTCGACCACCCTTCAAATACAGCAATGAAGACCTATGTATTGTTTTCATTCCTCGGGGACAGGTTATGTACCCACCTAGGATGCCATATCTAAGCCTTGACTCAACAAGAAATTGGTATACTTGTTTCTTGGCGCATGTCGTTGGTTTTTTCTACATGCAAGCCAAGGCGAACAAGGACCCTTTTAGCTTATTTTCTAGGTTTTTTATATGCGCTTTCCAAACAAAATTGATACGAGTATATATGGTAATGCCGAGATACGACTATGAAGTACTACTTCCATGACATCAGTCATGGTTTGATTGGCACAATTTCAGACTTCCAATCTTATGCCTGTCGCTGGATTTTGTCGGCTGCATTATTTTTGTCTTATATATGTACATTTATTACCAGACCGTTATCATGGCACCACTTCGCTATTTCATGGAACTCTGTCTGTCTCGTTGCTTGTTCTATATTGTTGCGGCAGACAACTATCGCCGTCTGCGTATGCAAAGGGGGAACTCTCTTTAGATATTTTAGCATGCGATTCGTGTACAAGATAAACATTAGGGGGACTAATTTTGACACTTGCGGTACTCCATACTGCACCTTGTATTCGCTATTGCAAGAATCTTTTAGTTTTACACAAAAGGCCCTCGTGTTCTGAGATAATGTTTTAGCCACACTCCAAAAGTTTCGAAAGTTTTGTTGAAATCAAAGAACAGAACTCAACTGCTACAGAGTCTCACAGAACTGCTGCTAACTAAATAACCAAAATCTCCATCCTCCATTTTCGAAAGCCTTACTGATTTTCGGCATCTGTCTAACATAGACCTCATAGAGCTTTGGTGCTGTTTTTGGGGTTTCTAGGCTTATGTTTGTGAGCTTGACAATGATGGGTGCAAAAATATCTTAAATGCTTGGCTTTTTAAAGATTTAAACTCTTCAATAAGTTCACTACCTCTAGCAGGCTTGCTGCTCCTAGAACATAAAGTTCTCTAATGGAGTGCTTTGATGAGAAAATTGTCAAATCTATTTAGCCCTGCTCCGTCATACAGGACATTATTAAAGTAATACTTAATGAACTGGGACACTGGCGTTCTGTACATTCTAAGAAAGACCCTCATTAAAATGACTCGAAAGCACATCGCAAGGGCAATGACTAATGAAAATAATATGATTTTCGGAGCTTATCACAATTATAGATACCACGAGAGTACACTCGGTCTTTATTCAAGCATTTTTCCACTGGAATTCCGAAAGGTTATTGCAAAATAGAGATGGTATCCCGGTAATTTACCACCGCCACCGGGACGCTAGAGCTAACGGCTCATCCGCGTACCGTAATGGCCGACTGGGATCTCGCCGATGTTACTAACTAGCACGTTGATTATTGGTGGTTGTTGGGTGAAAACGCTGCCCAGAGCTGTGCGTTAATCCGGTGAGATCCACTGCACTTCTTAGTTCGTATGTTAGATTAAGATAAGGATTAGGATCTTTGACATAGTCTTCCGTGGGGGCGTAGGCGCAGATCAGGCTGATGTTAGTGAATTTAGCCTTAAGGGCGGTATGGAGAGAAAAACAGAAGATGGCGAGCAAAACGAAACGGAAACGATTGTAAAGGAGCTACCACTAACACTGTTATGTGGCGCAGGACGCTGGCCATTCGTCCTCTTCCGTTAGTAATTTCCTAAGTTAGGAAATTTCCAAATGGCACCGCGAGGAGGTGGGAGTAGGGCATAACTAACAGTGCTGTAAGGTGTTCGATTGCAGTGGCTCTTATTATCTTTTTTGCGGACTAGCACCCGTCGGCGGATGCTACTCCTTCGATGCCTTTGTTTGCCGTTGACCATTCGAAGTTCTCAAATATGTATATCCATGAAATTCACTACAACTGTGTGTAGTGATAATTCAATAAATTCGATAAATCGTATTATACAGGGTCCGCCATCTAACGTTTTTTTTTTTCAAGTAGTGCTTATTTCGTGAATGGTAACACTTAGCTCATGTCCGATTTGACAGATAATTAGTTTTATCCTTCCGCTGAACGAATATGGTTGTGTACCTATACGCTTGAACAACGCTGGGAAATATTGCGACATTACTTTGAAAATCATGGTCCAAAAAAATCATCTTTTCAGATGAAGCTCATTTTGATCTTGGCGGGTATGTAAACAAGCAAAATTGTCGCATTTGGGGCACAGAAAACCCGCACGCATACATTGAAAAGCCGGTGCACCCAAAACGAGCCACTGTTTGGTGCGGATTTTGGTCCAGAGGCATAATTGGGCCATTTTTCTTCGAAAATGAGCAAGGAGTGGCCGTTACAGTCAATGGCGATCGTTATCGGGCCATGTTCAACGAATTTTTGTTCACAAAAATTGAAGAGGAGGATATTGGCAACATTTGGTTTCAACAGGACGGCGCTACGTGCCACACAGCCGAAGCTACACTCGATGTTTTGTCCCCTGTTTTTGAAGATCGCATTATCAGCCGCAGAGCTGATGTCGTTTGGCCACCTCGGAGCTGCGATTTGACACCGTTGGACTATTATTTGTAGGGTGCCGTCAAAGATAAGTGTTACGCCGACAAGCCAGAGACAATTGACGCTTTAAAGGACAATATTCGTGAAGCCATTGGTGAAATACAGCTGCACACAATCGATAATGTGCTTAAAAATTGGACCGATCGTGTTGGCTACTGCATGGCCAGCCGAGGCAGCTATTTGAATGAAATTATTTTCCATTATTAACCGGAAGGATTTTACTTTCAAATAAAAAAAGAAATTTGAGAAAATATTCAGTAGTTTTTTTTATAGCATTTTCAAAAAAAAAAAAAATTATTTGGGGGACCCGTTATGAGCGATTTATCGGCTGAATTGAAAAGTGGTCGCACATCAGTGCATGATATCGTATTGGTCTCACGATGGTAAGTAAAGCTAAGAATAGCTGAGGCTGTGGGGATATCGGAAGAAAGGGTGCAAAACATCTTGCATAAAGAATTGGGGATGCAAAAATTGCGCGCAAAATGCGTGCCTCATTTGCCGAATACTGATCAAAATCACAGTTTTTCACAGTCAGACCGAGAACTTTTCATCTTATTCTCGTTGCTATTGACTAGCTTCTGGATAGCGGAGACATTATAGCAATATTCTCATTAGATGAGAGAAAATTAATGTTTTCCATTTGGAGGGTCAGGAATTTGACGTTTCGTGTTTTTCGAAATGGCGAATAATGAATATACATAATGAGAGCCAACCAACCAAATGAGTGAATAGATGAGGATAACATTCAGATAATTGGTGTTGAATGTCACAATGACACTTCATGACAGAAGGCAACTGAATACCCTTCCTAATCATAAATTGACTTTGTGATTGCCTCTGTCAGTCGTGGAGACTTGCCCCAAAACTCTCTAAATTTCATAAATGAATATATATTCCACCATATGACTGAATTATTTTCTTTTATTCTTTCATACATTCGCATTTATCGAATTATGGATTTGTTACTTTTAACGTAGTTTTCTAAAATGTTCATGCGACAAGTAAAACTCACCTTATGTTGATAACCCAACAATAGAAGCCGCTGTATTATAAGTATTTATTCACCAATAGGGAACACCGGTCCGGTCTATAGTAGATCCGACACCAACCATTTTTGTTTTGTTTCACATTTCACCCAATTCGGTTGCTCCAACTCGTCTCAATACCTAATCATTCCACCATCCAGCTACTTTCAAACCGTCAGCCGCTCTCTATTTTCCCAATTCACCAATCTCCAATTGGTTCCATGTGTGAGAATGAATTGGAATGACGCCGTCGCTGTCGCACTTTTCACAAATTAGATGAAAAAACTACCAACAACAATTCAACGGAGAATCGGACAAACAGCCGACACAGAAAAACATACACCACCAACCAGACATTCAGTCGGAAAATGGAAGTGGTTCAAGTAGTGTCGCCTTTCTCATCGACGAGCGGGTGTTTCGCGCTTTACTGATTGGAAAAATAAGTTTTCCTCATTTTCAGTTTGTTTCCCCCCTCCTCATTGCACACTAGTGAATGAAAAGCCAAAACCGAATTCCAAGAGTTTGCATCGATTCAGTGTACGTTTAGTTTTTCATCGAATATAGTGTCGACATCGACTTTATTTCCGCGGATTAGTGTCGGTGTGTCTAGTGCTTGTAACGGCAAATCACGACGAAGAAACCAGTGTACCGCAAAGGTTTGTCTGTACGCGGATATATCAAATAAAAATTCATAATCATCGTGCTCCAATTCGAAAAGCGAAAGGAAACAAAAAAAAAATAAAGAAAATCCCTCGGAAGTGAAAAAAAAAGAATCAATCTAACAGGCTATCTATCTGAGTATCTATCAATCGTGCGTGCAAACGAGCGTGTGTGCGGAGAGTGTGAGTGAGGAAAAGTCCTTTTGCAAATCAAATCCGAAAATCCTCATCATAACATCGTAGCTTCGCCATCCATCCTTCTGATGGTCGTTTAGAGTATTCGGAGGTGCGGAACTAACAAACTATTCTCTACGAATCGTGTCCCTCCCTGCGAATTGAAAAAGGGGTGGATTACTACTGCGGATACGACAAAGAACAAAAAGTAGAAAATAAAGAAAAACAGTCGAAGAAAACGACTGAAAAGGACCGTCGATCGAGCGAGGATTTGTGCCGGAGATATTAAGGATATTTCAAAGGCATTTTGGGTAAGTCAGAAAATGTAATAATTTACAGCTTCGACGGCGGTACGGGAACAGTAATATAATGCTCCACATACACACGAGTTGTAGACGGGCCGGGGAGATCCTTTTGCTTTTGTTTTTGTTTCACTGATTGTAAGGGGTAGCAGAGGAGAGGAAACGATTATTTCTTTTTCCTTACGCATTGTTGTCTGGCGGCGACTTCTCTTGCAAGCTACCACCATCCCCACTACTACTACTACTACTAGTGCCTGGACTGCCACTCTACCATTGTTGGTCTTCGCAGTTGCACAGAAACGAAAACCACCCGCAACCGCCCTTTCTGTGTTGTCGGTTTTCGTTGCCGCTTGTCGGTGGTGCGGAATGAAAGGACAACAGACTCATTCTCGTCGGCCTTCTACAATTGCTCTCTTTGTCTATCTATTGGTTGCGGATTTACGGCATTGCCAGGTGTTTGTGTTTGTTTGTCCATATGCCCTAAAAACTGATTTAGTCATGGTCATTGGTTATTTTGGCCTAAAAACAAAACAAAAATGTCAATGTCCATTGGATTACCTGTTTATTATTAGAGGCTTTTATTTTCTGGTCTTGACTACCTTCATGTAGAGGATCTCACAGACAACCGCCCTCAAATATTCGTTCCCATTTACCCGCATCATCGCTCGAAGTACATTTTGGCACCGCTCCATCTCAATTCATGATCATTATACTAAACGAACTTGCCTGCAGCGCCTGACATTCCATATAGAGAATTTATTGATTTTTAAGGCGGCTTATTGTTTTCCGCTGCTAAACAGTCTATATTATGTATTGGATGGGGCGCACGTTGACAATCAATCAGGTTTAGGCGATACACTGACGCCAGCCGTACTAGCTCTAATTGGGTTGGGCAAGTGCTGTTTAGTTTCCATTGCTTTGCTTCGTTTTAAATAATTTATTACTTTTGGCATTCAGTTCTCGTTTATATTTCCGGTAAGGTTTAGAGGTAGGCGTCTCGCAGTTTGTCTCTGTGGATACGGCCGAAATCTTCTCATCTGCTTGAGCTGCCGTCCGTTTTGGAGAGGTCGATAAGGACTAACTCAACGGATGAGGGAAAGGCACCTAGCACTCCGTCTTTACTTGATATAAAAGTGAACTAGGCAAAGCTTAGGGGAATTAGGGTATAACTAATGCCCTTCATTAATCCATGCCGATAGCCCTTCACCATCCCATTTTTCACGCCATTGTTTCAGTAATTATTTCAATTACTGCTTCGTATTTTCATGACGAGTACTATCTTGCCTTGGGTTTTTAACAACCGTAGCATTCGCCAATGCAGCTCTTACAAAAACTAAAGCCAGGAGCGAGGTAGCATAAATTATCCCATGGTGATCCAATTCATGAACAGGATTTGACATCCCTATATCAATCACGTTCATCAAACCGAACTGTCATCGACGATTGTATATGTTTAGTTTAAGGTTGCCATTTACAATATGGACCTTTTAACGTTTAACGTTAACGTGCTTCTATAGTAGAGCCATTTTGTACATTGCCAGCAGGTTATGATCGATATAATCGTCATTTTGAGCTTAACTATAGAGAAAAAATTTGAAGAGACTGGCTCTAATCCTGACTCCAATTCTTAACTCGTTGAAAACGAACATTAATCAGGTTATGGCCGAGTTATTGTCCGATCTGATGTTGAAAAGTCATTGAAAATTACGCTATCTGAATCAAGTTCTCTAAGAACTCTCGTAGAACACGGCCGAATTACATTATATTCCTTTCAAAATGGTAGGATCAGGACAACATATTGACATCAAAATTTGATCAAAACCTAAGCCATGAATGAGTTTATTTTAAATCAACTTTCGGAAACAGAAATTGGATTATCTTATTTTCGGGTACGGACCACATTGAGACAAATAATATCATTATACCGTAATTTTCACCTCAATTTTCTCTCAACTGAGCATAAATGCAAGAATTATTGAATCGTGTCAGTTCGTAAAACCACGATCTTTTTGCAAAATCTCAGTTCAATTCACCCATACCATTCTCTATTTGTTGCGACTCCGTAGTTGTATTCTACCGCGGGTGTATGAAAGCGAACCATACTCCCCTAAGCCGAGTCTTGCAAGATTTTTGAGTATTGTTCTCAAGCAAATGTCAACTCTCACTTTGGCTGTTTTTTAAAATTTTCTAAAAAATTGACTTAATTTGGAAAAAAAAAATATTAAAAATCAACAGTAACAGCCACAATGGCGCGATATACTTTTTTGTAAAGCCAGAAACCTATTCTTTGATCTTGCTTTTAAACGAAGCTGTTGTAAGGAATAGTTTTTGAGAAATTAATTTTCAAACTCAAAATTTTGAAAAAAAATTGGAAAAAAAAAATTTCGAACTACTTTTTTCCAAAATTGTATGTAATTAAGTACTATTTTTTTTTCCAAAATTCAATTCCCTTATTAGTTTTTAGTTAAAAACAGAAAACCGGATGCAAAAATGTCTTGTAGTTTTTGAGAAATTAAAAAAAAACCCGAACCATTTTTTTCTAAGAAAAACCTTTTTTTTGGTTTAACGCGGCTGGACTTGTAGGCAAATTAATGTATGAAAGATTGACCTCTTTTTTATTATTTTTTTTTTAAAATTCGGAGTTTTATTATAATAAATTTTCAATATGATACCCATTTTTTAGAAGGCAAAGCTTATATCTTCTTCTAATGGCTGCACATTAGTCTATGTTTGACAAATTTTCCTGCAATTTGACTTCAGCGACTTCAATCCGTTGTTCCAAAGATACTATTTCCACTTCGTAAACATAATTTTTCATGAATCCCCACACTTAAAAATCTAGAGGAGTTAAATCTGGTGATCTAGGTGGCCATTTCGTGGGGCCCCTTCTTCCGATTCAACGGTCACTAAAATGATCATCCAGCCAGTGTCTAACCCGTAAGCTGTAGTGTGCTGGTGCTCCATCTTGCTGGTAGATTAAATTATCTGCTATGGCCAAAGGAACGTTGTCCATCAAATCGGGCAAAAGGTCTCGTAGGAACTGCAGGTATGATTCTCCCTTAATAACGGCATTCAAAAACCGGGCCCCGATTACAGTTTGTCCAACAATACCAAGCCAAACATTACAGCTAAAGCGGTGTTGTGATTTATTTTGTTTTTTGTTATGTGGATTGGTGCTACTCCAATGATGCAAATTGTGGAAGTTAGTAACCCCATCTCTGGTAAACTGTGCTTCATCCGTCCAGAATATCCTTGCAAAATAGTTTCGTTCAGTTTCATCTCGAAGCAGTAATGATCGACAAAATTCTGCTCTCAAAAACTTGTCGTTTGAGGTGAGTTCCTGAACTGGCCTAAAATGGTACGGGTGTAAGTTTTCGTTATGAAGCACTCTCCATACTCTAGATTTGGGCACTCCAAGCATAATAGCCATCCTCCTTGTACTAAGGGAGGGATTGCGTCGGACCAAATTCAAAATTCGGGTAGAACCCATCTGCGGCGGGCGGACCCAGCCGAAATTCGCAGGTCAGTTTTCAGGCGTTATCAATGAAAAAAAAGAATTAATCCAGGGTTATTCCAATAGTGTATCACTTTATTGTATCCTCATAAAACTCCGAATTTTTTAAAAATAATAAAAAAGAGGTCAATCTTTCATACATTAATTTGCCTACAAGTCCAGCCGCGTTAAAACCAAAAAAAAAGGTTTTTCTTAGAAAAAAATGGTTCGGGTTTTTTTTTAATTTCTCAAAAACTACAAGACATTTTTCCATCCGGTTTTCTTTTTTTAACTAAAAACTAATGAGAGCATTGAATTTTTGAAAAAAAATTACTACCTAATTACATACAATTTTGAAAAAAAATAGTTCGAACATTTTTTTTTCAATTTTTTTTCAAAATTTTGAGTTTGAAAATTAATTTCTCAAAAACTACTCCTTAAAACAGCTTCATTTAAAATCAATATGAAAGAAGAGGTTTCTGACTTTACAAAAAGGTATATCGTGGCATTGTGGATGTAACTGTTGATTTTTAATAATTATTTTTCCAAAATAAGTCAATTTTTTAGAAAATTGCCCCTCCCGGCTAAACGGGGGGAAATAGACCCCCCCCTCCCATACGATTTTTTTCTTGTCTTGACTAGACTTACACGCTGTAGCTTTTTGGCACACTGCTCGTGGGACACCCTGTATAGTCTTGCCTCGGTTAACTACAGGGTGCGCCATCTCATATGGGTCGTTGTAAACTTCGAATAACTTCAACAATTGTCAACCGATTTTCATATGTCATAGCATTTTGGAAACGTCAATTCAGTACAATTTTAACCATGAATCGCTTCACACCAAAAGAAATAGTGTCAATGTTCATTAAAAATTAACGCTCGAATGTCTTAACCCAACGTGCGTATCGCACATAATATCCTGATCGTCTTGGGCCTCGAATTTTTTTCAATTTGGTTCTGTGGCAAGCCCTTGTGAGCAACATAGGCCACGTCCGCGGCGTTCAAACTCTTCTATTCAGTCTGTGAAGGCCAGTGTTCAAGCAGACATAAGTTTATCATATCGGCGCCGTTCGCAGCAGCCAGGCATCAGTGGGACCACTTTGCGGAGAATTTTAAAGGATGATCTTCACTTATTTCCATACAAAGTGCAGATAATTCTAAGAATTTTGCCACAAGATGAGCCGGGGCGCTTGGCATACGCACAAAATGTCGTTGCAATGATTAATGCTGAGCCGGAGTTCTGGCAGCAAATTTTGATGACCGATGAGGCACAGTTTACGCTCTCTGGCTCAGTTAATAAACAAAATTGTCGCTTCTGGGGCACTGAAAATCTTCACATTATTCACGAAGACCCGCTATATGATCAAAAAGTTACAGTTTGGACCGGTGTATACACTAAAACCATCATTAGACCGTATTTCTTCAAAGTTGGCGATACAGTGGATGGCGATCGATATCGGTGGATGTTGGCCCATTATGTGGTCCCAGAAATGCGTAAAAAAGGCTTATTTCACTTTTGGTTTAAACAAGACAGCGCGACATGCCATACTGCAGACAAAACAATGAACCTTTTGCGCAAGAAGTTCCCTGGAAGATTGGTGTCAAAAAACTGCGATATTGACTGGCCTCCGAGATAGCCGGATTTGACTCCTCCAGACTTTTTTCTTTGGGGATACTTGAAAAGCAAGGTGTATGCTAACGGCCCGAAGACAATAGAACAGCTTAAAAGAAATATTCGTGCGGAAATCGCATAAATTTCGACCGAAATGCTCGAAAATGTCATGGAGAATGCGCGAAAACGAGCTAATTTTTGCATCGGCAATAAAGGCGGTTATTTAATTGATATTGTTTTCAAAAATTAATCAAAATAAATTGTAAAAGGTCTAGATTGAATTAAAGTTTTTGAATTTCCAAAATCGGTTGAGAATTGTTGAAGTTATTCGAAATTTACATCGACCCATATGAGATGGCGCACCCTGTACAAACCGACTTTAGCCGTTTCTACTCCAGAAAGCTTAATTGGTGATAAGGAACCGCTGGTTTGAAGGGGCTATCGAGCCGGTTAAAATGATCCGATTTAGATCAAATATGCGCCTTTTTGTTCGACAACTTGTTGCCATTTTGAGGGTAATTTCATTATGCACCTCTTCTAGAAGCTCTTGTCCTTATTGGCCAAAAACTGTGACAGTCGTTTTTCACCAGCGAAATTGTTGTATTCACTCGGTGCCGGTCCGGACTATAAGGCGGATGCATGATAATCTCAAAACCAACCATCTCCCGTAGCCTGTGAAAAGTCACTATGGATGTGATGGAACACAATTCCTCTCCTGTTTGCTATGCAGGTCCGAATTAAAACTTTTGCCGTAGGTAAACAGCTTATAGGAGGTGGTGTTCGCCAATCCCTCCAAACACAGCAAAACCTTCCTGGCTTGGCCACCATTTGCGCCGGCTCACTGCGACTTTTGTGGTCATCAAACGTCACCACCAGCGATTTGCAGATCGAAATTCGGCCCGTGGGGTTTTCTTGCGTTAACTCGTGTGGCGCCCATGCATCGCGCTTCTTTTTGCATCCAGTCTTGTTCAAATAATTCCAGATCCTTTTTTGTTCAAAGCTGAGCTCATGGGTAATCGAAGCAGTGCTTACATGACAATCAGGCTCGACGATTTCCGTGATTTTATCGACATTTCCGACAAAGCTGAAGCTGAAACAAAACTGAACCAACCAATCACAAAACTATCAAAGAAGATTTTTCTAATAAGAATCCTCACCTTTCTAACGCAATCTAGTCCACGTCCGATACGTTGTACGATACAGATTAACTAGGCAGATCAGTATGCGCGGGCTTAACTCCGCTACTGAAAATTTTTGATCGAGCGAGCAAATTTGTTGTTTTATCAAATTACAATCATAACCAATACTCTCAAGTAAATGCATATAGCTAAGTGTGATACATCAAATTAATTGTCTACTTGCAAGGACATTTTCGAGAAACGTGTTGTTCTGAAGCTTTGACCACATCTTTCGCACCTTTTGCCTTATAGGCTTTTCTGACGAAATTGAAAGCTCGTTGCATGCAATCTATGGATTCTTCTTGGGTACCTCTTAATAGTGTGATGATCCGATCAGCTTTCAATGCCTTTGCCAATTCCAGAGTGAAATTCCTCACGCCCCATTGCTCTCGAATACCCGGCGCATGGGGATCATATTAGTGGAAACACAATCTGGCTTTGCCGCGTGCCGACTTTGACAGCATGAGTAGAAACAACGAAATCTTATGGAGCTTCCTACAATGTTACCTCAGGCTTTTGCTCGACCTCATATCGTAAATATCGTAAAGTTAAGCAAAGCGCCAGAGTAGAGCTACTCTCTACTCAGACCTGCGTTTGACAGATGAATTGTCTTTGACTTGTTTGATTTTAGCAAAAGCGAGTAACGTATTGTGCTCCGAGCTGTTCGTTTCAATATGCATATATTTTCATAGCTTATTATTGGACTTTTCGATACAAACTAATCATGATGGAGGTTAGAGTAATAAATTCTTTTCTTTTTTCATATTCGTAGACCTTGATGCTGATTTGTTATGTTTCAATTAAATCATATAAATAATAATAACACCAGTCTACACTTCTTTCTGCACTGAAATCATACGTAAAGATTTTGAGGAAACCGAACTTAGTGTTGTCATATTCCTAAGTTCTATACGCGCTCCTGTGTCAAAGCCACATTGTGAATGCAAATTGCGGGTTGCCGGCGTTTTGACACATTTTATCGTAAGAGATCGTAAGTCGGTGCAAAGCAGTGCAAAGCCTGTCAAAAGTCGGCACGCGGCAAAGCCAGATTGTGTTTCCACTATATTGCGTCAACTTGTATTTGCCATTAATTTTATCCACCAATGCGACAATAGCGTGAAACGAAGGAATAATTAATCCAGTGAGTGGATCTATTGCTCTCTTCTTTGTGACTTCAATTTCTTGAGTGGAGAATACAATTACGCGTTTTGAAGAAGACTGAAAATGTAATCGGATCGCATTGACAGCTTGAGAGATTGTGGTCTTATATCCGAAACATGGACCATCTTTATCGACCTCCTTGTTTAAAATTCCAGTCCTTGCATCTACAATTAATTCTTTAGAACCAAATGACGAATAAAAACGCTGTTTCTCGAGTAATTGTTGATCTAACTTTACTTCGTTATTTCTCACTATTTTTCAATCAAACAATTTATGGCTCATCTACAGACCTAGATCTATCGAATGACATGCTGCACACATGTGTGGTTATAGCCGATATCTACATTTAGTGCGTACAAGATTAGTCCGAAATCGTTTTCGGACCACTATATTCCCCGTACATGCACGCGCTAGGCCAAAAAGTGGGTGATTGCTCTCGCTCCGCTACGCTCCGCTCGATCAATAAAGGCATCTCTTGGGAAAATAATGGATTTCCTTTACTATGCCTAATAGCTCTGAGGACCAAGCGTGTTTGTGTTTTTTATGAAAATATCCGAACAGGCCTTGTTTAAAACCTTTTGTTTCAAATCGCCCAACACACAAGGCTTATCGAGAACCAGAACAATCTATCGACAATAATAGGAAACTAGGTAGCTCACGCGATCATAAAGAGATAACGCCGGAAAACCAAAGCTTTCCGTTTAAATTTAGGTCAATCTTATCAACTGCCCCTAAAATCGAATATCAGAAAAGTACGCATTAACCATCACGACCATCATAAGTATTACTCTCTTTCTTTCATTCCCCGAAAGGTATTTGCCCTCTCACTCTCTTATGTGATTTTTAGTTATACCCGAACACTCCCATTTTCTCCTTCATAAACCGAGAATAACCAACATCCAACAACCCCAACATAAACTTCACATGGCAACTCTGTGTTCATCCTTCCATTGCCATTCTCTCAATTTTCCATTCTTTGTATAAAATCTGTTCTCTGTTTTCGATTCCTGTGCCGGTCCTCTGTCTCCGTTTATTTTCTCTCAATTTTACTTTTTGTTTCTCATCCTGCGTTTTGGCAGTGCCGCCACCCTTTTCCATACTGTTCCGCGCGCTCTTGTTTCTATTATTCCAACTTGAACGGCAATTTCCTCTTGCGAATGCACATCCACAAACCATGCATGCATCTGTATGAGTGTCGTTGCAGAAAAACATCAGAAAATTTTCCTCGAGGACAACGCGCAATGAATACCGCCGCCTCGTCTCCCCTCCGTGTCCTTTGCATTGCATTTGCATTTTGTTCTAATCTCTTTCGCATTGTCCCCATAGTAAAAGTTTTGATTGAGGAACTCAATTAAAATTATAAAACTCAGGAAAAGATTAAAGGACTTTTCCTAAATCGATGGATTTTATGTAAAGGGAATGATAGTTTGTCTGTGTGTGTGCATGTGTCTGCATTCTGCGAGGGAACGTCAACGAACTCGAATGGCCGTCAATTGGTTTTGTTGTTGTTTTTGTGAAGAGAAGTCGCTACGTTTTAAGGGTTGCTCGTCATGTGATTGTGTGAGCGCCTTTTGGGCGAGTATGCGTGTAAGGTGAGTTCGTAGCGTTGTGGTTTACGTTTATTTCTGTCAGCCGTCGCCCCTTTTGTTTTCTCCCAGAGGGAAACGTACATATCTATACTTGAAAGGAGGGATTCTCTCGCCGCTCGGCCGGATTTTCTTTTTCTTTAGTTTTCTTCACGGTTTCGTTGTTAGGCGGCTGTTGCTGTTGGGTTTTAGAGCCAAGTAGCATCGTGGACGAACCTAATTAGATATACGCAATTAATTAAAGGTGTACGAATTCGGCAATAGGGCAGAAAAAGGACAAGTTAGTTAGGACGAAAGGAGCGTTCTTTCATACGGATAGGTGCCTTTGGCTAATTAACGTTTTCATATTCTATCGATAGCCCATCGTGAATTATGTATACATAGCTACAATTCGCTACAGTCTGGGAAAGAGTGGAGATAAATTGCTTAGTTGACGTTTATGATTATGGATCAGTTAATCTGATTGTCATGACTCGTTAGGAAATGATAGAGGAATCAAGCGTAACTTGTGCCGGATTGTATCAACAAATCGGTTCTAGATGCTATAGATATTTAAGGCAGCAACCGGAAGGCAGCGGATGGAGAATTGTTGCCTTAGGACAGTAATTACCCAATCGACCGAGTTTCAGTCACTGATTCCGCTCTTTTTAATTGTTATAAGATATCCGTGCATTTTCGCAAGGTCAAAACCCTTTACTCGTAAACTTTGCTTCGTATCTCTGAAATAAATTAATTATGCACGGTTGCAGTCATGGACCACGTCGAATTTCTTGAAGTTTACATTTGTATTTTATGCTATTGAGATACAGGGCTTTGAACGTTAATCTCTCTCCAAAAGACATTTTGTATAAGGCGTACAAATTTGTTTTAGAAAAATTATTCTCGAAAGTATTGTCCATCGCTAGCTACAACTTTTGCCCATCCATCTAGAATCATACGAATTCCCAGTTGAAAGAACTGCACCGAAGCGATCCACGAATTGTCGCTTCGGCCTCATCGGCTAGAGCCATACGTGATACGATCAGAACAGGTGGAACATGTGGTAGGAGGGACAAAGGTTTTAATGACCTGAACGACATGTGGCTGAGCGTTATCGTGCTGCCCAATTGGTCTCATCCAATATACAGCATGGCCGTCGATCCATGGATATTTGGTTTGGTCGTCGATGTTGGTGCATGGTTACAGCGCTCCCACATTTCCACTTTTAAGGATGTAGAAGCGCGTTCCTTTCTTGCGACTGGAGCAGCTCGTTAAAGCGCCATCGTCCGTCTTCAACTCGACACCCAATTTCCTTGCTTTTAAATCTTTCCCAAAACTTTCAAATGATGGGTATTGTCTTGCTGTCACTTGATATGGGTTGTGATCAGTACTGCCTCCAATTCTGCGTTTTTTTACCTTTAGAAGCCTCACCTCACATTTTTATAAACATTCGAAACGCGAAAAGCACAATTTCCTGCAAATGACGCTCGTATAACGTGAAGGTCGACATTTTCATGCCCAAGCTTTCCATCTGGTCTTTCTGAACAGTATGCGTCGCCAGCGCCATCTATTGGAAAACGACAGATTCCAATTTGCGTCTATCATTTATGCAGTTCTCGTCCTTGTAAACATGTCTAAAATTTAATACATATGTGATTTTTTAAGCGTTTGATTTTTAATTATCAAACAAAATAAGAGGAAGATTGCAAAAATCTAAAAAGTTTTTATTTGAGCTTATACATCAATGCTTGCCATTTCTCCTTCTTAAAGAATAATAATAATATTGGCTCAGATTACGTTTCTTCTATGGCTGCAGTTGACGCCGGTTTATAGGGATAGACGAACGATTTGATATTACCCCATAAGGAATAGTATAAAGGCCAATGCACCAGACCAAAACGAGGCATTAATTGCTCACCGAATTCAATTTCGATTGAGAAATTGATCCACCGATTCGTTTGGTATTTGGCATGTTGCGCCGTCTAGCTGGAACCACATAGGTTCAGCTCGTGCATTTTAGGCAAAAACAACTCTAAATTGATAGATGTTGTTTTCACAGTCGTCTTTGAAAGAATTCGGGTCAATGATTTCGCTGGACCATAAGGAGCACCAAACTGAGATTTTTTTCGGGTGCTCTTGTATTGCCTGGGGAGCTTCGTCGTTGAAGACAATTTTTCTATAACAAAGCGAACCTTCCTTGAGCTTTTTCTTCTAAGGCGATTAACCGAAAATTCGACGCTATGAGGGGTCATTTAGCTTCAGTTCTTGCACGAGCTATGATCCTTAGGTAATGATACGTGCAAAATACGTAATCGAGTAACGCAATCCCAAAAGCTGCGAACGGCGACGAATGAACAAATCACGGTTTTCATTAACACTGGAGCAATATTTTGGTCTTTACGCACTCTTTACGACTTTATGCAATATGAAATTGATTAAAATTTTGAATTGCTTGTTCAATAGGACGATTCGTAATGATCGATATCGTAACATGATCGAAGTGCGGGAAAACCATTTTTCACAGAGCAAAAATTTTGATAATAAGATTCAATAATTTATAATCGATGCTTAGATGTAACTCTTTCCATGATAAAATTGCAATGGTAATATACTTTGATATTAGGAGCGCAACTAAGTTCTCGTTGTTTTTTTTTGATGAAAATGCAACTTTATTGTGAAAAAACGGTTACAAATGAATCATTCAAAGTATTGTCCATCGCTAGTGATAACTCTTTCCCATCTTTCCGGCAGAGCTCATATACCGTCACGGTAGAAGTGTTCGTCTTTTGAGGCTATCCACGAATCGAGCCATTTTGAGATGTCTTCATATGAATGGAACTGCTGACCAGCCAGATCATGTGCCATCGAGCGGAGCAAATGATAATCGGACGGCGCAATATCTGGGGAATATGGCAGGTGGTGTAAGACTTCCCATTTAAGCCTTTCTAAGTAGGTTTTAACGGGTTTGGCAACGTTAGGCCGAGCGTTGTCATGCTGTAGAATCTCTTTTTCGTGCCTCTGCTCGTATTGTGGCCGCTCTTCGCGCAGTGCTCGGCTCAATCGCATCAACTGAGTTCAATACCGTTCCCCAGTGATGGTTTCTTTTGGTTTCAACAGCTCATTATAAATAATACCGCCCTGATCCCACCAAATACACAGCATAACCTTCTCAACGTGAATATTCGGCCGAGCCGACGACGTAGAAGCATAACCAGGCTTTCCCCATGATTTTTTTTCTCTTTGGGTTGGTGTAATGAATTCATTTTTCATCACTCGTAACGATGCGATGAAGAAAACCCTTCCTTTTTTGCCGCTGGAGCAGTTGTTCACAGGCGAAAAAACGACACTCAACGTATCATAGCTTCAAACCAAGTTCCTTTCTTTTGAATCATTCCCAATGCATGCAATCACTTGGAAATAGCTTGGCGGTAACTCCTAATACTGAATCAAGCTCTTTTGCGTTTGGCATGGATCCTCATCGAGCAATGCCTTCAATTCAGCGTCTTCGAAGGCTTTTGGCCCTCCTTCACGCGAACGGTCGTCAAGATCGGAATCACCGTCATTGAAGCGACGGAACCAATCACGGCACGTTGTTTCACTTAGAGCAGCATCTCCGTAAACTTTTTGGAGTTCTCGATGCGAACAGCGAGAACTTAGTTGCACAATTAATACGTATCAGGAATTACGCTCGAGCTGTCAAAAATAGGCAACTGAAAAACGAAACAGCAAAAACATCACTCTTTATCTACATATATAAAACCAGCCAAGTCCCTACCTGCAATGGTAATCTGGTAATGGAAGGTCTATAGTTCAAGTCTGTTTATAGCCAGGAACAATTCCATATACGGAAAAACTGTGCAACATCAGTTGTAATCATCAGATCAAAAAAAAAAAATGCTGACGAAGGCATAACACTCGCAGCATAAGATCACTTCAAAATTCATACTCTGTGTGTGCCTTTCCAAGAAAAAAGCCTTTCCAATATTACACCTTAATGATATGGAAACAAAAAAGTTACTGTGAACTACAACCAACGCGACAAATTCAGTCGAATCTCTCAAAAAATCTTATCTAGGACAATCACCCCCGGAGAGTAGTGAACGTACATCTTCCACACTAACCATCTTCACCCCGTCCAGGTTGTACGACAAACGCCATAAAAGCGTACACTGTTGAACCTGCACGAACCCTATAAAAAAGAATCTCATATAAGTTTGATCGTAAGGTTTTAGATCGAAAAATTGAGAATTTTTTTCTAGTGTTCGGATTTACACCTTTACGACAAGAGAGAGTACTGTGCTTTGGAGGCGTCAAATCCCACTTTATTGCTTATACTCCCATTAATAATGTCGTCGGTATCGAAACTGTATGAGCTAGACATACTCTGCCGTTTCAGTTCCACTACCGAAGAGTTGAAGACGTGAATCTGGGAACGAATATAAGAGTTCTGTCATCAGCACATGAGAAGCCACAGGTAGGAGATCATTTCTGAAAATGAGAAAGAGTGTTGGTAACAATTCGGAATCCTCAGGGTCACCAGCATGTACATAAAGGGTTTTCCAAAAGGGACTTGACAACTTTTTTTTTAAATAAAACGCAAACCATTTGAGATATTTCAAAAAAATTATTATTAGCTTGAAGTACACTCAAAACATTTATGAATGGAACTCGACTTCGTTCATATAGCCACCGTGAGCACGTTTGCAGTGGTCGATTCGTTGGACCCAATTTTCGATGACTCCGCCACACATTTCGTCCGAAACGGCCGCTATTTCGCGTTCAATGTTGACTCTGAGCTCTTCCAATGTCGTCGGCTTGTTGGCATAAACCAATGACTTAATGTAGCCCCAAAGAAAATAGTCTAGAGGCGTTAAATCGCACGAACGAGGCGGCCAATCGACTGGCCCATTTCTTGAGATAACACGCTCATCAAACTTACTCATCAATAAATCGCTTGTGGCACCATCCTGTTGAAACCACATGTCGTCCAAGTCCATATCTTCCAATTCGGGCCAAAAATAATCGATAATCATGGCGCGATAACGCTGGCCATTCACAGTAGCGTGACGATCGTTATCGTCGACGAAAAAATATAGCTCAATAACGCCGCCAGCATGCAAACCGCACCAAACAGTTATTTTTTGTGGGTGAAGTGGTGATTCATGAAGCACATGTGGATTTTCACCCGACCAATAACGCATATTTTGCTTATTGACGAACCCATCGAGCCAAAAATGAGCTTCGTCACTGAAGATGATTTTGCGATGAAATTCATCATCTTGGCGCATCTTCTCCAGAGCCCAATCGGAGAACGTACGTCGCTTCAAATGGTCCATCGGCTTCAATTCTCGAGTACAGCTTCTTGTATGGCTGTAAACCAAGATCCTTACGCAAAATACGCCATAATGTGGTCTGAGCGATGTCCAATTCTTGAGAACGCCGTGGAATTGACTGATTTGGATCGTTTGCTACGGACGCCTGAACGGCAGTGATATTTTCGACACTTCGACCAACTCGTTGTCTCACTGACACGGCAACATCACACAACGAATATGTAGACTCAAATTTTTGCACTAAGCTTGTTATTGCCTGTCTACTAGGGCGAGAATTACTACCGAAAATTGGAGTTAACGCTCTTAAAGTTGCGGTCACCGACTCCGAATTTCGGTAGAAAATTTTTATAATTTGCAGACGTTGCTCGTTCGTGTACTTTACCATGATGAAAATTTTGAGTTTACTGAATAAATTGACAATGACAGTTCGATGATTAGTGAAAGGGTGCGTTCACAAATTAAATTCAAAGCTGTCAAGTCCCCATTGGAAAACGCTTTATTAGACTTCAATCCAACAAACAAAACAATTTGTATTGAACGATTTAAAATGTAGCATTGCATGTACAAATGTAGCAACAATTTTTCCGTCACCCTTTTGGTGAGATACCTTTGCCATAAAAAACCGGAAAATTCAGCTTATTTTTTTAAAGCAAAATTCATTAGAAGTCGTCATCAGACAAATATTCAGTTGTTCACGATAGTCTTCTACCGTCATCATCTAAGCCATGAATTTTGAAAATTAAATCGATTGTGAGATTCCTTTCACTACAACATATCTAGGTCCAGGTATGTACACCAGCTACGAGCCAACGAAACATCAATTTCAATCATTCTCGATGTCAAAACCCTTAAAATCATAGTACGCCATGAACCCTATACATATCTACGAATACAGCTTCTTCGCACGCTCCACATCTTTCTTGTTTACATCAGGAATCCAGCACCTAGTTCAACTTTGCATTCGAACAATTCATTCCACAAATTAAGATTTATGGTTCCGCAAATTAATTTCTTCCCCCCGCGAGCCTAGAGAGGAGCATTCTCCACAGCACAGTTAGCTATTCAGCAATTTTATCTTTTCTTTTTCGATCCGTAATATACATAGATCCGCGGAGTCAATAACTTTCCTTCTTGAAAACTACGCACTACTTTCCGCCAGAACAGACCGCAAACGAAACAACGCTTTAGCAAAAAACAAAACCAACGAAACAGAACAGCAGAAGATAAAAAGAGCAACGCAAGGCGTGAAACATCGATAAGATAGTACCAGGCGACCAACGTGTGTTCTTGCACATGCCGATCCGCTTTATAGATACAGCGCATTCGAAACACAACCACAAAGTATCTACAGCTACATGGGGGTTCTCGCCATGTTCTGCATAAAGAGTTTTTCGTTCGGTTTGTTTAGAAAACCGCTTGCGTAAGGTGGTCGGGGTAAATATTGATTCGGGGCAGCGGTCATTGTGGAAGGTTTCACAATCGCATCGAAACTCGCAAGTCGAGATTCAGGTTGAAGGTCGAAGTAACAACGAGGCAACAAGTACAATTGATAAATGTGTGCAGGAATAACTGCCCACGGGACCGCCTATGACTAATTTTATCTTGGCAAACAACTGGGGAGAAAGGTAAAAGCAAATTCAAGCTTCCGGTGGTAGAGCAATTACTTTGCCAACTGTGACGCTTGTTTTCCCAAGTATGTAGACCATGGAGAAGTCATTTTGCAAGGTACGGGATTTGTTTTTTTTTTTTTTTGTAACTGTGTATTGCTCTGGTCTGGAACGAACTTCAAGTCTTGGGAAAGGTCAAAACTGGAAATTGCAAATGGTGCAATCCGGTCGAAGGAGACAGGGCTTATTGAGCAATTCGCAAAGTTGCATCAGACAAAGTAAAAGGTTCGAGTATCACGAAAATGTTCAGTTCAGCGAGTTCTGGTTTGATTTTACATAAGCATTTTATAAATTTTCCAGTCACATTGCCGCCTTCGGCAACGAGCATGTTGGGCATGGTGTGTCGATTAGTTTTTTATTAAATGAGTGCTGTCTCTCGGTTGTTGTCCTCCAAAGAACAAAAGAAACAATCTGCTTGATTTTTAGAAAGAGAAATAGGGGCTCTGTTAGGAAAGCTGCTAATGTACCCTATTTAAATCCTGTTGAAAAATGCAGATTCAAAAGTAAACATTTTTAATATTCGGATCTATAAACCCAAGTCTATGTTTTATTTGGCAAAATATCCATCTCTTGCAAGAATCGAGCCGTTCAAAGAGGTTTTGGGTTTTTTTTTTATTTGTCTGCCCAAATCTCCAGGTATTGCTCTGCTTTTCCAAGATGCCTAGAATCGCGGGGCATACTGATTCAGAGAGTTTCATTAGTTCACGGATTATTAACAGTACGTCAAGTATGGTTTCTGTGTTATCACTTCAGTCTCCAAACAATATATAACATGAATGTTCACTAACAGAATGCGAACTTCAATCGAAGTACTCAACCATATTTAATGAACTATTAAAGAAGGATTCTCAAGGAATTCAGACTTCGTCAAACACTAGAACTGGATTTTTCGGTGTTATGCTATCAGTTTTATTTTGTGCACAAATACTGATACTGTTAAGGGTACCCAAGTCCAAGAAAAAGCTAGAATGCACCTTGAATAAATTTGACCCAAACGTTTCCTTGAAATGGTAAAGACATTTCATCATCATCTTGAGATTGCTAATACTAGGTCACCAAGTTAACCGCATGTTGCTCTTTGCTGGCTTCAAGGGTGATGTTTGCCCCCACACTCTTTATATAAATGCTATCTGGAGCCTGTAACCCGGGCCATAATTCATGATTGAAGAGATGGTAAACAGACAAGGTAAATAACTTAAGTGAACTTGAGTGGAGCAAAGGTAGAGAAGTGTGAGGATTGATCCAACATGAATAGAAGTACCTAGTCAAGTCATAAATAGTTACTGGTACACAGAAAAATCGAAACAAAACAAATGAAAACAAATTAATATTTTTAGACATTTTTTTTTGTTTTATTGGGTTATTCAATGGCTACAAATCTTAGAACAACTTATTCGAAATGACTTCCATTTGCCTTCCAGCACGACTTTAGGCGATCTGGCCACTTATCGATCGCGAGACGCACTTCATGCATGAGGAAATTGTCCACTGCACCGACAAGGGCTCGCTTCAACGGCTCAATATTTGGGTGTCGAGTAGAGCAAGCCATGCCCTCTAATACGGACCACAACTTGTAATCCAACGGGTTGAGGTCTGGACTACCAGCTGTCCAATTATCCGTTGATATGAAGTCCGGAATGTTGTTTTTGAGCCACAGTTGAGCCGCGTTCTTCGCGTACCGGCTGCGTAACGCTTTCGATTTTCGCTTGCGTTTTTCCTTCAATGCGGCCTTGAGCAGGTGTCCAGTGTGTCGCTTGTACACGCTGAGTCCCAAATCTTCTTTGATAATGCGAGACACGGATTTTTGCGAAATTTGCATTTCCCGCGACAAGATTTTCTATTTTCGCAGCGGTTTTCGGTCGATTCGTTTCTTCGCGGCTTTGATTGCTTTTGGAGTTCTCAAAGTGCGCGGACGGCCGGATCTTTGACGGTCTCGTACTCCACCAGTATCCTCAAACAACTTAACAGCACGATACACAAAATTGCGAGTGATTTCGGTCGCAACGTCCTAAAGATATCGCCTGTTGCATTCGTAATGAGTGCGTTCGGTTGTGTACCAGTATTTACGAGGGTGGTCCGATAAGTACTTAGCCTCGCCGCCAGATGGCGCCAGTCTCGCAAAAGCAACTTACTATCATGTAGTATGAGTAGTAGACGGCTACTGTGATGGTCACCGTTTTCTGGGATTCAAAAGGTGTGACCACATCGACTACCTGGAGAAGGGCAAGACGGTCACAGGGCTGTACTATGCCAAATTATTGGGCCGATTCGAAGCCGAATTGAAGAAAAAACGGCCCCACTTGGCGAAGAAAAAAGTGCTCTTCCACCATGATAACGCACCGGCTCACACCTCCGCCCTCGCCACGGCCAAATTGGTCGAATTGGGCTACGAACTGCTGCCCCATCCACCGTATATAAAAGGAGACTATATTGAAAAATAAATCGCCATTTCTCCAAAATTTTGTTTTTCTTTTGTAGGCTAAGTACTTATCGGACAACCCTCGTATATCGTTCACAGGTTTTACAATATTTTCGTTTTAAAGTATACTTAACATTAATAAAGCTGACCTAAGAGTGCTCTGCGAGGCACCTTTACAAAATGGGTCTAAACAGCACAGAAATCTTACAGGCTATGCGGTCAAGCTAACATATACTGACTGACTGCCCAAGCCCTGCCCGAGAAAGATTCAAAATGATAAGCAAAACAATCATAACAAGGAAAGACTCCCAGGAAATCCCATTACAGACCAAAGAAGGGGATACGATAGATGTTTATGGTCGCAGTACTAGTGTCTTTATGTAACACACCGAGTTCTTCAAATCAATTTAATAACACTTTTCTTGCCCTCATACCCATAACCTTTGACCGATTTTGAACAGTTCTTGTTGAAAGAATAGTTTGAAATTATTGAAGTCCTAATCCCGACTGCACTCTTCTTCAGAGCTCTTTAAAAAAAAAGTAGACAATCCAATGACATATCGTTGATTGTCAGAAAACGTTCTATCGTTCTATTAGTCCAGCATCGCTAGTATCATGATTAGAGGTTGGCCGATGTTTGTAGGAAGTATGAATATTTTGGAGATGAACTTGCTTTACTTGTATATGACTTAACTGCTACACTACTCACTTAAACCACGAGCAATTTACGAGGCGATTAATTTCGCATTGCCATTCTCTTACTTATGGATAGTATAGGTAGTGTAGCAATGGCAAGACTGATATTCCATTGCCTTCCATATGGAAATAAATTACCGGGTACGTCGCCCGTTTAGGCAGCTTAAGGCAAGGTGTTTCGTTAAAACGCCTAAAAGGTTAAAGAGATTCGAGAGGTGACTGTTCTGCTATTTCCGTTTTTGAACGAGTTGTTATCCTATTAAAAACAATCCTTGGGGGGTTCACGAAGACCCCTTCACTGAAGGGTCTTATTGTAATCCCTATTTGTAAAGAAAGGTTTTACTTGTGACGAAGGTAATCGCTAATTTTACAGGGCTCGTAATTGTATACTGTATGACATTTTCTTTCAAGATATTCCGGGTGAAAAGGCGTTTCATTTTGTATGGCTTGCTAGGTGCTGTCCCTTAGATGTGTTATTTGTCGCGCTATTTGTAAGGTTGATGTTTTTGTCGCTATTATTTTTGTTCCTGTTCTTCAATGCTGCTACATTCTTTTCTTTTGTCGGGAAGTATGATACTTCCAAGCGATGGATTTTAACTGCGACGTTGACCACTTGTGGGTAGTTCTCCATTATAGAACAATCGTAACCGAATAAGAGTGAGGCTTCCTAGTAAACAGGGATTATTGGCTCAAATTATCGAACTCGTCGTTTTTAGAAAACATTTAGGCATCTACGGAATCCCCATACAAACGATCTTACCACTTCCTTCTCTTTCTGTCTTGTTATAAGGCAACTATAACTATCTGGAAAAATTCTGCCAATTAGTCCTAGTTGAAACACTAGCTCCTTAACAAACTACTTTGGTTGATTGTTTTCATCTGGGCTAGACTACGTGCACCCTTTAAGTTTGGCTATAAACAACTTCATACGATTCTTTTTGATGGGAAATAACATGTGAACTTTGTTCAAAAAATAAAGTGACCTTTTGAATTTCGCAAGCTAAGTAAATTGAATTTACAAATTTCGTTTTCGTTACGTTGGTGCAAATGTTTCCTAACATATGTTGATGTTGTCAGTCTTTTTGGATATTTATTTTGTTTTTCACAGATATAAAGGTTAAAAACACGTCTTGACCATGGTATTTAGCGAGTCTACTCTGAGCAAAAAAACATGATCATACGTGATACAAGCTCTTCACAGAAAGTGGAGTAGATGTTAATGATGATACCCACCCCCCACACTCCAGAACATCAACAACGAATGAAAACATTGATGTAGTGAAGAAAATTGACTCGTCGAATCACTATCAGAAAAGTTGCTGAGAATATTGACATATCGGTTCGCTCATGCTAGATATTTTGGGCGTAAAACAGCGAGTATCAGCGAGGCTTGTTTAGGAATTTTAAAATTTTGATCAAAAGAACCGTTGTATAGAAGCTGTTGAATGACGATTCAGATATGACGGAACATGGGTAGTTACATGGTTATGATGCTGAAACCAAAGCCCAATCATCCCATTAGAAACGACTAGAAGAGTAATCTCAGTCACCGTAGTCACCGGACTTGTGGACGGACTGCGACGTTTTTCTCATTTAAAAACCGAACCGACCCTTGATTGATGAGATTGCTGAAAGAGCTTAAGGATATACCAAATTGGGCAGAAAATTTAAAGAAAATTTCGAAAAAAAGTAAAAGTCACCTAATATTTTGAACCAATCTTGAATAGTCAAAGAATCAAGCAAGACTTGGTTTTCGATATAATCCATCATTGTTTTATGGTTTGTTTGAGATACCGGAATTGCAAAAAAACAAGGCAATGGCTTATATTGCTCGGTTTCTAGTGATTCCATTTCTTAAAGTCAGATGAAGAAAACCTAATAATTCTTACTAGACAATGACTTCATTGAGCACTCTGAACCAGTACCTAAACAATTGCTTCTTTTTAAAGAGTTTTATTTTTCTATAAACATCTAGACACGCTCCCACATACTCTATGCCAGCAAAAGAGAAGCAAATTCGTTTCTAGCTCAACATCAAACCATGACGAAGTGATGCGAAGTGACGTGTGTAATATCGTCTGTATCCACAGTACTGTGGAACATACTAGTTGTGTCTACAAAGAAAATAGCCTCGTTTCAGGTGAACGCCAGTTTCACCGCCCACAGGGCAAACGAAGCCATGTGTGTTGTGTTCTGTATCTGTTTACTGAACAGTGGCATTTCCAACTAAATCTACAAGTATCTGTCTGTATTGTATTTTCGTCCTCCAATTTTATATTTTTATAAGATTCTCTTCCCAATCGATTCTGAGGCTTTATGACACACAACTAAAGTGTGGCATTATATAATACATATAATAGATAAGCTTCGTCTTTTAAAAAAACATAAATTGTATCTTTTATATTTATGAGATTCGTTGTGGTGGAAACATGTTCATTTCAGTTTTCCCTATTGGTGTTCGCTGTTGCTTTGCTTTTGGGTGATTTGGATTTATTTATATTTGTTTTAGTGTTTTCTCCTTGAGTTGCCGAAATTTCTGAAATTCTGAATTAACATCGGATACAAAGTAATTGGTGGGGGGAGGGCGAGCGGGATGAGGTGTGAAAATTGGCGTGAAAAGCGTCATAATTGGGCGTGGGCAGCTGACGGAGTGTTGGTCGAAGGGGATACCCTAGATAAAGCAATTCGGCGTGGGTGTGCAGTGTGGTTTTATGGGGCACGGGTGGTGTTCGAATATAAGGCGAATTTAATTTTTTTTTTGTTTTATTTTGCGTGGCGCCTTATGAAATTAGAAATTAGGTTTTATGTGACTACCGTGGTGTAGACAGTTTTGTTTTCATTTGTGGGTGTTTAATTTTGGCGGCAGTCTCACGGTAAAGGCATTTTAACCACCGATGGGAATGAACGTTGTCTGCAAATCATAGTTTAGTCATTGTCATAAGTTTTGGGCACGGGCCAGTGGTGCTCTGTCGTGCTGCGGTGTGGCGGTGCTTAATAAGATATTTTATGACTGGGCAGTGTGTGTAACAAATTAACAATGAATAGAGAGATTTCTCTTTGTTTTATGACGAAGCGGTTTTAGTGATGTACTTGCAAATTCCATTTGGCATTTTCGATTATTCAATTAGATGAAACACTCTGGAATAGTTTACAGGCGGTAGTACTACTCATTGATCGCTGGGCCTTATGGCAAGAACTCAAATAACGAAGCTTATTTAAAAAATAAGGAGACTTTTTATTTTACTCAAAAAATATTTATTTATTCATCAATATCTATTTTATATCTACTATATTACTTTGAATAAAGTAATCCCTCTCAGATACAATACGCTTTCGCCAGCGCTTTTTCCATTCCTCGAAGCACATCTAGTATGCGCTTTTTGGTATAGCCTTGAGCTCTTCCAGCGAAGCGATTTTTATCTCCTCAGTAGTGGCCAATCTCCGTTTTTTCATGGGTCTTTTTAGTTTCGGGAAGAGAAAACTGTCGGAGGCGCCAAGTTCGGTGAACACGGTGGCAGGGGCATGGTTACGTTATTGTTTTTGGCCAAACAATTACGTAGCAGCAATGATAAGTGAGCAGCCAACTTTTTCGTCGTATTGTTTCACGCGAAGGGCACAGAAGGTAAAATGTCTAGTTGACTTCTCGGCAAGAGCTCATAATGAAGCACGCAATTATAATCGAAGAAAGCAGTGAGAAAAACCTTCACATTTGGGCGAACTTGGCGTGTTTTCCTCGCCCTTGGCTCTTCTGACGACTAAATTTGGGCTACCCATTTTAGTAAATCTGGATTGTCATCCACGTCTTTTAATAGCTCCTGAGCGTTGTTTATGTGACGGTTATTTTGGTCAAAACTTAGCAATTTCGGAACAAACTTCGTTGACACGCGTTTCATGACCAAAATATCCGGAAAACTTAATGGCGTGAATCAATCAATATGCAAATATCTTCAGCACTTTACTGATATTAACTTGGCGATTCTACATAATACAAGGTGCCGCAAAATTAATCACTCTATCGGAAGATATTTGCAAATGGCGTCGTCAATCATATTTGACATTTGTGAACCAGACAGCTGCAGTATACAAACACACAAGTAATGGAGCGCTATATTTCGCAAGAGCGTGGAATAGTTGTGTCGATTTTTTTGACCAATAATCTGTCGGTGGTGTTAGCGCAGCGTGAATTTCGATTTCGATTTCCTAATCGTGTCGGGCCAGTTGGGCAAACATTCCGACGCTTAGCTATTCGACTTGAACAGACTGGAATCACAAGAGACCATACAGGGCCGCCACCGTACTGGTCGTTCGGCCTAGAATATCGCGGATGTGACTGCCGATGTCGCTGACAACGAAGAAACATCAACCAGACGGTGGGCCACGCAATTGGGCATCACCAGACGGACCCCACAGCGAATTTTAGTGAAAAACTTACACATGTTCCCGTACAAAGTGCAAACAGTGCATCAGTTAATTTCTGCTGACCGTCAGTCGCGTGTGAATTACTGTCAAGCCATCCTTAATCTCAACAACGAAGAGGACGATTTTGTGTCGAAAATCATCGTGACCGATGAGGCACGTGATGCATAAAGAGCCATTAGTTACATCCATTCAAAGTCACTGTGTGGTTCGGCGTTCACGCGGGAGGAGTGATTGGGCGGTATTTTTTTGAGGACGCCATCGGCAATACAGTCGCTATTACTGGCGAACGCTAACTTCAGGAATAAACGACTACTTACTGCCGTAATTGGATGAGGGAGGCTTGGCGGGCATGTGCAACAACAAGACGGTGCAACCGCACACACAGCACGAGCAACAATGGATATTGTGAAGGAAGCGTTTCCTGGTCGCGTAATTCCCCGTTTTGGCGATTTGACATGGCCAGCAAGATGGTCCGATTTAACCATCCCAGGTGTACGCTAACAGCCCGAAGACAATAGAACAGCTCAAAACAAACATTCATGCGGAAATCGAAGAAATTTCGACCAAAATGCTCGAACATGTCATGGAGAATGCGCGAAAACGAGCCAATTTTTGCATCGGAAATAAAGGCGTCATTTAATTGATAGTGTTTTCAAAAATTAATCAAAATAAATTGCAAAGGTCTAAATTGAATAAAAGTTTTTGAATTTCCAAAATCGGTTGAGAATTGTTGAAGTTATTCGAAATTTACATCGACCCATATGAGATGGCGCACGCTGTACTTAGTTAAAAAAGATGGGATCAGAAGCCAAACTACAATTCCAGGTCTTCTACCTTGAATTTTGCAAACTTATGCAAAAGCTTTCCTGTCTGTCCGTCCGTCTGTCATATATCATATAACTGTCTGTCCTTCCTTCCGTACGGATATATCATAAACCTACAAGCTTTCGCCAAGTATAACGTATCATATCGTAAAAATAGGCGGTTGGTGAATTGGGTTTATTCGTCATTACGGTTCATGTATTCAATTTAATTATTTATATTCCCATCACAGTATGTAATTCATATTCACTTCGCGCAAGTTTGTAGAGTGCGTACTGACAGACAGGAAAGCCTTTAGTCTTGCCTGCCTCAGCTTTGCAAGGTAGAAGACTAAAAGTAATTCAAAAACAAAATTGGATGATTAATTTTGCGCCACCTTTTAATTATCTCCATGGCTTCAACATTCTCATCCGACGTTGGGGCGTTTAGGGCGGGTATTAACCTTCGGCCTTTTCTGAAGAGCTAGTACCACTTATAAAAGTTTTTTTTTTTTGCTCAGAGCGGGCTCGCCAAATGCCATTTCACAAAATTTAAAACAATTCCTTGATCCATTTTCTTCAAGAGCAAACAATCAACATGCGCACCAAAGCACTGCTAATCAACATTTTTTTGGACCTTGAACAAGACCTGCAGTTTACTGCCACATGTTTAATACATCTTGCTAAATCTAAAATTCCTGTTACTTTTTGAACAACCCTCGAATATATCATTCCAAATTCTGTTCCAGCTGCTGCTATCTAACAGCTGTATTACTGTTGTTTTATGCAGAGACAATTATCATCAAAGCAGAGATCTATATTTTCTCGGTCTGACCGAAAATATAACGACTGCTTTGTATTTCCATGATTTGCATTTGAGGTCCAAAATATAATACATTCAATGACAAATTCCGTTCACCCATTATTTATTTATAGATTCTATGCCTTAATGTCCGAAGCAAACACCCATGACAGCCACCTATACTGTGCGCGGCGTTTGCTTTGAAGATTACCAGATCTACGTTTTTCTTATGCCCCACACGTTGCGCCAGAATTGCCCTCCACTACGTGACATATGTACATGACCAACTGCGACGCACTTGATCTTTCGGATTCTCCTTGTTTTCACCTATATACGTATATGTAGTTGCTTAAAAAAAAATCCATTACCAGTCCACTCGCGATTTTTCCATCCTTTGTTTGCTGTCCCTACGTTTGTTATCATAAATTAATGTTCGACGGAAAATGTTATCTTATCTGTTATCGATGGAATATCTATCTACCATGTGAACAGAAACGAACATAAGTATGATAAGAGAGCTTAACGTCTCGCCTTTTTCGGTGCTGATAATCGAATCGTGAGCATTATGTCCATTTGATAATTTCGGGGCCATTGCAAACATGGTATACGATTATGGTACCCGTGTTGCAACAAAGCCGTCGATATTTATAGAATTGTTTACGAAGACGCATATTGGCATGGCATGACTCGTGCCTTTAATAAAATAATAAAAAAAATCCTCAACTCACCTAAAAGAGCAAAGCAAATAACAAACAAATCAACAACAGAAGCGTGACATTAATGGCATTGTCTCCATGTCAAACTGGCTGCACACAGCCCGTAATGACATGTCAAGCAACCATGACCAGAGTCACGGCCGTCTCCGGCACCCGGGTGCAACTACTAGCTGCTGGCTCGCAATTAGCATTGACTTGACTTAGATTACAAGTTGGTAAACGTGAAACGCGAAATCCGACTCTCCTGAGTGTAATACTAATACGCTTTGGCTTTGTTAACGTAGACAGTTTTCTCCGGCCGGTCGACGGGCGTGCACACGTTTCTACCGTAGACGCCTCGAAACCGCTAAACGGCAATTTGTGTTAAATGCCTACCTAAGTCGTAAAAGTCACTCCTCTCCTCTCTTCGGGTGGACAAACAGATGCATAATGAAAATCACCAACGGACATGGTTGGTGGGAGTTGGGAATTATCTCTGCAATCGTCATCATCGGCTAATGGGCAGAGGTTGGTGGAAAGAGTTGGGATAATTCGAATTAACGGCTTAATGGAGTGGAGTAAGTATGTTTGAGAGACTTCTGGTCCTCATGTTCCGTATCGTGGCCGGCGAGTGTTTTGGCGGACTAATGACCACGGCTGCAAACAGCGTTATTCGTTGGTTGTGCTAGTTTGCCCGAGGCGCTTTATTATTATTAATTTTTCTGCACGTGGTTTCTATGATTGCTGTTCAAGTGTCGTTTTGAATTTGAAGTCTAACGAAGAACTTAATAAAAGAAAGGGTCTATAATCCAGCAAATGGTGTTCCCTAATGACGAATCACAGGTTTATCATTGATTCTACTTGTTTACATATGAATTTCGAAGAGCAAATACCATAGGAGCTTTCCCGTCCCGAGGGGCGACACAACTCGTGGGAAATTATCTAAAATGACAGTTGTTCTTAACATGGTAGTACTTTACTTGAGGACAACACTCACTGAAATCTAGGACCGCAGTCAACGTCCATTGTCAGTATACTTATTACAATTATAATATTTTAATTATGGAGTGGAGCACAGGCTCAGGGTTAATGTCTTAACTTCTGAAGCCAATGACGCGGGATTCTAATACCACAACACCCAATACGTCGAAACTGTATTTCGCAGAGTTTCTTCTTAGCGGGATATTGACAAACTCCTCTGCAATATACTATTTTGGAAAAAGGAGGTCTCCTTCGCTTATGGGAAAAAATACATTAAACATACATAGGAATAACGAGAAGCTCCGGCTCTGGTTCTCTGAGGTTGAACGCAACCGTTTGGTTTTTAATTGTCAACAAAACACAGGAAAATGCATAAAATTTTTATTTGAAGTGATAAATCAATGCTTGCCATTTTTGACAGATTATTTCGTGTACATGTTAACCATGACTTAGTTTTAAGTGGTCCAAAGGTAGAGTACAATTTCGACCATATTGGCTGGTGTCTCGCTAATAGCACGTGTAATGTTGTGGTCCAATGCCGCAATTGATGCTGGCTTAAACATACCGATAGACGAGTGATTTGACGTATCCCCATAAAAAGTAATTGCGAAATCCAGCCGGACTTCATCGATCAAAAAAAAAAAGAGATAAATTGCTCACAGAACTCATTTCACATTGGTCCATCGATTCTCCTGTCGAGATGCTTGTCTTGCTGGAACCATCGACCAGGTTCACCTCGTGAAAAAAATCGAAATCATTGAACGCGATAGCAGGCGGTATTGAAAGGTGACGTTGTACTCACGGCCATTTTTTAAAAAGAACGGAGCCGTTGAGTCCGCCGGACCATAAACCATGCCAAACAGTGGATTGATAGCTCTTGTACTGCCTTAAATTACTCATCAGACGAACTACCACCCAGAAAGGAGTTTCGTCGAACATTTTTCTTTAAAAAAGCGGATCTTCCTTCAGCTTTCTAAGCAACACTCTGCAACATTCGTTCGGCTTCAGTTCTTGCACGAGCCGTATTTTGTAAGATTTTAGACCAAGATCTTTGCATAGAATCTTCCAACTAGTCGAGTAACATAATCCCAATTGCTTCGAATGGCGACTAATGGACAAACCACGGTCTTCGTTAACACTGGCGGATACAGCAGTCGCTAATAACGGGCGAGATGTCAAAAATATAAGCCGTAATACCAAACAGCAAAATAATCATCCTTAGATCTGAACAAAATTTGATGTACAGGTGTAGTTAATAGGAAGCTTTTGGGAAAGTTCTTGAATATCGGAGGGTGAGCTACGGCTTGTGTATAGTTTTCATCTGATTCGCTTTTGCCTATGCAAAATCTTCGTCTACATTGCCTTTCACGCTCGCCTCAATTGAATTGCCTTTCGGCCCCATAATAATTTTAATTAAACAATCAGAATAGCTTACGCTAAGAAAATTTTGAAAAACATAGCCTGGGAATTCATTTTTATTTATATTTAAAACTTAAAACTACCCTAAACAACTACCTTACATTATATACAAGCTAGCGGAACCGCCGATCTGTCTTGCACTAGCCCGCATTTGTCCAAGTAGAGGAACACTTCTGGAGGGATGAAACCATTACGGCGCACCCTCTCGTGAAATAAGTCATTAGAGTAGTAAGCCCCAAAGATCAGACTATTAATCGAAGTCATTGCTCTTGCAATATGACCTCGAATCAGCTTGGTGATGAAATTATCGACTCGAATTACCCGGGCCTTGTTGTATAAGACCTCGTTGGAATAGTATTTTATGTTTTGAGACCCGGGCGTTATGTGCAGACCGAGGCATTTCCTCAGACACTGTCTTTCAAACACCCGAATCCTTTCCATCATGCTCGCACTCACGTTGAACCAAACGGGACATCCATAGGCAATCATGGGCCTGATTAAGGCAATGTAGCAGATTACCTTCACCCCGCGTAATTCCCCGTTTTGGCGATTTGACATGGCCAGCAAGATGGTCCGATTTAACCATCCCAGGTGTACGCTAACAGCCCGAAGACAATAGAACAGCTCAAAACAAACATTCATGCGGAAATCGAAGAAATTTCGACCAAAATGCTCGAACATGTCATGGAGAATGCGCGAAAACGAGCCAATTTTTGCATCGGAAATAAAGGCGTCATTTAATTGATAGTGTTTTCAAAAATTAATCAAAATAAATTGCAAAGGTCTAAATTGAATAAAAGTTTTTGAATTTCCAAAATCGGTTGAGAATTGTTGAAGTTATTCGAAATTTACATCGACCCATATGAGATGGCGCACGCTGTACTTAGTTAAAAAAGATGGGATCAGAAGCCAAACTACAATTCCAGGTCTTCTACCTTGAATTTTGCAAACTTATGCAAAAGCTTTCCTGTCTGTCCGTCCGTCTGTCATATATCATATAACTGTCTGTCCTTCCTTCCGTACGGATATATCATAAACCTACAAGCTTTCGCCAAGTATAACGTATCATATCGTAAAAATAGGCGGTTGGTGAATTGGGTTTATTCGTCATTACGGTTCATGTATTCAATTTAATTATTTATATTCCCATCACAGTATGTAATTCATATTCACTTCGCGCAAGTTTGTAGAGTGCGTACTGACAGACAGGAAAGCCTTTAGTCTTGCCTGCCTCAGCTTTGCAAGGTAGAAGACTAAAAGTAATTCAAAAACAAAATTGGATGATTAATTTTGCGCCACCTTTTAATTATCTCCATGGCTTCAACATTCTCATCCGACGTTGGGGCGTTTAGGGCGGGTATTAACCTTCGGCCTTTTCTGAAGAGCTAGTACCACTTATAAAAGTTTTTTTTTTTTGCTCAGAGCGGGCTCGCCAAATGCCATTTCACAAAATTTAAAACAATTCCTTGATCCATTTTCTTCAAGAGCAAACAATCAACATGCGCACCAAAGCACTGCTAATCAACATTTTTTTGGACCTTGAACAAGACCTGCAGTTTACTGCCACATGTTTAATACATCTTGCTAAATCTAAAATTCCTGTTACTTTTTGAACAACCCTCGAATATATCATTCCAAATTCTGTTCCAGCTGCTGCTATCTAACAGCTGTATTACTGTTGTTTTATGCAGAGACAATTATCATCAAAGCAGAGATCTATATTTTCTCGGTCTGACCGAAAATATAACGACTGCTTTGTATTTCCATGATTTGCATTTGAGGTCCAAAATATAATACATTCAATGACAAATTCCGTTCACCCATTATTTATTTATAGATTCTATGCCTTAATGTCCGAAGCAAACACCCATGACAGCCACCTATACTGTGCGCGGCGTTTGCTTTGAAGATTACCAGATCTACGTTTTTCTTATGCCCCACACGTTGCGCCAGAATTGCCCTCCACTACGTGACATATGTACATGACCAACTGCGACGCACTTGATCTTTCGGATTCTCCTTGTTTTCACCTATATACGTATATGTAGTTGCTTAAAAAAAAATCCATTACCAGTCCACTCGCGATTTTTCCATCCTTTGTTTGCTGTCCCTACGTTTGTTATCATAAATTAATGTTCGACGGAAAATGTTATCTTATCTGTTATCGATGGAATATCTATCTACCATGTGAACAGAAACGAACATAAGTATGATAAGAGAGCTTAACGTCTCGCCTTTTTCGGTGCTGATAATCGAATCGTGAGCATTATGTCCATTTGATAATTTCGGGGCCATTGCAAACATGGTATACGATTATGGTACCCGTGTTGCAACAAAGCCGTCGATATTTATAGAATTGTTTACGAAGACGCATATTGGCATGGCATGACTCGTGCCTTTAATAAAATAATAAAAAAAATCCTCAACTCACCTAAAAGAGCAAAGCAAATAACAAACAAATCAACAACAGAAGCGTGACATTAATGGCATTGTCTCCATGTCAAACTGGCTGCACACAGCCCGTAATGACATGTCAAGCAACCATGACCAGAGTCACGGCCGTCTCCGGCACCCGGGTGCAACTACTAGCTGCTGGCTCGCAATTAGCATTGACTTGACTTAGATTACAAGTTGGTAAACGTGAAACGCGAAATCCGACTCTCCTGAGTGTAATACTAATACGCTTTGGCTTTGTTAACGTAGACAGTTTTCTCCGGCCGGTCGACGGGCGTGCACACGTTTCTACCGTAGACGCCTCGAAACCGCTAAACGGCAATTTGTGTTAAATGCCTACCTAAGTCGTAAAAGTCACTCCTCTCCTCTCTTCGGGTGGACAAACAGATGCATAATGAAAATCACCAACGGACATGGTTGGTGGGAGTGGGGAATTATCTCTGCAATCGTCATCATCGGCTAATGGGCAGAGGTTGGTGGAAAGAGTTGGGATAATTCGAATTAACGGCTTAATGGAGTGGAGTAAGTATGTTTGAGAGACTTCTGGTCCTCATGTTCCGTATCGTGGCCGGCGAGTGTTTTGGCGGACTAATGACCACGGCTGCAAACAGCGTTATTCGTTGGTTGTGCTAGTTTGCCCGAGGCGCTTTATTATTATTAATTTTTCTGCACGTGGTTTCTATGATTGCTGTTCAAGTGTCGTTTTGAATTTGAAGTCTAACGAAGAACTTAATAAAAGAAAGGGTCTATAATCCAGCAAATGGTGTTCCCTAATGACGAATCACAGGTTTATCATTGATTCTACTTGTTTACATATGAATTTCGAAGAGCAAATACCATAGGAGCTTTCCCGTCCCGAGGGGCGACACAACTCGTGGGAAATTATCTAAAATGACAGTTGTTCTTAACATGGTAGTACTTTACTTGAGGACAACACTCACTGAAATCTAGGACCGCAGTCAACGTCCATTGTCAGTATACTTATTACAATTATAATATTTTAATTATGGAGTGGAGCACAGGCTCAGGGTTAATGTCTTAACTTCTGAAGCCAATGACGCGGGATTCTAATACCACAACACCCAATACGTCGAAACTGTATTTCGCAGAGTTTCTTCTTAGCGGGATATTGACAAACTCCTCTGCAATATACTATTTTGGAAAAAGGAGGTCTCCTTCGCTTATGGGAAAAAATACATTAAACATACATAGGAATAACGAGAAGCTCCGGCTCTGGTTCTCTGAGGTTGAACGCAACCGTTTGGTTTTTAATTGTCAACAAAACACAGGAAAATGCATAAAATTTTTATTTGAAGTGATAAATCAATGCTTGCCATTTTTGACAGATTATTTCGTGTACATGTTAACCATGACTTAGTTTTAAGTGGTCCAAAGGTAGAGTACAATTTCGACCATATTGGCTGGTGTCTCGCTAATAGCACGTGTAATGTTGTGGTCCAATGCCGCAATTGATGCTGGCTTAAACATACCGATAGACGAGTGATTTGACGTATCCCCATAAAAAGTAATTGCGAAATCCAGCCGGACTTCATCGATCAAAAAAAAAAGAGATAAATTGCTCACAGAACTCATTTCACATTGGTCCATCGATTCTCCTGTCGAGATGCTTGTCTTGCTGGAACCATCGACCAGGTTCACCTCGTGAAAAAAATCGAAATCATTGAACGCGATAGCAGGCGGTATTGAAAGGTGACGTTGTACTCACGGCCATTTTTTAAAAAGAACGGAGCCGTTGAGTCCGCCGGACCATAAACCATGCCAAACAGTGGATTGATAGCTCTTGTACTGCCTTAAATTACTCATCAGACGAACTACCACCCAGAAAGGAGTTTCGTCGAACATTTTTCTTTAAAAAAGCGGATCTTCCTTCAGCTTTCTAAGCAACACTCTGCAACATTCGTTCGGCTTCAGTTCTTGCACGAGCCGTATTTTGTAAGATTTTAGACCAAGATCTTTGCATAGAATCTTCCAACTAGTCGAGTAACATAATCCCAATTGCTTCGAATGGCGACTAATGGACAAACCACGGTCTTCGTTAACACTGGCGGATACAGCAGTCGCTAATAACGGGCGAGATGTCAAAAATATAAGCCGTAATACCAAACAGCAAAATAATCATCCTTAGATCTGAACAAAATTTGATGTACAGGTGTAGTTAATAGGAAGCTTTTGGGAAAGTTCTTGAATATCGGAGGGTGAGCTACGGCTTGTGTATAGTTTTCATCTGATTCGCTTTTGCCTATGCAAAATCTTCGTCTACATTGCCTTTCACGCTCGCCTCAATTGAATTGCCTTTCGGCCCCATAATAATTTTAATTAAACAATCAGAATAGCTTACGCTAAGAAAATTTTGAAAAACATAGCCTGGGAATTCATTTTTATTTATATTTAAAACTTAAAACTACCCTAAACAACTACCTTACATTATATACAAGCTAGCGGAACCGCCGATCTGTCTTGCACTAGCCCGCATTTGTCCAAGTAGAGGAACACTTCTGGAGGGATGAAACCATTACGGCGCACCCTCTCGTGAAATAAGTCATTAGAGTAGTAAGCCCCAAAGATCAGACTATTAATCGAAGTCATTGCTCTTGCAATATGACCTCGAATCAGCTTGGTGATGAAATTATCGACTCGAATTACCCGGGCCTTGTTGTATAAGACCTCGTTGGAATAGTATTTTATGTTTTGAGACCCGGGCGTTATGTGCAGACCGAGGCATTTCCTCAGACACTGTCTTTCAAACACCCGAATCCTTTCCATCATGCTCGCACTCACGTTGAACCAAACGGGACATCCATAGGCAATCATGGGCCTGATTAAGGCAATGTAGCAGATTACCTTCACCCTGCAGTCAAGTTGGCTGCTGTGAAACAACCGACTTGTCAGGGCGAAAGCGCTCCTAGCCCGGGCCAAAACAGGATTTATATGTTTGTTAAAATATAGATACTGATCCAGTCAGATGCCAAGATATCTGACTACACTTTTTATCACTAGTGGACCAACGACTGAGAACTTGTGCCAGTTTTGTCGAGTATCCCTAGAGGCCCTAGGCAACGCCGTTCTATATAAGATGGAATCTGATTTCTGGAAGTTGATCTCAACTACGGTGTCGAAGGCTTTTTCCAAATCAATCAGACAGGCACCCGTGCATTGGTTCTTGCATTTATTCCATTGGATATCCGAGACGAGTTTCGACGCGACATGGATGGTATCATGCCGAATTGGTTATCCGGAATTATATGTTTATCCTCAACCTATTTGGCCAGAGTTCTGTATATTACCTTCTCGAACACTTTGCTAATGCTCCGGGAAGACTTATTCACCGGATATTCGCCGGGTTAGAAGAGTCTTTGCCCTTCTTGGGGATTGGCTGCTGTACCACTGCTGTCTTTCACTGCACCGGATTATATGCATTATTCAGTGCATTGTTGAACATGGTGGTATACCTCTCTGCAGCCACTGATGGAGGGTGCCTAAGCACAACATTGGGTATGCCGTCGTTACCCGCAGATCTCTTTTTCTTTAATGACTCGAAGATCAGCTGAAGCTCTTCTGTCGAAATGAGCAGGTGACGGCACTGTTTGCCATGAAGTCTTCATTTTACCTGATTGAACCCAGGTTCTCAGATCCCCAGTGTTCGATTTCATTTCGCAGATGGAAGTGATGGAGCAGGGCCCTGTTTTCCAGATCATGATTCAGACGAATGGAATCATTCACTTTATATACTTCGTGGACCACAGCTCCCACTGTTGTCACTTTCTCCTGCGGATCTTCAATCACAAAGAAATCGTTGTCCAAGACGGAGCTCTCTGGAACAATGCTAACAGTTCATTGCCTGACGTCCTCGGCAGTTTCAGAGTTTGAAAGTCATTCTGATCGTTTCTCCGAAATATTTTATTTATTTGCGGGAACATCCTCGCGCTATTGGATTTTATACCACGAATCCTGTTGTTCCAATACAAACTTACAGATATTCTGTAATTTTCTTTGATTGATTGTTGGAGATTTTTGATCAATGACTTCAGTGTCCTGATCTCCGGATCATGTCTGCCGGTAAACCTCCTATACAACAGTTTGAGTCTTGTTAGAAGTATACTTTTCAGTCTATGTAGTGCGTCTATTGTCCGTTGGCGTGGTATTGTTCTGTCTATTGCCTGTTTAATTAGTTTGTCCATATTCTTCAGGTACCTGTCAATCTCATGGTTGGCGAGGTTCCTGTTGGACGGTGGGAAGGAGGTGCTCGAAGTGAGCGCCCTCGTCAGGGATCTGGTAAAGCGCCTTAATGGAACAAATGGAATATAACATCATTTAAATGTTCTCCACGGGAGTTTTGTAGGACTTTGATTTTTCGACTCATACCGGGCAATAACTCGGCCTTAACTTGACTAATATTAGCTTTCAAATCATAACGAGATTAAGTACGTAAACAGTATGTTTGGTTAGCTCTACAAAAAATGAATTCAACTGCGACCAATCACACTATTTTGGTGGCCCGTTCACTTCACCAAAACGTTAAATAACCCATCCAAACAATTTTTCTGGCAATAAAGCCAAAACGGGTTAGATTGTATGAAATGTGGCACCGTCTTGCTGAAACCGCTAATCTTTGATTTGAGATCAAAAAAATCGATTAACATTTGTCCTGAAGTCAAGAGATTGAGATTATTACCTAACTATTACAGAAGTAGGTTTTCAGGATCTTAACGTATCCAGCAATTGCTAAACGATTCATGTTATAAAAAGGCAAATTTTAAACTAAACATATACAATCTTGGATAGCAGCTAGATTTAAATTACGTGGTTGAAAGAGTTGCGTAAATTCGGACCACGAAGGTGAACAACCCTGTACTTTCAAACTCTACTAAGCGAACTCGCCTACCTTCCTTCTTTGAATTGTCATCTTGAAAGTCTTCTAGAAGAAATGGTCCTAGTACAGTGGCGCTTTTGTTTGGATATTCTTCGTTTTAAATGCCACTAGAGTCCGGATGTTGTATAATTCATTCACTTTGTCATTGAACCCCGTCAATACCGAGACGAAAGCTATGATAAGTGCTGACCCGGCCAGCATCTTTTCATCCGTTTTTGATAGAGTCTATTCTTCAGTGCTGTGTGCCAGAACCGGGGTGATAAAGTCTTGTACAAATTCAACGTGGTTTTCCGAAAGAAAATATTACTTCTCAGCTACCAACTAACCTGCAATTAGTAACAGATTTGACTCTAAAGCCGAAATAAGGAAAGCTAACTAATTCCGTGGGCGTCCTTTTTTGATGAAGACATATATTCTTTAATGCCCTCACCGACCCCTAGAATCCATCGTAGCTGCTTTTGCATTGCTGCTCGCATTTATCTGAACGTCAGTGCTGTCCGTAATTGTGCAGATTTTGAACAGATGACATCTTTTATGTTGGTCAATCAGTTTTACACGGTCAAAGTTAAACAACTCAGTATCCAGTCTAAAATCTTTCTGGAAACCGAATTATTCGGTTAACTCGCTACCATCCTTGACGGGATATTGAGAATTTTCCACTATCATCCCGCACAACGTGTCGAGGATACCAAAACTGGACATACAGGATGCCATATGCTACTTGGAAGAAGACAATTAGCTAATGTGTGTCCATTTGAAATTAATGAGTCTTCTTCAAGGTAACGCTGTGGTATAGATCTATCAGGATCAGACGTCCAAACAGCCGAAATGATCTGCAATTTCCGCCGATAGATGGCCGACTTACCGATTGTTTTGGTGTTTTAGGTATTAAAATCGTAGGCACTAAAACTCGAACCTTTTACAACGAAATCTCGGCTTATAAGTATTATTCTTCCAAGTTGTTTAACAAGTTCGCTTGAAAGTCTTTTTGCCAAAGCCTATGCAAGACCTTTTGCTACTTTTACTTCGTTTAATGGACAAACAACCCTAAAACCAAGAATTGTATATACTCGTAGTATACTATAACTAAAAGCCGCAGACACTTAAAAGAGTACAATGAATACGACTTCAAGGCGCACAGCGTTTGCTTCCGTCCCTACAGTTGTCATTTGCCGTTTATCGCATTTTTATGACTCAAGTAACTTATGAGGCGTTTAACGACATCACGTAACGGACGTAAAACATCTCGAAAAGCAGTTCTTAACAAATGTTTTCACAAATTGTCGTTTCGACTTACTCGTTACAGACCCGCAGACCATATCGTTTTAATTGTTTTCCCCAAAACTCGCATGAGCAGCTGTTAAGTAGCTACGTTATTGTATTATTTTAGCTGCTTGCCTGCCTGCCGTCTTTGTTCACATTTCGTTCAACTATGGATCGTAAATCTCGTGACAATTCGTGTCGATAGGGAACAGACACAGTTTATTTGAAAATTGATTCTATGACACTTGTCGCATGATGGGTTCATGGTAGAAGGGAAGTTATTAATAAAGTAGTAGCAGTTAATGGGAAACTTTTCAAAAGACCACAAAACCAATTTGGTGAACAACTACTCCGATTCCAATTACTGATTTCCTATCGATTGATTCTCTAGTAACTTATTCGATATGACCCTCAATGGCCTCATAGTTTCCCTTCGCGCCTAAATGAGAGTGGTAGTAAACTAAACACTACCCATTAACTAATAGTTACGCGCCACGGCACACCTTTCAATCGAAGTTGTTACCAAACAGACAAGGCTCTATTCGAATTGAAACTTGTCGCCTATGGTCAGTGGCCATAATCAAGGCAGAAGCAATGGACAATTAAACGAAGAAAAGGAAAGCACGCAACGAGACATCCTAAAAATAGCTGCACCAACTGCAAACTGAACTCTAATTGGATAAACCTTCAGCTGTCTGTTGCCGTCGTCTTCAAATCTTTCCCAGCGAACACCCACTACCACCTACCGTTTTTCCTTGTCCATTCTCTTCCTTTCTATTTCGTTTCTTGAGCATACGAGTATAACAGTGTGCAGATATTGATGGTATCGTTGTGAATATCGCCCTATGTCGGCGGCCCTTAATTGAGTTTGCCGTCATGATGGCCAAAATAGGCTATCACGTCTTGCTGTTCATGCCACCAAAACGGACGGTAATTCATTTTCGATTCCGCATTTCCTGCTGTTTGAAATCGTGTCGGGCCCAAAACGTTTTGACTCGTGCATAGGAGCATATCGTCCTCCTCCTGCAATGGGACGGCTAGGTGGTTGACGAACTAACGAGGTGTTGGTATTCGTGCAAGAGTTGTGACTAAAGTGGATATAAATGAAAAACGGATTTAGAATTAATGGGAGGTGGCTTTGAACTTTAGATTAATATTCTGGGCAAGGGGAAATGAAGAGGTAAGGTTGCAGGTTATAGGAGTTAGAGACGTGTTTTAATTAGTTATCCGGTGGTCATGCCCTTACTTTTTAAAGATTTTGTGAAGCGAACTCACGACAGTCTGTCGGAAAATGTACTATACGTACGAGTATATTAAACACAATTAATACAAGCGTCTTGGTAGTGAAGTATGTTTGCTTTCGGCTAGAATTAGCAGTGATAGATAAGACAATTGTGCCATTCAACATACCTTAAATTGAGACCTCATGTATCATGTTTCAGCATTGGTGTTGAAGTTGGCTGGTGCAGAGGCAATGGCTACTATACTACTCTACTCTAATAATTGCTCTCAAAAGTCATATGTGGGTTCATGCATGCTGCATTGAAGTAATCTCGATGAATTGAGAACGAAATTTCCAAGAAATATCCAAGTCTAAACATTTTGACTTCGACACGATTCCAAACCAAAATTTGGAATGTCTTCCTGAGCTTTTAGCTCAAATTAGTAGTTGGTAGCGCCTGCATTACATGAACAAACCACTGAAAAACCAACCATTCAATACAAAGTAGTGGAATCACCAACTGCTATTTCAATAATATTGAAATCTAGCTGGATGTACCCGCTTTGCTGGATCCTTTAAAAAATGCATACATACAGTGAAGAGCACAAAAGTAAATTTACAATTTTGCACCTTGAAGCAACTTCAGGGATTGAGCTCATTTTCAGTACTTCGTCCATAGCTCCTTTTTACATAAAATTTTTCTATAATTTCATTTGGAATACTCTGCCATTCCCGCTGTACTCGCTGCCAAAGCTCTTCCAGATTAGTTGTGGTTGATCGGTTTTGTCTTTTCACGATTGACCATAAATTCAAAATCAGATTGAGGACAGGACTTAGGGCCGGCCACTGCATCAATTTGAAATTTTGTTCAGTAAACCATTCTTTCACTATCTTGGATGTGTGTTTTGGGTTGTCATCGTGTTGAAATATGACTTCTTCGTCAGGATAGGTGTTCCTATCTACAAAATTGGGGATATGAGTCTGCAAGATGGGTAAATAATCTGCTTTTCTCATTATTCCATCGATTTTTTTTTAAGTGGCCCAACGTGCCACCATGTGAATCAACCCGATACCATGACACATCGTGCTTGACTTTTTCTTTAACATGGTGCCTTTGGATGGTCTCCCCAGGCCTGTGATTGGCTTACATTAAGCTGCTTGGCTATCATTCGTGTCGAGGAGCCACTCGTTGTCATACAACAATACAATAATATCTTCAATATTTAGTGATAATTATTTAATTTATTGATTTAAATGTTCTGGAAAAAGTTCTTACCGCACGCAATACAACACTTCTCAAACTAAAATATTTAAAGCACAAGTAAACAAACCAAATAACTGCAATTCTTACAGAAAATTTTGATATTTTTTTGGAAAACATATCGAACAACGCTTGGGTGTAAAATTGAGTACATTGAAGCTGGTATTGTTTTATTTGTTTTTTCTTAAAATCTGTTATATCCATATATTGTTGAAGTATCGTTCTTACCTACTCCCTACTCGCGGACAAACAGGAAAATGTATTCTCTTTTATACAGAGTGCGCCATCTCCAATGGGTCGATGTAAACTTCGGATAACTTCAACAATTGTCAACCGATTTTCATATGTCATAGCATTTTGGAAATGTCAATTCAGTACAATTTTAACCATGAATCGCTTCACACCAAAAGAACGCGCGGAAATAGTTTCAATGTTCATTAAAAATGAACGCTCGATTGTGCCAACTCAACGTGCGTATCGTGATCCTGTTGCGCCCAAAAAAGATACAATTCGTCGTTGGGCCCCGAATTTTTTTCAATTTAGTTCTGTGGCAAGCCCTTGTGAGCAACCTCAGCAAACTCGTCTATTCAGTCTGTGAAGGCCCAGTGTTCAAGACGACCCAAGTTTGTCAGATCGGCGCCGTTCGCAGCAGTTAGGCATCAGTGGGACCACTTTGCGGATAATTTTAAAGGATGATCTTCACTTATTTCCATACAAAGTGCAGATAACTCAAAGAATTTTGCCAGATGAGCCACGGCGCTTGGCATACGCACAAAATGTCGTTGCAATGTTTAATGCTAAACCGGGGTTCTGGAAAGAAATTTTGATGACCGATGAGGCACATTTTACGCTCTCAGACCGAAAATCCTCACATTATTCACGAAGAGCCGCTATATGATTTAAAAGTTACTATTTGGGCCGGTGTATGCGCTAAAACCATCATTGGACCGTATTTCTTCAAAGCAGGCGATACAGTGGATGGCGATCGATATCGGTGGATGTTGGCCCATTATGTGGTCCAAGAAATGCGTAAAAAAGGCTTTTTCACTTTTGTTTGCAACAAGACGGTTCGACATGCAATACTGCGGACGAAACAATGAACCTTTTGCGTAAGAAGTTTCCTTGAAGATTGGTGTCAAAAAAGGGCGATATTGACTGGCCTCCGAGATCCCCGGATTTGACTCCTCCAGACCTTGTTTTTTGGGGATACTTGAAAAGCAAGGTATATGCTAACGACCCGAAGACAATAGAACAGCTTAAAAGAAATATTCGTGCGGAAATCGCATAAATTTCGACCGAAATGCTCGAAAATGTCATGGAGAATGCGCAAAAATGAGCCCATGAGGTCATTTAATTGATGTTGTTTTCAAAAATTAATCAAAATAAATTGTGAAGGCCTAAATTGAATAAAAGTTTTTGAATTTCCAAAATCGGTTGAGAATTGTTGAAGTTATTCGAAATTTACATCGACCCATATGAGATGGCGCACGCTGTAGATGTAGAGATCGTATTTTAACACACGGCAATCTTACTCGGGATTTGTCAGGTGTAAAAATGGGAATCAAACATGTATTTTTTATTTGGAGCTTTATTTCGTGAAATGGTTACAATTTTTGCCCATCTATGTTGCAGCATATGAATTCTCTGTTGGAAAAACTGCATTTCTTTGAGGTGATCCACGAATCGACCCGAACTTGGACTTCTTCGGTAGGTCGGAAATGCTGTTCAGGCAGGCCATGCGTCAGGTGGTAGTCGCGAGGAGGGATAGACATACTGTTTCAGCGTTTTCACATGGCTTTAATCAACCTAAGGAACATATGTTCGATCATTGTCCTGTTGCATAATCACTTTTTCGTGACTCTCGTTCTTTGCTCGTATTATAGATGTTTTTTCTTCTATCCTTGGTTCAAATGCTTTAGACGTGAAGTAGACGTTGGGTAGTGAACTCCTGTGTTGACATCACCTTTTTTTTTTTTTTTTTTTTTGTTAATTCATTTTTATTCAATTTTTACTTAGAGCTATCTAAGGCTAGACAAAAATGTTTAAAACTAGCTTAAATAACTTAACAAACTTAAAATACCTTACTGGCCCTATACGGACACTCTAAAGTACACACAGAACAACTTAAACTATGTCTTTCAACTTAATGCTTGACTACAAGACTACAATAATTTGAAAAAGAGAATAGTTTATTTTTCGAAAAACTTAGCATCCGATTGACAGCACCCTCTCAGCTCTCAGGTTCCATGTTTTCGGACCATTCTCGAAGCTTTCTAACTATTGGAGCGTTGGTCAGTTACTAATATCTCCGACGAAGAATTGCCAAATGTAATGATGTGAAGTTGTTGACAGATGCTAAAGCTTACGGTGCGACGTTTCTGAGCTGCATTTGATCGCTATAGGAAAACGGCAAATTGAGGGAGGATTGGTCTTTGGGCTTCTTGGCAAGGTATTCCCATTGTCTTTGATCTGTTTGGCCGAAAGCAAAAGCTTTCTTAGGATTCCAAACCTTTCGTAAAGGACAGGGCAAAACTTTTACTTCGTTAGTCAAGTCAAGGTTTTTTTAATTAATGCGGTTATCACAAGCTTGCCCTGAAGCCGCTTTAATCCTAACCAAGAAATTCCAGTGGAATGAGAACAAGAGATAGTTTGCTAGTCTGCTCTTTCCAGTGTAGTGCATCAAAACTCCCCAATTTTTGTCGGGTCATAAAAAAAGACTATCGTGATTAAAGACAACAACCTCTCCTATTGTTCAAATGTACAACAGGTTGTATTCTTTTGATTCGTTGACATGATCACTGGAGTTATTCCTACAAGAGTTGAGAACTAACCCTTTCGTAAGAACATCTGGAATACCCGTTCAGTAACACCCCCCACATTTGCGCTGTCACTTTGACTTTGCAAAGGCTTATTATTAATAACTAACTATTAATTCCACGAACTTTAACCGTTAAAAATAATTCAGGTACATTGCGTTATAGCAGCGTACAGCATATGTAAACTCTATCCATCATCTTTTCACGCTCATACATAGTCAAAGGTACTAGGCGATCTTGAGGAGTAAAGCGTTCCGTAATTAGTCGACGTGCATTCTGCGCCTGTTTACTTCACCCATATCAACACAAAACTGACAATCGGGGCCATTTGAAAATTCTATAGAATTTTCCAATAGAATGATACATTTTGGGCCACCTTGTACATAGCTCTGCGAGAAGTCAAATGACTTCGGTCAATAACTTGATCTCCGGGACTTACTACCCCAACTACTTGTACCACGAGAGGGTGCGCCTTAACAGCTCTGTCCCACCAGAGGCATTCCTCTATTTAGACCAATGTGAGATAATCCAAAATAGATTGGCGGTACCGCTAATCTTCTACGCGGCTCTCAATTCCGTGGAAGGACGGTTCCTCTACGAACGTGATGTCGCGATGAGCCCGAGCGCCTCAGGTTCAGTAAGTCGAATTCCCGCCGAGATCGAGAAAACGTCGTCCGACAGCATCAACGTTTTTGGTGGTTGGAGCGGACTACATCAGTGGTCAATTTTTATAGGTCAGCCTCTTCAAGGCAAAGCCCGCCAAACACCAGTGGCAGGCTTACATAGGTTATTGTAGTTTAGGGTAGGCTAAGGTAGGCTAGGGTGGTGGGTAGGTTTAGTTAATTTTAGTTTCAAAAACTTGCTGCAGATTTAGAGTGTCCCCCTAGGGCCAGTAAGAGATGTAAATATGTAAGGATAGTTAAGATAGTTTTAACCATTTTTGTCTAGGATAAGATATATCTAAGAAACTATAAATAAAAATGAATTTAAAAGAAAAAAAGGTGCTTGAACTTTTCCACGCTCTTTTCACTAGTTATTTCTTGTTGGATGACATTTCATTTCAATATTTACAATTCATTAGATCTGCGTTCAGGGTATAACCGAGCATAACAAGCTTTATGTCGATTGGATCGAAAATTTACGTCCGTTATTAAGACGACACGCGCCAGAAGTCATATATTTCAAACCAATAGCAGAAATGTATCAGTGGCAGAGACTACTCATCAGAGGCACAGTTGTCATATTATGGTGGATGTGAATGCGTTGATAAACGTCAAACGCACATTGAGGTTTTGTCCAGATATCACTTTATTGAAGAGTTGAATCGCTTTCGTGCGCTTCGAAGAATAAAGCTGCGATTTGAAATATAATCGAATAACGAATTTATTTTGTCCGATGACATTTCGATTTTCATAGAATATTTCCTAAGGGATTTCGAATTTTGAATACTCTGACATTTAGAGCAATAACTCCAGAACCCCCGTTTGTTTTTTATGTATTGTACTCAGCTGGAGTTTAACTCTAATATTTTTATGTAGCAAACCATGGTAGTCTGATATCAAAACGTAAGTGGGACATCTACAGAGTAAATGTTCCGGTGCATCACCCTCCTCACCACATATATCACAGGTGCTCGTCTCAATAATGCCAAAAAGACTGAACAAATCTAAAACGTGTAGTGGCCCGTATTGACTCTGTAGGTTCTCTGCAGTCAATTCTCGCTAACGATAAAAAGAATACAGCAGATTTTTTGCCTGTTTCGGGGATTTGACTACACTCAGAACCATTCTGTCATTTGCTATCATGTACCTGTCGAACCTAATCGTTGACATATGAACCGACCAAACATTCAGGCAGATCTAGAGCGGATTCAGGTGCTGATACTATTTCCCGGAGTCCTAGAGTGGACTATGACACAAACTAAAAGTTGAGAGCATCTGTGGTTAGACTGCGCCATCCCTTTCATCTGTGGTTCACAAGTGATTAGAACGCCGCCTCTCTCCGGTTAAAATGTGAGAACGAATATAAGCCTAATGAAACTTAAAGTTGAAATTTGTCAAACCACCAGTAGATCCCACAAGAGTTGACAGGTAAATGATGTGACGATAAATAGGGTTCTCTGCTGTCACCTAAACAAACCACCGACAGGCGTTCATTAATACCACGACGTTAACACTCATCTAAAGTGTCTATAAACAGTGTTGATTACCATCAATTCCAAAATAATATTCACGCAAACTTTTTCCGCTTTAACGCCAATACTTAAACACCAAACAACCAACAGAAACAACAGTCATTACACCACTTTATTCGCAAAAGCATTGTTAGGCACCAAGTCCCCCGGGGTCACCATCCCAACCATTTAACACGTCCCACTGAAAAACACACAGCGTCAAGCAACATCATCAATATTATTACTCCATCAGCCTTACCGTCGCTATACCCATAGGTACGTCATATCATCGCCATCAGTAAACTTAATAAAATTCAAATGTTGCCCTAAATAATACAAAAACTCACTTCAGCACTAATTGTTGGCTCTCCCACCGCCCATTCAGAAATCACCCACCAAACATTACCTCCCGTGATTAACCCTTCGCCCGATAAAGTGTTCACGTCCCACACGTCCCGTTCATCACACGCACTTCGGCTTGAAACCCCGTCCCATGATATGTTCACACTTACGTTTGTAATTAACAGTTGTGCTCTTATCTCTGACACTGCCTACTCTGGAGCTCGTTGCTCTTGCCTTCCGCACCTCCTATGGTGACTATACAAAGCTCACTTCCTCCTACAAGAGCCGTTACATAATCAACGTGGGGCTTCCTCGTTATTTGTTTTTGGAAAATAATTCAAAAACTTATCGGGAGGCGGCATGCTTATCAAACTAATTCTATTAATTACTCCGATTAGTAGTCAGTCATCAGTCGTGAATATCGATTACAACTCTGGAAATAAGGAGTGGATCGATGCAGCGAGCAGCAGGAATGTGTTTACACACACGCTTTGAACGCTGACCTATTTCTATTCTTATTTTTAATTTTATTTTTGGCTTGGGTTGTTGTATAACTTTCGGTCGGGAACGTGGAAACTGTGAGATTGGCAGCGACAGAGGCACATGTATTTAGAAATTCAGTGGATGAAGGTCGTTAATTTAAAAATCGATAGAAGAATCAATTTTGGAGGCCAGCAAATGAATTGGAATTGCATTCGGAGAATGTTGTACTAAATCGGTAGTCGGAGAGGTGGACGGAATACAGAGTTGATTGTCGGTATTATGAAAGAATGAGTCACGTAATAAGCTGATGCATAGAAGCTCAATTGTGGAGAAACTTGGAGATTTCTTGGATAATGAATTGCAACAACTTCTCAACGCGACATGATGCATGTGACTCCGGATAGCCGATCGAATAAGATCAGAATTTAAAAACGATATTTCTAGTTACAGGAATCAAGGAATCGTAGTTAGAAGAAAGATTTTACATTTTTGTTTCTGTCTTTGCCCTCGTGGAAGCTTTTATCCCGCCATCAGAGAGAACAGAATTTTCTTCGAGCATTTCAAAGCCAGATAGCGAATTGTAACCAATTTTGCGACTTAGACAAAAAAAATCCTTTGTGCGATTTCGAGCAAGCCGTATAGCAGTTTTTAAGACCTATTAGTTGGACGCTAGCAACCCATCGTCAGAAACCAAAGGTAAAAGATGTCGTAGAATTGCACATGAAAAGTTTATCTGGTGGCACCATAGCCCATGGACAGTGCGCTCTGTCAAAAAGGTGCCGTCAAAAGCATTATGCGCGTGATATGAAATTTTCTCTTCTATCCCTCAGGAGCGGTATTAATATGGCTTTATCCCAGGTGAACCAATAATTTCATTAAAATTAAAATCTTCAAAACTGCCTATTTCTCGGGTACAACCATAATCAACTCTTAGAAAATTCATATTTCAAGCTGAAACGATTTTCATGGTTGATCATGACCAGCATAATAATGGGCACCACCTCCCTCCTCTTTAACCTGACGTCAAGACACCAATCTGGGATTCTATACCCTTTCATGAAGGTCAATCGTCAATGGGTCTCGTTAGATACTTATTTTCTGAGGACATCAAAAAATATAACCAAACTGTCTATGAGTGAATCTCTGATCAAGATCAGGAAGGTAAGACGAAGTACATAGTAGCTTCGACTTGGTCAAAATATAAGAATAGTGAAGCGTGAATTTGAGGTTGTGCACTCTTTTAATTACCTTAGGTCAACAGCAGCAGTCGAAAACAACATGGAAGAGAAGATATACGCAAGCGTTTGCTCTTATTCAACAAAGCTTACAGTAGTTGTTAAGTCTCTGTAAAACCAAAAACCTCACCATAACTCCCAACTACTACTGTTTCATATATGGCTCTGAGACTTGGGTGCTGAGAACAAGGTGCTTTGACCTTAAGTCAAAGAATAGGAAAGTATCACTGAGCGTAGGCGATTAAACTTGAAGCAGGTATTGTTATGTTAGAATAAGAAAAGCTCGTTGAGCTGCGCTAGGCTGGGCATCTAACTCGTTTGAATGAAGACCATTTCTGGTTAGCAAGTTGACATTTTTTATAGTAAAATAATGAGGCAATTTGATTAAGCAAGCTTTTCAATTGATTAAAGGTGAAAGACTTACAAATGATTGAAATGCTCGAGTTACGTATGACATTGCTGGAGTTACGTATGTACTTGTACGACTGTACTCATTGAGTATGACATTGCTGGCATTGGTACTTGTTTACAAGTTAAGCACGAACCAAGCCAAGCTCCACTGCTTAAATTGAAACCCAAGCCAAGCTCTTGTTACTAGCCGTGGTGAGTTTTATGTTTCCTTTTGTGCGATATTTGTTTACGCCAAAGTACTCGTAATATGCTAATTTTCTATATTTTTTGGACTAAGAAATCATTGATCTTACAAGCTTTTAAATTCATTCATAAAATGATTGACCATTAAACCCTGGCACTGTGCTAAAAGTCTGGCTTTCACCATGAAGCACAAATATTTGAAAATTTTATGAAAACGTTAAATTTGCTAGGAGGATAATGTCTAAAAAAGTTACAGTAATCAATCCGTGTTGAGGTAGTGTAATTATTCCAAAAAGTAAAAGAAGGCACATGGCAGTGTAAAAGGCGACATCTAGGTAAGAGCTGTAGAAGTAGATTTTGGTAATTGTTCGTAACTTGCCTTAGAGGAGGAGAGGAAATAACCGGAAATAACAGTAAAATCGACAATTTTTTTTCCGTCATGGTAAAATTTAAGATAGACGTCACTAGCCCTGAATTTTTATTATAATCATTCTCAAACTTCCTGTTTAAACACTCAGTCGGACTGATGTGCAGTGTCATATATGCTGTGCGGATAATAGCTCTCTGAAGGCGGCACCAAAAGTGACTGGCCTTATAGTCTAGGCAGAATTTCTATAGGTTCTACTGCTATTTGTCACTTCCAATGACTAAATCAAAAAATCTTCTTTTAAAAGTCCTTAATTAATTTGTCTAATAAGGCCTTATACTCGTATTTTATCACAATTAAATTATAACTATCTATTTTGGAGACGATCACCCAAACTTCAGAAAAGGTGGTAATTAGTTATACGAAAGTCTGGTGAGTGAGATGGATGGGACAAGACTTCATAACCCAACTGTGGAACATCGACTTTATATAAGCAGCAGTTTAAGACCATGCCTACTCGCCAGTAGGACAACCATCTCTTTGGCTTATTAACCTTTCCAATGGCTGAAAGTTGACTATTTATGGCTGCTGTTAAAATTAATCTTGTGGTGAGGCTAGTTCGATTTTCTTAAGCAGTTTATTTTAAATAAACCTCTTCCGGGCTGTCTCGTGGCTTCTTTTCTGGTGTAAAATCTCCTTCGACGAATTTGGTAAACTAGTTCCAAACTGTTCTCTCTTAACATGTGCTAAACCATAAACACCGTTCATTTTCCAAGTTGTTGCGCCTGCTTTCATGTTTTTTTTCTTATTTTTAATTGAAAAAGAAAAGGAAAGGTATTTACATCGCACCATGTTGGCGACCAAGTGGAGTTTCAGGTGGTTTTGCTAAGTTTATGTGTCACTAATTTGATTAATGTTAAGATTTATCGTTTAAGTTTACTTTAGCTGTATAGGCGCTTGGTGATGATTAAAAGCAGTACGAACTTTAGAAATAGTTTCCGCGGTAACTATTTGTAATGTTCACGATTCAAAAATGACGTGGAATGTGAAACGACACCCCTTATTGGATAACCTTCATAGTAAGAATATGATCCACATGCTTGTCCTGTTTGATAATCGTCTTTGGCCGCAAGCAGGGCTTCTCCTGCCAACATAGACAGCAGTTTATTTTAAAGCCATTTGCGATTCTTTTAACCACAGCTTTCACATAAAAACCTCAGGACAATGTCTTGTCTTGTGACACACAGGCTCGTCAACTTTATGTCTATGAAGGTATCACACGAATTTAATTGCCAAATAGTGTAGGGCGGTTTTGATCGACGTTTCTTTGCTGTATACATGTTGCGTGACTTGTGCACCAGAGTTAATTAATACGGTTACACCATCTCCTTCGTATGCACATACGTATGCATATCATTATACGAGTACAGTGTTATAACAAGTTTTACATTAATCGAGCTAAACTTTTAAATTGAATAAAAGGAGTTGTGTGTGGCGTTATTATCATTATCTTTTAAGAATTCCATCATTCAAATGTTCTTCGCGATCTCGTGTACAAGACTCGCTCCAAAAGATCAAATTTTCTATGATTCTGTTGCATAAGTCGGCCTGGATCCCACCACTGATGCTGTTCTCCAGTTGATCAATTGTTGTTGATTTTTTGCCATAAACTCGTGACTTTGTGGTAGCTCCAGGAATAAAAACCAAGGTTAAGGGTATTAGATCACACGACATTGGTGGCTACATCAAAATCACCAAGTCCAGGTCCAGGTCCATGCTATCCAATTAAGGTCAATCGTTACGGAAGATGACGCCGCTTATTTAAAATCCTTTGTGATCTTAGGATTTCGCTCTTGTGTCAATTGAATCCTATACGGATACATGTCCATGTTTTTGGTGCAAAATTCGCCAAGTAGTGGTCGCAGGAAGGAAAACTCCTTATGTATGACGAAGACCGAGACGTCGTACAGCCACCAAACTAGTTAAATAACTTGAAAGACACACCAGAATTAAAGTTTCTAAAGTGATTGACGTGGGGACGTTAACATAATTGTCTAAACAACTTTGGAGACTTCGGACACCAGAGTTCGGACTCTGCATATAACCAACTCTTATACAAAATAACTTTGAGACTTTGTAATAATACAGATGTCTAACCGGCAACATTTGCAAAGATCTCAAGAGCACCATGGCATGAACCAAGGGGTTAGGAACACAAATCTTCCTTAAAGTACACTTTTGTAAAACGACCAAAGGTTGCATTTTCTCTTGGTGGGCTCCTTCCCAGCAGCTTATACCATATTGCAGTCTTAAATGGAAATATAGGCTGAATGTAAGATTCTATATTTTCACAAGATTATATAAGCTGCGGACAGCTGTTTCCCGCTCGAAATCTCGACCAAAAATCAGTATCATATCTCCGCGGAACAAAATGAGTCGCTTTATGCTTGAACAACGTTGGGAAAGATTGAAAACTTATTTTCAAAATGAGTGCTGTGTAGCCCAAACAGTGCGTTTTTTAAGAAGAAGTTTTGGGCGAAAGAAGCACCCACCGCGACTGCTGTACGCAAGTTTGTGCAAAAAGTTCATGAGACTGGTATGCTAGTGGACAACACTCAAGATGAAAATGTAGCTTCTGTGGCCGAGAGTGTGAGACTAAATTCACGAACATCAACTCGCCATCGATCTCAACAGCTCAACATTTCATGCACTAGCCTGAGGACACTTCTGCACAAAGATCTCGGGTTATCAACTTACAAGGTCCAATTGACTCAGCAGTTGAAGGCGCGCGACCATCCGCTTCGTTATCGCTTCGCAGTTTGGACCTTAGAGCACCTTCAATTGGACAACGATTTTGGGCGAAAAATCGTCTTTTCTGACGAGGCGCATTTTTATCTTGACGGCTACGTTAACGAACAAAATTGCCACATCTGGGGCTCGGAAAACCCGCACGTTATAGTCGAGAGGCCAATGTATCCACAGAGAATGACAGTTTGATGTGGATTGTGGAGTGAAGTGGTGGCATCATTGGACCATTTTTCCTCGAAAATGAGGCTGGGAACAACGTTTCGGTCAACGTTGAGCGTTACAGAGCCGTGTAAACCAACTTTTTTTTTTGTTGAAATTGAATACATGGACTTGGACGACCTCTGGTTAATGCAGGATAGCGCGCCATGTCACACAGCCCATGCCACAATCGATCTTTTGCGCACCGAAATCGTGTTATCAGCCGTCTTGGCGACGTCAATTGGCCGCCTCAGAGCAGCGATTTGGCCCCTTTGGACTTTTTTTGTGATGAACCGTGAAGGACCGATGTTATGCCAACAATCCGGAAACGATTTAAGCACTTAAGGTCAATATCATCCAAGCAATCCGGGGATTCAAGGAAAAAAAATAATTTTAATCATTTTATTGCATTTTTAGAAAGGAACTTGTATTTGACCCACCCTGTATGATATTGGGAACTTTTAAACTATATTTCTAGTATTGCGAATTCTCTATGATTCCATTAATAATAATACCACTTTTTGACTTCCTTTGAAATCAATAAAATTAAGCTGTCTTGAAAAAAAATTTAATTCATTAGTAATAAGTAACAAAGCTAAGTTCATGTTATTAAGACTCACGAATATTTCTTGCCTAGACGTGACTTTGACTGAATACGAATCGCCCACATTATCAAATTTTACCTTTGTAATTTGTATTTCGATTTGAACGGGTTGATATGTTAAAATGGGTAGGTATCACACTTGACTTGAGGCTCAGTTGTTTCCTTATATATAAGGAAATATCAGAATAGTGCTAAAGCTGGTCAGCCAACTTTATCATCTAAGCGTGTGCTTGAAACTAGCCTATGATGGCTTATTTAAATCAAAGTTGGTTTATCCTTCTGGGGTCCTTAAACAAAAATATGTCGTTCGTATTATCTGCCTTGATATTCTTCCTTTAAAGCAATATTTTGTCCCTTTTTATCTCATAGGATATATTGTATAATTGTTTACTTTTATCCTTATTAATTTACAATGCAATCTTATGCAATAAATGGAAGAAAATAGGACTAAGAAGATACCCTTGCGGTACTCCTATTGAATATCACTCGATTGACGATAATTTCACCCGTAAAAGTTGGGCGAACCGATAACGAATTGTTATAACCACTTTTTACAACTTAGTACGGTCAAATGTCATGGAACTGGATATTAGAAAAATCCAGTATCAGCTTAAAGCCATACTTGAATCGTTGCTTTGAATGTGACTAAGCACACGTAGCCGATTCTTGTCTCCAATTGCACCTATACAATCGGGTTGATTGTTGCTTTATTTTTTATACAAAATTTTAGATAAAAAAAAAGTTAATTAAAGGATTAATCTGTTCTAGAACCTGTTCGTAGCTTAGTGGTTAGTAAATTGACGCAAGGTTCGAGTCCCGCAATAGCCAGTTAGTCAGTTTTCCTAAATTATAGTTTGCAGTGTTTGTCCTCAGCGGAGTATTGGGAAAACCTCCTGTAGTGGGTATGATTGACTGGGAAAAGCTTTTCGAAACCCGTCATTCGGAATCGGCAATAAATGGTAGATCGCCTTCATCTATTGGAAAAATCAGTCGTTCACTACATAGATGATTGAGAGAAGCTTCGGCTCTATTCCTTCATGGGCTGTGACTCCAGCTACTCCTACATATGCGAGTATATTATACAGTATATCAGTCTGATTAAACGGTTAAGTGCTTTCCATTCGTCATCCATCCCCTGCACTAATCAAGTGCAACTTGATTCCTCCACAAAAACTCACGAGCAACTTTGATCTCAAACAACTTAAACAAATCCACCCTGGCACTACAGTTTGAAATGAACCAATCCAGCGATAAGAAAACACCATAAATACGAAACGACTCTCTGCCTCGGAGGTCAACAACCGGCAATCACCAGAAATTAGAATGACGCCGAAAATGCTATAGAACCTACAGAGAATATTTTTATCAACTTCAGTGAATAATTCATATCATGGTTTCGTTTGGTCTTTTGGTATATTTGGTGCAAAAAGGTCATGACCTTCTAAGCAAATGTTGCTTTCACTTCCGCTGTCTGTTTGTAGCGCCTGTCAGGCAGGTATTTGTAAATCTCTTGTTAATGTACTGGATGCCGAAGCAAAACAGTTTGTCAGGGTAATATCCGGTAAGAAGTAATGTCATCCATTAGTAGAATACGAAACTTCCAACTGAAAACCTTAAGGGCAAAGACAGCTCACGGAAAGCTGAAGAAAATCTACAATAGTTGGATGTCACAGCATAGAAACGTGACCCCTATAAAGGGAAGAGATGGAAGCGAACGAGAAAACGAAGGCAGCGAATGATAATTTTGCAATTAAAAGTAATTCACACGGGGGTAAGTGCGACGCGGGCAGGGCGGTATACGATTACCCTTCAACCTAGCTACAACCCGTGGATACAGGAACACAACACGAAGGGTAGACTATTGCCCGCTGGCTGTTCTACTGTGCTCGTATACGAGAGAGAGAAAGAGAGTAATTGTACAATTTCCGGTATAATATTGACTGCACACATGCGGGATAAGATAAAAGTAGAACCGGAGGTAGCAGCTCACACCATTGATACCGCGTCGCACGTACATAATAGTCGTACTCCGGACGGATGTGCCCGACTATCGTCGCAAAGAAATTGAACAAGCTCAGCAGGAGTGACTGGGAAACCAGTTGCTGAAATTATTCCACTAGACCATTATTCAGTCACAACCGTAATGTATCTATATCTATTGATGAGCCTAGCTTGGGGCTAAGTGTTCCCTTTTGTCTTTTGCACGCTTTAACATAGTGGCGTTTGTTGAACTCGTTTCCCTTCACATTGTCGGCCGTCGTGCTGTAGTGGTGTCGACGCTCTCATTCCGATTTCGAATGAAACCTAGCAATAGCTAAAGCATGCCAACCTTCGTTCGGCAGATGACGTTCCACTGCATCTGGATTATGCTTCTGTTTTCTGCTTCTGCTCATGCTTTTGCGCTTCTACGAGTGCTACCGTGCTGCCGATATGTTCCCACTGATTCTGTGCTTTTGCGAGCGCATAGTTTCCATGTTGTTGAGGTTATCAGCGCATGAACGTTGCGTTGCGCTTCCAAAGTAGGTCTTATGCAGCAAGTGAAGTGTAAACTGGCATTGGACTGAAGAGGGAAAAAATTGTTTTTTTTTTTTTGTGTTTCTTCTCCACGCCGCGTTAACATTTAGCGTTGGGGGAAGCCATCGGGATCCAAAGAAGGCAATGCCAACTCCATTATTTCAACTACTCGTACTGGTACCTTTCCCGTCATATAGATTTACATTCTCCGAGATACAATTGTGTATCTATCGCTCTAACTTCCAGCGGATGATTTATTATGTGTACTTGCTTCTTAAGCCCGTCGCTCTGCCTCCTTTCTTTTTTCGTTGCTTCCTCTGTTGTTTATCCATTTCAGTTCATCATTTGTTGTTGGTTGGTTGTTGTTTATCTGTAAGGTCGTTTACACCTTAGAACACAAGCACTCTGGCGCTGAGTGCGTTGCAGCGTTCCTACTTTTTTTGAGTTGAGTTTATGAATTCAAATGAAGTGAAGTTATACCGGGATAAGTGGCTAGTTGAGGTAACGGACTAGGTGCGCCTCGTATTGTTGAGTAAAGCGAAACATGACCCTGAATGCGTGATTGGTCATTAGTCACTAGTCACATAAAGCTTGTTGCGGGCTTGGGTTGCGGTTGTTGAACTAAACTTTTTTGGTTTTTGCTTTTGTTTTCCCAAATTGTTTTTTGCGAATTTGTTTGCATTTGGCGGGGGCATGTGGGTCTAGTTGAGGCGAAGACGTACTATTCTTTTTGTTACTCTACAAGTGGGCTCCCGCGTGAGTTGTACTTCATGTGAAGAGTGGGCTTGAATTTTGGTGAATTTAATTAGTTTCATTGGCTTTAATACTCTCGCGTGAGTGGCGTTAATGATTTACGAGGAATGATAGCCAAATTTATTGGCTCAATATCTTGAATTGTGGGTAATTGTGTCTAGGAAACCCATAACCCATTTCCTGTTGTACTGGCTTAGTTTCTACTTTAAAGAGTTCTTTGAAGTTTGGAGAAAATGGAGAACTGAGTTTTAGTACAGCGTGCGCCATCTCATATGGGTCGAGTTCACCATGATTGCCATCCTCGATATTGAAAGAGGTTTCAACAACATAAAACCATTAAGCAAACTAGAGGTTAATTTTTTTTCTTTTTTTGGGGGCTTCTGCTATCTGTTGGAGCACTCAGACACAAACACTGGTCCATTATACTGCCAGGCAGGCACCTTAGATTGCGTTACAGCTTATGAAGAGCCAGAGCCAGGCTTCTTTTATTCACTTATGTTGTGTGCGAATTGTTTTTTCACACAAGTGAACGAAACCTAAAGCTTAATGCCGATTCCGAACGGCGAGAGCCGAGAAGCTTTTTCAAGGCAAGTGTACAACGGGGGTTTTTGCCAGTACCCCGCCGAGGAGAGAAGCCACTAAATAATCATTTGATGGCGTTGGTGCTATCTTGATCCGAACTCGCTCATCATACGACACACTACCCACGGCGCTCTCTAACTGGAGGTTAATGGTAATATAGTACTTTGGATCAAACAATTGCTTTCAAGCAGGTTAATTCATTAAATTGTCTGCTACCACACAAAAAAGGCAGTAAAAGTGGTATACCACAAATAGAAGTATTATCGCCGCAATTGTGGATGCAGGTTGTAAATGAAATACTCATATCCCTGGAGGACAGTGGGCGCAAAGTCGTTGCATATGCAGACGTTATTGCACTAGCAGTCAGCTGGAAACATCTCCCAACAATCAGAAATTGGATGGAAACAAGCCTAGGCAAACTGGCCAATCGGGCAGAAAAGTGTGGGCTTGGAATAAATCCCTCCAAAACGGTGCTAGTTTTATTCACAAGAAAACGGCAGATTCCTCAAATCACTCCACCAAAACTCAATGGGACTTACCTTAGATTCGCAGATATCGTTAAATACCTTAGCGTGACACTCGCAGCCCAACTAGAAATTGAATGCGGAAGGACGCATCAAAAAAGCAACAACTGCGCTATAAACCTGCAAAAAAGCCTTGGGCACCAGATAGGGTAATAAACCCCATATTACCCACTGGTTGTATACCGCGGTTTTTAGACCTATACTAATGTACGGATGCCTTGTCTGGTGGCCGGTACTGTACAGATCTAACTATTGCAAACTCCTAAGTATAGTTCAAAGATTGGCTTGCATCGTGATACCAGCGGCACTGCGAACAATCCCCACTACAGCCCTCGAAACGATGCTTCACTTACTACCGTTGGATCTCTTTAGCAATGAAAAGGTAAAGAAATCGGCGCTGTGACTTAAGGAATTCGCTCATTGGAAGTTCTCCGAAATAGGGCACGCTGGTATTCTACGCCAAAGCAATCCCGACCTTTGACTCTCTATAAAACAACAATTCCCAACGGACGACAATGGGAGGGAATGAGTTTTCAAAAAAGGCACTGCACTGGAAATTTTAGCAGACGGGTCTAGGATAGGCAATGGTGTGAGCGCCACGCCGGTGTCTATACGACGACCCTAAAAATCAGCTAATCCATTACACTACCGAACCACTGGAGCATATTCCAAGCTTAATTAACGGCAATTCGTGAGGACGCAGGCGGGGTGTCTGTGAGATCGATGAACAACAGAGACATCGTCATCTACACAGATAGCCAAGCTGCAATAAAAGCACTCGAATCACCGATAATAAGATTAAAATTGGTTAGACACTGCCCCACGTTTCTAAATGAGATATCGAGCAGATGCGCTGTAACCCCTCAACGAAAAGTTCAACTACTACGCGACTTTTTTAAACTATAAACCTGAATAGCCATTGGCCACTTCAAAACAAAAAAAAAAAAAAAAAACTTATTCTCAAGCAATGTTAGTCAAGGTTCACTCTTTTCACCGCAAACCAAAGAGCAGCTGCCTTCCCCTGCAAAACAAGTACTCGCACTTCAAACGCGTTCGTCCAGTATGACCTGTTCTAAAGCCTATCTCTGTTTCATACAACTTATAAAGTTTTTTTTTCCATTTTTTGTTGTCGCTTGTAATTAAATATTTAATTATTCTTTTCATTTCAGGAATTAATATCTACAACCCACCATAGGTCAAGTGAGTCGTTCAAGTTTCCCGAACTCCACAGAAAGTCAAAAAGAATAAAAAGGGAAACGAACTAGAAACAAAAGAAAATGTCGAATCGTCGTAGCGACAAACTTAATCTCTCCATCGTGGTTTTTTTAATTCTAAGGGATACTTAAGACCAACCCTTAAACCCCAACCGAGAGTAAAGTTCAGCTACGAAGTGAGAAGTTGAAATTCAGTTACATAATTATAAGAAAAAGGAAAAATCTTTTTTGTTTTTGATTCAATTGTTTGTAAAGAGGAAACGTGCGCGTTCCCCTGTTAGAATTAAGTGTTAAGTGCGCGAGTAGATTTTGTCAAACTTTTGAAAATTTTTTTTTTGTTCAATTTTAATTGCATTGGAGTGCGGATAAAGATACGTTTGTTTGTAAGAAGATACATTTACGAAGACACCCGATCAACATGGATTTAAGTCTGGAACGTGACGGCTCGGCTCTTGGAAGTCTCTTCCACCAGATTATTTCTGACATGAAGGTGAGTGCTATTTATGGTTATGATACTCGTATACTGCTTATAGGAATTTTTAGGGAAACTGGTCAGCATGATGACCGTCGATAGGATGACAAATGTAAATGCGGGTTACGAACATTTGCATACAAACTATACAGAAGGTGTTAAGCCGGTTGTTTTGCATAGTAACCGGAATACTCTCAAATGGTGTTCATCGTAATGGCATAATAGTGTCGTAGCACGGCACTCAGAGGTTTCGCAGTATGTATTCATTCTTCGAGTTTGCGACATATTGACCTGAATTCTGAAACGTCTTTCTTGTTTTGTCTATGCCCTATCGAAACGGAGTAGGATGGCTTTAGAAGCACACGGTATAAAGAACCTGTTTTACGAGATTCAATTCTTTTTCAACAAGGGCGCGAATTCTTGAATTTTTTTTATGTGAATCTACCCTTCATTCGTGCGTTCACATCCAAGAGCAGTATGTTTTTCGTACCGAGTTACGGGTGATAGGCTGGCACAGTTAAAAAAACTGATTCGGTCTACTTGCCTGGTGTGCCATACCTCAAGATATGGTGGAGCTTTGCTCTGCTTGAGTTTGAAAAAGAAAGTTAGAATCCTAAACTTAAGAAAGCTTTGAAAGTCAATCAGGGTTTTAACGAATGACGATATGTGATCCAGTCTCGATGTGTTAATTGCACCTATTAGCTTGACTGAGGTGTGACTATCGAGATCGCAGAAGACTGGGAGTGTGTACGTTAAAATAGGGATCGGTAGCGTCTTGTCGAGCATTGATTGATGCAAATTGGGAGACAGCTTCCAGAGTAGCATAATATACGAAAGACACCGTAAACTCTACCTATTAACTGTTTATGACGAACATATTCGTCATGAAAAAATTGTAAAACGTTGTGTTATGACGAATATGTTCGTCATCCTTCAATAGTGACCATTGGCGGTTAATTTTGCAAGTTTAGTTAATACTAAAATATATTCGTAAGAAGTTTGGAATAATTTAAGACCATGTCGAAATAAAAAGAACTAATAAAAATGTATAAATAATTTTATTATAGAAAATAAAACAGATATAGTATGAATATACTCGTCATTGCTCAATTCCTACGACGCACGTAGGGGACACATTTTCCAACAAAGTCGAAACAGTTAACTGGTTAAATTGCTGATGTCAACCCCCCACGTAAGCTGTTGATTAAATATGACTCCAAGGTATGTAATAGTCTTTACATAGCCGATGCAGTTTTCGTTGGCTTGAATTAGTGGACAGTTACTTAAGTCTAGCATTGTACGACCTATGACAATAGTTTGGCTCTTGGTGGGGACGAGCATAAGTTTGTTTTTATATGACCATCATTTCACGGCCTGGAGATCCTCATTTAACCGCGCAGTAGCATCTATCTTTAGGTAAAATGGGTAGCTGTTTTATAATTGAATTTCGTCTGCGTACATATGTACCCTACAGTTTGAGAACGGCAAGAATGTCGTTATTAAACAGCGAAAACAGTGAAGGCCCCAGAATAGATCCTTGAGGGACCCCCGTTTTAGTTTTGGGAAAGGTGGAGAAATTACCGTTAGTATATACAGCTTGGCTGCGATTTCCAACATAATTCTTAATGAGTTTAAGCGCCGAGCAATCCAACTTAAAGCAATGTTTGAGAATTTTGAGGAGGATTTCATGTGGGATAGTATCGAAGTCTATTAGTACTATCGATATCACATGGCCCCCCTCATCATCAATTTCACAGCCAAAAACCTTTAACAATCTCTTATAGGGCGAAGGTGCAGCTCTGTTGCGGCCTGACTGAAACGGTGAAAGGAGCTTATGTTGATTTAAGAACGAGCTTAATTGCATGCTCAGACGCTTTTCTTTCCTTATTTATTTATATTATTTCCATATTTCATGTTTAGGAAGCCTTCCGGAATCTAGGGTAGGTGGAGGTGGTAAGGATGTCATTAAATACATATCTGAGAGGTGTTAAGATGGTGTGGATGGTTATTTTAAAAATATAAGATTCATTAAGTCCAAGCCAATGGCGTTAGATTTGATTGCAAACAGCGATTTAAGCACATCCTCTTCGTATACTCTAAAAAAGCAAAAGCTTTCTGTAAGAAAGGGTGTATTACTCGGATCTATAATGTCAGACTCCCTCGGATCCCCAGGGCCATAGTCAGAAAGAGATGGCGAATGAAGGCGAATTTCTTATTTAGCTTTCCCATATTGATGTCTTCTAAGACCTTGATTAATTTACCCATATCTAGAATCTAAATATTCTTCCACCTTTGCCTATCTTTTAAGCCATGATTGAATTGGGATGTAAAAAAATTAGTTTCCAACCTCCTGATTTCGTGACAAGATTGCTGAGGTGTTTGAAATCGCATAGTAACTCAGAGAGCAGAGACGATAATAGGTCGCACTATCGCGATATATAATCAAAAGGCTTGATTGTTCGATCACAGTATCTTTCCCTAATTTTTTTTCTTAAAGGGTGGTTGTTGAATTTAGTGCTTTGGTGGCGGTTTGGCAGATGGCAGTGATCATGCTGTTGGGGCTTGTTGACCAAGTTTTTCATTTATTTCTGATCTTGGTGGTTGTGTCTAGACAAATGGCATCATTTTTGTACTTTCAATACATCATCTTCGACTTAATACAACATTCGGAGCTTAACTTCGGAGGCGATTCACTATCAAGTGGTTCTTCGGAACATCGGAAGTGCTGCTCAACCAGACTATGTGTCGTTGATTGGAACAGGTGGTAGTCATAAAGGACCATGTATGGCAAATTACTCGGAAACGGGTTGCTCCTCTTTGGTCACATATCACATCTGTGAAACTGTCCAGGTTGAATTTCCCATTTGATACCCGTGAGTCGAATGCATTTCTGTAAAAAATACGGTCATTTACTAAAGTCGCTGGTTAATAATCCTCCAATTTGCTGCGTGTTTGCATGTTGTGCTCAATTCGCTTTACTCTGAGTCTCACTGAAAAACTTTAGGATCATTAGTTGATGTTAACATTTTGATTCTTGTAAGAATCAGCTCGAGAGTCAGGATCTTTAGGTATTAATAAGTTATTATACTGCTTTGCCTTTGCAATTCAAATGTCGTAAATAAGTTTTGAGTATTCAAATTTGGGTTCAACAATCAAGCCATTATACTATATTTCTCAGTGGTTTTCGACAGTGTTGGCTAACCCTCTTCGGTAAACGATATATAGCGATATATAGATATAATAGCGATATGGACCGCTATTTACCATTCGGTCTGAGCGATTCAAAATGTCTCTATTGGGGAGATCGAGCTCTAATCGCGTCAGGAGAGTTTTCAGTTATTGATCAACGTTAATTTGCGTCTGTTGTTGCCACATGTTTACTTAAAACACCTAAGAATATTTTATACCAAGCCATATTCAGCTACTTTTTGGATTACTTTTCGGCGAACGTTCATACAACCTTGGCCAAATATATTAGGCACCCTTCTCTTTTTCTCTTTGCTGTCAAAACATTTGAGAGTTATTCCTGTGAATATTACAGTTTATGTCGTCATAATAATAAAACACTTATTTTAATGTCCTAATTTCATTTCATTCCGTTCAACTTTTTGCTTTTTGAAATATAACGAATTTTGTAGGGTGCCTAATACTTTTGGCCAAGGCTGTTATTTAGTTTTTTGCCACCTCAACATTATTTATTGGGATACTGGAGTGAACACTGCGCTCGTCTTCGATACTAATAATGAATGTTAGTTTTTCACATAGCAGACTTACCAAGATCAATGTTTAATGTTTCCAAAACGACTTTGTATGATAAAACTGAATGCAACTTCCTAAGACCATTCTATAAATAATTATTTGCTGATTCTTACACTTTTGATAGCACTCAGCAGACTAAACCAACGACTTCGCTGACCTACTTTTCAGACCCAAACCCGACTAGTACAACCAGCGAAATTACAATATTTCCTTTGCTTTTTAAGCAAACCCTTTGTCAATAATATTTCAGTCCTTACATTAAAAACAATCCTGGCACATACCTTAATCATTTTACCTCAAGAGCTTTACATAAGTTATCTGTCGTCTTTACCTTTGTGCCATGACAAGCTTCAGCTGACATATCTTTTTTTTTCAAAACTAAACACCAGATTCCAACAAAAGTGAACATACAGAGACCTTGGTCTGTATAACTTAAAACAAAGTCACTAGAATCTTATAAAGGATCGTTACTATTAACACACAAAAACAAATTATTTAAATGGTTTCTATTGTTTCCTTAAAGAGTTGCAGTTAGCCCCGAAACGATTTGTCATACCGTGAACAAAACACACGTAATTAACTTGAGGCGGGAATAAGCCTTAATCAGGCTCATAAACCTGAGCAATTTCCTAATCGTTTTCTTCTTATCTAGGCCAGAGATTACATGTATCAACCATATCTGATGAGTGAGGTCCCAATTTTCTCCTACCCAACTATATACATAAATCGTAACCACTGATATCAACAAACCTGTCATAAAAGCTTTCCATTCACAATCGACGATATTGACTTGGACCATTCAATTAAAAGCATATCCAATAGGTTAACAAAGCTGGCACACTCCCTCCAACCACAGCCCTAATATGTGTCACGGGCTTATTTATAATTCTCATTTAGATGCAAATGTATCTACTCTATACAGTGTCCAAAGTGTATCGTTCACTTAAGTTCCATATAGTGCCAGCCCACAACGACTTGCCTCATCGATTTATCAGGGTTGGGTCGGCAAACTGCCTAATGGCTTATTATGACTGAATTTATAAGCTAAATGGTAATTATAAAAGTGTGCTTAACGCAGCATGGAGAGCAGAGTATTTTAGTAAGCGGATTACGTGGTGTATTGGTGATGGCTGCTTAATTAGATTCGATTGTATTCTCTTCAGTGAGATTAACAAGCTTTCTGTGGGGTCTTACTTAATAGCTGTTATCGCACTTTACGGACCGCTTAATCACGATGTGATTGTATCAGCCTACATTCACTATACTATAAATACCCGCAGTGCAATGCAATACTCACATACCATTATGATCAATAGTTTTTAATTAGACGCGATAAAGTAGCATGAAAGATAATTTCTTTACGAACTGGAGCAGCCTCGGCACGTTGATTGACATCTTTCAGTACGGTTCGAGCCACTTGTATAATTCCTCAGAGGTATCTATAACAATGCGAAGATATTTGAGCTACAATTACTCGCAATTGAATGAAATTTTCACTTTCATTTCGTGAAGTATGTGCGAGTTTGTGTTGGTATCCCGTCAAAGGCCCCATAACTCCACTTATTTCTATGCAAATAATTAGTGCTAGTGAAACGAACGAGTGGATGCTGGTTGTCGACGGAGTTATTGACTTTTTGCGAAAGATACGCACAAACAGCGATTATTGGTACATAAAACAGCGAAGATAACAGTCGCCAGTCGCCTGGATATCTCGCTTAAAAATCACACGTATACTCGCGCGCGGTCACTGGGACCGAAAATCAAGAGTCCGTTGTTTCTCTTCAACTTCTAATATTTTTATGAAATTTGTTTTAACCAGTAGAGTGATAAATTGTTTACGAAATAAAATAATTGTATACTACTTATTGCATTTAGTAAATAAGTGACAGTCTTCTTATTAAGCCTTTAAAAAAAGACCAAAATGTTTCTTCTTTACGTTCTGAAATTATGACGTACGAATTTATTCCCGCTACGTTCGTCACCATCGGTCATCTGTTTGTACCCCTTTGAACATCATAAGATGCACACATTTCGTCAAACATATCAACGCCTCCTTGTGTCGCATTATAGTCCATTATCATTTCTTGATCATCATGTACAGGTACAAATGCCTCTACGTCCGAATAAACCGGACTTTTCTTCTCAGCGTCTTACGTCGTTAAAATTTTTAGGCAGTTCTCTCTTATTTTTTCGAATCGTGCCTAGGACTGTCAGACTGTAATCCTTTTTTTTTATCTTTTCAATAAAGGAAAGACTTGTAAAAAAATTGTCAATTGCTATGTTGCGGCCACTATTATGAATAACATTGCTTTGATGCAAAGCTAATGCCATAGCCGAGGTATTCACAAAATAGGGACCTTCAGATTGTTTTCCAAATAAAGTTCCATGTCGGAAGTATAAATTAATAAATTATACACTTGGGGGTGAGCTGCTTGAGGTCGTCTTACGCACTTGTTTAAAAAGGGTTGCACTAGTTTCGATTCGTTACGCGGCGAGCTTCTTGAGGTCGACTTACGACTTTAACCCTTAAATGCATGATTTTTTATTTTTTTGATTTCACTCTATTTCACAATTGTTGGCTATAGATCAACGAAATCAAAGAAACTACTGACAACGGGTCCATCATCCATTTTTTTTACTTTGATTTGGTTAAGGAAATATTGTTCTATCGTATAATAAATACGGATTGTTGTTAATCAAAACAAAAACACTTTTAGAGCTAATAAAAAGTATTGTATCATTTTTGATACAAGATGCATTTAAGGGTTAACGACCGATTATAACTTCGTGTACCGGGTCCCTGCTCGGGCGCCAATTAATAAATTATAAACTTTATTCTAAAAAAAAAAAAAAATTATTTCAAACAAACTTTGGGCAAGTAGTCTGCAGAGCTTTCTGCAATTTCTTCGTCGCTATCATCATCTTGCTCAGTATCAATTTCTGTTTCCTATGGTTCAACCAGGTCCTTCACATCGCTGTCATTTTCTTTTGCGTAATTGGTATCCGAATTTTCTTGGTCAAACATCATATCCTTTCGGAATAAATTTCTTCAATTTAATATACTATATAATACAATAATTATAAGGCATAAATATATGCATAAATTTGTTACGTGTATACCCGCGCCGGTTTCACTGACCGAGCCATGCCTGAAACCACTAGCGTGGTCACCATACAAAAACTTAAGCTAAACTAGAATAAGGGATGAAACAAATCACGAAGCTACCATAAAGCACACTGTTGCTAAAATATTTGCGAAGAAGTAATTTGACGGTCTCACAGACGAATGCGCGAGTGTCAAATCAAAAAAATCAAATTTCCCTCGTGGCCGATAGACGATGGAATATGTTTAATGACCCATCTCGCTGTAACCCAAACACGCAACGATTACAACACCCTAAGTTGACCAATATCCTCATGCAAAATTCCTCAATGTTGGCTGAGAGATTCCCAGTTCCGTGATTTAGTTCATTTTGAACGCACAATAGGGGGACAGCCGAGCAAATCGCAGTCCAAATCCCGTAGTTTTCCTATCGCCAAGTTTGTCCTGGTGAACGATCATTTTTTTCTTCTTCAATCCAGGTCTCAGAAGGTTGGAGTAATATTTACCTGTAATTTGTCTGCCGTTTTAAGGATCCCTTTCGCGTCCCAAAACACGCTGGCCCTAGCCTTTCCAGCAGATGCGATCGACTTCGCTTTCGTTGGTGTTAAACCACCAGCTTCCATCCACTGCTTGAAGTAATGTTTCTGGCGTGGACCCATGTCACATCCAGAGTGACAAATCGCCACGCTAAATCGATCGGTTCTCTATTGAATCGGTTGGAGGATTGCTGTGAAAACCGTTGCGTATTTGCTTTTGATCGGCATTCTGCAAAAGCAGCAGCCAGCCTGCACAGACTTTTCACATCCCTAATTCTTTGTCCGCACAGCCTCAGCTATCTCACTCACCTTCATTCGCCTATCGCCTAACATGATATGTACTTTTTGATGGTTTCCGCTGTAATCTTCAAGCGATGTGCGACCGCGTTCAGCTGCCCACTTTTAACGATTGACATCGGAGAAGCAGAGTAAACTTTGATTAACTTCGAATGTATTTCGTTAGGAGTTAATCCCCCCAAAACAAAGAAGTTCATGACCGCAACGAATAACACACAAGACGTCTACTGCAAAAATTAGTTCAAACTTACTACTTGAGAGAACAAATTGAACTTTGCATATGAACTATGACTAGTATCCTAGCAGGAGACATACATTTTTGCTAATTGGAACTTTATAACTTCCTCAATTATAATGAGTCTTCTAAGCATCGCTTATAAGATCTATTCTTCCGTACTGTGTGATATCCTGAAACTGTTTGTGAACATTCTGATAGGTTTCTGTCAGTGTGATTTCTGGCGAGGAAAATCTGCAACAGATTTTGGAGAAGACCTCCTTTTAGGTCGAGACATGACATTTTTTTGTTACCTTAAGGCCGCATATTCACGAACGTACACACAAAAAGACATCTCGCTAAGAACGAAGCTCTAAACAAAAAAATTTAACTAGAGTGGTGAATATTTTTAATTCAAAAAATCGCCAATCCTTTCAAGCTACATGCAACCTCTTTGAAGGCCTCCGACAGACTAAAGAGCCGGTACATGTTTCAAACATGTTTTCCAGTTTGATCCAAACATGAGTATAAGCATGTATCAGACATATTTACTCGCATACCAATCAGGTCCTTTTGTTAAGTTTTTTTTTATAAAAAATGTTCTTAGCTTTCATTTTTTATTTTCATTTAATCAATATAAATTAATCATAAGGCCGAAAAGCATATTTTAGAGTGTCCGTATAGGGTATTTAAGTTATTTAAGTTAGTGTTGAGCACTTTTGTCTAGCGTAAGATAGCTAGGTTTTTGGATGCAGCTGGTCTATCCAAACGACCAACTCCTTAATTTTTGTCCTCGATGTATGCGAGATGAGGACCATTTTATACCGATGGATTTGAGCTCATTGAAACGTGGGGATCCATATTAGGTCATAACGCATGGAATTTTTATAAAATGGATAAATCAATACTGATGGACTGATGGCATTTTTAAATACTGCTGCATGATAATACACTCCCACTTACAGAGCGGAAGCCCGGCCTTTCTCACCTCTATTGCCGACCAATTATCTTTTTTGAAGTTTAGAAACCTGATACCATAAATCTCAAAAGGATTAAGACTTTTCCAAAAAGTACCATAGATATAAATGCTTATAAATGATTATGCTTTTTTCTTTAGTTCATTTTTGAACAAGCGTTGTTATAAAATCGGCAATTTCGTGTGTAACGATTTAATATGCATGTCAACGCTTTTAATTCGTTACCATACCTCCACCATGGGACGTTAGCCTTGATGTGCGAACGTCAGAACATTTCTATTTTCCCTTCTACGACCATGTCTTGATGGTTGCTTGATATCATTCAAAATAAATTCACTTTCTAATATTTCAAGTATGAGGTGAGTGACAAGGTTAGATAGCGACATGCTTTGCTTGGAAAAACACTTTGCGTAGCTAAGTCGAATTTAAATAGAGTTTTTAAAGCTTTCTAAACAGTTTTTGGAAATTGATTGTACTTTCATTTTATTACCAGATTTCCTGGAAGTGCTAATTAATATATTTACTTTCTGAACTCTCCTAAACAAGCTACAATTTGAAACACCCACCTTAAGGGCCAATAATATCGGATCTGAAGAAAAAGTACTAACGAATCGGTTTCAAAGGAAAGACTACTACACATATCAGGTCGAATCAGATTTCCCTCTAATGTTGAGATTCCAGAAACAACCCACGTCTGTTTTGATTTTGATTCATCAGACTTTAATTGTAGCTTTAAGAGGAATATCATCCAAACTTCCGGAAAACTTTTACTTCTTTTTTTTTATGTCAAAACTTAAAAATAATCGGAACAGTACACTACAGTAAATACGACTTTTGATACATAAGTAAATATGTATATCCTTTTCACGTTATGCGTTACCTTCCGGAAATGGAGATTGTCCACTTTAGCTTTTCTCAGTGGATCAACATCATATATGTATGTACATTGCATCTGCCTACCGGCTAGTGTCGCTGCCTCTCGTGCATCGTGTTTATTTGTCACGTAAACATAAACAAAGGGCCTCAGTATTACATCTGCCACTATCGCTAGGATTCAACAACAACGGAGCCACTTATTGACATGTAAAACGAAGTTGCGCCCATTTGTCGGCGTGGAGTCTTCCGAGTCCCCTCACTAACTTCCCGATGTCCCTTTGACATGTCATGGCGAGCTGCATATGACCCTATTTCCCCGGCTGGCGGCTGATAGTTGGAACTTTGTTCCGCGTTCGTTATTTTTGTTAAACTATAAATATGACGAAGACGAGATTGTGGAACACAGTTCTCGTGACACAGTCGTTCCCTTTTCTGGGGGCATTTTGTATTCTTTAAGTTCTTTGTTTTCTATTTCTTTTTTATTGATGCCATGGAAAGTAATTTACGACTTTTTTTCGACATCTGAATTGTGCTGGAACGTGACTATCACGACCAGATCGGTAGCCGCCGAGGGGACTTGCACTCGTGATGTGCTTTCGGTGTGTTTGTTGTGGCTGAGTTACTGAGTTCGGAGAGATACATATGGGCATGTAATTACATGCATTATGCTCTCCGAGTAGAGGTTTATGGAAACAGGGCCTTAGGAAAGTGTTAGATTTAATTACCGTTATGCTGTCAAAGTGAATTGTAGGTACAAAGGTAAACTGTTTAGAACAGTGTGGATGGAGTAGCAAGTAGGCAACGTGTAGGTTGGGTTAGATGAGTTTCATATCCTGTTATAAAAGCGATGGCTGCGTAAGCTTAGAGAAGTCTAAAGGCTTAGAATCAATACCTTATTCACTATACATATAATTCATTCACAATACGAGTACTGCTTTGAAAATTGGCAGTTAAAAATGTATCAAAATGACATGCGCATAACTCAGAAACTCTTGTTCTGATCTTAAAGTTTAGCGAAACTCTCAATCGAAACTCATCATCCTTACACGTTTTGTGGATATGCCAACTGGGAACCATAAGTCCCATGACGATTTCTTAAGGAATTTAAGAATATTTCAAAATGAATTACGTAGTGCGGTATGCGGCATATTGGATTGGATTTGTTTGCTCATTCCCACATAAATCAGATGCTCCAGGACGCATTGATGGAACTCGCGATTCATCGGTCCTGATCTACTAAGATAATTTGTTTTAAATTGCGCTTAAAGGTTCTAACAGAGCTTGTGAATGGTCTTGGTCTAGGTCTTGTATATGACATACGATTCATAGCCCTACAATCAGCAGGATCGAAACCGAAGTTACCTTAATACCTGTAGCTGTCCCATTATCACGGTGATTGAATGAGAAACAATTTCACACCATCATTCAATATGCTCATCCTTATTAATTTTGTTTTCTGGTGATGGTTTCACCCGGCTGCAATATTATTCCGCTGCAAAGTAATCTCATTGATATAATAACATCTTCAACGGTTCAGAGTTCCTAGTCACTTTTCTCTGTTTTCTCTAGTTGCGCCAGTCTTACGTTCAATAACAGTTTTCCGGTAAGTTAGTTTGGCGTACTATCGACAAGTTTTTTTTACAGAAATCTGGGATTTAAGCTCCCATTCTTGTTGTAAAGCTTATTTAAGAGAGGCTTTGCTACTGATAATTTGGTTTCGAACGTTTTTTTTCTCAATCTCGGCCCACAATTGTTCAATTACGATGACTGACCCAAAACGTCTCAGGCTCCGAGCAAGCATTAAAAATCAGCCAAACTTTTACTTTGTGAACAGTGTGCTTAAGGTTGTTGTATTGCAAAGAGACATACATAAATTGAACCTACAGCCATTTGAGTTTTGCTGGAGATTTCAAATGTGTTCATTTGATTTAATCAATTTCATTCTCTATTTGACCAACCCCACACGCAGACATACGAGTTAACACATCATGACATTATCGCCGCCACATTTCACCGCTACAAAGAAGTTAAAATTGCTTTCGGCCTTTAAAAAGAAAACAGGATGTCTGGAGTCTTGTTAACATGCTCTTTGGCGAACGCGAATCCTGTTTTTTTTTTTTTTGTTGGATATAAATGGTTTGCGACGTCCAATTCGTAAGTGATCTTAAAACTGGCATATTATTTCGACATAGAGTGGTTTTCTACCGTCAGCCGTCATCATTTTGCTGGCGTCTTCGGGTTTATTGGGGTTTTCTCGACAATTTGCCTCTCATTTACCTCCCATGATATTTTTTTCAACCCTAACTTTCTTATTTTCTGGCTGCCCTCATTTCTAAACTTATAAATGGCATTCCTAACTATGGTTTAGGATTTTCCAAGAAGGTACCTTGGATCAATAGGTTTTGCCTTCGCAAACCAACTTCAAAATAAACTTCGAACTTCTTAAAAAGTTTCCAATTTTTTTTAAATCGAAATATCCTTGTGCTTGTTGCCTCGATCACTTTGTGTTGATTCGAAATCTAACCAAACAGACTTAACTTGGCACCACTTACCACAATTGACACCGAGCTATCAGCCTAACAATCCCGATTTCTTTCCCGCCTTTTTCTACCTTTTCCCGCCTTTTCTTTCGTATACTTGTATATATGTACATACATATATCCGAGACGTATGTCATGCGGGGTCGAGTCTTTTTTCCTGTGTGTCAAATAAAAGTTTCAATTGAACCAGCGTGTATTTAGTTTACAATAGTTCTCAACATTTTGTGTCTGCGTTTTTCTTGCCATAGTCAGAGAAGTCGAAAAAAAACTAGCCTTAGGGATAAAAAATCACATCTCTTTGAGTCATGAACCAAAGAATCTGTATAAAAGGTTGGGTGAAAATTAAAATTAGATGCTCCAACATATTTGAAATGTTGATTGTGGCATTTGGCGAGCCTACTCTGAGCAAAAAAAAAATTTATAAGTGGTACAAGCTCTTTATAGAAGGCCGAGAGGATACTAATGACGATGCCTGCTTTGGACGCCCCAAAAGGTCAATAATGGATGAAAACGTTGAAGTAGTGAAGCAATTGTTATGGAGAATCGTTGAATCATTATCAGAGTAGTTGCTGAGGATATTGACATATTGGCCATAAAATTTATTCAGATATTTTGGGTATGAAACGTGTTTCAGCGAAGTTTGTTCCAAAATTACTAAAATTTTGACCAAGAGAACGAAAAGACAAAGCCAAGGCGCCATCTTTCCAATGGAAGCGATCAGATGAGTCCCGACCAAAAAAAGCGCGCCAAGTTCTATCAAATGTGAATGTTTTGCTCACTATTTTCTTAAAATACAAACATGATTCATCATGGGTTCTTGCTGGCAAAATGGTACTGACAGTGAACAATTTACCTTAACATGTTGAATGCCATGTCGCACGTTTTTGTTGGATAGCTCAAAGTTCTCCAGGGGCCGCGTCGCACAGTTCCGTGCGACACCTAATACTTGCACGTTCTTGTGCGACAGTATATGGGATTTTATATGAGCTCTGTATTGTGTGGCCTCTGCTGAACACTTTGGTATGACTCTCGTGGCCCTAGGGTAACTTTTGAAAGAAATAAATGAAGCATAAGTTCCATGTTCTTTTTTGGGTTTATTTCAAAGTTTTATATTTATATGTATTATAACTTGATATTAAAAAAAAAATACTTTGGGAAGCACGTTACACATAACTGGGGTCTGTTGGGACATTGTGGACAGTATGTTGTTGTCGGATGATTTTTTCGATTCCGCATAACACAAAACGCAGGCCCGTCTGATAGTTTTGCCGTCAGCATCTTTCCTTTTTTCTATATTGTGTTTCCTGGATTGAACAGGCTGTGGAGACAGGATGTCGAATAAGCCTTCAGCAATTTCTTCACAGAACTTCCTTATCTGAATTCCACTTTTTGTGGCCTTTTTGTAAACTAGAAAGGCGTTAACCACCCAACAGAAACTCAATTGATACTTTCCTGTACCACTTGAGACCTCTTCTGAGTGTGGTCGCGCATGAAGCCATTTGATCAGAGAGATCTTCCGACTTTCTTTTATTATAGTCTAAGATAGCAAGTGGTTTTTCTCTAATTCCTTGCCGTCGTCGGATTGTTCTCTGGCCCCTACTTGTGGACGGTAAGTTTGGGTCAGATACCGAATTGTCGGACACGACAGAAAAACAGGTGCATGTTTTGTCGAAAGCATCCTGACATCTCTGGTGTCCTTCCACTTGAAAACAATAATACCATTCGCTTAGCATCCATTACTTTTTTGGGGACAAATTTTTTGTTGGAGCGCAAGGTCCCAACTACATGGGTTTGTTGATCAAGCATTGAGCGCGCCAGCTTATAACTTGTGTAAAAACTGTCAACATAAAGGGTGCAACCAGACCAACTTTTCGGGCACCTGATCAACTTTGGCCGGAGTAAATTTTAGTTGCCCAAGTGTAACCTTCCGAAGAGCAAAGCTTGAATAATTTTACCCCATAAGGCTGAAACTTTTCCTGAAGCATGTCCAGGTTTCAGTTTTCCAAGCCTATTTCCTGCTGCTATGGTGGTATTGTCGGCAAAATGGATAAAGTTAAGGAGTAGCTGAAAACGATTTCGTGACATGGTTTTGCAGGTATTCCAAAGTTATAAATATTTTTTTTTTCGACCAGTAGTTCTTCAAAAGTCCCACCTTTACAAGGCCCATCCAGAGTAAAAGTCCGAGAAATTTTTTTTATCTCGTGCTCGTTTATGGGAACCCAATTCTTTTTTCGTGAAGCACGGGTTATTGGAACTCGAATTATTTGCTGCTGTGCGTATCTATTCGTTTCACGAACTATAAGATCAATAACCTCCTCGTCAACGAAAAGCCTCAAAGCTTCCAAGCAACTTATTGTTGAAGAGACGTCTCTAAGGAAACCGGATTTTCCAGTAAAAGCAAAAGATTTTTGGCGCGATGGAAACTCCGTCCAGACTACAAAATTATTCAATCCTGCATCCTCAGCCGGTATTTTTCCAGCTTTTTCTGGATTCACTTCTTCTCCTTCAACTGCATGAAATCTTCCACAACTGAGTCCGTATCAGAGTTGGGGTCGTCATTTGAAATCCAATTGCCGTCGAAGTTCAAGTCATTGCTCGAAAAATCGCCAAATATATTTTGTTTTAACTTTTTAGAAACCTTTTACCGTAAAAAAAATTAATAATATTAATCAACAGAAATCACATCAAATAACACGAAATAACACAACAACACGAAGAAACTACTGTCGCACGTTTATGTGCGACATGGCACCACAGAAAATTTTTCTATTACAGGGCCACGTCGCACAAAAACGTGCGACACACAAATACCGTTATTATTTCAAAATTCTGGTGACAAATAAATGGGAATTGATTGGGAACTACTTATCAAGTGCTGTGAAACAGAAATTTGAAAGAAAAATACTCTGGCCTGGGGTGGTCCAAAATGCTAAAATGGCTCGGCACTCAAAGTGTTAAAGTTGTACACCGTTTGAAGGAGTACGATGAAAATGTCCGTATTTGTGGGGAAAAAAATCATGGCTGTTGCTTCGCTATAATGCACACACCTATTATTGTTTGTGTGTAATCCAATAAAAAAAAAAAGTCACCTTATTTTTTGAACGGACCAATTATAAATTTGACGCGACTTTAAAGAAACCACCACAACAACAAAACCCAAACTGCCTAGATCGTATGATCTTTTCTGTTCTTTTCATAAAAATCATCTAATATTGCACGTAAAATACATATCTTCCACATTCATCTTCCATTTCGTGTCGTAAATAATCGGTTGACTAATAGTGTCTGGCGGTTGTTATACGCTTCATCAGAGCAGACAATTTCCTACAAACGGAGACGAAACGATAAACTCACGATAGCAATATGCCGATTGAATATTGACGCGTGGTCAAGCGAGAATATTGATGCTTTAGCTAAAAGTGGCTAAAGAACCAAACCTCTCGGCGAATTGAAACCCAGAGATCACCAAGCGCCTGGTACGTTTGCTAATTGGGTTAGAAATGGATACACATTTCTTCTTTAATGAAACTGCAAAATGCCAGAAAATGATCCACAGCAGTATCGATCTCCATTGCATCCAGAATAATCTAATCTTTGTTGTGAATTTCGTAAAGGGTGCCTCATTGGGCCATGTATTTTTTGAAACGAGAATGGCCAGACGATGGCTATAAATTGTGAACCATTTATCGGGCCATGATAACTAACATGAACCTGGACATCATGTGATGGCGAGACTCCTTATTACCAGAAGAGGCAATGCATAATGACGATCGTGCGATTTACTTTCACTAGAAATTAAGTCACTTGGAGATGACCTAGGACCTTCCACTGGACGTTGTCTTCTAACTTGGACACCGTCACATAATTTCTACTGCCGACGTAGCTGTAAGTTTTATCCATTGTTTCTGTGTCTTTTCTTCTATTCATTTAGTAAACCTGTCTTGTCTTTATCACTTGATAGAAACAAAGCCATTGATTTGACGTGTCAGATTCATTGTGGAAAAGTTGTCGTACAAGTTGGGGAAACTACCAAAAACCTTCCAAGAATATCACTAGTTTTAGTTGATTTTTACCGGGAAGAGCATCGTACGCATATCGAATAAATGTTCCATAAACGCCCTCATAACTGGAAACAGGGACATCGTAACATTTCACCCAAATCCAAGACACATTCCGGCGTAATAGATCCTCCTGGGAGCCATCGGGTTAGATTCATTTCCCTCTTCACGAATATAAACAAACATCACCCAAATGTCTCAATCGATCTTGATAATTCGAAAGCATTCTAAAAATAACCACTCACCTCCAGTTCCGAGAACAGGGACAGAAAATGTAAGACCAAACGTCCTCGTACGTAATGCAATCCTCAACGAATCAACAAAAAAAATTAAAAAAAAAACAACGACAACCGACTAGCAATCAGAACACCTGCGATTCGGCTCCTTTGTTCAGGGTTCAGTTTCGTTGCTTGTCTTCCGTCCAATGTTAGGGAAACAGTCAAGGCGCATCGTAATCGTTCTGCATATTGTTTTAGAGCTGCAGAGAAGAGGAAAACATTGTTACCCTAACGAACCATAGTAACAGTGTCTTTTTGCCTGAAATTTGTTATTCCCCTATTGTCGCTTTTGTTATTTTTAGGATCCAGACTTAAGCACAAACACATTCACATTTTTTTAAATGATAATTAATATAATGCACAGCGAGTGGGGAAGTGTATATTCGTAGGAAAACGAAAGTCATAGTCTTCCTGCTTGGATTGAGCAAGTGGAAATGTTCCACGAGGGTGAATCGTGAATCGAGGGATGGTTATCCTTCTCGAGCATCCCAACTGTCGGTAGTGATGTTGATTCACGATTTTAACTCTTTTTTACGAGTATTTCGCGTTGCTGCTGTTTCAAGGAATCCTAACGGAAGTGCTCTGGGAAGTAAATCGTTCAAGTGGCAATAGCTCGAGGAGGTTCATGTGCGGCAGTAATGAATTTTTAAATCGTTTATGGCCTCGAGGCTTACATTCTTATCTAAAACGTCACCACAAATTGAGCTAGTGTCAAGCTATTACTGTTTAACTTGAATGATCGTTAGTCGTTTAACTTTTTTCCATTAACATTTCCCATTAACAGTACCGCGGTAGCCTAAGGAAAACAAGTGAAAGAATTTCAATTAATCGTTTGAGGGTATTGCGAGGTATTACTTAAATGTGACACATGACCCGGAGGACTGGTTAAAGCGCTTACATCACACGTATGATCTGTGGAATTTTCAGTGGTCATTAGTAAAAGTCGTTAGTCGACGTATAGCTGAGAAGAGTCATAAAATACCCCGGGGACGAGCGTTTAGACATGGTTAAACTGTGCTAAGTGGTCTTCAGATGCTCGATGTCCGCTTGTAATCCATTAAACAATTTATTCCATTACTCAGCACTCATGCACCGTATACCGTATTCTCAAAAGAATTTTAACTTGTTATTTGATTTATGGAGACATCTACCTTAAAAATGGTGGTAAGTGACCACTGAATATGCCGAAATACAATACCTTCAGCTGCATCTGTCCTAATTGTACAAAATCTCTAAAGCAGTTTCGTTTACCTTTCATTATTCACAGATAAAATCTTGCAGCAAGGTATGAAGTGTAGAGTTTATCTTTCATTCGCGACTCTAAAACACGTTCACTATTGTCCATGAACTACTACGTTTGATGACATTCTGGCCTCGTTGACATTGCTTTGTAAGGCGTTCTTACAGCATACATTTCTTCACCCTACTTTCACTGGCAACCTTCACACAACCTTGTTTCAGTCTTTAGTAATCAGACACACAATTGAAAAAAAGGCAAGTTTTATGTCTATCACCTGGTGGAGGTTTAAATCCCATCAACTTCAAGCAGATCGTGCTTCTGCTTTCCGCAATAAAAGCCATAGTCCAATGGAGGGAACGTATATGAGTATGGACCAGATAAAGTCCTTATGGAGTTACCTTTTTCCTTGCCATAGTTGTCAGCCTTACATCTCAAGTTATGTGTGTTTTTAAGTGCTTGGTTTCTAATTGTCAAAAAAAAAAAAAAAGCAATGAAATTGCAAAAGCGTACAAAATTTTTATTTAAATTGTTAAATCAATGTTTGCCATTTACCTTTGAAAGATTACCTCGAGTAAATGATGACTACAACAACTTAAGTCGTTCCTACGGAGAGTTGCTTCATCAGCGTAGACAAGTGATTTGAAGCATCCTCATAAAAATTGTCTTAATTTTATAGGTCAAATCACATGAGCCAGCCGGCCAATTCATCGGTCCAAATAGAGAGACTCTGTACGCACTCTACGCGTCTACGCATACGGGTGGATGACTTAATGACCTAGAAAGTGAAATTTGTGCGAAATTTGGTCACTATGGCTTGAATTGCTCAGAAGGTCGATTATGACGATCGTAAAATATCTAAAGGGCGCGAAAAACATTTTTTTTTTACAGAGCACGAATAAATAAAATTTAACAGTTCGTAAGTGTTGTTCGGGTGAAAGACGTTTCATGATGCCAGCACTAACTGAGCACGGTTGACTATGACACATGTCATAAATGAAGAATGAGCTGTTACAAATAAACTACTGAAGAACCAAACAGAAAAAAGAACACCAAAATCTATTTAATGATGTTTTCTCAATTTTCACGAAAGCACTCAAATTTACAGAATCAAGCATTGTCAAATAACAACTAAGTGTTCAAAGTAGCGGACATGTCGGTAACTATCTCTCAAGATATTTCTATCTCCTTCAAAAACAGCTGTGCACCCGAGATAGATACACACAAGCGGTGCGTACCTTGGTGGAATGCATAGCTCGAAACTTTGAGGAAGCAGATGAGATCTCTGTTCAACAGAGCTAAAAGAACGAAGAGTTGGACTGGTTATAGATCTGTTCTAACCAAATACAACCTCGAATTGAGGAAATTCAAGAAAAGGTCTTGGGGGAAACATTGCGAAAGTGTTGATTTACTGCCAATCGCAACCCGACTCTATAAAATCCTATCCCAGGAGCACACAAATGGACTCGGGTTGCTTGGAAAATCAGACGGCAATTTCACTGTCAATCGCAGGGAAACCTTGGATTCTTTACTTAAGACACATTTCCCTGCTTCTACTACCCAGTTAACACCTCTCGATGCTCTAATGAGCGTCACGAATTACATCGATAAGAGGACAAATAGCCTGGTAGACTCTTCAGCCCTGATAGAGTTAAATGGGCAATTGGTTAATTTAAACTGTACAAAGCTCCAGGTAAAAACGGTGTCTCTCATGCTATCTTCCAGAGAGGCATAGACATCATCCTAGCATCACTGATAGCTCTCTTTAGGGCAAGTTTTAACTTGTGATACATTGCTCAAATCTGGAGGGGAGTCAACCTTGTCTTCGTCCATTAAATTGGAAAGCCAAGTGAACAACCTAAACCCTTTCGCCCTATCAGCCTAACATCTTTCCTATTAAAAACAATGGAAAAACTGATAGAGCTTCATATTAGAGGTATATTAGAAAATATAAAACCTCTGCATTAAAATCAATATGCATACCGCGAAGAAGGGTCTACTAAGAGTGCGCTACATCACTTGGTAGCGCATGTGGAAAATAGTTTCACACGCAAGGAGACCGAAATTTGCGCCTTCCTCGATATTGAGGGGCAATTGATGATACTGGCCTCAACTCAATCACCACTGCACTATACCGGAGAGGTGTAGACTACTCCACTAACCATTGGGTTAAGGCGATGCTTGAGAGCTGTATTATATCAGCTATATCCGGAGAGGTCTCTGTGACCGAGGTTTCAACGACCACCTACTGTACAAGTTAACCAACCTCGGCTATGAAGTCATCGGATATCCCGATGATCTTATAGTTATTATTACAGGTAAAAGCGAAATTTCTGCCTGTGAATGCATGCAACTTGCGCTTCAATTTATCTCTAACTGGTGTAACAGAGTGGGTTTATAGATTGTCTTATTTGACAATCTCAGTCACGTTTATAAAAGGAGGAAGGTACAACCTTGAATCGTCTCCCTAAACGGATTTTCAGAAAAAGTCAAATATCTAGGTATTGACCTTGATCGAAAACTTAACTGGATTTCCAACATCAAAAGCAAACTTGCAAAGGCGACTAAAGCCTCGGTAAAATCTGGGGATTGAAGCCTAAGGTAATCCACTGGTTATATACCGCGATAGTAAGACCTATCACCACTAATGCATCTGCTGTATGGTGGAATAAAGTTGAAGAGAAAAGCACAATAATTAAACTTCAACGCTATCATATGCTAGCATGTTTCGGCATGCCATGCCAACTTGTCCGACAGCAGGCCAAGAGGCACTGATCGGAATTACTCCACTACATCTTTTTATTAAAAAGGTTGCTATACGTAGTGCAATCAGATTCCTCTGGTCGGAAACGAACCAGACATGTAGACCATTGGGTCACATGTCCATACTACAACACCTTCATGAGCTTGATATAATTACCACAGTTTCGGACGTATTACCACACACGACCACTTTTGACAAAAGATTTGAGATATTGATCCCGAACCGCATAGCTTGGGAAAGCGGTGATCTCTTGCTAAATGTCAAAGGCCTGAGGCCGGCGTTGACGCTGGTATATTTGGACCAAATCGGAAGGCATCGAAGGCCCTGGGAACTAATCCTAGTGTCTTCCAAGTCGAACTATACGGCATTCTAACGTGCGTCAACCTAAACTTAGAGACTGATATAAGAGGTATGACCATCAATATACATACTTTCAGACAGCCAGGCAGCGCTCAAAGTGTTGGGCTCGTATAGTACGAACTCAAAATCCGTCACGGAATGCCATTATGTCCTGCAAGACCTAGGCAAAAGATAAGGTCAAACTCTGGCGGATTCCAGGTCACAAGGCCGTTAAAGGCAACGGAATCGCCGACCAACTCGCTAGGAAAGGATTTAGGTGAGTCAACTTCCTTTTTCATCCATAAAACAAAACAAAAAAACAAAGATGTTGAACAAAGGATCAAAGCTGGCACGAACACCTCCAAGAAACGGCAATAACAACGATGCAGTGGCACAATTATCAACACAGGTGACTAAACGCCGTATGGTAGAAATATCACCAGAACCATTGCTCGAGAGGGGTACAGGTTCGCAACATAATGCAGTGGTTAACGTACCTATAGGTGATCTAAAAGCAATGATCGAAGCATCTATGGCATCGCTGCTCGACGACAGGTTGCAAAATCTGCCGACCAAGTCAGATTAAGCTGACATCAGTATAAAAATGCAAGAATTGCATACGGACAACAAAGTTCTAAAAGCCAAAGTGCAGCTCATGGAATATCGATGCATCTCCTTGGAACGCAAGGTTGAAGCGCTGGAAAAAAGAGCAATAGAGAATAACATTGTTGTGCATATACAAACGCAAACGGGAGTTGAGGCCGAATCGCGAGCAAAAGAAGTGTGTATAGAGCTCTTGCAGACGACGGACACGTCATTGGCTGCTGATACTAGGGCGGTTGGTTCTAAAGCCAACATATCAAACATTATCGTGAGGATGAAAAACAAGGAGGATGTAGGACGCATACTAAGATCAGCATCTAAACTTCGCCGCACTGGGGTTTCTCTACACAAAGATTTCACCATGGCATCCAGACAAAGGAGAAGACAACTGATAGAACTTAGAACCGCTATCATAACGAAAAACAAGTATATAAAAACTGAACTACGCGGGCAAACATTGAAAGCGGGCGACGATGTTTATTATTTTGACAAGAATAATATCATACAACGTGACAGCGCGAACGGACAGGCAACACTCCAGCATATGACCAACGATAGATCGAAATCGAAAATCACAGTGACAGGAGATCCAGATCAGAACGCTAATGGTGCAAGCACAAGCAGAAATAACAACACTGCTTCCCAAACTGTCCAGCAGAAATGTTTTTAATTGTAATGCCGTCTGCCATTTTAATGTATCTAAACTTAATGCACGTAGTAAAAAAGTAAATAATTGTAAAAAAATAAAAATATTGTCTTATAATATAGCAGGTTTAGGAAATAAGTCTCTATTTACCGAATTTGAAGCTGCATCTGAAACAATAATGCTATACGCGGCGCAGGTATGGGGATATAGGCCCTATGAAGAGGTAGAGAAACTACAACGGTTTTTCATTAAAAAGATTTTCCACCTCCCCCCTAATACGCCGAACTATATGCTTATGCTGGAAACAGGCTTATCTCCTCTATTTGTGAAAACACTTAAACTGCAAATCAACTACATATTAAGGGTGGGGAACATGCCAGACAATCGACTTCCCAAGATAGTTGCCCTACTAGCAATTAGGAATAAATCCACATGGTACGAAGAGTGGTTGAAATTAGCAGGTGGGTGTGGAGTAGAGCTGAACGGGAAAGACAGGAACTGGGAAAATTCATTGTATAAGTTAATAGAACAAGTCGACCTTCAGGCCAGAAAGAAGTTTTTAGAAGAAGTGGCGGGATCATTACATCGTAATACATACAGCCGGCTAAATCACAACCTTGAGGGTAGAAACTATTTTAAAGACATTCATACTATCCAAGAAATTTCAACAATGTTCAAACTTCGAGGAGAACTTCTAAGGCTCAATTTCATGCCGCATAGGGAAGACCTGCCTATACTCTGTAGTATGTGCAATTTAAGGGAGAGGGAAGATACCTTAGATTTCTTGGGCAAGTGCCCAGTCCTAAGAGAAACTAGAAGAAGTGTTTTCGAAAAGGATTTTTTATCGGAGAGGGATATGATATCACTTCTCAACGAAATCGATGTCCAGAAGCTATTTGCGTATTGCAGGATTGCTTTAAAATATAGAGAAAGCATATTAACAGAAGTCTTTGAAATCGATTAAAATAATAGGAGCACTTAAAATTAGATGCGGAGCTATTAGTACAATTGTCAATCTGGCAGACTCCAATGCCATGCATATTGATTTTGTTATACCTAAAGCTAGTAAATCAAATGGAAAAATAAAATCTACTCTAATCTAAAAATCTTAGACAAGTGGAAGTCCTACAATCGAAGAGATTCATATGGCTCCTGAACAAAAACTATCAATATTCTCAAATATAATAGAGTTGTTATCAGAAGACTGGTCAGCTACTTTTCGAGACACTGTACTCTGAGATATCCTCTTAACAAAATGAAACTCTCGTCTGAGACCGGGTGTTGACTCTGTCTTGCACATACTATGCGAGTGTACTGCCCTCTGCCACCTTAGGAAGCATAATCCTCCTCAGAGAAATCATGGCCCCTGAGGGAATCAGCTCAGCTTCTACGAGGGACATCCTTAGCTTTATTTAGAAAGTATGGGAACTCCTCGTCTAATTGGCTAACAAGCACTTACTCTGATCGCAGTGCTCGATGCTGTCTGTAAGCACTAGCCCCAAATTAAACAAAAAAAAAATAAATAAATCTCTCAAGAAAGGCGCAAACACGTAGCATAGCTTTTGTTGACGAAATCTGCCATATTGAGGTCGGGACATTTTCAGGCCACCCTTGTAAGTGTGGAACTAAAGGTTGAGTCAGCAAATGCTGGCCGTCAACAATTGTCGTTGAATTTAATACGTTTTATCTTTTTGACATTTTGACAGATGTCAAGAACAGTCCTTGACAGTTCTAATCATAGAGCAACTTACCACGTAAGAAAACATTTTTCTTATTCAAACTTACATGAAAGTATGAAAATCAGTCAACATACTGCCAGAACTGGCAGCAAGTACACGCGAAAAAGTGTTCGAAACCACCCAGACACTACAAGTCTTCGCGGAGACCAACAATTAGTTAGGGCGAATTTTAATTCATTCACACGTCTATGAAACCCAAATTACACAAAATTAGACTCAGGCAGCCTAAGTGTAGGTTGAAAAAGACTACGTTGTTGTGCATGATTCATTCCTTCTCACAGGTTAAATGTACCAGTGGCATCAGAAGTCAACACATTAACCTCCGCGCCACGGTGAAAAACACCTTTTCAAAAACAATATCTCGCGAATGTTTCACTCTTTTGCAGTATAAACTTAGCAACCTGTGTCAAACGACCTTTAAAACAACTTGGCGTGATTACTATACTACAGCTGGACAAATACCTGATTTTAATAAAATGGATTTATGTAATTAAGCTCGACCTCCATTTACCTGCTATGCTACCACCTTTTTTCAATATGGCGTAACGACACTAATTGAATTTTCTTAGGTTCTGAAAAATGATTACTCCCTAGACTTAAGTTAAGAGATCATGGATGTTCCTCTCCAAAAGGCACTGCATACAGACTTCCAGATCTGGCTTTAATTTTGTTCAATTGCCTGCAACCTGTACTTGCCACATGCAGCTTTCTCCACCATAAGCCTCTATGGATTCGGTAATATAAAGTTCACTCAATTGAATAATATCCAAATAATCAAAGCCAACTAAGCGAGTATGCTGCAATCGACAATCTATAACATTTCAGTTTCCAATCCAATTAACCCATTCGAATGCGCCGCATACAAATGTGCACATTCCAACCTTCGAACTCGAATTCAGCCACGACGACGGCGGATAACTCGGCTTATCCAGGACACGAATGGAAAGATCCAAAAATAAAAAACGAAACAATAAATAAGAAATTCACCATCATGATTGCTGTACCGACATTGTTCGTGCTCTGCAACAGAGAAATGACAGCAGCTGCCAACGGCAACAACACCGCCACCACCACGAGCAGCAGCAGAAGCAGCGGCAGTAACCATCGCATCAATTGTCTTCCTCGTCTTCACTTGAATAATCCTGCTGCAGCGTAATTTCGGTGCCAGGTACCCGATGGCTTACCATTGCCAGGCACGAGCACCTCGCCAACTACTCCACTTGCGGTCACCGGACCTACAAACGCGAGCTTCTGGTGTTCAACTGGAGAATGTGATTTTCATGATTCCAACACGATTGCTCGTTGAGCGGTGGTGACCACAAACTCTGGGATCTCATTTAAAAACGCTTATCGCTGTCATGTTTGAAGTTCGAAAGTGGAGTAAACGTCTTCGATGATGTTATCAGCATGGATCACACGCAACATAGTGTCAAGTGGTGGGAAAAAATTGAGTTCAACACATGGGTCTGGTGGCTCAAGTGTCAATGACTCTGTCAGCAATAATAACACGCACTGCACTCGATTGAGTGCAATGGATATCTTCATATTCAGACCGTCGCCGCCACGCATGTATCGTTTACAGATGTTCTAGATGCAAGCAGACCCATGTGTGGGGCTTGTTTACTTCCGAAAACTCTGGAAGAGATATTTATAGAGCTACGACGAAGCAGAATTGGATCGGGCGATGGTGTTGGTGAACATGGAGATTTATATGTGTACTTTGTTTCTGTACACCAGGTATCTGTAGACGCCTCATATTGATAAGGAAGTTGAACCTATGTATACATATAACAATCAAACCGAGTAAGTGGTCTCCTTTCTAATGAAATATGTGATTGCGAGCGAGTTCTCGAAGGGCCGGTCATCCGAAACAGGAATTATTTTCTATTCAAATACTCATTGCGCATTGCATAAGCGATGCAAAGCGAGCTAAAGCAACTACACTAAGTACTTTAGTACTTCCAATGCAGTTGACATTTGAGTGACACATCCGACACTTGCCTGACACTCAGCACTCTCACTTTGGATTACATAATAAAAACTCGTAACTCCGAGTCACGGGAACACGATTAATGATTCGAGAAAGCATAAAACATATCTCATCGCCGAAAGAAACTCCAGCTGTCATTGTTGTTAACGTGGACTTGCCCGCAAGCCATGACATCCCGCCCGATAACCTACCGCCTTACCACGATAGCTTATGTGTTTGAATAACGCATCCGAAAGATATGATGGCATGCGCTAGCTAGGAACAAAACATCTCATCTTAATCTGAACCGGAAGCGTAGTACATGCGCTCAGTTGACCTTGGGAAACATGTTTGAACAGAGGGAGTAATCACGTATTCATAGATCCGCGCTGACAACATTTGTCCATAAATCGAATGCGTGGTAGACAGTCAGAGAGATTTCTAGACGTCGGTTCTATGTGGGAGCAGGTGTTGGTTTATGAACAGTGAAATGTTATTGAAATTAAGTTCGAGCGCGGTCGACCGGAAATGTCATGGAGCTGAAATGATCGATGTTTCTATTCACGGTGTTTTGTGTTGTTTCGCGGTATGCATGCGAACAATAGACGTATATCTAGGGAAGAATCGTAATTTAACGACGGTAATGTCTGCTCTATCGTGGTTGTTGTTGTTCAATTGTTAATCACACGCTTGGTGACTATGCGGTCTTCCACTGTGTTTTATGATAAAACACAGAATAGAGTCGAATTTCAAGTATTAAATGTGGATTTTCATAAACTACGGAGAAGAAGAGATGTAATGTAGAATCTTGTAGTCTGAAAAAATGTAGGAGCAGCTAAGTACAGAACACTATCGCGATTCTGGATTCATTTTAGTAAGAAATATTGAGGTGAGATCACATTTAAACCACCTGTGGCAATGACATTAGAAGGGCAACGCTAATTTATACATGAGGAGTGCGGCAATGAGGGTTTTCAGTTTCAAATATCAGTCATATAGGGGTTTCGTTAAGCGTTTCTTACTTTTTAATTGAGTTAAAAAAAATGTGTGAGATGCGACGGTAACCGGATTAAAGCGCCTACAATACCATTATTTAAAAATGATATCATTCGAAAGGCCAAAGTTTATATGACTCTGACACACAGGTCGGGGTGATCTCACTTATAGCGTGAGTGAGGTGTTTAGTAAATTGTTGCCATAAACCGCCGATCTAACGTAGCCGGAGAGAAAAAAGTCCTACGGAGGTCACTGTCTCTACTATAAATTACGAGTTCTTGGAACCTTGCTTGCCACCATTCCAGTGCACCGCCCGATGTTGACCGATACCATTCGCCACTGACAGTCACTGTCTGGCCAATCTCGTTTTGGAAGGTGTGACTGCGTGAACAAATTCCACACCAAACCAAAGATACTTCGGATGGCAGAGAGACTTCTTGGTAATTTTGCTTGTTTAGCCGTAAAACTTAAATTCGTTTCCAGCTACTCCAGAGCTAATCAGGGACTTACGATGAGCTTGTTTATCTTGGGGCTTCAGTTTTTGTATCAACGGGATCTTATATGAATGCACTACCAATTTGTTGTTTTTTTGCAAAATTCGCCAAGTCGAGGTCGCAGGAAGGCCAACTTTTGTTGCACAACAAGTAGTCTTTGCCACACTTTCAGTAAGAGCAGCAGTAATCACTAATCAGGACTGACCGCGTTTCGGCGTCGTACAAGGATTGCCCAATTAGCAAATAAACCACTTTCGCTGGATTTCGTGATAATTCGTTGAATTTTATGCTCGGTTGTAGGTTCATTTCGGCCGTTCATATTTCATAGCTGACGAAACGTTAAGTGAATAGACAATTTAGCAATATTGACGCATCGTTGAGTAGTGTAATGATAATTTGGTAACTATAGTTGAAGATATAATTGCCAAAATTCAGGCATAGCTTTTAAACAACCCAAAACTAAAAACTGATTATATTCAGGGTTGCATAATCCCCTCAACCCATGCGGTTAAGGGAATTAAACCTTAGTAGAAGAATTTAGCTCAAGATGACGAATCGATGCGTCCGCCTATTTTAAGAAAACGAGGTGGTAAGGGTGCTAACATTTTTTTTTCTCTCTATGTATTGGTGTATAGTCAATCTACTTCCATCAGTAAACTGGGAATAAATAGAATTTAAGGCGATATTGAAAACCAAACATTTCTCGTCCCAATACGTTAGCTCGTCTTTGTGATTGCTGATCTTGTGACTGACCATAAGAAGACCAAATTAAAATTCTGTCGAACTTCGAGTTCTATTGGTTGCAAAAGTTAAAAGCAAGTAGGCGACAGGGCAATAGCAAAAACAAATATGCTATCATTCAGATTCTGTTTTCAAAGGAATACCCTTGACTAAAGTTTTTTTTCCACAATTCTATTTCCCTTAACAGAATTGGTAAAATAAAGTATTTTAAAGGACGTCATCCAGCTGACTTTGCGTTCCTGTAATCTGTGCCACAATAAATTGCCACTGTTGCAAAGACTTATAAAAGATTCGAGTGTTTTCGGCGAGCAGCTTTGTAGAAGCCCGACCCTAACTAAATGAATACTGTACCTCGATTTCGCACGACGTCTTCATCTTTTTTGGGGATTGAACAAATGAAGGATTTCTTTAACAGCCATCAATTCTGAGGCTTTCATGGTTTTTTTTTTTTTCATCAATATCACAAGGCTTTTTGCTATAGCCTTGAGCTCTTCCAGTGATGTGGTTTTTATCTCCTTGATCGTAATTTCAGTTTTGGAAAGAGAAAAAAGTCTTAGTGTACCAAATTCGGTACAATATTGCTTTTGTCCAAAAAACTAAGCATATGCAATGATGAGTAAACAGGTGCAATTTAGCAATTTCGGAACAAACTTCGCTAACACAGGTTACGTGCCTAAAATATCTGAACATTTCATGGCATGAGGCATCCAATATGCCAATATCCTCAGCAGCTTCTGTGATAGTAATTCGACGGTGCTTAATAAAACTTTTCTTCACTACTTCAACGTTTTTATCCGTTGTTAACGTGCTGGGGTGTCCAGGGCGGGCATCGTCATGAACATCTTCTCAACCTTCTGCGAACAGCTTGTACCACTTACAAATTGACAAATGCCTGTCAACATTTCAAATAATTTGGAGCACTTAAACACATAAAACACGTCCAACATTTATATTTGTAAAAAACAAAATAAATATCCAAAATGACTGTCAATGTCAACATAAGAAAAAGAAAAATTCGAAAATCGAATGAACCTAGCTCGCGAAATTAGAAAAAGTCACCTTATTTTCTGAACAAACCTCGTATATCTTATCTAGAATTGGGCTAATGAGTTCTCAATCACATAACCTAAGACTAGGACTACTTTGCAGCTATTGCATTTGGTGCCAGCATATTAGGAAGGAAATTGGATTTTTTTCTTCAATTTAAATAACTATCTTATCAACTGTCCAACAGTTGCAACACAGATGTCGTTTTTGAAAACTGAATGTGTTTGAATGTTTTTAAGACTTACAGTGCTTTGTATTACATCGAAATATTGGAAACAAATTGTGATTGGGAAATTCTATTTATTGCCATCTGGGACAGTCATTGAGTCAAGATTTTTGTTGCCGTTTCGGTGATTTACTATATCATTGTGGTCTTTACTTAACCTATATCACGCTTAGAGTAGCCTCTCCCTTTTTTATACAATGAGAAGACCGGCCTAATTGAGATGAGACATGATTCCCTTCATTTTATTCAATTTTTTATGCTTGCTTGTTTTACATTTTTTGAACGGCCGTTAGATTTGACACCGAGCAGTTAGAAGTCATTGATATTCTTCTCTGTAACAATTTTCTCTGAAAAAATATAGCCTTCTGGCTCATAGTTGTCCTTTGCAAAATTGTAGACGTAAGCATTTACACCGATAAAAAAATATCTTGTCTTATCATCCATTCCTGTCAATGAAACAGTGCCTTGCATTTCCAGATAGCCTCGCTAGGTCACATAACATCTGTGTGCGGCACCTTGGGTGTGACCTTTCTCTGCTGTTTTGTTTCGTCCTAGTTTTTCGAGGCATACCTTCACTTTTACTTCCGAGATCTTAGTTCAGTTGTTGCCTGAGCCGGAGGAATCAGCGACTGGGAAGAGTGATTGTGTGATTGATTTCTGCACTGGTGTGGTTGGTATTACCCTTTACCACTTAAAATGTATATCAGTCAATATGTACCTATGTTCTGACCAAGACGTCGACAGTATGAGTCTTTTTTGAAGATAGCATATTCTTCGATTTGTCCTCATACAACCCCAGTTCCATCATAGAACTTGCAAACATTTCACTAACGGTTACACCTCTCAATATCGTGAATGTCATTCGCGCTTTGAAGCAATTGCACTTCATCGTGCCTTTCTGCTCGATGCTTTTTACTACAATGCTAAAAGGTCAAATGAAAAGATATCGGTCTTTCTTGACCTTTTCTAATAGAGCAGCAAGAGTCCTTCAGTTTCATCCATCCAATACAATCTAAGGAGTTTGGCAGCGACGTAAAAACTAGACGTGGGCGCGATTGGTCTAGTCTCACTAATTAGTCTTATTTAAAAAATACTCCTATCAAGTCGGAGAAGTTGAGCATCTTTTTAAACAGTTTTTTGTGCTTCCTTTTCCCTATACTGAGCCGAAAGACATAAAGATGATATCACCTTTCAGTCAATTTGCACAATATTTGGAATACTCCATAAAATTCTATAAGCAGCCATCCGTAAGAGGGAACTCGAGAATTTTTTATTTTTATTCTTATTTGATTGCGCCAATTTCCAGGAACAACTATCATCGTTTGTAGAACTCGGAGACATGACAATTAAGCTACGCAAAAGGTCGAGTCGAATTTTCTTTCCTTTTGAATGACGTTTTCGGGGCGTTGGTAATCCCATGATCAAGTGGCAATAAATTTTATCACAACATAAAAAGGAATTCCGTTCCTAATTGTTTCCCAACCGGAGACCTTTCCTCAATTCAAGTTCGCATATACAAAAACTTGAATTCTCTTTTGCCAAAAATAGACCCAGAATTCGGCCGTCTAGGTAAATGAAACGAACACATTCGTTACCTGTAGGGCCTTTTTTCCACAAACAGCTATGCCGCTGTCATCGCCTTTCATTACGAATTCCAACACACCAGGTAATCGGCACAACGTCCCTGCTTCTTTGCCTTTGCTCCTTTGACCGTTTACCCTATCTTGTCACTTCAGGAAAGTAATAAAATAAACTAAAAGATCTATGAAAGGTTCCGACAGAAGGCATCCATTTGAGATAAGAACCAGATTTGGTGTCATCCATTAAAGCCTCTCAATGAGATACCGTATTTGACTCCTGCCACACAGAAGCATCATACAATCACGTACCGTACTCCAGCAGTCAAGGTGTGACTGTGACGGATGCGATGACATTTGTTAGATGGATTTCATAACCCGTAACGAATACGGAATCGGGAGCGCAATATGGATTCCTCATAATCGATGGCTTGACATTTGTTTCTTTCATTTATTTTCATAGGAAGTTCGTTTTAAGTGGAACGAAGTTGACGAAAACGTCGGGAATGTATGTACATATGTACGTGCACGTTTTCCATGCCGTCGTCATGATGACGTCAATTTGGAATGAGACCTACGGCATGGGTTTCTGATTTGTTTTAGGAATCTGCGGAACACGATTTATTAATAAAGTCGCTGGTCTTCATTCGATACGAGTAGGATTGGAAGAGGGCCATAATCTTATTTTTGGAAAGGGGAGTAGAAAGTATTGTACTGTCCCACGCTTTAGCGGTGTGACTTTCGTGGAACCGACGAGGTAAAGACTTTTCATTGTACAACGGAGAAGAAATTAATATGATTAAGTTACGACGTCATTGTGTTTTATATAAGACTGAAGTAAAATATGCTTATAACTGGCGCGAGGCATATCGATTTGGGCGTTCATCAGAACTACTGACGTTTCAAGCTTTTATAAGTGGCTTAGCAACATGAAGTTCTTGAAGCGTCTAGTTTGAGTTTATTACCTATAAAAGTAGCTGGCAGTACATACTCGTATCTTATAATTTTGAGCTCATGGTCAACATTTCGCTTTAAATTTTGGCATACAATTTTGGGCTTAGTCAACTCGTGCAGGGACGGGTTAAGAATATCCCTGCAGCGATACCTATCGCTTGTCGTAAAAGGCGACTAAACAAAGGTAAACAAAACTCACATCTAGGCAATTTAGAAAACACCAAGGTGAGCCTAGGGACACATATACCACCATTGAACTGCCCCACAAGTGTGCATGCAAATCAGTGAGTTGACACGACTGGAGATCACCGGTGTTGTAAGAGTAAGATCAAACAAAAAAAAAAAAACCTGGAGCATGCCCGTGTCAAAAAAAGGAGGGGAAGAAAGAAAACGGTCAAACCGTAGCATTATGGAAAAGAACGCTAAAAGGAAAAGCACTACCCCGCCAGGCACTACTAATGGTCGTGATCCTGGGACGAGCAGCAATGCTCGGGTCAGAGCTATAGGATTTCCGGGGGATAGCAAAGTAATGCAACGGCGTAAGCCACATTTAAGAGTCGCGAGTTGGAACGTTGGAAGCATGAGTGGGCGCAGCTATGAGCTTGAAGAAATGATGGTTAGAAGGCGAGTAGACATCCTGTGCGTACAAGAGACAGAAGAAGAAATGCTCAGGAGATTCGTTTCCCAAAGTTTATTAACAATGCTGAAGGCCAACTCCTTGTGGAAGACGAAAAAATTCTCCACAGATGGCGACAGTATTGCGAGGAACTTCTGAACGAACAGTTTCCCCGAGTGTACTTTCCAAGAGCCGCCCGGAATGATGCCGAAATATCCGACATCACAGCCGAAGAAGTTCGGTACGCGGTTAAAAACTCCAAGAAAAGAAAAGCTGTTGGGCCGGACGGGATACCCTCTGAGTTCTGGAAAAAGATGGGCTCATGGTTCTTATCTCCAAACTTATGAGAGGCGACACTATGCCTAATCAATGGAGGGAAAGCTATCTTCTTCCATTGCACAAAGGAAAGGGTGATACGCGAAATTGTGATAACTACCGTTCTGTCAAGCTGATGTCGCACACCATGAAGATCGTTGAACGGGTATTAGATAGCCGACTGCGGAAAATAATACGACTATCTGATGACCAGTGCGGGTTTGTCTCGGGTAAATCAACAACAGATGCAATCCAAAGTATAAGGATCATGATGGAAAAGCATCGTGATTCTTCAAAGGACTTGCATATGGTGTTGGTTGATTTCGAGAAGGCCTTTGACCGGCAACCAACAGATCTTTTATGGGTAGCGCTAAGACAAAAAGGAGTTTCAGAAACCTACGTGCGAGTGATCATGGACATGTACAAGAGAGCAACGACAAGAGTAAGATGCACCGCAAGAGTCACCGAAGAGTTCGCAATCAAAGTCGGTGTACACCAAGGGAGCGTCCTCAGCCCACTGCTCTTTATAGCAGTCCTTGATTGCTTGTTTGAAGGAAAAGTGACGGACCCCAATGTGCACCAGCTATTCTTTGCTGACGATGGAGCCATTATAAGAGATGATCAGGCGTCCCTACAACGAGCACTTGATGTGTGGGTGGACATTTTTGAGGGACACGGGTATCGTATTAGTTCAAAGAAGACAGAGTATCTGTGCTGCCCGTTCTCTGACCCTCATCAGCCTATTCCAGACATTTACTTGAATGGAAGAGTGCTTCCCAAGTGTGAAAAGTTTAAATATCTGGGATCTATGATTAATAGAGAAGCAACTTGTGATGACGACATCAAACATCGCGTAAGCGTAGGGTGGATGAAGTGGCGGGAAAACTCCGCCATCTTCTGTGATCGAAAAATGCCCCCTAAGCTGAAAGGAAGGCTCTACACTTCAGTTGTACGTCCGGCGCTCACATACGGTTCACAATGCTGGACAATGCACAAAAAGTATGAGAGCAAATTAACGGCAACTGAGATGAAGATGCTTCGCATGACAGCGGGAGTAACAAAGCGTGACAGAATTAGAAGTTCAAAGATCCGATGAAGCCTCCACGTAAAAGAAACCATCACAAGAAATATAGAGCGCGACCGACTCAGTTGGTATTGCCATGTTCAAAGGAGAGATCCTTTGAACCCCGTCCAAAAGGCGTTATCAATCAACATTCCAATTTCAACACGCAAAAAAGGCAGGCCGAAAAACAATTGGTGCAAACAAATGCAAAAACACCAGCATTTGATTGGCCTCAGCGATGAAGTAATCCCAAACCGGGAAGCCTGCCGCTACTTTCTGAGGTCAAACCGGCGGACCCCACAAGCGGACCAGTAGGAATGCAGTTAAGTGGGAAGGTTATGGTCCTACACTTCTGACCATAACGACGCCGGGATAAAAAGGAAAAGAAGAAGAAGAATTTTGGGCTTAGTCGTTGACGTTCTGTTGGTAACTATGAGTTACTATGAGTCGATGTAAATTTCGAATAACTTCAACAATTCTTAACCGATTTTGGAAATTCAAAAACTTTTATTCAATTTAGATCTTTACAATTTATTTTGATTAATTTTTGAAAACAAAATCAATTAAATGACCGCCTTTATTGCCGATGCAAAAATGGGCTCGTTTTCGCGCATTCTCGATGACATTTTGGAGCATTTCGGTCGAAATTTCTGCGATTTCCTCACGAATGTTTCTTTCTAGCTGTTCTATTGTCTTTGGGCCGTTAGCATACACCTTGCTTTTCAAGTATCCCCAAAGAAAAAAGTCTGGAGGAGTCAGATCCGGCGATCTCGGTGGCCAGTCAATATCGTTCTTTTTTGATACCAATCTTCCAGGAAACTTCTTATGCAAAAGGTTAATTGTTTTGTCCGCAGTATGGCATATCGCGCCGTCTTGTTAAAACCAAAAGTGAAATAAGCCTTTTTATACATTTCTGAAACCACATAATGGGCCGACATCCACCGATATCGGTCGCCATCGACATCGCCAACTTTGAAGAAATACGGTCCAATGACGGTTTTAGCGCATACACCGACCCAAACAGTAACTTTTTGCTCATATAGCGGCTCTTCGTGAATAATGTGAGGATTTTCGGTGCCCCAGAAGCGACAATTTTGTTTATTAACTGAGCCAGAGAGCGTAAACTGTGCCTCATCGGTCATCAAAATTTGCTGCCAGAACTCCGGCTCGCATTAATCATTGCAACAACATTTTGTGCGTATGCCAAGCGCCCCGGCTCATCTTGTGGCAAAATTCTTTGAATTATCTGCACTTTGTATGGAAATAAATGAAGATCATCCTTTAAAATTCTCCTCAAAGTGGCCACTAATGCCTAACTGCTGCGAACGGCGCCGATATGACAAACTTGGGTCTTCTTGAACACTGGCCTTCACAGATGAGTTTGAACACCTCGAGTTGCACACGAGGGCTTGCCACAGAACCAAATTGAAAAAAAATTCGAGGCCCAACGACGAATTGTATCTTTTTTGGGCGCAAACACGATCACGATATTTTGCACGATAGGCACGTTGAGTAGGCACAATCGAGCGTTCATTTTTAATGAACATTGAAACTATTTCCGCGCGTTCTTTTGGTTTGAAGCTATTCATGGTTAAAATTGTACTGAAAATGCTATGACATATGAAAATCGGTTGACAATTGTTGAAGTTATTAGAAGTTTACATCGACCCGTATGAGATGGCGCACCCTGTAAGTTTTGCCTAAGACTTTTGTTAAAGGCATGTTCGTTAACGGGTTCATTGTTTGGTATTTATTAATGCCAATGGATTCGATCAAGAGAGATGTCGAGTCGAGAAAATGTGGCCGTTGCACACTTGCGTGCCAGCGAATCAACTCTTTTGCCCCTTCCTCTCTTATTTTTTTTGCTCAGGGGTGAGATTGTGAACTTTTTGGACTGTAAGGCCTTAAGTCCGTCCATTCTCTGGATATGGATAACTCAAAAGCCTTTTTTCCCACATAAAGCTGTTTTGTTGTTTTACATAAATAGAATTGATGCAAACTCTCATAAAAATCTTCAAAAACCCACAACAGCTTTAAAGAGGAAGAAAAAAAGCTGTTTAAAATGCCATTCCGCCAGTACAGTGAGTTAAGGGCTACCTGATAACTTCAATATTTCGCTGCATGGCCTTTGTTTTTCAGAATGGGTTCACATAGCTTTCGGCATTTTACAGTATTTTTGTTTCGGGCATATAATGGTGAATCCAAGTTTCGTCGACAGTAATTAATCGGTGTCAAAACTCGGATTTATTTCGCCTAAACTGCGGCACCCAACACGCGGACAGCTTTCTAATGCCTAAATCTTGATTTAATATGTGACAAACACGTTACTTGGACATTTTCATAGCCTCTGCTATCTCTCTCACTATAATTCGGCGGTCGCTTAGCACCCTTTGGTGAACTTTAGTGATGTTATCCTCAGTTGTTGCAGTTTTTGGACGTCCCGAAGGTTCATCGTCTCGCAAGCTCTCACGGGCACGTTTAAATTCAACGGCCCAAAATTTCACTGTGGTAAATGATGGTGCAGAGTGATTTGCGAAAACTAAAAACAGCTCGATACTCAGTTTTGTCCATTTTCACAAAAAACACTCATATCGACTCACTCAAACGACTGTCAAATAAAAACTGCGCGTCCAAAATGGCTGAAATTTCGTTCAGTAATTGTCAAAAGATGCACAACTACATACGCTATCTTTACGTTGAAGTCGGGAAATTTTTAGACCACCCTCGTATTTTACGTTTTCTTGAAACATTTTTCTTCAAAAATCTATTTTCGACAGGGTTTAGGTCTAGCGATATTGAGGGCCATGGAAAAACCGATACATTGCCTGCCCGAACTATCTAGTCTCCACTTTGGCAGCATTTTTGGTGTCGTTACTTACTGGTAGGTCCACGTCAAAGGCATATTTTCCTCTGTATAAAGAAGCCTTACGCTCTCTAAAATTTCGAAGTAGAGTTCTTTGGCCTTGTTTTGTTTTATCGAAAAGATTTGACCTCACCTCTGGAGCCAAGTATCCTAATTTCCGTAGCTTCCATAGTCAGCACCCAAAGTCGCTACGCTCTTTCTCGACTAAGAGATAAAAAGACGTATGAGAACATTTGTCTTTTTCTGGCTTATTGTACCTCCACGATAAATCAGACTCGGTTTGTTATGAAGGTAAAACAAACACAAGCGTCATGGTCTCCATTCAACAGGAAGGTCTCCCCACGGAGATCGCTAGCCTCAAGAGCCTCTTCATAAAATATCATGAATTTTTCAATATCTCGCCCCAAAAAGTGTCAAAGGATCTTGATACCTTCCGCCAATACATCCATTCAAAACGTATATCGCAGCTTCAACGTAGTAGAGCTGATCACAAGTTTTTTCGTCCCTAATTGTATCTCTCTCCCAGCAACCCTCGAAATATTTGCTCTGACCGAAACAAATCTGATCCCCAACATAAATAACCTCGAACTGTTCCTATCAATGTTTAATGTTTGTCGTGATGACGAACTTAGCCGACCCACCGATGGTTGCCCTTGTCGAGGCGTTCTACTAGCCGTCCCTAATACAATTGACTCTTCCCTTATTGCAATATCATCCTCCCCACTTCTCGACTTTGTTTCAATTAAGATCGACTTCCTTTTTTCTTTACCCTCTTCATCTTAAATGGACCCAATCAGACGATCAATCGTTTTATATTGCCACCAATCCCACTATTTAATTCGATCTCTCTTTATGTTCCCATTTCACAACGCAAAACTTTGTCCATAGCAGTGGGCTTGGTACTAAATCCCTTACTGATTTTTCTAACTACCTGGGCAGCTATCTCCACTTTACCGTCCTTCACAACGCCCTCTATCAACGCTATTTAGCTGAAACGCAACCCAATCTTATAAACGATCCTAAGTCCTTCTTTAAGTTTGTTAACTACAAAAGAAAATCTGATAACTATCCTACTTCTCTCTCCTTCCATGATCAAACCTCGAATGACCCCAATATTATCGCCAACTTTTTCGCCACCATTTTTAAACCGACGACTCCTTTGCTCGAGACCTCTCTTACCTCTTACTTCGATTATTTACCGAATTTTTCCCTTGGATCATTTCTTCTACGCACAGTCGATTCTCATGTCATCGAAAACAAATTAAATCTACTTATTGATGAATTCACTCCTGGACCTGACGGTCTCCCTGCCATATTTCTCTATCTCCCTCTCACGAAAATCTTCAGTTTATCCCTATCCCTAGGTGAATTCCCCCGCTTATGGAAAACCGCATTTATCACCCCTATGCACAAAAAAGGTCCGAAGAACGTTGTTAACAACTATCGTCCCATTGCCAAGCTCTTCGAGAGTATTTTGTAAGTTTTCTCTGCAAGTCTTTAATCTCCCCTAGACAACACGGTTTTCTCAAATGCAGATTTACAACCACTTACCTTGTTGAATTTGTGTCCTTTACGCTATCAGCCTTAGAGAACGGCAAGAAGTACGACGTTATTTCAACCGATTTTAGTAAAGTTTTTGATAAAATCTCTCACAGACTGATACTCTTCAAATTGTCCTCCCTTGACCCCATTTCTTTGAAGTGGATATCTTCTTACCTGTAAAACTATAAACTATTGCAGTGTTTGTTTTAGATCTGCCTTCTCTAACCTATAAGCCATAAGAAAAACACTATTTTATGGTTTGAAATACATTTTATTGTTCAATATAATCTCCCTGAACTTCAATACTGGAACAAGTGTTCTAGCTCTTCTAATTTATTAAAATAAGACCCCGGAAGTCTACTGTTAGCTCTCCGTTTGATGTATTTCTTAAGATGTGAGAACAGTCAGAAATCTAAGGAAGCCAAGTCTAGCGAACAGGATGGATATTACAACAGTTTAAAATTAAATTCACTAATTTTGGCGATGGTTTTTTGATCTATGTATGGGCGCCTTATCTTAATAAATCATTTTTATGGTGGACTAATTTTGATTTTGATTTATACATTCAGTTTTATTGTTTTACCAGTTCGGAGTTAATCCACAAACAAATTTCCTTTTGCATCCCAAAACAAGATGGGATCAGCTCGCCGAGAGCCAAGCTACAATTCCAGGTCTTCTACCTTGAATTTTGCAAACTTCTGCTTTGATCTCAGGACCCACAGTACCTAGGGTTCTAAAAGCGGTCGGTATGAGCTAGATTCATGTGCTCTATAACACAGTCAAGTTCTCCGAGTCAAGACTCATAGCTACTCGGCAAGTTTGGTTTGATATATACGTATCGACAGACGGTCGGGCAGAAAAGCCTTTGCATAAAACTTCCCTACCCCAGCCTTGCAAGGTAGAAAACTAAAAATGATAATAAAATCTTTTCAGCCGATTTCTGGACCATAACTTACTATGGAGCCGAAGTATCCGGTTCTCACCACTCCTTAACTGTTGTTTTGATTCATGATCCTGAATCAGGCTCAAGATAAAAAACGACGCAAAATATCCTTTTTATCTTCTTTAAAACGCTCCAAATACGGTTGAGAAAGTTGCATACGAATGTGTTTTTGTTCCATTGTTAGTGAATGTGGGACCCATTTTGCACACACCGTTCTGTAACCCAAAATATTGCTTACACTACCTTCTACAAAATCTCCCTCGGTTAACCGACGATCCTTCACAATCATACTTCATATTATTGCTATGTTTTATGGTGTTGACGCTACATCTACCAAAAATAAGAATTTAATACCTACACGATATCCAAGGTTTTCCCATTGTACAAAACTATTGGAAGACATCAACTTCGAGTGGCTACAAATATACGAATGAATTGACAGGTGTACATAAAACTTCACACGTGTTCATAAAAATGGACAAGCACTTTTAGAAAAATAAAACAACGAGCCTAATAGTGCCACCACATTTTGAAAGGCAAAACTTAAACAAACTTGAATAACTTAGTATTGTTAGACAGGTATCAATACTTCGTTGAAAATCTTTTATTACTACTTTGCATTGTATCTTATATATCTTATTTTTTGTTTTTGTTTTTTGCCGAGTTAAAAGGTTTATTGTTATCTTTTTTCAGCAGTTTTCGATAAAAGTTTGGCCTGAGAGTCTAGGTTTTAGTTTTTCAGCTCTTTGTCCTATATAGCCCCTTCTGCCAATGTATATTCTTCAAAATAAAGGGTAAGCCTTCAATGACTGTCACTTACTGATTTTAATATGGCTGATCGTTTTGGTAGAAGTCAAGTACAGCCTTTTGCAATCTTGAAGTCGCTGCAACGCATTTTTGTTATTCAGACTTATTAGGAAAAATAAAATTGAAATTTAGCAACAATTGAAGCTTTTAGACCAACCTCAACTTCGCTGATTCGTTAAATTGATTTTGGACCGCCAAGACAATTTGTCCAGATTTGGTCTTTTCCGATGAATCATTTTTTTGGGGCGTCTTATGTATCAAATAAGGCATATTTGGGGACCAAAAAACCCGGACGAGGTTCACGAAAAGCCAATACCAATTATTATGAGTTGGCTTTCAAAGAGTATTATTGCAATATGATGATCCCCTGCTTTTTGGTTTCAGCAGGACGGCGCTAGGTTAAGCACGAGAGGTCAAGTAATTAATTTACTGCGTATGAACCTTAAAGCATTATTTCGGTCAGAGCGAAAGTTGATTAGCTTTCGTGGACATGTGATTTGACTTCTTTCTGTGAGGATATCTGAAGAGTAGACTTCAACCTCAAACATGACATTGAAACTAAAATTGCGGACATTGACAACTTATTCCTTAAAAAGTCATTGATCATGTTGACCTTCCGATGATCACCTGCAATAGAATGGTGGTCACATCAACAATGCTGCTTTCCATTCATAATTGCCATAGACCGAGCTTCATCAACCAACAAAAAATAATATTGGTATCACAAAAAAGAAATGTATTTACCGAATCCTTCCATACTCGCTGTTGGCTCACCCTATACTCCAAATAATACAAGAAACAAGCCAGCAAGAACTTAGTGTCAAGGTTGATGAGGTTTCGAGATACTTTACCCCAATGAGACGTGATCCTCTTTAACATCTTGCTCCACTTAATACGTCTCATTGCACTTGACGGCGTCTTAATCTGTTTGGATTTTTTCTTATCGCTAGAAGACTCGTCATCGAGGAACACAGCTCCCACATCACAATTGGAGCATGACACTGCATAGAGAGCAAAAAAAAAAACTCCAAAGTGAAAGATCGAGCTCCTCACTTGAACGGACTCTCAACAAGCCAATACTTGTGTCATGGCCACAGCAACAGACATGACGGCGGGCGGATAATTATCTCCACGCCTGACACCGACGACGACGTTACAATGTGCCTTTCTCTCGCCCGTTTCTTTCCATCAATTTTCATCGTACATTCAACAGTTAAATCCAATTCAATAGGACACAGAGAAACGTTCATTGATGCTGTAGCAGTCGTTTCGTGGCTAACCAAACACACGTCCGACACAGCTCGGAACAATTGAATGACACAACTAAGCTTCGAGAGACTATGAATTGATTCTTCAAGCGATTTACTTGGGTAAATGATTCCGCCACTTGAATCCTTCGTCATAAAGGTCTTCCACTTGCCCAACCGCAAAGAATGCCTTCTGCTGAAGCCGAAGCTGCAACAGAGGAACCTTTGATATTTAATAACTCGTTAATAAGCAGCTTGATATGCAACTGCAGATACTTTACACATAGATACCGAGCAAGTGGCATACTATTAGATACTCGTCGTCGTTGTCGGCTATGCTCGAGTTTGAACTCGGAGTGAACAAGGGGATTGGCGATTGCAGTGGGTGGTTGTTATGGGTTGCGAAATGCAGCAAAACCCGTCTCCACGCCTGATCGTCTGCGGCGGATGGGCGGTGGATTTTATGTTTTAATCGCGAACTTACCGTCCTGGAGCTGTTAAAGCCTGCTGTTTTGCTATAGCGTAGCCTGTTGGCCATTACTTTAAGACGTGGTGCACTACGTTCGCTGATGTGTATGAGTAGCTGTTGGCGATGTACCTCAACACTTGAGTGTGCAGTCCGTCGATAAGAAAACGAACGCGTATTACTTAATCTTTCGCCAGATGTTAAAACTTTTTTTTTTCCCCTTTTGCTTTATTTATTATATTCGGTTTCAGTACTCATGCTCATGTTTGTTGAATAATAAAAGTTTTATTTTTTCTTTGTTGTGTGTGTGGCGCCAACCTACGCTTCGGGTAGATTGGTTGAGGGATAGCGATGTCGACGTCGACGGGCCTAGTCAAGTGTGGGTTTAATGTTCCGTAACTGGAAAACAGAAACAACGCCATGAATGTTGAGTAAGAACGAAAAATACGAGTTAATTTGATTCATTGATTTACAGCGTGCAACATGGGGCTGCTACTCCAGCTCCGGCTACTCAATGAGTCTTCATGATAGGTGTATTGCAAAAGAAGAAGCAACAACTGCCCGCGTTGCTTCTGTATTTGAGTAAATGGCAATAATTGAATTCGAACATCCGATTGCCATTTCGGTTCTTCTTCATTAGGACGCTCACGGTCTGATGAGGTCAACTTCGCTAATATACGAGTAGAAGTACCACTTGAGTCATGGTGATTTGTATTTGGGAAAGCTTGCAAATTGAAACACTATTTCTCACAACGACGTCAAATAAGGTGCAGGACAACGAGGCGAGGCGATATTGTTGCAGTATAGTACAGCAAATAAGTCTTCCAGCAAGAGGTGTCATTTTAATACATTATTTTCGCAGAGAAAGTGTTCTGCTGTGACATCCTCCTCGCAACATGCAGCACAGGTAGGCGTCTCACTGATGCCAAGCATATAGAGATGCTTGGCAAAAGTGTAATGGCTCGTAATGACACCCGCAAGCCTTCTGCAATCATTTCTCCTTAAGGATAAGACGAATGTTGCCGAATTCTTGTAGACATCATGAGTGATTTTATTCTTCCGATTTTGCTCAAAAAGGTCTTGAGCTCACACACTAATTTTGAGCTGGGTAGAGGATGGAGCTTTGAGTGCAGCTTGGCTGTCATTGGCACCAAAGGCACCTTTGCGGTGCTTTCTGACTAAGAAGCTTGCTATCTAGGATGACTTCCAGGTACTTAGCTTCCTTGGATATCGGGATGGGGATGCCTTTAAGCACCAGCTGAATAACACCAGCATTTTTCCTCCTTCTCGTGAAGAGAACGACATCAGTCCTAAGATAATTAACCGACAGCCCATTACTCGTACACCAGACCTCGATAACATTTAGCGCCGCCTGCGTTCTGAGACAGACAGTCGCTAAGCATTAACCGACAGAGAGAACAGCAACATCATTCGCATAGGCCTGGGCACAGATTCCAGAGGCATTGAGAGCATAGAGCAGAGAGTCGACCACCATGCACAATAACAGCGTAGACAGGACGCCACAATGCGGACAGCCCTTGTTTACTCCAGACTTGACACATTGTTCGAGGCCTGCATCAGCGATCAATGTCCTGTGCACAAGCATTGCTTTGATCCACAAAACCAGTGCTACATCTAAGCCATGCCGTAGCAGCGTTACACATGCTGTCGAGAGTAGCGTTATCAAAAGTTCGCCAAGGTATAGGTACATATATATGCAAGTGCCAAGCTAGCAGTGAAAATTGTTTTCAGAGTAGAAAGCAGCTGTCTTATACCTTTTTGCAGCATAACAGGGTATATCCCATCAGTGCCCGGCGACTTGAAGCCATCGAAAGATGCCACAGCAAATTCAATGGCTTCAGTAGTTGCCACGCGTGACGCAACATACCAGCTACTCCGAGTTGTTTTCATAGTTTCAGTCGCAGTTTCCAATGAGGGAGTGTGCAACGAGCCGATGACAGTCTGATTTCCCGGGAAATGGGTCTGAAGCAGTAAACCAAAAGTTTCCGCTTTAGACTCGGTGAAGGTACCATCAGACTTTCTGAGTTCATCCAGTTTTGTCGATTTTCACCAATTTGCTGGTCCCGCTCAGGGATTTGATCTCTTCGCAGAAGAACTTATAGGAATCATTCTTCGATGTACGATAAGCTTGTTATATTCCTTTTGCTTCGATCGATACTTATTCCATTCATCTTCCCAGTTCGATTTAAGCGATCTATTCAGGAGACTTCTGGCTTTCCTTTGAAGACATTGGAGCTCGGCGTTCCACCAGGGAACCAATTTCCTGCAGGGAAGTTTTTTGAAAAAACATGCGAGTTAAAAACCGCTGGTTTGCGCTACTCAGGTTATGAACGGCATTCTATACCAATTGCTTTGTTCTGAGTTTAGGTACAACTTGAGTGAATTCCTCAAGCTCCTCTCTGAATCGTACCTAGTCCGCCTTTCTCGGATTCCGCTTGGGCTGCGAGGGGGAGATCACACACTTCAATTGGAATTCGATATATCTATGTCTGACAACGTAACATCTGGTAAGACCCCCCAGTTAGTGATGGCATGCCTATTAGACGGGGTTGCATCATTCACCTCCTATCGTCTCGCTGTCACAAAGGTTGGTAGAGAGCCAACATTGTTGATGAAAAGGTCAGACGAAAGAGTGAAGTTTAAAAGATGGTCTCCTCTCCGGTTGTATTTGCTGCTCCCCGAAACAGTGTTTTGAGCATTAGCACCGCAGCAGATGATGGGTCTAATCCTTCTGGCTTCACAGTACTCTACGAGTTCAGAAACCGCCTTCGGGGGGGCAGTACCGAGTCGTATGGGAAGCACTCAGACCCCTCTCGTAGCTACCAGATCTTGTCGGAAGAATTGACCAAGTTTGGTTGCCGATAGTGTGTTCGATATGATCAGGCAGACCCTAGGCCTTTCGGATCGTTCATCATAAAGAAACGTAGCATCACCACCCAGACCACACAGGCGTTTATTCCACACCCATGGTTCCTGAAAGGATACAATGTGATGATTTGTACTACTGCATGCAATTCTGATACTGAGAAGATCGGTAGCAGTCTAGCAATGCTGTGGATTGATCTGAGTAAAAATCATAGATTTAGACTGCAGAGCGCGTTCCATCCTTCGACTACTAGACATCAAATTGGAATAAAATCCTACCAAGGTCGAAATAGGAGCGTGAATTGTACTAAGATTTCAGAGTCTCGAGTGAAGCAGGAATAGACAATCTAGACCCTCGTGTCAAGTCCCTGGTACTGCGTACGTAATCGCGTCAGCACTTCCAGCTTGTTTCCAGGTATCCCCGGAATCCAGCAGATGGCCCGCGGTAATTTTGGGAGACTGACTACCTGATAGGTAGTAGTTCCCAGGGGAAGAATTTTCGGCACCATGTTCCTGATCCAGGCAGAGGTCTGCTGTGAGGAACAGCTCACCATCACAGCAGACCTCTCAGCCTGAATACAGAAGCCTGTTGCTGAAGCTAACTCCAGTCGACGATCCTCGCAGTGTTGGCAATCTGCACTGGTCATTCTGCTGTCATTGCCAACTTTCCCTATTGTATCGCCAAGGATACTCGCAAAAAAAACCGTGGGAAAATCGGCGAACCTTTTAAATATAAACAAGAGGTAAAAGAAAAGGGCACTAAGACTGTAGTTAAATCTTCTTTATTGTTTTAATAATTCCGACGAATTATTGTCGAATTTTGCTTTATTTACTTCCGACGAATAATTGTCGAATCTCCACTCGACGTATGTGCAAGTCGCAAGATCAAAAATACAATTCTTTTGAAGCTGATTGCTGACGGCTACTTATAGCTCGTACAGTCTGATTTGTACAGCTCCCACCCAAACAACAGCTGATTGTCGCCGTTGAGGTCGTTCACCCCAGGTTGTGGAGATCGGCTCGATGGCACACGTACGATGGCCGCATACGCATGTGTGTGTGCGCGTGGGAGGAGCCAAAAAATGGGAGCCCTTTTGGCTTCCACATGTGGAACTTGTTGGTCTTGTTCCACTTCTGACCTCCCAGATTTCGTGCGGATGACGTTTTGCCGTCGGCTTTTGCACAAATGCAATTTGCCGACGGCATTTGGAAAATGGTGAGTTTATGTTGCGTCGCAACATCCTGCCGCCCCCCGGGAGAGTCTTCATGTTGGGTTGGTGGCTGCTACCTCCGCTTGCATCATTGATAATATGTTGTCATTTCGGTTGGTCCCGAACGTGTTGACATGTAATAAAGAAGGGGAGGTTTGGTGAAAGGTGTGTGGCAATACTAAGTTATTGATACGTAAATTAATTAGTTTAGAGTTTATAAATAAGATGTTATTATGTGAACGATATTTGATTATTTGTGTGTGTATACATGACGCTAAACGTTTATTCATTCATCATGGGTAAAAGACAGAGTTTGGTTATGGGACGCTTTAATGATCCACTCGCGGTTTTGACCGTGACCACTCGGATTTTTCCATCTGTGCCGGGGTGCGTCTCTATGATTTTTCCTAGCCGCCAAAGTGTGGGTGGTGAGTCATCTGGCAAAAGAATCATTTGTCCAATTTTGAGGTCTTTATTCGGAACTAGCCATTTCGGTCGCTGTTGTAGTCGCGCTAAATATTCTGATTTCCACCTTTTCCAAAAGTCTTGAGATATCTTTTGCATAATCTGCCATCTCTGCAGGTAGCTTGTTTTTGAGTCTGTCAAGTCCCTTTCCGGCACGGTGTTCAGTGGTGCGCCAATCAAGAAATGTCCTGGTGTTAAATATGACAAATCATCCGGATCTTCAGACATTGGACACAATGGACGCGAATTCAGACAGGCTTCAATTTGTGTCAAGACAGTTGAATATTCTTCAAATGTGAGCGTGTAATGTCCAATTATTCGTCGTAAATGATGTTTGGTCGATTTGACACCTGCTTCCCACAATCCGCCAAAGTGCGGAGCTGCTGGAGGATTGAAATGCCATGTTGTTCCGTTCGACTGTAGTTGTTTACGAATGTCATCGGTCACTTGCTTCAAAATGTGTGAGGTTTCCGATTCTAAGATTTTTGCGGAGCCCTTGAAATTTGTTCCACAGTCGCTATATAGATTAGTGCAAATCCCACGACGTGCTGTGAACCGCTTGAATGCTGCGATAAATGCGGCTGCCGTGTAATCGCTGACCAATTCCAGATGTATTGCTTTGGTGCAGAAGCAAACGAATATCGCAATATATGCCTTTGTAACTCTGCTGCACCGTCCCTTCCAAGCTTTCAACTGAATGGGACCGGCATAATCCACTCCGGATGTTTGGAATGGCCGTGCTTGGTTTACCCGAGGCGTTGGCAGATTTCCCATTTGTTGTTGAATCTCGGTTGCTTTAAATCGGTAGCACTTCAAACATTTATGAATGCACTTCTTGACACTTCCCTTAAGCTGTAATATCCAGTACTGTGATCGTAGCGTTGCCATCATTAGTTGCTGACCACCATGAAGGGTTGTCAGATGAGCATCATGGATGATAAGGGAAGTGAGCAGATTGTTAGAGGGTAGTATTATTGGATGGCGTTGGGTATAAGGTAAATTCGAATTTTCTAATCGACCGCCTACTCTTAACACTCCGTTTTTATCGAGAAATGGGGAAAGTCGTGCCAACTTGCTGCCCTTTGGGACTAGGTCATTACAAGATAGACTTGCAATTTCTTCAGTGAAGACTTCCCTTTGTACGATACTTATTACTCGCATTCGTGCCGATGTGATCTCATCCGGAGATTGCGGCCCTGTTAGTTGAACGGGTGTTCCCTTTACCTTGTCTCGTACGTTGGATAAAAATCTAAGGCAATACGCAGTAACCCGAAGCAACCTGTTGAGTGATGAAAAGCGACCCAAGAGACTATTAACTTCGAACGAGGCGACGTGAACGCAGAGCTGAAAAATATTTTTGAACTGGTACCCAGATGTGATCACGTCGCTTCTAGTTCTTGATGGTTTCGAAGTTTTCGATTCCAAATCTGTTGTCCAGGTTTCTTGCTGCGGCTGCTGATGATGGTCGAAACTGTTAAGAAAGGTGGGTCCATGCCACCAGTGTTTGTTGTTCACCAGATCTTGGGGCAGAATCCCTCGAGATGCCATGTCTGCTGGATTGGTTTTCGAAGGAACATGTCTCCAACAATTGATGCCCACAAGCTCCTGAATTTCAGCCACTCGATTGGCAACGAATGTTGTACGAATGTATGGCGGAGACCTAATCCAGGCTAGTGTGATTTCGGAATCGCACCAAGCGAACATTGTTGCGTTGCGAAGTTCCATAGTATTTATGGTATGGACCAATAAACGGGCTAATAATTGGGCCCCACATAGTTCTAAACGAGCTAATGATTTAATTTTGAGTGGTGCAACCCTTGTCTTCGCAACGATGAGATTAGTTGCGATCTTGTTGTCATGAGCGACTCGAAGGTACACTACCGCAGCATATGCCCTTTCGGAAGAATCGCAAAAACCATGAATTTCGACCTTCGACCTCTTAGTTAGATTGATCCAACGAGGAATTTCGATTGCATTAAGTGCATGAAGCTCACGCTTCAGACTTTGCCATGATGCTACAATGTCGGTTGACAACTCCTCATCCCAAGTTTGCTTCTCCTTCCAGATCTGCTGCATCAGGATTTTACCCAAAATAACGCAGGGTGAAATCCATCCCATTGGGTCGTAAAGACGGGCAATATCAGATAGGATTGTTCGCTTTGTGGCTTTGTTGTCGTCCTTCAGCGATATTTTAAAGGTGAGTTTGTCCCTAGCTGGATGCCACTGGATGCCCAATGTTTTAATTGTGTTCCCTTCGTCGAAGGAAAGGGGCAGCTTCACCTCTCTTTCTTCCTTTGGAATGGATGCCAGTAGCTTTACGCTGTTACTTGCCCATTTTCGCAGTGGGAAACCTCCTCGTTCCAACAGTTGCGTGAGCTGCGACTGCATCTCCATGGCTTCCTCTTCCGAGTCGGCGCCATGAATTAAATCATCAACATAAAAATTCTTCCTTGCAAGCTGAGATGCAAGCGGGTGATTGTGTTGCTCGTCTATTGCAAGTTGTTGGAGTGTGCGAACTGCTAAATATGGAGCCGAGGCTGTGCCGAATGTCACTGTGTTGAGACAATACGTTTTAATCTCACCTCCCTTGATGTCTCTCCATAAAATCAGTTGATAGGCTGTATCTTCCGATGTCATCCATATTTGCCTATACATTTTTGCGATATCGGCTGCAAATGCGATCTTATGTTTCCGAAATCGTGCAATATGCTCCACAATGTCATCTTGCAATCTCGGGCCGATGCATAAATGATCGTTGAGAGATGTGCTGTCAGACGATTTGCAGGAGGCGTCGAAAACAATTCGGAGCTTTGTGGTCGAACTCGATTCCTTCATTACCGCGTGGTGGGGAATGTAATAATGAGCATGCGTGAGGATGCTAGGATCGACCTCAGTCATGTGACCTAGGTTCTTGTATTCCTCGAACACCCTTCTATACTCCTCATAGAATGCTGGATTGGCTTGGAACCTTTTTTCCAGCTGTAGAAATCTCACGAATGCTGAACGTTGTGAAAACCCCATTGTTGGGCGCACGCCCTCCTTAAAGGGCAGCTCAACCACATACTTTCCATCCGCTTGACGTCGATGGGTTTGGTTGAAATGCATCTCACATTTCTTCTCTTCCTCTGAAAGTATTCTCTTCCCTTGCAATTCTTCAAGTTCCCAAAATTTTTGAAGCATGTTCTCCAATGTTTGGCTCTCCTTGGTTACATGAAGAGATGTGATTCTCAACGGAGAACTTGTGGAAATGCTTCCGGAAAGAACCCATCCCAGCTCTGTTCTCTGAGCCATGGGCGTTCCCTGTCTTCCCTTAATGATTCCGTCGAGGATGATGTCGGGATAAACATCACTGCCGAGTAAGACATCTACTTTACCTGACCGATGAAACAGTGGATCGGCAAGATTTAAATTTTGCACGTGACTCAAATCCACTTGAGGCACGTTTTGCGTTGGTAACATCGCTGTAAGTTTAGGCAAAACCCAAGCTTTGATTCTCAAACTGAAATTTTCGTTTGAGTTGGAACAGAATGTGAAAGAGACCTGGTACTTGGCTGTGTTCACATTTGTTTCTCCTACGCCGAGAATCCTGACACTACTTTTTTCTTTTCTTAATCGCAGCAGGTTTGCCGCAGACTCCGTGATGAAAGAAGCCTCAGATCCAGGATCAAGAAGAGCTCGCAGCAGGATCGACTGACCATCAACTGTTAACACCTTAATGAGAGCCGTAGCCAGAAGAACAGGTCTGTTTTCGGCGATCAGCGCGTTGTGTGCTGAAGTGGTTCCATTGGTCTGTGTTGACGTTCCTGCGTTACTTACTTGATAGGAGTGAGGGTAAGAAGGGGTTTGTTGGACTGGCGATGAACCGGCTCCTATATGAGCGCGTTCTTGGACATGCATTGCGTTAGCTGGCTCCGTTATGTGCAGCAAAGAATGATGTCTTTGGTGGCAAGTGGAACAGGTGAAGTTGCTCGTACAATTTTGGGTGAAATGAGCACTGGACAAGCAATTGAAACATAGTTTCCTCTTCTTCACAAGTTCATGCCTTTTGTTTGCATCGAGAGCCTTGAATTTAAAACAATGGCGCACTGAGTGCGAGCCCTGACACATGGAACACTTCGATGTCGTTGCGTTAAGAGCATGAATTGTTCCTGAAGAATTCCCTTTGATTCTGGATTGGGATTTGTTTGGGGTGGATTGTTCAATGACATCTAAAGCCCTAGCTCTCATTAAAATGAAATCCTCTAAGACGCTGAAAGGTGGATAATCAGAATAATTAGCAATATGTGCTTCCCACTGACTTCGAGTAACCGTCGGAAGCTTTTGTACTGTATGAAACCCGAGTACATCTTCCCAGGAGTCTACAGGCACTCCAAGATTTTTGAGTGATTGCCTTGCTTCAATTGTAGTGTCGAGTAACAATTTTAAAGCACTAGACGACTCATGATTGAGTTTCGGTTGTTCGAACAATAATTTGAATTGATTGTCCTTTAACAACCGAACATTCTGATACCGCTTTACTAATATTGCCCATGCGGATTCGAAATTGGTGTCGGTATTCCGCAGTAAGCGTGCCGCTTCACCGGTTAAATTGCCTTTCAGGTAGTGCAATTTGTGCGCGTCGGATATCGACGTATTTTTATTGATTAACCCTTCAAATAAACCTTTAAACTCTGGCCACAACTGAAGCGAGCCATCGAAAGTTGGTAATTTCATTGGGGGAAGTTTCAATTCTGCTGAGGGCACTGATACCGAGTGGTTTAAGGAGTGATGACTATCCGCGACGGGTAACTGTTCCTTCAATTCACACGAGTATTGAAAGAACAGCTCCTTCAACTTATGAAAAGTAAGCGCCTCCATATAATTTATTTTGAGGTCTTCACTAGGAGCCTCAACAATCTTTTGATGTAGCGCTCTTGCTTCATCAAAAGATGACTCCAAGTTCGTAAGACGCGCTTCGATCATATGAATCGAGATCTTGGCGCTCCCCAACCGTTCATATGCCTTATAGTCGGCACTTAAATCTAGAGCGATTGTTTGAACCGCATCTATAAGGTTCGCGAGCTTACTCTTACTCATTGTAAACCGACAAGTTCAACTCACCCACGAAGACACCACACAATTTGTTTTATAATTATATTGAATATGTTTAAATTATAAATATTATAAAAAGGATATGCCACACACCTGATAAAATGCGTTGCTCCCACGATGAAATTCCGGAACAGCAAAACCACGGCAAATATGCAGCAAATCCACACCAAATCCACAGCAAGTTCCCAGGAAATCCACGGCAAATCCACAGCACACGCGAGATCAAATGTTTTTTAATTTCACCCGCGTAATTTAACCGATTTTAACTGACACGGTAGTTAAATTAGACTACCGGCTTTAATGATCCGGCTCGAAGGACCAAAATGTATCGCCAAGGATACTCGCAAAAAAAACCGTGGGAAAATCGGCGAACCTTTTAAATATAAACAAGAGGTAAAAGAAAAGGGCACTAAGACTGTAGTTAAATCTTCTTTATTGTTTTAATAATTCCGACGAATTATTGTCGAATTTTGCTTTATTTACTTCCGACGAATAATTGTCGAATCTCCACTCGACGTATGTGCAAGTCGCAAGATCAAAAATACAATTCTTTTGAAGCTGATTGCTGACGGCTACTTATAGCTCGTACAGTCTGATTTGTACAGCTCCCACCCAAACAACAGCTGATTGTCGCCGTTGAGGTCGTTCACCCCAGGTTGTGGAGATCGGCTCGATGGCACACGTACGATGGCCGCATACGCATGTGTGTGTGCGCGTGGGAGGAGCCAAAAAATGGGAGCCCTTTTGGCTTCCACATGTGGAACTTGTTGGTCTTGTTCCACTTCTGACCTCCCAGATTTCGTGCGGATGACGTTTTGCCGTCGGCTTTTGCACAAATGCAATTTGCCGACGGCATTTGGAAAATGGTGAGTTTATGTTGCGTCGCAACACCTATCCTGACCTTTTCAAAGGAGATGGTTGCCTCTTTGTAGGAGAGGTGCTTGCCTCGACTCTTTACGGTCATTGGACTCCGAGGTTAAGCAGGAAATGCAATATTATGCCCGTCATACTCGTAACTATGCCTACAAACAATCGTTCTTTCGAAAAAGTTTTTCATAATTTTTTCGTTTCATTTCGGTTGTACATGGCGGGCCATATAAACCTCCGTCATCTTGTAACCCTGCAGCTTTCGAATCTTTTTTCGGACCGACTTGAGATAGCCCGCGTTCAAAGCATCATTCCAAATAAATTTGTCCCATGGAATAGTACATGCAACTTTATATTCCAAACATCTTCTCAATTGGGAAAACGCAACATTCCTGTCGTGCAAAACCATCAGGCGATTCCACCAAAAATGTATTATCACTTGGTGGTGCCAGTCATTAAAAGCGACGTGGCCGAAGCGTTCTGATGAGAACATTGCGACTGTACGGGCCAGAGTTGAGTGATGATCGATAATATCGAGCCATTCACGAGTTGAGCTTCCTACGTCTCCGATGCATAATATTCGTGATGATTGGTGCTATTTTCGCACAAAATTAAATTCGCACATCCATCGACAAGCCGCGTTTGTTGGTTTATGCAAATTTCACAGTGAACATGTCGCAAATCGACAATGATTTTTGGCAACAATTTATCACGAACGATAAAGTTTTTTTTTTCTCTGAATAGCGCCGTGAATAAACTGTATTATCGGTTGTACGTCAATGAAAACCCTCAATTAATTTGTTCGTCCACGACGAATGCGTGACTATTTGGACTGGGAAATTCAAAATATTTTTATTGGAAATGGTCATGCAGAACTTTCCACAGCTCACACAGCCCGAACCGCGATCGCCTTATTGTGTCCTGTGTTTCTCGATCGCTTCATTTGGGAAAATTGAGATTTTGACTGGCTGCCGCGATCGCCTGGCATCGACTTCTTTCTATTGGGTTATTTGAGATCCAAAGTCTATGTTAACAAGCCATGGACCCTGAAAGCCCTTAAAACGAATATCCGAAGTGAAATAACCGCTCTTAAAGCCGGAAAAAACTAATGAGAAATTGTAAAGAAAACGACCCGATTACGTCGCTCGGTTTGGCGGCGATCATTTAGGCATATCGCATACTGACGATTTAATGGCATATTTTACTGAAAAGTGGAGGCCATCCTTGAATAATCTCGGTGAAAACAAGATTGAGCTTGATGTTTCGAAAGCATTTGACAGAGTTTGGCAACCGGGTCTTTTGGTATCGGTGAATCTCTTTTTCTATGGAATACAAGTACCTTTCTGGCTACGTTCATCAAGGCTGTGCTGTCATCAACAGCCTTCCACAATTTTATAAAGAGTTTTACAATTGACGCGGGTAGATTTTGGTGGCCATCATGTTTTGGTGAAATTTGTCAAATTCGTTTTATATTATTAAGTTACTGATGCCAAATCACCATGGCAGCTTACACGATTGAACAGCAAATAAGTGTTCGTTAATGCAAACATTGCGCACGTTGCGGCGATTTTACGGCAGTCGTGGTGGCCCTTCGCAGCTGACTTCTCAACGTTTGGTGGTCAAATTTGAGATGACCGGTCCGTTAATCAATCAGCCAATATTCCCACGTCAAATGAACGCAAGATCAGCCAAGAACATCGGTCCGCGAAAGTATACAACGAAAACCGAAGAACTCAGCCTTTCGCTTCAACTTGACGAATTTTGCGTCGGTACTTGGTCCTACATCCGTACAGGACCCAACTGACCCAGGAACTCAAACTTAATGACCATAGACAACGCCGCGCCGTTTGCTTACTGGCTGGGCTTCGGAGCGTTTGGAAAAGGACCCCAATTTCGCCGAAAAATCATATTTATAGGCGAGGCGCATTTGGATGAATGGCTGTGTTAACAAGCAAAATTGTCGTATATGGGATGACACCGACCCATACGAAGTTCATCAGGTGACAATGATTCCTTAAACAGTTACCGTTTCGTGTGGATATTTTGGGCGCTACAGAACGATGATAGCTTATTTTTTATGGCCCAAATTGAACCATATAGACCTAGACGGTATGTGGTTCTAGCAGGAGGGCGCTACGTTTCTCAGCGGACGCCACGATTGACATTCTGCATGAACAATTTGAGGGTAAGGTTTTGTCTCGCGGAGGAGACGTGAATGCGATTTGACCCCGCAAAACTGTTTCTTATTCGGTTTCCTGAAGTCGCAGGTCTATGCCAATGGGCCGATGTACATGGGCCTTTGAAATAAAAAAGAGAATTTTGTTGATACCCCACATCCAGTTTGTTTTATCCCATTTCAACATCTAGCCGCCCTTATTGAAAAACCCTTTAGATGATCTTTTGTCGACTACTTCTAATCCAGTCCAGCTTTTGAATTGGAACGGCAACGTTCCGAACCCGTGGGCATAAGTAATTAAGAGTGGTATACCCAAAAGAATAGAATTAAATGCTTCTAATACCTAACGTAATTTAACCGAATCCTTTCTTACAACCCATTGTTCATGACTGGCATTTGTGGCTTTGGTAAAACAATTAGGTGGAATGACCACATATTCGAGGTCGCCAAGAAGGCTGGGAAATGTCTAGGTTTCCTTTGATGGTGTAGGAAATATTTCACCCCCTCTGATTTGGCTTCAATATATAACGTCTCTATCCGTCCCAAATTTGATTTCAATATTTATATCGGGTCTGGTGCTTCCAAGAGCTCTTTCTACCTTCTAGATGGAGTCTTTAATTTGAGAGATCATGTGTGCATGGAATTTATCACTCAAATTTTGTTTCATCAGTTGCGTATCTTAGATTACAATGGCGTGGTTCATCATGAGTTCTTGCCGGAAGGTCTTTTCTTGTGCGAATTTTTGTGGCCAAAAACAATTCCGTAATCTTGCCCCAGCCGCCGTTTTCACTTGACTTTTTTCTCTGAAGGCTATACTAAAAAGCGCATATGAGAGGTGCTTCGAAGATTGGGAGCAACGCTCGCGCAAGTGCATCACATCCGAGATGGATTACTTTCAAGGGGACAGAATATTATAAATATTGACGAATAAAAAATATAAAAATCATCTTATTTTTGCACAAATCTCGTACGAGGTGCGTCCCAAAGAGCCATTGCAAACATGGAAGTACAGACAATAAATCAAAAGTATCAATAACAATAAAAAATCTCAGGTCTCGATTATCTAGAAAAAACGTAACTCTTTTCCAATTTTTTTTACAAATTTAATAGCGCACAATATTTAAAAAATTAAATTAAATTTGATGTCCCAAAATGATAGTGCCACTGGTTGTATCTGTATTTTGCGTACAGTTAACGTCCGATGAATCTTCCTTTTTTTTTTGGAAATTGTATCGTAGACCCTATTTGACATTGAGCTTACTAAATTTTGGGTTGTTTCTTTTTTAATTTTTACTGCCCAAAAATTCGCTCTTAAGCTCAAGAACTTATTTATTTATTTATTTATTTATTTACATCAATTCGATTTCTCTTTAAGACTATAACAATAAAAGTAAATATAATTCAGTTCTGTTTGTTTTTGTTTTTTTTTGTTCTTGTTAAGTATTAAGACTTACAAGATATGAAAATTTTTTTTTTTTAAAATCATTTCTTGAGCAATGTTCAAAAAAATCTAAATTATTATGTGCTAAATTAGCTTCTCGAAAGCAACGCGATAATGGTTCATTTATACCATAATTAGTGCGATGGAAACTAGTACGGAAGAGCATACGATGTCGGGTATTTGTAGGATGGACATGAAAATTTATCAGACTTAAAAGAGGGGGACAATCAATTCGAGAAGTTAGAATGTCTCGTATAAACATTAATAAAAAGTATCTACGACGTATATGAAGGGGGATAACATTAAATAAAAGACACCTTGTTCTGTAAGATGGTGTTTCTATATTCCAATTAAGTTTGCAGAACAAGTATCTAGTAAATTTACGCTGAATTTTTTCTATCCTTTCAACAGCATTTGAGTAGAAGGGATTCCAAATAATACAACAGTATTCCAAAGAAGATCTAACTAGACCAAAGTAAAGGCATCTCAGTGCAAAAGTGTCAGAGAACTCCTTTGTGTTTCTCTTAATAAATCCAAACATCAAATTGGCTTTTGTGGTCACATAATCAATATGAGCAATAAAGCTCAATTTGGAATATATTATAACACCTAGATCCTTAATTTGAGAGACTTTAGTCAATTGCAGACCATTCAGAGTATATTGAAATTGTACAATATTTCTTCTTCTATAACAAGAAAAGTGTACACATTTCGAAACATTTAAGTGTAGCGAGTTTAAATGACACCAATATAACAAACGGGTAATATCGTCTTGCAGTTTAATACAATCGTTTAAAGATACAATTTTTTTATAAATTTTAAGATCATCTGCATATAGAAGGCATTTTGAAAAAAGGAACGTCGAGGGGATATCATTAATAAATAAAAGGAATAATAAAGGGCCTAAATGACTACCTTGTGGGACCCCTGATGGGACAGAAATGTTATCAGATACACAATTATTAATTTTTACTTTTTGAGTACGGTTTGTTAAATACGATTTAATCCATTTCAAAAGACAAGAATGAAACCCTAAATGAGAGAGTTTTAAAAGTAACGTACTATGGTTTACCCTATCGAAAGCCTTGGCAAAATCAGTGTATATAATATCAGTTTGGCAGTTCTCCTCCAGGTTTGAATTCAAATAATTTACAAATACTGAGAGATTAGTGGTAGTAGACCTACCAGAAACAAAACCGTGTTGAAAAAGTGATATATGCCTCGAAACCTTAAAATATAATCTATCATATACAATTTTCTCAAAGATTTTAGGGACGTGTGAAAGCTTACAGATAGGCCTGTAATTTTGAATTTTCAGTTTGGATCCCGATTTAAAAATCGGTGTAAGAAAGGATAATTTCCATTCATCTAGGAAACATCCAGTCCTCAAAGATAAATTAAAAATATATGTTAACGGCTCAACTAATGAAGCTGCACAGTTTTTTAAAAGATGAGGAGACAGTCCATCAGGACCGATTGAAGTTGCAGTATCAATTTGAACGAATGCATTATAAACTTCGATTGATTCTATTTGAAGTGTACCGATTTGAAACAATTCTGGGGTCCTAGGTAAATCTTGACATGGAGAATCATGAGAATACACTGATTTAAAGTAATCAGCAAACATTTTGCAGGTTGTTGACATATTATTGGAAGTTTCACCTAAATAATTCATGCAATTAGGAATTCCATTTGATTTTCGTCTTGAATTTAAGTAACTCCAAAATTGTTTACTATTTTGCCTTAAATTAGACTGTATTGATAGAATATACATACGATATAGAAAACGATTAAGGTAATCGAATTCTTTCTGAAGATTCATATATAACAGCCGAAGTTCAGGATCATTAGGTTTTTTTTTTAATCTTTTAAAAGCTTTATTTTTTTGGTTTTTAAGACGGGATAGCCTCTTATTGAACCAAATTGGATTAGAATTGTTCCGAATTATTATTTTAGGTACAAATCGCTCGACGCCCGAACTTATAATGTTACTAAATGATTTGTAAGCCTCACTTAAGTTAGACAAATTTAGGATATCCTTCCAATCATGTTCATTTAAATAACAATTGATGCCGTCATAATTTGCTCTTTGGTAATAGTACTTATATTCGGGCTTGGAATATAACTTTTGTGGATTGGAATAGTGATATATATCTAATTTGGCAAAAAGGCCACAATGAAAAACGGAATTCCGAAACATTGGCATCTCAGATTTTTCAAGATTTAAAGAACATTCGTTGTCTACAAACACGAGATCGAGAATTCGATCGAAATCATTAGGAATGTTATTGCACTGTCTTAAGTTGTATTGGGAAAAAAAGTCGATTACAAATGTTTCGGTAAAAACTTTTTTAAATTGTCGTCCCCTAGCATACACCAGTCTTGCTTATACGCCCCATAAGTTATCGATTGGGTTCAAGTCTGGCGAATATGCTGGCCTTGACATAATTGAAATATCTCTGCCCGAAAACGACTTTTAGAAGAAGCCGCCACGTGAATTGGAGCATTATCCTGTTGAAATTCCATGAAATGTTGGTCCAGTTCTTCGAGAAGTAGTATGTATAAGGGTTTCCTCCAGCATGTCTTCGTACTTCTTCTTCCGCATTGATCCTGTAAGGAACAATTGCTAAACGGGATGTTCCAAACCAACTAAAGGTGTCCGATACCATTACATTACCTTCTCCATGCCGACGTTGGTAGAACGAAATTTCTTCTTTTAAATCGTGCCAGTAGTGTACCAATCCCTTCGGCCCGTCTAATCTGAACTTTTTTTCGTCATTCCACACAACTTTTCTCCATTCTTCATCAAAAGTCATGTGTTTTCGAGTCCAGTCCGATCTGGTCATCCTTGGCCATCATTTTGGGACGCAACTTACTGGTGAAGTCTGGTCTCCTTCTTATGTGATCCATATTATTCATTTTGAGGCCGTTCAACGTATCGTTTAACATTAATGCATCAATTCTCATTGAACGAACTATGACTGCCATGGGCGAACGTCTAGAATGCTGCACGAAGTGATTTAAACTCTTGTTGACCGATCTACACTGCAATAAACCTTGTCCTAAAATTGTCTTCTGCCGCCCCTTGTCAGCCCTTTCGACTGTTCATTCTCCTTGAAAGCGGACCTAGTCTTTTAACTTTCCAGTTTAACACTCTCAGTGTCTGTTTTATAAGTTATTGGTTAACACCGATTCAGTAAGGTCGCCTTTCTTTTCAGACGCAATTTGGTTAGATCATTGCTAGAGGCGTACTCTATGTCAACATTATTCCGGTTTTATAGTTATGTTTAAGTTCTTGATTTGCATCTAAAAATTAGCCTAACTCAATTTTTTAAAACACCAGAAAGAAAATCTACATTTCAATACCATTTTTCTTTTATTTTTTCAGGTAAGGACCTTTTCCTGAGAGAATAGGAACCACATTTTTAAGGGTAAGCACGAAGCGCTAATTGGCTTCGTCGTTCTCATAAACCCTTGGATTTTAAATCTAAAGTTTCTCTTCCAACTAATCAAGACTCTATGTCAAATAAACTTCCTTATGACGTCCGTTCTCCTATTCATAGACCACCACTTTTTTTCTACTTAAGTAGAAACAGCAAATCGCCCCCAACTTCCTCACAGTTCATAGCATTTCGATAAATAGTTTCGTGGAAACCTCCTAAACACTTTGCCTTTCAAATTTCTCTGACACCTATCACTCGCCTTTGTGCAAGGTTCGACACACAGTAAATTCAAGACCGCCCAACAAGTCAGACAAACTTTAGTATTTAAATACGACTAACAGTCAAATTCATTCTCGTACTTGTATCTACATCTCCCGCACGAGTGCATTTTAATTTCCACCGAAGATAGGAAGTTGAAGGTATTATCTTTCTTCAATTTAATTATACACCATTACAACATGGGCCTGCGAACTAGTTGCCTGGGTGCATAGTGTACTCCTCCTAACTACCCGAGGAAGCCATACACATCACTTGATCGCTCTTCCTGCTCCCTCCATTCCGTGGTAATATGAACTGAAGACAACGGCACCAACAGATGGAATACATGCGAACAAGAAGCCAAAGAGAAGAAATCTACAGAGGAGTGTTCCTACATAGCCCCATACGAATACACTTATCCAAGTCGTGCACGGTGCCCGGTAGGCGAGAGTTCTGTTGTGCCAAGACCGCATTTAGGAGTTATGAGGCCAAAGTGAAAACTGCAAAACCATTAAAGCAAATTCTATGATTATTAATGGGATTTGCGAGGCTTTTTATTTGTTTCTAATGGTCTACGGGGAATAGGTTCGGCTGGGAGCCATCGTAATGTGGTAATGAGCTGACCGTAAAGTTGTCGGGCGACTTCAGGTTGTATGGTAGATCTTTCTACATGCGATGTACGATGTCATTAAGGAGAAAATCTGAATGCTGGGTTCAGTTGATTATTTTTGTTATTGAAACTCTCGGGATATTTGGTGTTCCATTAGAAGCTGGTGGGCGAGGATTTTCTCGGATACGGGATTATGTAAGGCTTCTAGTTTATTTTAATGTCTGGTTTTGTTTGGTTGTGCTGATTCTAATAGAGGACGTGTGCTGGATACAGAGCAGGTGGAGGTGTACCTGCTACAGTCACGCCTTTGCGACAGTTGTTTGTGGTTTTTCTGTTCGATCCGAATGGAAGAACAGAATGATAGAGGGAAAGAAGTGACATCATCAGGGTAGGATTGGATTATGTGAACATCTGTTCCGTTTATTATTGGCACTTTGCAGAGCATAAGTAGGCATATGGATTTAGTTTTTGGGTAATAGTAGAGTTGTTGGGAAGCATGATTTTATGAAGTGAAACGATATATTCAGGGATGCAAAACCTTTTAATATCTTAATGACCGAAAGAATCCTTAAGATTATTCGGTTTATTCACATGTTATAAAAAAACCTATTTATTAGGGGGCATAATAAATGCTTATAGCCACTTAGTTTGAAGAAGATCCGGACTCGAGTCAATTCGGGTTTAATACTAGAAAAACGAGGTTTGAAGTCGTATTCTGTTATCAAGTTCATTAAAAAAACAATAAATAGTCATAATCAATTGAGGCATTTCTGTTTGTGGCATATACTGATCGCTGGCAAGCTGCTAACAATAAGTTTATTGTTAGGTTATGCCTTTGCCCGACTTACTTGGTTTCCTTGCAAAATTTTATAATTTTTGGGAAGACACAAGTTTGTATTTACTTTAAATCCCTAAAAACTTGTAATTTTGAGGCTAGCGGGATGTTTTTTGATAATAGAGCAACTCGTATCCCAAATCCTGTAATTTTTCCATCCCCAGTCCACACTTTGGTACAGGTGCTTGATCCTGGTGAAAGATGATTTTCTTCTCGCGAATTTTGGGGCACCCAGCTGGTCAATAAGGTTCGGCCCTTGCAAAGTAATCAATTAACAGGATCCCTTTCACATCCCAAAACAAGCTGACGATTGCTTCACTGGCTGACGTGATTGATTTCGCTCCTTCTGGCGCTGAATCACCGGCTTCCATCCTCTGCTTCGTTTCTTACGTATAGTATGCATCTCTATTGAATCGGTCCAAAGATCTTTGCGAAATCGTTTGCGCATTTGCAAACATCGGCATTCAGCAAATGTGGCATCCGTTTTGTCCAGAGCTTTCGTATCCCTAATTTTTTAGGGACTTTTTTGGTGACTTCCGGTATAGTTGCCCTTTTTGGACGTCCTTTACTTAGGTAATTTTCGATGGATGCGCGATCACATCCAAATTCAGCGGAGCAGAGTCTCCGTAAAATTTTATTAACTTCGAATGACTTTGCTTAGGGTTTTTCCATCAAAAACGAAACATTTTTTTAACTGCACGATATTTAAATATGGCACGTGCACTAAAGCAGAGAAAAAATGTATGTTCTCTGATTGGAACGCCATCTCTGTGGCAGGCCGTATGTGTTATAAAGTCGTGCGATGTTGATGCCGACGCCCATTTGCGTATGTTTTTGTTTCTTTTTTAAGTTCATTTTTATGTCATACTTTTTAGAACTATTTTACACTAGACAAAAATGCTTAAAACTAGTTTAAATAACTTAAATGACTTAAAACACCTTGCTGGCTCTATAGGGGCACTCTAAGGTATACAGAGCGATTTAAACTATTCCTTTCGGCCTCATGATTAACTCATATTGACTGAGGAAAAAGAAACAATTAAAGCTGAGAATTTTTTTTTTATCAGAACTTAGCAATAGATCTAACAGATCATTTTGTGAAATGCTCAATATAACATGCCCATAACACAATTAAATGGCGTACCGCTGACCAATCTTTCGGTGCATTTTGGGCTTGCACCCAGCCACCCGGCAGGAGTCCAGACAACTAGACCTCATTTTTACAACTGACCCTCTTAACTCAGCTTGTCCTTATCAACTGTCGCCAATACCTCGCCCCCCCCCCCCCTCCCTCCATTCTTTTTTCTCTCGTTCCTTCACAACTCACATAGCCAACTTCCGTCAAATTAGTGAATATCTCAATAGTGCTCCTTTTAATTTCAAAAACCTAGCCGTAAATGATGCCATATCTATTATATTCTATCTCCCTTTACGTACCCTTTTCTCAATCCCGGAGAAAACCTCCCCGCCTTGGTATAAGCGCAGGCTCCGTTCTTTGAGAAACAAACGGAACAAGCTCTGGACAACTTTCCTTCGTACTCAATTCCCAAATGACTTCCCTAACTATTTCGGCACTTTCCTTCATTTTATAGAGCTTTATAACTCTCTTTATCGGCACTAATAAGTTGAACTGCAAACCAACCTTATAAATTATCCCAAGTCCTTCTTTCAGTTTGCTAACTACAAAAGAAAATCTGTTGGCTACCCAAACTCTCTTTCTCCTTCAATGATGAAACTTCCAATGATCCTCATAACATCGCCAACCTTTTCACCACCGTTTTAAATCAATCTTTCATCCATGATTCCTTTGCCCCCGATCCTACTTATCTCAACTATTTATCAGACTTCTCCTTTGGACTATTTCTCTCTCGTAGTGCCGATCCCGATATCATTCAAAAAAGATTAAAGCAACTTCAATTCACTACTGGCCCCGCCGGGCTCCCTGCTGTATTTTGAAAAAAAATGTTCCTCCCCCTTTCTCTTCTTCTCTCAAATATTTTCAGCCTATCCCTTTCTAAATGTGAATTTCCCCGGATATGGAAAACCTCTTTTATAAAACCTATACACAAAAAGGGTCCGAAGAATGACATTAACAAAACCATTGACAAACTGCTTCACATAGCCAAAATCTTCGAAAGTATTTTGTATGATAATTTCAGTTTCCAATCTCCTCTTTAATCACCCCCAGACAACAAGGCTTCCTCACAGGTAGGTGTACAACCACAAACCGTATTGAATTCATATCCTTCATCCTTTCAGCCTTAGAAAATAGCAAGGAAGTCGATGCTATCTCAACTGACTTCAGTAAGGCCTTTTATAAACCAAAGTCATAATCAATTCAAAAATCAAAATTACCTGGAAAATCGCTACTACAGCGTTCGTTTTAGATCTGCCCTATCTAACCCTTTCCTTGCTTCCTCCGGTGTCCCCCCAGGCAGTTATTTAGGTCCACTTCTTTTTATCCTTACCATTAACGATATTGAAATGGTTATCAAGCATTCCCACATCTCTCTATACGCCGACGACGCTAAGATCTTCAAGATCATTTCCTCCGAACTCTTCCCTTATTCAATCGGACCTCAATAGTTTTTCCACACCTGGTGCTCCAAAAACTGCCTGGACCTTAACATTTCCAAGTGTCAATCTAAAGGGTCCGCCATCTAACGTTTTTTTTTCAAGTAGTGCTTATTTCGTGAATGGTAACACTTAGCTCATGTCTGATTTGACAGATAATTAGTTTTATCGTTCCGCTGAACGAATATGGTTGTGTATACGCTTGAACAACGCTTCGCTAAGTGGGCCTGCGATCGACTTACAGAAGATGCCGATTTTGCCAAAAAAATCATCTTTTCAGATGAAGCTCATTTTGATCTTGGTGGGTATGTAAACAAGCAAAATTGTCGCATTTGGGGCACAGAAAACCCGCACGCATTATCAGCCGCAGAGCTGATGTCGTTTGGCCACCTCGGAGCTGCGATTTGACACCGTTGGACTATTATTTGTGGGGTGCCGTCAAAGATAAGTGTTTCGCCGACAAGCCAGAGACAATTGACGCTTTAAAGGACAATATTCGTGAAGCCATTAGTGAAATACAGCTGCACACAATTGATAATGTGCTTAAAAATTGGACCGATCGTGTAGGCTACTGCATGGCCAGCCGAGGCAACCATTTGAATGAAATTGTTTTCCATTATTAACCGGAAGGATTGTACTTTCAAATAAAAAAAGAAATTTGAGAAAATATTCAGTAGTTTTTTTTATAGCATTTTCAAAAAAAAAAAAAAGTTATTTGGCGGACCCTATATTACTTTCTCCCGCCTCTACTTTCTCCACAATCAACCCCTTTCTACCGTTCAGGTGATCCGCGATCTTGGCGTATTATGCGACCAGGAACTTAATTTCCTTGCACATATCAGCGATATAATTCTTAAGGCCAATTCTGCACTCGGCCGGCTTCGTGAAACGATGGGCTAAAGAGTTTTCCAATCCCTACGTCACTCGATCTCCTCTCTATATAACTTTTGTTCACCCTATTCTCGAATGCGCCTCTCAAGTGTGGTCTCCTTACCATCATACACACATTTCCAGAATCGAGAGTATCCAACGTCGTTTTCTCTGTTTTGCTCTTCGTTTTTTACCCTGGGACGATCCTCTAATCCTACCTCCCTATCAAGATCGCCTAAAACTTATTAATTTGAACTCGCTGGAAGAAGGAAGAAGGATATCGCGTGACCCAATTCAACTTTATCTTTTTCAACTCTAACCCTCGTAATACACGAAATCCATGTCTTTTCTATCTACCCACCTCTCGTAGCTCCTATGGCTCCAATGAACCAATCTTCCTCTCATATACTGCGGAATGTTAATGCGAAAAACTGTTTCGACTTCAACATCAGTACTCCTTGTCTAAAACTCCGTCTCAATCGCCCTCTTTCTTATTGTAGTTTCCTAGATTGTAAGTTAAATTAAGTATGTAGCTTGAATTAAACTCAATAAATGGGGGTATTCCCCCACTAAATTAAAAAAAATGCTTCCTTAGGATATAGTCAAAAAACACGACCATACGGTTACCACTTACTCCGAGAGCTTTTTCAATGGTCAGGATTAATTCGTTGCTAACATTTTTCTGTAGATGGTGTAATGGTGATGTCAAGCTATATGGTAATTGTTCTTCGAAGATGATACAATCGGCAATTGAACTACCTGTTTCTACCCATACTTTGTCTTAGAAATTTAATCAGCACACTATTTATGAACAATGCTGGATTGTCTATCCCAAATGTGTTTACCCAGGTGTAGACCGGTCTTAGATGCTGTCAATATTTGATCAAGACTAATTGCAACATGTTGCGATCGTGGCTGTTTTGATATTAATAAGACACAAAAATGAAATTCTAAATAATTTCTTTACGATTTTTCCTATAACCTGTCAATTGTTTAAACGAAATTTGGATTTTCTTGATGAATAGAAACTATTGGCATTTAAATGCTTCTAGAGTTACCCATTTCAAGGCTAAGTGATTTATCGGCAGTGAGATCATAAACGCTCATCAAGCTTACATAATTATGTCTACGTATCAAATAATATCGCAAATCATGAAACAGGTAATTATTCTGTATTCCATTAATCATTTTTGTTTGTCGAGTGAAAACAATATGTATTTTTGTTCTCTAACTTCAAGACTACAAGACTACATGTGCCAAAAGGTCTTTCGAGCGAAAAAAATTTATTAGATGAAATTATTCTCTTTTAACCACAAACATTTATTGTTTCTTACCAATGGCGAATAAATAGCTTGGAAGTATTGGCCTTCAGCCTATTAAGGCCAAGAACTGCTTTGGAGGAAGATTTTTCATAGAGGCCAAATCTTTCATTTGTTACTAGATCAACTGCAACCTTCGATTGCTTACAAATTGCCTTTTTTATTTTTGACTTGCATATGGCATTTTAGCTTTCAATATCTAATATTTCTAGCACTTGATCTCCTTAAATGTGTTTTTAAAATGTTGTCTTTGGGTTGCTTAATGCGACTACTATATTGAAAATTAACCTCGCAACCTGAAAGAACATTTGTTGCGTACTTTGTTTTTAATACATATAACGGTCGGTGAAGTGATGTTTAATTGTTTTACTAGGGAGAAATCTGGAGGCCGATCAAAATCACCGTTGTCCGAAACTTGGCGACCGAGGAACAACGGACGCAATAAATCGATCGTGACTGGGCTGTTGCAAGCTGACCGCCTCGGGCAAAGTCGGCCTTGATGACAGCCATTATCAAGATTTTGAATGTAAAGATGGAGGTTTACAGGTTTGGCATGACCTGTTCCATGGCACTAATTCGTTTGGATAGACGCTTCGAGCGTCGGCTGTCACAAACAGATGCCAACGCCTCGAATGCCGAAGGTGTAAATGTCCTACCCTGTGCATGTTATGAATGACTATCATGTCTTCAAAAATCTCCTTAATTTCTGTCAAAAATTGTTTCGGTGAACGAGGGTAAAACCATATATGTATATGCTGCACAACACCGACCCCGATGTCTTGGCCAGAACGTCACAATTGGCGGTTACAAATTTGGTCAAGGAATTCGTCTGCCTTGGCTCACTAGAGCCAAGGAGCGACAACAACACCAGCGCTGAGATCAAACGCAGAATTAGTCTTGCCAACCGCTGCCTCTTTGGTCTCAAGAGGCAATTGAGAGGTAGAGCCCTCTCACCAGGTAGCACTGATCATCCCGGTTCTCCTTTTCGGCACAGAAGTCTGGACCTTAACAAAACCGAATGAAGATGCCATTGGTCGCTTCGAGAGGAAAATTCTGCGTTCAATCAATGGTCCCGTTAATGTAAACGGAGAGTGAAGAAGAAGATACAACGGGCTGTACAGCGACATCGGCCTAGTACGACGTTTTCGGATCCTACGTCTAAGATGGCTAGACCATGTAGAGCGAATGGATAATACAGCTCCGGCCCGAATAGTCTTCGAATCCAACCTTGAGGGACGACGCGACGAACACCTGGCAAAAGATCGTGCCAACAGGAGACGCTTGTGGGCTGAGGCCCAGAAGAAGAAGATAGATTTTCGCTGCACTTAACGCCGATCCATGATGCTCCCCACGTGATTGCTTGTGGTTGTATTCGTCCACATAATAAATAAAATTGTTTTTCTAAATCGATAACAGTTTAGTATTTCTTAAACACACTTCGTATAATATACGAGTAAAAGCTAAAATGTTTCCGAAAACTCTGACTACATTTGCATTTCGTGATGACCCCGCCCCGCTTAGACGTTATATTATTCTTGATACACGTAACGCCCTCTTACTCTGGCCAGTTCAGTCAGTCGTATAATTTTCGAAAGAAGGCCTTCATGACGCCTGAAGAACAAGAACTGTAGTAAACGATCTATATGAGGTTCATTTAAAAAAATAAGGTGACTTTATTTTTCTCGAAAAATAATTATTTATTCATTAGTACCCATCTATCTAGATATAATTCACTTGCGCCGGGGCTTTTTTTAATCCTCGAAGCACTTCTGAAATGCGCTTTTTGGTATAAACTGGAGCTCTTCCAGCGATGCGACACATTTTCATCCTTTCATGGATCTTTTCAGTTTTGAGAAAAGAGAAAAGACGCAGGAGGCCAGGTTAGGTTAAGTTAGGTAGTCCGTAAAAGCACTGCGGATCACTTAGACCAAGAACGGTCCATTGTGCTACCACTTGAGTCGGCTTGGTCACCGTTAGGCTTGGAACCATTTTGAGTGCTGAATAAAATTCGAAATTTTGTAGATCTCCGTTTCGGATAGATCCGTTTGTTTATTAAGGAAATATTCTCCCAGAAATCGTCTTCTTGAGGCGGTTAGAGCAGGGCAATTACATAGCAGATGGGATGGAGATTCTTCCTCTTTCTCATTATGACACCTACTGCAGTAGTCGTTGTATGGCAGTCCCAATCTTGCGGCATGTTTCCCTAATGCGCAATGTCCTGTTTGGACTCCGATCAGACTGCTTATATTCTGCCTGTATATTTTTGGCAGGCTTGTGGTTTTACGTTGACAGTACCTGGGCCAGGTTTATCTGGCGTAGTTGCATGTTTCAAGGTCACGCCATCCCTCATTTGCTTGCTGCAGTGCATTTTTCGAGCGTTTCCATTGGTAGGTGGATTTCCGCTTTAACAGTCGAGAGCTACAGTGTGGTTTTGATTAGTTCCTCTGCTTCACAATTGCCTGGTGTATCACTATGCCCAGGTACCCAGCACAACGTTACACCGCATCTGTTCGATATCTCATTTAGAAACGTGCGGCAGTGTCTGACCAATTTTAATCTTATTATCGGTGATTCGAGTGCTTTTATTGCAGCTTGGCTATCTGTGTAGATGACGATGTCTCTGTTGTTCATCGATCTCACAGACAGCCAGTCGACGGCCTCACGAATTGCCGTTAATTCAGCTTGGAATATGCTGCAGTGGTTCGGTAGTGTAAAGGATTGTCTGATTTTTAGGGTCGATGCATAGGCACCGGCGCCCAAACCATTGCCTGTCCTAGACCCGTCTGTGAATATTTCCAGTGCAGTGCCTTTTTTCCCATTGTCGTCGGTTGGGAATTGTTGTTTTATAGAGAATCTTGAAGTCAAGGGTCGGAATTAAGTAGTCCGTGACTTCACTTAGATCATTATTTTGGGGAAGAATACCAGCGTGTCCTATTTCGGAGAACTTCCAGTTCACGGATTCCTTAAGTCGATTTCTTTGGCTTTTTTATGCCAAAGAGATCAAAGGGGAGTGGGTTCAGCATCGTTTCGGGGGTTGCAGTGGAAGTTGTTCCCAATGCCCCTGTTATCGCGATGCACGCCATCCTTTGAACTCTGCTTAGGAGTATGCAATAGTTAGATCTGCACAGTGCCGGCCAACAGACAAGGCACCCGTACATTAGTATAGGTCTAACAACCGCGGTATACAGCCAGTGGGTAATATGGGGTTTGATACCCCATCTGGAGCCCAAGGTTTTTTGTAGGTCTATAGCGCAGTTGTTGCTTTCTTGATGTGTTCTTCCGCATTCAATTTCCAGTTGAGCTTCCTGTCGAGTATCACACTAAGGTATTTGACGTGGTCTGCGAATCTAAGGTAAGTCCCATTGAGTTTTGGTGGAGTAATTTGAGGAATCTACCGTTTTCTTGTGAGTAAGACGACTGGCTCTGTTTTGGAGGGATTTATTCCAAGCCCGCAGTTCTCTGCCCAGTTGGCCAGTTGACCTAGGCCTGTTTCCATCAAGTCCCTGATTGTTGAGAGATGTTTCCCGCAAATTGCTAGTGCAAAATCGTCTGCATACGCAATGACTTTGCACACGCTGTCCTCCAGGGATAGGAGTATTTAATTTACAACGAGCACATACAATTGCGGCGATAATACTCCTCCTCGTGGTATGCCACGTTTTACTGCTTTTTTTGTGTGGTAGCAGCCGAATTTAGAATGAATCAACTTGCTCGAAAGCATTTTTTGATTCAAAATATTATATTTCCATTAACCTCTAGTTTGCTTAATGCATTGGTGATGGCTAGTGGTTTTATGTTGTTAAAGCTCATGCAATATCGAAGAAGGCATCATCGTGAATTCTTTGTTGGAAAGTGATTTTTCAACGGTTTCAACTATCGTGTGTAGAGCTGTGATTTTCCCTTACAATAAGCGTTTTGCGATTTCGGAAGCATGTTTTTTTGTAGGTTTTCGCGTATTTACAGGTCCACCAGTCTGTCTAGCGTTTTAAGAAGAAAGGAGGAGAGAATGATAGGTCTGTAGTCTTTTGCAGTTGTGGGGGAGGTTTTACCTGCTTTTGGTATAAATGTAACATTTGCTTCCCTCCGGGATGGTGGTATATAGCCCCAATCTAGACTGGATGAGAATAATACCAAAAGCCATGGTTCGAGAATGCCGTAAGCACGTTGCATCTCTACCGGGTAGATTCCATCCGGACCTGTAGATTTGTATGGAAGGAAGCTATTTACTGTCCATTGGAGTACTAATTCCTTTGAAATTAATTGAGGACTCGGTATGAGTTGTTTAAAATGTTGTTGTTACTAGCCTTTGCGTTGTCGGGAAAGTGTGTACTTAACAAGAGGTGTTGTGACTCTTCGTTAGTCACCTTTTGCGGTGCCGTCTGGTTTGTTAATAAGGGCGGGTATAGTGGGAGCCTTTGACAGTATCTTCCTCACTCTACTGACCTCATTATTCTCTTCTAATTCTGAGCAGAATTTGCACCAGGATGTCCTTTGCGCCTTTCTTATCTCACTTTTAAATAGTCTTAGGCTGTTCTTGTAGCGGTTTCAGTCCCCTGTTCTGTTTTTTTTTTTTTGTTTTGTAGAAAAGCCGTCTGCTTTCATTTCTAAGGGTACCAAGATCAGCAGACCACCAAGGAGGTTTGGTTCTCTTTGTTGGTCTGCTACTTAGACAAGACTTTAGAAGGGATCTATTTATAGCTCCTGTAACTTTAGTCCCCAGACGTTCAATGTCTGCATGCGACTTGGGGTTACTTAATTGAAGGGGGCCAAGTTCGGTGAATACGGTGGCTGATTAGGGTATTGTTTTTGGCCCAAAAATTGCGCACAAACAACGATGAATCAGCATTATCTCGATGTAACAGCCCACCAATGCGGACGTTTCAGGGTAATATTTCTTATTGACAGCACCATCTTCCGGCAAGAACTCATGATGAACTCCATTGTAATCGAAGAAATCAGTGAGTAAAACCTTCACATTTGACCGAACTTGTGGTGCTTGTCCGGTCTTGGCTGTTCTGGTCGCTTCCATTGGAATGATTGGGCTTTGATTTCGGCGTCGTAACCATTTACCCATATTTTGCCACCAGCGATAATCCTTTTCAGCAAACCTGGATCGTCATTCACGGCATTCAACAGCAGCTGAGCGATGTTTATGCGACGGATCTTTTGGTCAAAATCAACAATTTCGGAACAAATTTCGCTAAGACACAGGTTTCTTGCCCAAAATATTTGGAAAATATTCATGCCATAAGCCAACCGATATTAAAATATCCTTAGCAACTTCTCTGATAGCGATTCGACGATTTTCCTTAAGAACTGTCTTCACAGCTTCAACGTTTTCATCGGCTGTTGATGTGTTAGGGCGCCTATCGCCATAAACATCTTCTCGGCTTTCTGTAAAGAGCTTGTACCACTTATAGACATTTCTTTTTGCTCAGAATAGACTAACCAAATGCCTCAGGCAACATTTCAAGTACGTTGAAGCATTTAATTTTATTTTTACACATAAAATTTATTACCGATTCTTTGATTCAATACAAGAAAAAAAAAAAACAATCGAATGACTAATGTATTTTAGCTCCCGAAATTCGAAGTCACCTTATTTTTTGAACAACATCATACGTAACGTGCACCATTTCTGCTAATTCAAAAGGTTTTAAAAATGAAAAAGGGAGACAAGCCCTGGTTGTTTTATTATTTCACTTTTGTAGGTCTTATCCCAAAGTATTTATATAAAATTTTGTATAGGTAGTGTACACTGTCACTCTTAAGAACAGTTGTTGAGTCGAAAAGCATCGATTTTAATCTATGTATGTACTCACCACTTTGAAGTATTTTTTTTTTTCAAACTTTTAAGCTTATTTAAAACGAGTATCACGCATTTTAATAAAGGGCGTGTTTTTAACTTGTTTTCTATAATAAATTTCGGCAGAGTTTTTGGCCGATGGCAAAATACTGGAAATGAAACCTCTAATTGAAGTACCTTTTTGTCTTAACATTTAAAGAAAACACTTTTGGCTAAGAGTTTTAAAAAACATACGCAGCATGGAAATTCACATGGAAGACTCTTAACAGTAAAATGGACTTAATATAGACCTAGAGACAACAACAAAGTTATAAATACCGAAAACAAAAAAGGAAAGAAAAAAAATATAAAAATAATCCGCTCGATACCCACGCTCGTCCACTACAGATTATTACTTTTCGCTTCAACGTCGAATGCAAAAAATCAATAAATCGACATTCGCAGCACCAACGGCACAGGATTCCAGGGCACATCAGGGAATCGATGTCAAAGTAGTCTCTGATGACTTTTTTTTTACTATAATAAATTACTTCTCTATTCAGAGTTGAATTATTTTTTAATCCGATTCCATGCAAACAGGGGAAGTGGCGTAACTAGGACAACATACTTTCCATCGACAAAGGCGCCATCCACGCAATTCAGCGCCACCCCTTAGTGCATCTGTCAATTTAATGCAATTCCTGTAAGGGCCGGTTGTGTTGTGAAATTCACATGCGTTTCTATGATAAGGGAGGACACCCTATCCTGTCATAGTCACCCTCGTTACTGCAGCACTCAAGGGGAGTGCGTCGTCCCTGTGAGACAACCCTCACTGTGTATCTGACACGCAGGACATTCTCTATGGCCCCTCAGACAAACTCTTCGGTTCTTGACTGGAGAACATGACGGTCGTAGAACAGAAAAGGAAACAACTTTCTTTCATTCAAGTGGAGCTAATTTATTCACGTTTAATGTAGCAGCGCTTGAAACTGCTCAACAGCGACTGAATGCAATAGTAAAGAATCTGAGCGAAGCTTAAAAAACTACAACCGAGAAAGAAAGATGCAGCTCCTCCGAAAGCAACCACGAGCTGATCGATACTGAAAATCACCCTTCGACGTATTCCGATCGTAGGCAGATTCAACGTCACCAGGAGAGTCCTTTCAAATCGGGATAAACTCTGGGGAGAATCAAATGATATAAAATGGTCATTTCCAGAATACGACTTACATAGTCGTGAGAAACTGTCTTGAGAGCAGTAAAAACCATTTCGGAACACAGTTCCAGGCAATCGCATTTCGTCTTATGCCAATTGTTCCTTGCCAAGCATAGCATTCCCTTCACCGAGCATATGGGACCCGGTCCGACGGTATAGAAGAATGGCTTACACTGACAGAGGCGAAGCGCTGCTTCGATGCGACACTCGTTACGGCAAAGTATTGGCTTGTAGGTCTGCAAGATATACGAAATGATGACCATGAACACAGAGTGATGTAAGAAGGCTCACCGGAAAATACTTCAAATTGTTTTCGTCGGCAAAGCGACATTTTCTGTACCTAATTGGGACGTAGTGGAGATTAGACTCGGCCGAGAAAGTCTCGATATTGGCGTCGACGTTGGTTATTGCATTTATAGCCATTTCACGTTGTATACTCCTTTGATCGTCCTGTGACACTATATCATCGTTTGGATGGAGGTACTGGAATAGGAGAAATTATGTTATAGAGGCTTTAAGGGGCTTCATCGGAGGGCGTTCCTACAGCAATCATTTTAGCTCCATCCTTGATAGAAGGTAGGACTTTTAAGGTACACACGTCGAATGGGCTGCACCTCTTCTCGCTCCTATCTCTCAGAGAGTAACTGAAAGATCAGATATATTTGGTCAATATTGACCACTTAAGGTGGTGCTTAACATACTTCTGTAACCCGAAGGGGTTCTGGTATTCGCGCAATAAAGACGTAGTCACACACATTCCGACTTCGGTGATGACATTATGAAATTTCGATTCGACCTTGTCGTTGTGCTCTCCACTACTCTCGCTGTACTCGATATCCGCCCCCATAGCTTCTGTTTGCTTACTCACAGACGTGGTGTTAAAAAATAGTGTGGAACGGAGCTGTAAATGAATACAAATGAAGAATACAATCGTAGAAAGGGACTTAACTACCTCTCGTATGATTTGTAGGAAATCCAAGTTGACTAGGCTATCGTCTTCCTCGTAGGGCTGTAGGATATCCAGATTATCGTACTTCAAATCAACTAGAACCTCAAGAAAATGTTCGTAGTATTGATATTTATCGTCTTCCCGACCAACATGCCAAGTTCTATGAAAACAAAAAACATTCTGTTTGGGTTAGGGAGGCTAAACCCGTAGTACTCACTCGTTGACGATGATTTCCGCTTGCTGCTTGTCAAAGTAATTCGAGCACATCGTAACTCCCATGTACGGGAAGTCCCTGCTGCCTAATATTCTCTCGATACTGTACACAATCGGATTTGTCCTATACCGCTCCCACTGGTCCCAGCACAATCTTGCCGAGCAATAGGTGAAACAGACGAGTAAAATACTCCAGAAAGTCCTCTCCAGGACGTGGATATCCCTTCGTGCAATGTAGGCAAAGCCATGGAACGAAGCCTTTTCAAAAATTTTCCGAATCAGAGCCTTCATCACGACTGTACTGAGAGATAGTTGGGATGGCTCGAGGGCTTTTATAGAAGGATAATTGGGTAGTTTCAAGACTAATAGGTCATCTGGGATGTTCTCCTCTAATGGTGTTTGGATGTTCGTTGGAGTGATTACGGGTTTTGTTGTTGATTGTTCATGGACATGTGACTGTCACGACATGATGTTCATGTTGTTTGATAGAACATGGAAGATGGCCGCAAATGGATTCATGACGCAGCATGGAGGAATGGGTTTACACCATAAAGCTGTCAGTGAAGTTTCTACAATCTTCTCAGCCTGGCTACATTCCTTTTCATCTCCTCATTGCATGCTGAGTAAACAAACAAGTGTTGAACAAATAAACGAACAAATTCTCGGAATGGGAGCAAAATCTACCTTGGAGTTGGAATACAATTGAGTAACCATTCAGAGCCAGTCGGTGGCTGTTAAGTGGGAATAGTTTACCGCAGTTTTGAAAAAGCCATTTATAAGTACCTACTCAAAGTGGATAGATGTTTAGGGAGTCACTTAGTAGTACTCTTTCCCTCACTTCTTATGATTGTTTCAGGTCATGTCCACTTGAGATTCAATTGAATCCCTTGGCCATGTCATGTATGGAGGGGACATACATACTTTTCAGTAAAGTGCCGGGATTTGGGTCATGTAAATGACCTTGATGGAGGTTTTTGTTTCTTTTGTCTTCGCCTGCTGGAGTGACATCTGGGGCAATATGCCACGTAAGGTGCATACAACTTTTCATTTTCTTTCTTCTTTTTCTGTGCTCCTTCTGTTGCCATGTATTCCCTTTGTGAATATTTAATGAACAGTCCTCCTGGGAGGGTATTATGAGTGTCATCGAGAAATCCTAGACGTTGTTCCTTTAGGGCACATGATAGAACGGCCATTTTGCGTTTGAATATTTCGGGGTGAATATGAGAATAAACAATGGTCCGTAGTCTTTCCTAAACAGCGGGCGGTGCTTGGATTTGTTCGGCGACCGGCTTTAATAACCCTCCAGTGCTCAAGGTCACGTGGAGTCATTTAGAATGAAATGGAAATCATGATCGGAATGAATGAGTGAGCACGTACATAATTGATTGAGGTCATTGTAGTTTGGTTTGGTCTTGGGATTTCGATTCTGCTTCTAAGGAAATTTGTTTTTATGGAAGGGATATACTTGCGCTCGAATTGGCGTCATTACAATATTCTTTATCTGAAATCAATCCTAAATTCTGACCGAGTTCCTGTGATTTATTTTTTCTTAGGGTGATTGGATCAAAATCCTATTGCAGATGCTTTGCATAGTTCATTCATTTGGTTCAGTTTGACTTTAGTCACGCAACTTAAGACTTTACAAATTCGCCAAGTAGTACTGAATGAGCAAAGTGAGCTCAAATAAAAAAGAGGAACTGTCTTCTTATAAAAGAGAAATTGTAATTAAACTGAAAAACGAATTGAAATAATATGCAGATATTGTCTCGCTCCTTGGCATAAAGCGTGCGAAAATACAAAGTGTTGTGAGGCGTTTCAATGGAAGATCTTCCACACAGACCGAGCTAAGAACTGGTCGACCACGCAAAATTCCAGCAAGTGAGGAAAAATGTATAAAACGAATTGTGATGAAAGAACCATCTACTAGCCTTTCGACTCAACTAGAGACTTCCCTGAACTTAGCTGCAAGCCAATCCACAGTCTCCCGAGCATGGCACCGGACTCAATATAGATCCTGTGTTGCAAGAAAAAAATCGTATATCTCGGAAATGAACTGACAGAAACGTTTAAAGTTCGCAAAAACTTATTTGACCAAAGATGTAAGCTTTTGAAGGAACGTAATTTCTTCCGACTAAAGCAAATATATATGTGGCTCGGATGGTAGGAAATTTGTATGGAGAAAGAACAGACAAGAGTACCTACCGAAAAATCTGCAAGGCATCGTCAAACATGGAGGCAGGGGAATAATGGCTTGGGGTTGTATGTCTTTCGGGGAATAAAGAAAGTTTTAGAAATATTCTAAAACATAACTTGACTGAAAGGCCGGAAAAATGGGACTTCCTGGAAATTATTATTTTCAACACGATAACAATCCCAAACATAAAGGGGATGTTCGTCAATTGATCTTATACAATGTTCCACACTTTCTACAAACTCACCCGCAAAGTCCGGACATCAATCCCATGGTAGGTTAGGTTTGAGAAGGGGAGTGTGATGGTTAGACATCACTTCCACTCGGAGGCCAAGAGGCCCATTGTGATTCCCTTCATTTGCGTGGATACACATAAAATTAACCTGTCCTATCACGTGGTGGCTGAAACCACCCCGTGCTCTTGATGAATCTTAGAAGATCCGATATATCTGCATTAGCCACGTCCGCAATCTCTGTAAAGAATCTTTGGCCTAGTGACACTAGGCGTCGATTCTGGAGAGCTGGGCAGTGGCAAAGCAGATGTTGGATCGTCTCAGTTTCTTCCTCATCGCCGCAGCTCCGGCAGAGATCGCTGGATCCCGAGTCCCATTTCCGGAGCATTGCTCCAATGGGACAGTGTCTTGTGATCACTCCGACGAGCATACGGATCGAGTTACGGTCCAACGCCAGGAGCTTCTTTGTTTTTCCGACATTGACCTCTGGCCACGATGATCTTGTCGTGTAGCTGTCGTTTCTTGTAAGCCAAGACGAGTTGGCCTCTTTGATGATTGTGTCGTTTATGATCCAGTATAATGCGCTGATCGGTGGTTGCAATGACGTGTCCGCTTCGCTGATGTCCAGTTCAGACCCTTGCCTGGCCAATTCGTCTGCTCTTTCGTTCCCTGCGATTGAGCTGTGGCCCGGGACCCAGCAGAGTTTAACTTTATGGTGTCTGATGGACTTCAGTAAGTCGCGACATTTCTTGACAGCCTTTGATCTCGTTATACAGGATTCTATTGACTTCAGTGCAGCCTGGCTATCTACGAAGATAGTGATATCAGATGGTGGAAAAGCATAGGTATACTGAGAGAGAAGCCATTTTCGGGAGAATATAGTCGGTCGTAGCTGCGAGGCTACTAAAACCATGTTTCCTTCCCGTGTCGTCTATTATCTTAAGTATGGCAGCATGTCCATAGTTGGCTTGCTTCCACAGAGAGGACTCTCTTAGTCTGAGAGCGCTCTTTGCAGCGTAGCCTTTTATTTAATTTAATTGATCCAGGGGGAGGAGATGAAGAATCATGTCCAACCCTGCTTGCGGCGTGCTTCTCATGGCTCCCGTTGTACAAACAGCGGCTGACCTTTGTACTTTGCTGAGCATGTTCAGATAGCTTTTTGTGCTGCTAGCAGTCCACCAGACTAGGGCCCCATAACCATAAGTTAAAATGGGTCTGATGATTGCTGTGTACATCCAATGAATGATGTACTTGTTGAGTGTTGCAGAGGTTTCGTGAATTTGTGAGTCCTCTGATGTATAGGTCAAGGAGTCTCTCCAAGGTTTTTAATAGAAATGACGAGAGACTAATTGGCCTATAGTCCTTTGCGGCAGTATGGGATGGTTTACCTACCTTAGGTATGAAAATTACCTTAATTTCTCTCCACTGTGTTGGGATGTACCCCGTTCGCAGGCAATTGGAAAAAATGCTTACGAGATGGGGTACAGTGTGGATCTGTGTTTTTTGAAGCATCGCTGGCAAGATATCGTCCGGGCCCGGAGATTTAAAGGTTTTGAACGAATTTATTGCCCATGATACTTTATCCGCTGTGATAATCTTGTTTATCACTTCTTCGGTTGTGTGAACCGTAGGAACCGTCGTCTCGAAGGAGACTGTGGTTTCAGGGATTTTACAGCCTGGGAAGTGGGTTTCAGTCAGCAGTTCTAGGGATTCCTGACTGGATTCTGTCCAAGAACCATCTGGTTTAAGGATGAATCCCGGGACGCAGGGATCCTTGGATAGGATCTTCCTGAGCCTTGCGGCTTCGTTGAGATCCTCAATTGATTCGCAGAACTCCCGCCTGGATTTAGATTTTGCTGCTCTTGTTTTGCTCTTGTATTCGTTGAAGCTGGATTTGTAATTATCCCAGTCTTCGGTTGTTTGAGATCTTTGCTCTGTTGAATAGAGTTCGGGTCCTGGTCCTGAGTTGTTTTAGCTCTGTGGTCCACCAGACTGCGCTGGTCTTCTTGCGAGCACGTTGCAAAGGACAGGATTTGTTGAAAGACGCTTTCAGAATTCTCACAAGATTTTCGACTGAATTCTCAATGTAAGTTGGATCAGGATTAGTGATGGCTTGTGGCGGTACTAACCTGTTGGCAACTTAGTTTGAGAAAAGATTCCAGTCTGTCTTCTGAGGGTTTATGAAAGCTTTCGGTTTTTCTTTGTTGACGTTAAGGTTGACGAGTATCCGGCTGTGGTCCGAAAAGGAACAGTTAGTGGACACTCTCCAATTCTCTATTCGGATGGAGTCAGACTCACTTAGTAAAGTGAGGTAAATTACCTCTTCCCTAACCCGGTTGCGAAACGTTGGTGTATTACCTTTGTTGCATATGTTGAGGTTGGTGGAGATAATGAAATCGAAAATGGACTCACCCCTTTTATTAATGTCGCTGCTTCCCCATTGAGTGTGGTGTCCATTGGCGTCGCAGCCTATCAATAGGCACAGTCCGCGTGACTTGGCGTGTCGCACAAGTGCTCGGACTGCGTCTGGAGGTGGATCCTCCTCATCGTATGGCAAGTATGCGGGCGATAGGAGCAAAATTGATTTGTCCTGTTGTTCGTACGTTACCAACGTGAGGTCTCCGTTGCTGTACGTACCTAGGAGAGAAATGTTTAAGTATCTCTTGGCGACTATACAGGTTCGTAGCTTACCTTCGGTATGTGGATAGTATAAATTATACTCCTTAGACCTTAATCCCTGAATTTTGTTCCTAAGGAGCCAGGGTTCTTGGATTAAGGCTATATCCACATCTTCCTGCAGCATGTACATCATCAAGTCGTCGGTGGCTGCTTTGCAATGGTGTAAATTAATTTGCACCACTAGCAGCCTCCTTTGACTTGCCGCGTTCATTGGGGAGCCTTACCTTCGGGGTTCCCTGCCCGAACTTGATGCTGCCAGATCTGCTACGGATGTGGTCGAGTGACTTTTGGTCAATGGTAACCATGAGGTCCTTTCCCTCTCCGTTCTTACCTTGGCTGAAGAAATTATTCTCCAGCTGAGAGTGTCAAGCTCTTTATTCTGCTTGTCAATTAGCTTCAAAATGGATTCGTCCTTTTTGGGAACCGGTGGAGGGATCCATATTGAAGCCAACGTGCGAAGCGGAAGCATCGAACGAGGGATAACCTCGAGTTTAGCGTTCTGCTAGATTTCGCCGCAATTGTCGATTGTGCGCTTTAAGAAGTCTAGGGACCTCTGATTGTCACAACCGACAACTTTGACTCCTTTCTGCCAGCCTGCTCCGTCGAAGTTAATCTCATCGCTGCTATCCGCGACAAGCATCGCTTCCAATATTTTGGCTTCAACCGTTAGCCAATTGTCGGATGTAATCTTCCCACCCGGGTTGGAACGATCGACAATAGCCACTTGTAGACTCAGGGGAAGATTGAAGCTGGCTGATGTCTTCGCCTTTTTCGCTTCCCTAAGGGTTTCTTCTCCGGAGCGCCCCCTCTTGACGTTCTGCTTCGATCCCGCAGTGCGTCCTTTGGAGGCGCCTGGTTGATGTGCGTTCTTTTCGACAGTGGCCGGTTGTGTTGGCAGTTGTCGAGTCAATTTTGGGACGTTGGGTTTGATAAGGGCCGTGTTCGATGGCTTCTTATCTCGCCCTGTGTCCTTTTTCGAAGCGCGAGTGGAGGTGGGAGCCGATTTCTTCTCGAATTTGGCTACCTCTTTCTTGTGCTTCTTCATCAGGAGTTTTTCGCGCTCGGAGAGCGTTGAGGGTTCTCTTGCGTTCATTTTCCTGATATACTGCACCTACCTCTTATAGCTACTCTTTGCTTTTTGGGCCGGTGTTTTTACCTTGCTCGTTTTTACAGGTCCTGAAGGAGAGCCGCGGTTACGCTGTCTGTGTCGATCGCACCTTCGGCGGTGGCGACCTGCGCTGTTTGCCTCTTCAGAGGATGCACTTTACTATTTTTATCAATGTTTTCCATATGTGATCCCACGAGTCGCGCAGGAATGGGTGGTCGACCTGTACAGAGCCTCGCAGTATACAGGCAAGTCTATTTGATCCAGGAGGGCGCCAGGTATCCAGGATACACCGTTAGCGACTGGGCTATTATTTAGACTGGGCCCCCAGCCTGGCTGACTCGGCACGGTACGGTTTACACCTTAGTCCAGTCCAGGGGAAGGGAGGGGGAATGGAGGGGATTCCCGGGGAAGGAAGGAGGAGGTGATGGCTGCAGCTTAGCTTCTTGTCTCGTCATAGAGAATTCATGTCCAACATGGAAAGTGAATTCTCACGAGTCATTGACAATTACTGAGCCTTCGCACCGCGACAAGGTGTGCAGCCACGCGAAGGTAAATCCCATGGTAAATCTTTGGACAGTTTTGCATAGGGGTGTTCAAAAGCATGATATTCGCAATAAACATGAGTTAGAAGTGGTCTTATAGTAGAATAAGAATGGGCCAAAATACCTTCCGATGTGACTGCCAAAGGAATACTGATACTTTTTTCAGTTCTTTATATTCAGACTTTTCCAAAGTCAAATTTGTAATTGAATTGAGGTCTTTGTTTATATTTTGTTAACAATTGAAGTAAAATAATTTGTTTTCTTGTTTTTTTATATATAATTTAATAAACTCTATTTTGATATATATTAGAATCGCAACAAAGTTCTCGCTGTTTTTTTTTTTTGATGAAAATGCAACTTTATTGAAAAAACGGTTACAAATGAATCATTCAAAATATTACCCATCGCTAGCTATAACTTTTTTCCCATCTTTCTGGCAGAGCTCGCATACCGTCACGGTAGAAGTGTTCGTCTCTTGAGGCTATCCACGAATCAAGCCATTTTGAGATGTCTTCATATGAATGGAACTGCTGATCAGCCAGACCATGTGCCATCAAACGGAACAAGTGATAATTGGACAGTGCAATATCTGGGGAATATGGCAGATGGGATAGGACCTCCGATTTGAGCATTTCTAAGTAGGTTTTAACGGGTGAGGCCAACACAGCCAAAAGTATATGACGCAAAAACAAAATCACTAATGTGTCAAAGCGGTTTGTCTACTATATGTCTAACCTTGGTTCATGCCGTTTTGGATACGTCAAATCGACAAGTACTTTCTACTGGAGCCATCTCTTGATAAACAGCGAGAACTTAGTTGCACACTTACTAATTTACTGGTCAAAGTTTTTCTGAATTTATTAAAATAGGCGCCAGACTTTACTTTTATAGTTGTATTCTGACTTTTGCAAATCAATGAATATGATTTTTTAAGCGCTTGGTTTTTAGTTCTCAATAAAATAGAAAGAAATTGCAAATGGTGTAACTACAATTTTTATTTGATTTAATAAATCAATACTTGCCATTTATTTCTTAATTATTTCGTTTAAAATCGATTATGATTGTATTTTAAGTGGTCCATACGGAGAATCTAACATTGAGTTACTTATTCAGTCGTATTATCTGTCTCCCTAATAACCCGTATAATGTTGCATGTAATGTAAATGGTTTGAAATCATTGAATTGCGAGCGCCATTGTCGGTAAGAGAAAACTACGGGCCCATGAACTGCACTGAACAGTGTATTTTTCCAGGTGCATTGGCAGCTGTTGTATTGCCGGAGATTGCTCATCGAACCAAATACTGCAGTTTTGTTTATTACCAGAGCCATTCAACTTTTTGCTTCGTCTCTGAAGATAATTTTTCGATTATGAAGCAAATCTTCCTGCAGCTTTATTAAGGCCCACTCATTGACCCTGTGGCAGATGCTTCGGTTTCAGTTCATGGACGAGCAATGTTTAGTTTTAGATGGTTTTAGACCAAGATCCTTCCATAAAATCGTCCACAAAGTCGAGTTACATAATTCCAATTGTAATGAACGGATACGCATACAGCACCAATAATTTCCTCTGTGCGTGCTCTTTTTACACGTGCAGGTTCAATATCGTGAAATTGGTGCGAAATTTGGTCACTATATCTTGATTTGCTTACTCAGTAGTTCACAGTGTTCACAGAGCAAGAATTTTGATTATAAAATGTAATAATTGTTAGGCGTTGTTCGGCGTTTGTTTTACTGTGACATATGTTTTTTTTATTTTTTATTTTCATTTTTATTAAGTTCTACTTAGAGCTACCTTACGCTAGACAAAAATGTTTATAACTAGCTTAATTATGTTAAATATCTTAAATAACTTACTGGCCCCATGCGAACACTCTAAGATAAACAGCACATTTATTTGCCTTTCGACTATTAATATCTATACTTATGGCGAACTTAACTTAATTTAGGCTAAGAAAATATTCGTCAATAAACTTAGCAAGCGATCTTTTAACTTTAACATATGTATGCCACGAATCACGCGTCAGCTGACAAAAATGGAACACTGAGAAGCCAAAAAGCCACACAAAAAAGTTAATCTATATAAAGAGGTAAAGACAATAGAGGTAGGAAGTACGATATACCAACGTTTGATGATAAGCCATTGAATGTTATGAGATTATTTAATTGGTATATCCCGAATTTTGCTCGGCGGTGCGATTTTTTGAGCCAAAAAAAAATTCGATCAAGTCGATATCATATTATTAGGAATTGATAATGCGTCAGTCAAATATACAAAAGTATTTCCAGTTACCTTTCATTATTTCACTACCTTTCTTCTCAATACTAGAAGCTCCTACAATAAAAAGTGAAACTTTGAGCCCATGTTATGCCAACCGACGTTAAGCGGCGACAATAAAAATCACTTACCTAAAAAATATTACAATCGTTTGCCATTGATAGTAATTATTCAGCGTTAAGCTTTGTTTTCCGGCTAACAATAGAATCGCCAGATCTGTAGCTAATATGTCATTCTGCCCTTGAATTGTTAAAAGACACGCTTTGGCAGAGCATTCAGTCTAAGATCGGATAAGGATCGGGATTTTCGGAACAATGAAGCCCTCATATGTTACAAAATCTGGCGAACTATCATACGTTGTCTGGAACTGGGGCAGTTGTAAAGGAGCTCCTTCCAAATGTTCTCAAATATTATCTCCTTGCCCTGCTCTGAGACTGTTGTTGTTGTGTCTGCCTTTTGCTCCAAATCGATGACGTGCCATAAGGGCAAAGGTCCTTTGAGCCACAAGGCTAATCAAATCTTGAATCAAGTAGACATTTTTTTTTCCTTATTCGCAACAATGAAGATGCAACGTTGGTTCTTGTCATGGTGGTTTGTCTTACAATATTGAAGAATTCGCAACAAAGATGTTATTTTGACAACATTAACCAGCAAAGGCGTCCGTAAATTCAGAGTGGACAACTTGTAGAAAAGACTGACAATAGGCTTAAAAAGTCTTTCAAGATCGAGTAGACACGTTCATGTGTATTGATTTCAACTCTTACATCGGACACTAGCTTAGAGGTGGTATGAATAGAACGAACCACATCTTTTCTCGAAACAAATAGTCTTCAAGTTAATGGTATCTTTATCCTTAAAATGGCCTACATTCTCCGAACCAAACAATAAGATTTCGAACTGTACCACTCCACTTGTATTAGTTCTCTCGATCGATTTGGTTCAAAGAACACTACTAGACTGCCTCGAAATATTTCGAGACATTCATCATAATTGGCTTCAAATAAAAAAAAAAACTTTTGCAACTCATCGTCTTAGTAGAGGTTTCTGTATGTTTCTGTTGTGAATCCGTATATTTATTTGTTTCGTCTCATATCAAAGATCAGTTTCATTCCAAGTATAATTGCCCTATGAAGAAAGGGTTAAGATTTCAAAAATTGAAGGGTTGTAAGTCTAAAGGGTCTAAGTGCCAATTTTATTATTAAGAGATATAAAGGGTCCGCCATCTAACGTTTTTTTTTCAAGTAGTGCTTATTTCGTGAATGGTAACACTTAGCTCATGTCTGATTTGACAGATAATTAGTTTTATCCTTCCGCTGAACGAATATGGTTGTGTATACGCTTGAACAACGCTGGGAAATATTGCGACATTACTTTGAAAATCATGGTAATGTTGCAGAATGTGTGCGAAAATTGCGTACGGATTTTGGAAGAAGAGAAGCACCGTCAGCTCCGTATGCTCGTTATCTTGTGAAAAAAGTGAAAGAAACTGGCATCCTCATCGATAAACCAAAGCGTGAAAAGCCAAAAACAGTGCGTACACCCGAGAATATTGCTGCTGCGGCAGAAAATGTGCGTGAAGCGCCATCAACATCAATTCACCGTCGTTCTCAACAATTGAACATTTCGGAGACATCATTGAGACGAATTTTGCATAAAGACCTTGGTATGACGCCATACAAAGTCCAATTGGTTCAGGAGTTGAAGCCAACTGACCATCCAATGCGTTTTCGCTTCGCTAAGTGGGCCTGCGATCGACTTACAGAAGATGCCGATTTTGCCAAAAAAATCATCTTTTCAGATGAAGCTCATTTTGATCTTGGCGGGTATGTAAACAAGCAAAATTGTCGCATTTGGGGCACAGAAAACCCGCACGCATACATTGAAAAGCCGGTGCACTCAAAACGAGCCACTGTTTGGTGCGGATTTTGGTCCAGAGGCATAATTGGGCCATTTTTCTTCGAAAATGAGCAAGGAGTGGCCGTTACAGTCAATGGCGATCGTTATCGGGCCATGTTGAACGAATTTTTGTTCACAAAAATTGAAGAGGAGGATATTGGCAACATTTGGTTTCAACAGGACGGCGCTACGTGCCACACAGCCGAAGCTACACTCGATGTTTTGCGCCCTGTTTTTGAAGATCATTATCAGCCGCAGAGCTGATGTCGTTTGGCCACCTCGGAGCTGCGATTTTACACCGTTGGACTATTATTTGTGGAGTGCCGTCAAAGATAAGTGTTACGCCGACAAGCCAGAGACAATTGACGCTTTAAAGGACAATATTCGTGAAGCCATTGGTGAAATACAGCTGCACACAATCGATAATGTGCTTAAAAATTGGACCGATCGTGTAGGCTACTGCATGGCCAGCCGAGGCAGCCATTTGAATGAAATTATTTTCCATTATTAACCGGAAGGATTGTACTTTCAAATAGAAAAAGAAATTTGAGAAAATATTCAGTAGTTTTTTTTATAGCATTTTCAAAAAAAAAAAAATTATTTGGCGGACCCTTTACGAAAAAATACATAATAAAAATAAATTTTCTGGGTTTTTTTTTTTGCTGAATGTTTTGATCACTCGATGCTGTAGCGTCCATTTCGTACCGTGTAATTTAGTCAACTAACTGTTAACAAACATAAACCCATGCTAACAGCCACCACCCGCTAATTCGCCCTGAACGCACACACCCTACCACAACTTTATTTGTGTGTGGGTAAAATTTTAAAAGAAAAAGACACTTGGATCCATTTGGATATTATTAGGCTTGGCACTTACATAGATTGTATTTTCCTAAAAATATTGACTTTTGATTTTTTGGCACTTAGACCCTTTAGACTTACAACCCTTCAATTGTTGCTTGGCTGTTTTTTTTTTTTTGTTTTTTTTTTTAAATATTTAAACTTTTATCGAGTCGTTTTGAACACTTTGAAGGTACTTAATTGGAATGTGATGGTTTAAGACTTGATTTAACGCAAATTTTATACCTTTGAGATGGTTCTACTTAGGGAAATTTAGAGAATTATATTTGGATTTATACTGAGTTTCTCAAACAAACTAAAATCTCGAAATTGTTAATGGAACATCGAAATTGAGTGGTCGGGCGTTCCTCAAAGAAAACACTTTTTTTTATTGGCATGATTTGTTAACAGGAGAGTTGAGAATGGAATGGAATGGTGGAGACCTTTCACTACTTACTTCTTTTATAGTCGTTGATGGTCTACTCTATATCCTAAGTCTCAGGTGCCAACACCGTATCAGATACTCTTGGTGGTCTTTCACGAAAATATTAGCTACCGATCCCAAATCGTTAAGCTTGGGAGACTGGATACCTCTTCAAAATGCTAAAGTGGTTTTTGATGGTACACGGATGCAATCAGATGCTTGGCCCAAATAATAGTTTCGAAAGCATTGGAAATGAGTACCAATATCTTTTTCTATCATATTATTATGGGCAAAAAGTTACTAGCAAGGTTGTATTATCATGAAACTCCCTGCAACGCTTCATGAGGCCTGAATAATATTGTTTATTCAGTTATAACTTATGACTAAACCGGTATACATATGTGTAGATATTTGCGATAACTCGTCCCTGGAGAGAAACTAAGCTATGTTGTGGTTGCGGTTTCCTTGTTTCTCGTTTGGCCACACGTCAATTGATGTAATCAGGGTCTGAGTCCATCTGCGAGTTTGCCATAGAATCATAATCATTGTACGTAACCTTCCTTCTTCCTTATCCTCTATTCTTCTTACTGTGTCAGCTTTTTCTAATGTCAACAGTTTCTTGTAGTAATTTCTCCTCATCTCATACGTAAGGATGTCAATTGGGATCGTTCATAATAAATGCAAACATCGTAACTGCTTATTGAATACCGATTGCAATTTTCAGCAGGCTGTTTTTCTCTAGGGGCTTTTACCCAGACTGGTGCAGTATATAATAGAACAAAGGGTTCATTTTTTAAAGTAGGACGGTCTGTAGGTTTGCTGCTGATTTGACGACTTGAATATATTTTATGAATGAAGGTGTCGACTCCCTGTCGTAGTATTAGCACGCCGTACTTAAGGTTTCATAGAAGGCGACCGAATATGGAACCTTGAGGTACTCCCGGAGAAACACTCGTATAGCTCCTTCTATGTAAGGTGTTTCTATCCTTGCAAGCGATCTCCTTATTTAGGACCAGTCAGCCGAGTTAAATGTGTATTTTACATCTAATGACACCACTATGCAGTGTTTTTTGGCCCTCCGCCTCCAAGAGTGTCCTATGGTTTCGGACTCAAAGTCAAATACTGTTTAATGGCGTTGACCGCAGAACGCGATTTTTTAAAGCCATATTGTTGATTTAATAAACCTGCTGACTCCCCTGCCACATTAAGCAATCTGCTGAATATTGGGGTCTGGGATCTTTTCTATTTTGTCTAGCAGACATATGGGGCGATATGACGACAGCTCTCCGGGTGGTTTATTTCCTTTTCGTAAAAGTACTAGCTGTAGCAATCTCCGCGGTGTGGGCACATTCTCTAGACATTTGTGCGGAGTTGCAATGAACATTTTTGGATTTTTTTTTTACTTGTATTCTGACAAGGTCCCACTGTAGTTTATCCAATGTGATTGTTGGGATATTTCCTGCATCTATTTCTCGGACAAGAGTATACTTGTATAACCTTTGGGGAAACAATTCCTCCACAATGGCTTTCAGCATTATTTGACATGCTTTTTGTGGAGGCATGTAGACTTTAATTTGGTTATAACCTTTCTGTAGGCTGTGCCATGACTTGATGTCGGCTTCGTTTCAGATATTTTATAAGCATATTGCCTTGCTCCCTATGATCGCCTTTGTTACTTCCTGTCTCGCCTGCCTAAAGATCTCTAGGTGTCCTCGATACATTCGAAAATACAACTTTGAAGACCTGTTACTCAGGGGCTGTGTGTAGTTCTTCTTCTCACTGTGGTTGTAGTCCTCGCTGACACGCCACTTCATATTGGGTAGGATAGGATAGTAGATCGATTATTGATCCCATTCTCTCTTTGTGATATGTATTAACCGACCTTTATTTAACCGGCTAGTTCTAGGTTTGCTGAAGTTTCCAGAGAATGCGCCCTCCGTAGACTATGCGTTGAAATCCCCACCGATGATGCTGCTGCACATCAGCTACTATACTGTCCAAAATTACTTCATCATATTGGCTGACGGTCCAGCTATGGCGGGCGTAACAGCTGTAGAAATAGACGCCTCTGTGTCTCCGTCCATTTTTTGGAACGCGACATGGCCATATTGTGGCATGCTTTCTTATGTCGTTGGCCCAAATTTGACTGTTGAGTCTATTGTAACTTCTCTTCTCATCTTCTCATCTTTCGCCCTTTAATTCAAAATATCCCGAGCAGTCACACAATGGTTTAGGTTTATTTGTAAAATCTTCATTCCTGTTTGCTGGTGATAGCTCTCGTAAAAAACTTGGCATTTCCCACTACCCGCTATATGTTTTACTTTCTCGGGATTATTTCCCTTGCGGAACAGGCATGATGGCTCCATGCTACAGTTCTTTGCTATGTTGCTTTCCGTGTTGACTGCATGTCACAAACTCTAGATGCTAGCGTACTTTGTTGGATCCGACCTTAGTCTCTCTGCTTCGAGACTACACTCTGGGTATTTCAATAAGTGGATCATAGAGACATAAAGTCTAAAGTAGTATTATGATCTTAAACGCAAAGTGCGTTCTTATGGCGTCATAGATCTCCTCCTTTGAGTTGGCTTCCCTGCATTCAATCGTATTGCTGTTTTGGTTCGTTGGAGCAGTACGTATAGATGCCTGTTGGTTTGTTTGCATGTCAGACTCGTAAATCATTTAACCAGCGCGTCCGTATGAGAAAGTGAAAATCCTCAATAATCTTTGGCTATTGACGGAAACTAGTTGAATGATTCAGCCATGCATTTATGAGCAGGCAACTAGTTCTCTGCTGAGATCTAACAGGGCAAGGCTTAGCCAAAAAAAAAATTTATCGACAATATATTTCTTTCAGAGGAATGGTGAGAAAGTCATCCCTATTCCCTTCGGATCAATCCTCAATTCCGGTGCAACGCTCATATATCTTTCCGAGTCGCGGTGCTATTCCCTAGCTATCTGTAGCATCCTACACTTAATTTAACTCAAATAATAAATGGGAGAAAAATAAATCACACAGCTCATAGGTAATGGGACGAATCTAAGTCTCTGCTCCCACGTGAGCTTAACGATCATAAAAGACCTATTGCTTACCTCATATGAAATGGATAACGTATTACTGCTGCTCTCCAGCATAGATGATTGACTGTCTGTCGGAGACCTTAATAAAGCAACATCTGCTTACTCATAAGCCATTAACTGTTCTGATTAATTAATGGTTGATTCCACGAGGCGCGTGCATCCAAATAGACATTATCAAGCCTACAATCCGACAAGCAACAAAGTGGTTTTAATTATGACTACAATTAAGCCGTCTAGACTTTTTAAGGGTCAATGCGTGCAATGCTGAACTCAATTCTAGATACTCCCGCTATACATTAGAAGCAGGCAGGTTTCGGTTTTCTTTTCCCTAAGCATTGCGTAACTCCGTCACAACTGCCACAGATTACCTCACAATCAGAAACTCGTATCATAAACATTTCAACTCGAAAGTCACAGAGAATCATTTGACACAACTAATCTCATTTCCTTTCTCCCGGGGTTAATGCATTTCTCGTAACACTTCCAGCTTCCGTTCCACACCTACCACTCATCTATGACAATAGCCCCGCTCGTAGCTATTTATGATAGTGATTAGGGACACACCACATCAAAAATATAAATAAATTCGTCAATGTCGAAACAGAAAAATTTGAATGGACCCATTCAAAAATAGAATTCGATTTGTAGATTCCTAAGTCATTCGTATATAGTCGCCACGCATCCACCTACTATCCATGTCGCTCGGCTGCGTGAGATTTTAACACTCAATAACAGACATAATCCCGCGGCCTTGTCACTTTTCAAAGTGCGTACGAAAATGAACGCATACTGTCGACTATGGTTTGTGGGAGGCGATGTTGTCATAACTTCTTAATGCAGAGAGGTACAAGCTAAGCGAGTCACTTGCTGATGCTGGCGCGGCTCAAAAGCTGTGAATGGAAGAGGTAGGTACGTAAGTATATGCAGATAAACATGCCTATACTCGCATGTCGGAATCTGGTCTTTGCGGTGTGTAGGTGATGAAGAATTTGGTCACCTCGTATACAACACGATGTGTGGGATTGGAATGGTAGACCTGAGCGGACACCTGTCGTTGATATCATTGCCAATGAGGGTGATGACGTATATGAGTTGCGCTTCCGTTGTCCGGGAACAGGAGACACAACAAAAATTCCATTCGTCTTGTCCTTTGAACTCGTCCTACAAAATGCTATTTTAACATACTTGAACCTTTTCATCTCTGCCTCGAGGACGCTCTTCGAGTGTTTACAGCATGAGTGATCCCTGAGTCTTTTATCACACACTCTTCACCCTTTATGTCTGCTCACATTTGTCCTTACATACCGTTCTGACTAAGTGTCGACACCCTCCATTCCACATCGGAAGAAAAAAATATTTCCAAAACGTCCTTCAAGCAAATAAAACTCACATTAATCTTTGTAAGGAAACGAGCTGTAAAGCATCGCGTTTCGTCGATGTTATCCACTACAAAACGTAATTGTCCTTGGCGACAGCCTGACTCTCAAGGACTAGTACTTCCCCTGTTCTATCTCTCGGATCAAAGCGCATTCGCATCTATGCATATCAAATATTTTGAATGCAATTGGGTTTCCGGACGGACGGCCTCGCAGTAGGAACGCATTCTACCATTCTTCATGTGCGACATGTTGAAAAGTATCTCAGCCGATCTCGCTGTTGTGAATGTGAATAATCTGTCGAGCGATGCACACCCACTGCTCTTCTATTTAATATGCATTTAAGTTAAAATCTAGGTCAGTCCTTGAAGTCCTTACCGCACTGCATCAACCGGCATACATAGCTCTCTATATACATACGTTCGCTGGGTTTCTAGGGACAAGAAAGCAAGACTAATGGCTCATGATACTATTCTCTGTTGCAGATACAAGTACGTCCGCAAATCAACAATCAACCAACGGTACCGTTTGTATCTTATAGTACACAACGTTATGAAAAGTGGAAGTAAAGAAGGAAAAAATTGAGGACAGTCCTCCATCCATCCGTTCGTCCTCCGTTGGGTTGGGCTGTGCCTTAGGGTATGCAAGCAGTTTGTCTATCAGTGGGCGTAGATGGTATCATTGTCGTTGGCTTTTATCGCAGTAAAGGTTCGTTCATCCTTTATTAACTGAAGTCGTCTCAGTTAAAATATTGTACATGGATAGGGGGATGGTGGAGATAATGTGACTATCCAATGCATGTGATGCAAGCAGGATGGTCGTGTCATAAATAGATAAACACGGGTGCTTCAACGTTACAGATACAGATTGCACATTATGTATGAGTAACTACTTCGGTATCTCGGTCTTTTTCGCCCGCGTTTAAAGAGGGAACAATAAAGAGGAAACCAAACAGGACGATGGAGAATAGCAGTATTTTCATATTAAGGCAGGAAAGGTAATGAATCTAATTAGGGAATCCCGTAACGTAATCACGGTGTCCTTCCGATCCTTTCTGTTTCCCTAACAGATTTCCCTTCTCTGGTTTCTCTCAGTAAAGAGTAATCTTTTTCCAGTAATAGCTCGTGGCTGTGAAAGTACGGTGGTTGAAGAGGTGATTCCTCTAGAATTGAATTAAATCCCAAGACACTGGGTGGCCTCGGGATCGATTTCATTTATGAGCGGGATCTTATAAAGTCTTTCCTACTTAAGAAAGTTTTTATGAGGATAATGTTTACTACCGTGGTTCAAATTGATTGCATTATACAAAGGCGGCCGTGACTATAGGCTGGCCCCTTAAGATGTATTACTTCTAATTAAGAATTAAGCTTCGCAAGGCGGATTTCTTTATATATTTTACTCTTCAGGTGTGCATGTATATTGGAATCATTTTAACGATAGTAGATAAATCTCTTCTAAAGAAATATAACATCCACCGATTATACTTTTACTTTATTACTCGTGTTTTAGAACCGTTAAAGCCTCAAGTGCATCTGCAGTTAATTATGTACAATTACGATGTGCTACAAAATTATTTTATGCCCAGTTTCAAGACAAGCACCTTGGTAACATGGGCAGTGCGGCGGCCGTCTTATTCCGGTAATACGGATTTCAATTATATTTAGTTTGTTTTTCATATGCAGTATTGGACAAAAACTAAAGCACCCGTGGTATAAAGACATGTTTCGCTCTTTTTGCCCTCAAAATGTGACATAGCCGCTAACTTCACCTCTTCGTCAGTGTTAAGCGTTTTTCCTCGCAAGTCCGATTTCAATTTTGACAATAAATAACAGTCACTTTATAGCCAAGTCGGGACTATACGGTGGATGGTCGATCTCAGTGAAACCGCATTCTTTAATGGCAGCCTTGGAGAGACCCGATGTGTGAACCCGCGCGTTGTCATGAAGCAACAACACTCCTCGCGACAGTTTTCCTCAACGTTTTTCTTTAATGGCATCTCACAATTGATGTAGTAATGAAGCATAGTATTCGCCCGTTACAGTTCATTAAAATCTGGCAGTAAAATTCCTTCGCAATCCCAAAATGTTGTAGCCATAATCTTTTTCTAAGATTGAGTCACTTTTGCTTTTTTGGCCGCGGTGTGCTCGGACGACGCCCCTCCATCGATTCCTTTTTTAAAGAACCTTAAAGAACCATGGTTTCGTCTCCTCTTACAACGGAATCCAAAATTTCTATATGTCGGCCTTCACAAAGAGATAAAAATTGAGCGCAACGCTTCACACTTTCTTGTTTTTGAAATTTTTGGGAACCACCTTGCACTGACCTTATTCATACCCAAATGTTCATATAGGATTCTAATCACAGTTGTTTTTGAAAGTCCTGTCATTTGTGCTAATTCTTTAGTCTTTAGCCGTCTGTCTTCTAGTACTGTCTGCTCCACAAATTTATTGTTTTCGTCAGTAATATCCCAAGATGGACGTCCTGGGTAAGGTTCATCATCAATTGATTGTGTTCCCTACGAAGGGGAAGATTGTCTGTATACAGCATCCAAACGTTATTTGATTTCGATACTCAATTTTATCCATTTCGAATTTTTAAACGACTGTCTATTTTAAAAAGCTTTATTTATGTATTGAGATGAAATTACTTCATATTTTTCATTGTATGTAGGTATCTTAAAATCTAGTAATTTAATGCCAAGTTAGTTTTGTAACTATCTCCGATTAATTTAACGTGAGTAGGTCAGACCTTACTACGTACCATTATACTTTATACTATAAAAGCATAGCTCAAAGTCGAATTTCAAAGGAATTTTTGAGATCAATTTTCAGTCCTTTGCCATTTTTTTTCTCTTCAGAGAAACCTTATAATCTTCACCCATTGGTATCTGTAATATTAACTTTTCTCTTTTACCGGAAGCTTTAGTCGGAACGAATTCCGACTCATTTCTGTGCTAAACTGACACTAGTAAAAACGTACGAATATCAACCCGGGGTTGATATGAATTGGTAGACAATTCGCAAGACCCTAGTGTTTCGGTTTGAAATAGCGCACAGTTTACGGGAATATAGGTTAGGGTTAGGTACTCGTCTCCACGAGTAGTAAATAGCTGATAAATTCTTGAACGAAATGATATTATGAGTGAAAGTGTCACGCTAGTTTCTTTGTTTGAGGGGTTGACATGTTAAATTAATGTTGTCCTATATGATGCTACGCTGGATGTAAAACATATCGTAGACTTTGTGATGACAATTGTGAAACAAATTGTAGACTTGCTGGTATTGCTTGGCTATTTACTGCACAAAGCTAAGGCAGTTGACGCAGGAGAACTGGTACCTTTTTGATTGTATTTTCTAGAGCGTGTGTTATGGTGCGAATTTTTAAGAGTAGAAAGGGAGTTTACCATCGACGTTCAAAAATAGCTTTTGAGGATCAAAATCACTCTGTGTAACATGCCCTGAAGTCTTCTTCTACCAACATATGTTGGTCTATTCAGGAGGTACTGGGTATGAGGTTATTTAATCTGATTCAGTCAGATTCATTGTTATGTTGTTAAACATATCCGAAACTTAATCGTCAACATGTATCTACATATTGCTAGTCAAACCCAGTGTTAAATCTGTTGTCCAAGCTATCAAAGAGGTTACATCTGACTTGTTACAAACGGCGATTTTTCGAATTAAAGTTTTTAATACATGTGTATGTGCACTATTGTCCAAAAGCTAAGCAACTTGAACGTAAACATAACTATTCGGCGGCAAACGGTAGTTTTTTTTTTTTTCAAATTCTACTCAATTTAACATGCAATGCCTTTTTACGTAGCTGAGAACATCTGCTATGTAAGGAAGTTCCAATTGACACCCTTTTTTGTTCAATTGATCTAATAAGGTAAGGTAAGAAGGATCCCTTCCAAGTCATCGAATTCACAATCAAAATCGTGGGTCCAGGTCTCGTCCATGGTCACGAAACTTGGTCTCAAAACATTTCCTGATTTACTTGGAACTTATCGATATTCATTTTCGAAATTTCGGCTCGTTTTTATCTTTCCGTACATTTTCCGTACCCAAGGCGCAGAACGTTTTCATATGCAATTCGTTCACAAGGATGTTTTGAACGCTGCCACTCTTCGATCTGGCAACACAACTTTTTTCACGTTATCAGTAACGGACGTGGATGGGCAGCAGTGTTCTGCGTTCAACTTTTCGTCTGTCAGAATTTTTTTGACCCTCGACAGAACCAGTTTCCTAAATTTTTTCACGAACCTTTCAATTGCTGACTCATTTCGTATTATTTAAAAATCGACCATTTTCATAGCAGATTAAATAATTTTGATTCGTTGATCTAATAATTGAACATGTGTCCACTTTACAAATGTCAGAGAAGACGTAAAAAAATGTTAAGTTCAGAAATTATCCGCTACGAACATCTAGGCGCGACTTTTGAAAGACGATTTATCTTTGTCGTATACCATTACTTGTTTAATGATGATGTCAGTCTGGATCTGACTAAATTTCACCTCGTAGCAACCTAGTGTTTCGACCTTGAAAGTTGTTAAAACCCTAAAAGAGAACACAATGCTCTGACTTATTTCGGGTCGCATATTTCTTTCCTCGAGCCAAGGTTTTCAACGAGCTCACTTGAAGTAGTTCATTTAACCTGCCTCGTCTTTTGTTAACATGACATCATCGCTGAATCTGTTGTGTTTTTTTATTAGGTTATTGCTATAACCTCGTCTATAGAGATCAACTAGGGCCTCCAAAAATAAAAGGTGTAACCTATAGTATATCCCTTTCTCTAAATTAACTTCGTCGTGTTCTTACCTAGCAACTTAATCTATGGCTTGCTTATGTGCTTCATGTCTTATTTGTCCCTGAATTTGTGTGCTAGCATACACAATCTTAATTGCTTACTATTCCAATCTATAGTTGTTGTTCCAAACTTTCAGTGCCAACTTAATACCCAAGCGATCAAAAACCAATGTAAACGTGACCAACAAACAATCACTCCGCCGATACTGGTGGGAACTCCTCGCCTCGGGTCGATTAAGAAATAATTTAATTTTAAATTTCCAAAACGAACCTACTTCATGTAAGGTCGACTATGTAATGTACTCCGAAGCAGTCAGCCTAAGATACCATAACGAATTACACGTCGAACGCAGGAGGAGATGCGTAAAACAAGAACAGTTCACTGCTCTCCGGTCACACGAGGAAAGTGTGACAATACTTTAAATTGATTCTTTCCACTTAAATTGCCTCGCATCAGTCCGTCCCCACTTGCCGTCGATTTCAATAACCTTTCCAATGACACCGACTACGACACCACCGGCTCCGACGTTTGCATCTTCAAGTGATATGAATTGTTTGTTAAATGCTGAAATGAGATGTCTACTGATGAGGAAATTGAACGACATGCAAGCAGAGCTGATGGTCCTCTACCCGGGGTGTGTTTTGCAACTAGGGTGAATGGGCACTTGACGCCTTGAGATGGCCTCCGACAATTTATGCAGACTAATAAAAGTTGTCGTCGAGTTTGTGCCTCTTCTATGGTCTGCAGTTCCTCTACGAACCACAGATGCTGTGGGAGTGGAAGAGGAGCTGAATCACAGTAGGACTACTTGGTAATATTAATAAAGGCACATGTCAGTGATTGAATGAACTCTTGTACCAGAATGCTGATCACTATAAATAGCTGAATGTTTTCATAACTAATTCAATCAACTGAGTGGAGGATGCGCTCTTGACGTCAAAATTAACTTGAATGTATGAGCATGTGCCTGTTATGTTGAGGAAGGAAAAGGACATTAATTACCACTTCTGTTTGAACTTATATAAAACTTTTCTCTTTTTTTTTCCAGGTAAGACGATATTGCCAGAATGTGTTTGACATGTCCACGTGCATGCCTGCGGTGAGTTGTAGCTATAGATCTGTGTTATTTCCAGCAACGAGACAAAAACTAGGCGTTTGACCTGTTTGCCTGGCTTGTTATTTTCGGGAACATGCCGCTTTTTCGAATTTTCTCGAATTCTCGAAATTTAATAAGACGTAGTCGAGGTACGTCATTGCTTCATTAATGTCTATAGACGCTTTATCGGATTGATTACTCATTGGTTTTATTGTACAATACCTTTTTTTGATATGTGCAACTCCAATCTGTGACAGGTCTGAAGGAAGGAAGGACTCGCTTTGTATATGAATCGATATTTCTTGACACACATATTCTGCACAGATAAGGTTCGATCTTGAACAATTGTCTTTTGAAGCGTGGTGTGTTTAAAAAAATATCGCGCGTTTTCAGTTTTTGAAACGATTTTGATTATTTACCTTCATCGATCTCATCGTCTTTAGAAGAGCATAGAGCAGACATACACTTACTAACTCAGTCCCCACACTTCACTTTACGCTTCAGGAATCCATATTTGGAATATAACTTACCCATCTCAGGGTTTTTAATCGGAAAAAGTCACATGGACCTATGCCTAGTGAATCTGAAGATTAGGACCACGCTACCGTCTTGTTTTTGTTCAAATTTTTACAAATGAACAATTAATTTTGAGCAAAAACCATAACATTTTTGTAATCGGGTTCCTTTATGCGAACGGCGTTACATTGTATTACATTTATGATATAAAGATGGAATATAGCTTCGTCAAATATCTTCCGTAGCCGTTCTTAGTAGCACGTATTTTACATGAATCTGGCTGGATTTCCTGAATGGCGTTCATTACGTTGACTCCTGGAGCAGTCATTTCTAGCAAATTATTCGCATAGATCTGCGTTTTAAAAAGAAAGGAATCTAAAACTAAAAGTCTAAAGGCGTTAAATCACTCGATTTCAATGGTCTGTTCACGCCACCAGAAATAACCATGCCCTCAAACAGCTCGTATAGAATGGCCATTATGGTATGCGCTGTCTCGCACGAAACGTTGTCCTATTGGAACCACACGTCGTCGTCCATATTATCCAGTCTAGGCCACAAGAATTTGTGAATTTGTCTGACATTGATCTGACACCTCGCGGTTGATGAATATGATGAATATTCAATTCATATCAAAAAATTACTTTACTCATACCGTCCCAAATCCAACAGTTTTCCTTGTTCACATATCCATTAACTTGAACTTGGGCCTCGTCACTGAGGATGATTTATATTATTTTTTTTTTTGCGAAATTTGGGTCAAAGTCCAACTGTTCCAGAGCCTCACCATCGAACACACGCGATTGTCTATGAAAATTTTGCCTGAAGTACTGAATGTACGCTCTTATGGTGTTTGCCATAAGACGGGGACAGATGGTTTGTGTCGAAGGGGGTGGTTGTCTTAGATAGGATTTGACAGATTCGACTGAATTCGAGTTGGTTGTAGTTCACAGTAACTCTTTTGTTTCCATATCATTAAGGTGTTATATTGGAAGTGCACACACAGAGTATGAATTTTGAAGTGATCTTGTGCTGCGAGTGTTTTGCCTTCGTCAGCATTTTGTGATCATTTCTCATTCACAACTGATGTTGTTGCACAGTTTTTCTGTATAGGAATTGTTTTTGACTATGGACGGACTTGAACTACAGACCTTCCGCTCAACAGTCGATGATGATCACCATTGCACCACCACCACCCGACTACGGCGATGAACGTATTTCGGTCGCCAAATGTAGAGTAGTCGACTCTGCAGGTCAACCATCTTACGAGGATAAGAATCATGCAATAATTCACTTAAGCAACATGCCCAATATAAACATTTTCAAGCGTCCCTATTGAAGGACCCTTTACTTGTGGAACCATGCTCCATCACCACCACCATGTTTTAACACGTAAATAGCACACTTTTTTCTTTGCTGTTTTTTTCTGGTCTTTCAGAGAAAAAAAATCGTGAAAGGCAATAGTTCATCGGTTACAGAAATATTTAAGCAAGTTCCCAAAATGCCTTGGAACACGTTATGAAAATGCGAACATTTTGCAAGAGCTCCACGGCCAAGTAAAATCACAAGTAAAGTAAGAAGCCTCACCTATAAAACTTGTGCCTTGAACCCGCTTTATAAGAATTCGTAATAAGAAACCCGTAATAAGAATTCCTTTTTTGTATCAAATAGAACTATAAGAAGGTACCTGCAGTTTTCCACAAAGAAAAAATACTTGTGAGGATTCATCGCACTAAGAATAATATTTTATTATTTTTACGGGCCATTCGGAACGCAGAAGTTCAAAACCTCGTTGACAACCCTTCGCCAAGCCTCTCTATCTACGAGTATGAGTGTCGATTTTCCGATGTTCTCTCCCATCTCTTTGAGGTGCACCCTTGTATTGCCCTCCCATCTACTTCGCGGCCTTTTTGTCAGCCTTTTTTTAATCTTTTGACTATTCGTCCATTATCAATTCCTTTGCCATTGTCGAATTTTATACCGAAGGGGACGGCGGACTTTCTTCCGTAGGGTCTGTTAGTTTTTAGGCGTGATTTCTTCACTATTTTCTAGGACTTTGTATCCTAAAACATTATGCGTTTTTACCTTTTCCTCGCATTCTTCTTCGAACGAAAGCTTTCCTTTCGGAGTTTTGTATACGAGGGTAGATCCAAAAGTAATGATAATCGGTTGTTTCCAGGCCGCATAAAAATCAATTTCTTTTTTGTTTGCTTGCCTATATACATACCTGATAGATTAGCGTAAAAAAGGGATAACATCAATGTGAGAAAAACCAAATTTGAGCTGTCATCAAGTATCTCTGTTTGAAAAAAAAACTGTCTACCAAAGTCATACAAAACGACTTGGTGAAAACATTGGGGGACTCTGAGCCAAAGAGTTTAAGCTGGGCAAAATATCCACTGAAAATGAAAATCCTTACTGAAAATAACATGAATAAAGGCGAAAATGTTGTGCTGGTAGAGAGACCGTCAGGCATATAGCTGAGGGTCACCTGCAGCGTTCAAAGGTTTCTTTGGGACGCTGAAGGAATAGATATGATGGAACATTTGGAGAAGCTAACAACTACTTCTACGCAGGCCAAATAAGAAAATTGCGCAAACTGCGAGCTGGAGTACTGTTTCACCAAGAAAACGCACTGACTAACAAAGCCGTAGTTGCGATGGCTGCTATTCATGAAACGGAATTCGAACTGCTCGAACATACGCCATAGTCGCTAAATCTAGGTTACAGTGACTTCTAACTCTCTAGAAGCTCGTCCGAGTTTCAGGAGAACCCAAAGAATTCTGAGTTTAGAAAAAAATATGGAAGATTAACTTATAGGAGACTATGTAGATTATGTGTTGTTTTCACTGCTTTCTTTACTGCAATTTTTATTGTTGATTATTATGTCTTACGTCGCCGTCTGCGGGGCAGTCGCAGAGAAAATGTTTTGCTGCGTCATCCTCCTCGCAACATGCAGCACAGGTAGGGGTCTCACTGATGCCAAGCACGTAGAGATGTTTGGCAAAGGTTTAATGGCCCGTAATGATGCCCGCAGGACTTCTGCAATCATTTCTCCTTAAGGATAAGATGAATGTTGTGGACTTCTTGCAGACATCAGAGCGTACGCGCTTAGTCATCCTGCATCGTGCATATTCCCTCCATCTGCGACTGTGTGCATTAAAGACCCGTTGATGTCAGATTTGACCGTGAAAGCAGGTAGACCTAAGACGGGTTCAGGTCTTGAGAAAGTCTCCTCTGAGCCCTTTCTAGCGAGTTCATCTCATTTCCTGGGATCCCAGTGTGACCTGGAACCTATACAAGCCTTAGTGTCTTAGTCTTCGACTTTGTTCAAAAACGTCTTGAGTTCATGTACTAAATTGGAGTTGGATAGAGGGTTGGACACAGCTTTGAGTGCAGCTTGGCTGTCACTGCAGACGCATATGCTTTTTCCCTTCCACCTGTGCTTCACAGCATAGTGCATGGCCATTAGGATTGCGTAAATCTCTAATTGAAAGACATAGGTACGCATATTTTGGTAACGAGAAGTGCAATCGAATATTTTCGCGCTCAAATAAAACTCCAGCGCCGGGCCCCCGCCCAGTCCTGGAGCCATCTGTGAAAATGCGAAGACATTCCATTCCAGGTTCAGTGTCTGGCCAAAATCACTCCTGACGCCATGGGAATGTGACTGTGAAATTACAGCGTAGTAGGATGGCAGGTATCCATGAGACAGGGGTCGTAGGATATTTCTCGCACAAGTTCACTGTCACTCCAATGGGAGTTGTACCAAAGACCATTTCTCTTGAGGCGAGACATGGCGCTCAGTGCGCACCCTCTTATATATATGTCAAGGGTTTGAAAATTCATCTTAGGATCTAGAGCAGCTCCCGGTATGCTGGGGAAAGCCCCGTGCAGCTGATACAGACCGCTCCTTGGAGTTTGGGGAAAGAAGCCACAACGTGTTTGCGTGTTAGCCTGTTCACCAGATAATCGATGCATATGAGATTATCGGTCTTATCATTGCCGTGTAGATCTAGAAGCGATAAGCCCCATGTTTTGCCAAAGGCAGCTTTGTATTGCCAAAAAACTGGCAGCGTTTTGGTGGTTTTGGACTCAACATACTTTGACCGAAGAAGCTTGCTATCTAAGATGACAAGATGACTCGCAGGTACTTAGCTTCCTTGGATATTGGGATGGGAATGCCTTTTAGCACCAGCCATCTCTTGATAAACAGCACGTTAATAATCCTCTGAAGTCCTTCTGCTTGTCGGCAAGAGAAAACCATAATAAACAAAAATTTTAAACTATGAATGTTATTTGCAGCAGGACACATTTAATAAACAAACAAACGGCCTTTGGAAGAAGGTTCTATGGTTCGGAGTCTAAATTCTACACTCAAGTGGAATTCGCCGTTTTTCAACAGATGGTGCTTGCTGGTAAAAAATGACCCATGCCGGGAAAAAAATTCGACGTCCCGAAAATGAATAAATTACTGCAAGAAAAACTTGCAGATTCGTTGGCCGTCATTCGACAATCAAGCTGCTGCTCCTGATGCTGAAAGTTATACATTTCTAATGAAACTATATGGCGAACATGTTCTAACTAATTGGTTTTATTAACCTAGGTTTGTTCGTTTCAAAAGTGATAATTTTGACGTCGACAACAAAGGTCGTGGAAGACTAGAGAAAATAAATTAGAAAATTTAGAATTGCAAACTTTATTAGATGAGTATTCGGCGCATAATCGTCAACCGATAAATTTTTCTACCTAATGACCTGTAAGTCTTATTCTAAATGTCTCCACGGGCTGCTTCCGTTAAATTTGTTATTTTTATGCGCATTTATATTGGTTTGAATATTCAACTAAGAAAGCTTTTATCTAGTTGGGGGTCGCATAGGACTCATGCGATTTTCTGATAACCACCCCTTCTTTTTATTTTTTATTTTTTTGTTTGTTTTTATTTAAATTGATGTTGATAACCCTTCTCACAAATATGTGCAAACAGCAGTTCACAATGGTTATTTAAGTCAACTTTTACGATATAATCTCATCAGGATTGCCCCACTGTACGTGCTAATCTTCGTGATATAAGTTAGACGTCAACATCGACCTTTTTCGAAAAGGAAAAAAACTTTTCCGAAGGAAAGCTGATGACCTTTTCAATTTTTCATACTCTTTCTCAAGAACCCATGTTGTGTTTATCGTCTTATTAAAAATGTTGTCATTTCCTTTTGCGACATCCAGTCGCATGCAACAATGAGCATATGTAACTGGCGAAACTGACAAGAATTTCTCAAATTTGCATTTTCTTCCATCAGCGCTTGTTACGAAACCCCTTATAAACAAGCCTGCACTGTAACAATCCGTCTTCGGTACAAACATACAGAGGTAGCTCAACCAAATATCTCGTAATATGGTTAAATTACGCATGACAGTCCCAAACTGTCAATTAAAATGCTACTGAACCACACATACCCGATATCATGGATTACGATTCACTTTCAATTGATCCCTATCTGTTATGATCGCTAAAGGGCTACCATAACCCGACCAGAAACTGCATGTCAAATGAATTGTCATCGGAATTTCGAAACTCCGAATTCCCGGTTTCTGTCAAAATGCATTCGAATGATGAGAAACAAAATCACACAGAATGACAGAAACGCAAACAACAATTCAGCAGCCACCCAAGGCGGTGGCTCTCAATTTACACCGACGAACGATGGAGACACGAAACTGAAGTGGAAAAAAAAAGTGAGTCGCTATGTAAATAACCAGAAATCGACACCGCTACGATTGACACATGAAAATTGACACATTGCATAAGATAGAGTACAGCGGGACTCCCGAGCATGTGCTCCAAGAAACAACATATATCACGTCGACTATCACCATCTTCAGATGAGGAGGAAAGTGAAAAGCACACAAACCATACGAGATCGACGAGAAACTAATCTTTTCCGAAAGCCCAGGCCATCAGTCGCCATGTACGAGTACTCGTATGAACCTATGCTCGTACGAGAGCATGATGATGCGGTATCTCGAGTTTCATGTCGCTGGTTGAGCAGATTGGATTTCTACCATGCATAAAAGAAAAACCAAAAAAATTATCTAGCGATAAGACAAAGGATTATCGTTGCATGTGATGGCGAACGAGAATGCATTGGACACAGATACGAGTTTACGACCATACGACCAATGCGCTTTACGGTGGTTAATGGTGGCAGTAATTGTAATTAAATATCGGATAAATACGTCGCGTTGACTGAAGCGCAAGCTGTCGTCACTATTTTTATTTATTTTTTGTTCAGATGCACACGAGCAATGCTACTTTGAGTGAAACGGCGAGGAAGGCTGCTCGTACAAGTAACACACGACATGGTCGGTTCGGGAGTCAAGTTGCGTGTCGCCGTGCCGCCACCGCTGGGACGCGTCAAATGTCCAGCCCTGAAGATTACCGCGGAGCGAAGGAAAACCGTAGATCACATTGGAATATCGTATCAGATTTTATCAGAAATTATCTTCATTTGTTGTGGTGGTTTAGATCTAACTGGGTTTTGTGATTGTCATCCTCTCGTGCTTCTACCATTTGTGGTTTACTAATCGATGATCATTCTACAAATGGCATATCTGTATGTGAAGACGTACCACTCTCAAGTTGAAGATAGCACATGACGAGGTCAATGCGATTCGGATTGACGTTAAAATGAAAGGGTGAAAGTCACAAGTTTCCACTTAAGCTCGAGCTTTATTGGAGCTCTTGTAACTTTACGTTTAATGCCCAACGAAGTGCTTCCGTCTTAAACATCAAACGTGGGCCATAAGACAAAGTGGAACACTTCAACCTTGGTCGGGCACTCTAAGCGCATAAGTTTGTTGCATCACTTAATGACGGATGTGGGTAGTACATGTATTAGGTAAACTTGGTGGCAAGTTTGGATGGAAGATTGGGAGCAAGAACTCTAGTTTTTATTGTATTGTTTCCTGCTTAGGGCACACTTTTTATTACTTTTTGAACACCGAGTTTTTTGCGGTAATGCGATTTAATTTCGTAACCGTATAGAAACGAACTTGACTGCGATTCAAAAAGAGAGGCGTATGCTTGATGCCTGCGCCAATTTCTCACCAAGCACCGGTATACTTCGATGCAACAAAATACACATAAACATTAAGGATACCTTTTTATTCTCTTCGCAATCCTTTATGAAGAGCATGGACGATCAACACGACTATAAATTAAAATCGATCTATCTTAAACGCATCTTCACTTGGGAAAAGATTTAAGGCTCTTCGCGACGGAAATATGGTTTCTATTATCTCAGTGGGGCCAAGGGATCAAATTTAGAAATCGGTAGCAGTCAAGAAATCGGAATTATATTTTTCAGAAAGAACTAAGCATCCTAGAAACGTCTATCGCAGCCTAGGTCAAGTGAGGTATGATATAAGAAAGGGGCTTTAGTTGTAATTGTTCCTTAATTAAGCCTTATTTATGAAATTACTTCTGCCTATCCACCCAGGGAGCAAATTAGACGCACTAAAGCCCCTATAATCTGTGATCATCAGCTGCCCTCGATAGAATATATGCCTTAAATCAATATCCAAGACCAGATTAACGAGAACTTTGAGAACTAATTCTTACGATTTTCAACCCAGACAGTAGGCAAATGTGATTCTGCTCTTGACCTCATTATCAACAGTCTTGTACTGCCGAATTAGACGGAGTGACAATATGTACAAACTATTCGTTGACGTTCCGCTGAAAGATATGTAAATTAAACTATATTTTATTTATTTTACTTAAAAAAAAAATTCTTTATTATTTTCCCACTTGTTGCCTTCACGGCTGACTTACAAAATACGACTCACTCTAATTTAAAATTATGATACTTAAGAAACCTCTGCACTCGCTCGATCCCACGATTGTCCCGGGCAGCAGACACATCGTCAGCAGTTCACCTATTTGTCGGTGTCCAGTGACACAGGTGTAGTGTTTCCGTTCGTGAACTTCAATCTATTTTCTGTTAATTCCTCCGCCCTTAATTTCGAGCGTCTTGTTCGAGGTCATTGATGTTACTAGATGAGGAATGTCTTCGAACCCAATAGTTGTGGATGTTGCCGGTTTCATGTTGGCAATGGGTTGATTTCCGTGACCCTTTCGACTTCTACATACGAGTATGATAATGACCAAAAGTACCAGTACAAGGAGGATGTTAAGCGTACGATTGAATTTATGTTTAGTTTCCAACAGATCGATCTTCTTGGTCCCATTGACTTATATTATAAGTCTTTTATCATTTGCAGGGATAGTACTTCCTCTACGTGGTCAGTGCTGATCGATGACTGGAATATTGCTGGTATTGGGTGATTTCACTTGACCTTATGACTCGTCCATTGACTTTGATGGTATTGTTGTGGTGTTTGATTATAAAGGTGCCGAAACCGTGATGCTTGGTTTCGTCGTTGATGGTGACAGGTTCGTTAAATTGATTTAATAACAATATGCCAGGAGAGATTTCGTCGATGCTTAATTTTCTTAATTTTTTCAAAAGCATCCATTGCTTCCTCGTTCAAGTATACGGCTTTTTTGCTAGAGGCGGTCTCGGACGTGCGTCCATCCTCTCCCCATCCTCTCTCCATCCTGTCAGGGGTTTTGCCAATTTAGCATAGTCCCTGATAAATCTGCGGTAAAATCCCGACAGACCAAGAAATGATCTTAAATCTTTCAGCGGAAATTCTGCAATTGCCTTTACTTTAGATGGGTTAGCCTTTATACCTTCCGAAGAGATAATAAATCCAAGGAATTCAACCTCCGATTTAAGAAACTCACACTTATCCAATTGAATTTTAAGATTGGCATGAAGTGTTCTGAAAATTGTTCCCAAATTTTGAATGTGAGTTTCGACATCTCTGCTGAACACAACTATGTCGTCGATGCAAACGAAACAGATCTTTCCGATGAGTTCTCTAAGTATGTCGTCCAAGGTTCGCTGAAATATAGAGGGGCATTTTTCAGCCCAAACGAAAGTCTCAAGAACTCGTATTTTCCGTTGTTAACCGAGAACGCAGTTTTCTTGACATCATCCTCGTGCAGAGGAATTTGATGGAATCCACTCCTTAGGTCAAGAACAGAGAACCAATTGTTTTCTCCCAACTGGGATAGAACTTCGTTTGTTTCACGGATTGGATAACGGTCGCTTATAGTTATGGAATTAAGTCCGATAATCAATAACCATGCGGTATTTTTTTTCGCCAGAGGCATCTGCCTTCTTTGGTACAATCCATACCGGCGCGTTGTAGGGTGACCGTGAAGGTCTGATTATACCGTCATCAAGTAATTGATTGATTTGCTTGTCAATCTCGGGTTTAAGGGACATGGGATACGATTTGGAGTAAACGGGTTCGGTGGAGGATGTACGTATTCTACCTTTAACTCTAGTCGTAAAGGTGAGCTTCTCGTTCGGTTCGCAAAATAGGTTGGGGTATTTTGTAGTTAACGAGATCAGCGCATCTCTTTGAGCTTGAGTCAAATGACCGGTTCTAAGAGAAATATTATGTATCGTCTCTGATACCTGTTGTTTTAGTTTGACCTTTATGTTATCGTTAATTATCATATAATTTCTATTGGAAAATATTATAGCTGATAAGTCCTTAAGAGTATCGTTTCCTAAGATTGCGTCGAAAGACTTTAATGAAGGTAAAATGAAAAATTTGATTTCTTTTTTTAAACCGAAAAGATTGAGTAGATACCTAATGTATGATGGGTTATTTCGATATTTCCGCCAATTGAGCTGGCGAAGAAATTGCTTTTATTGGGGATACGGGCTTTAGCGAGGTGAGGTTGGATATAGTTTTTATTGGAACCGGTGCCCACAAGAAATTTTAGAATTTTTTTGTCGTTCGTCTTGCACTCGAAATAGGGCAAAAACGAATTGGTTAATCTAAAAAATGGACGTCTACGAAATCGTTTGCGACTTGGTCGTTTGTTTCATCTAGTCCTTGTTCGTTTATATAGTCATTCAGAGGTTGTCCATTCACTTCGGAGTTATTCATTACCGTATTATAGTCGTCTGTATTAATTTCGGGTTCTATTGCCGAGGTTTCGACGTGAAAATTACGTTGAAGCTTGTTCGGTAACGTATGCTGTTAGGAAGGTTGCATGGGACGCTTAACAGCCGGTGGCCATTTTTTACCTGTTGGTCTATTCATATAGTTGATGTTGTTCGTCCGTATGGTGCTTACGTCTATAGGTTCTGGTCTGGAATCAGGTTTTGGATGGCAGGTGTTTGTGCGTTGTAAATTAAATGGATTGTGTGCAAAATTGGTTCTTTGATTAGGTTGGTTATGTGGTTGGAGCTGTCGGTAAATTGGTTGGAATTGTTGAAATGATTGATTAGGCATGGGACGTGGTGGAGGATATAGGGAGTGGTTGCGTCTGTAGCATGTATGCCAAATGGGGATAAAATTGATGTTGTACTTGGTTTTTCCGTGGAGGAATCGGAGGAGGAAGAGGTGGTCTCCTATTATTGCCGATGTTATGGTGTGCATAGTTGGCTCGGAATTGTTGGTTCTCGAGCTTTAGACAGAGATTGAGGGCTATTGGAAGATCCGCTGGTTCCGTTATACCTAGGAGTCTAGGCAGGTCACCTCTTAGACCCCTAATGAATGTGTCCAAAGCTTTGTCCCTGTACGATGATGTTAGGTGGTGCAATGCGTCAGATGATAAATCCATACTCGAGATCTTGTTTAATATCAGTGATAAGTGATTGTATACCGATTGATAATAACTTTCTACACTGTTATTACCCTGAACAAGGGTCGTCATCTGGTAGGTACTCCAAGGTACCCAGATCACGCTTATCCGCATAGTGAAGCGTCAAGCACTTGAATATGCACTCCCAATTTAATGGGGTTTTGTATGATTCCAAGATTGCATCAGCGTTCCCTATGATCTTATTGCGGATTACGTTTAGTATACAGAAGTATTTCGGTGTACCCTTAAACTGATCGTAGATGCCAAGGACCCTTTCGACGCTTTTGCGCCAGGAACTGAACTCGCCAGGAGTTCTGGAAAACTCCCTAAGACATCTCACGACATCCGGTACTTTGTCTAAATCACTTAGATTCGCACGCAGGTGTTCATGAATAGATTCATCTGTTCCTCTATGGAACTGATTTGCTGGGTTTACCATTGATTGCACTAAATTCTTGCATTCGTTAATGCAGACACGAGCTGCAATTCCTGCGATCAGGGATTCTAATTCTGGGGTGGCATTAACAGTGACATTCGAAGTTGATGGGATGGGATTCTCGGTGATTAGCACTGGTGGGCGTAAGATCGGGTCGGTCATTGTGGCAGTACGTTTGGGCATATGTAAGGATGTAAGATCAAGGAGTTGCAAAAGGAGTTACGGGATGCGGTCTACTTTGTTAATTATTTGAACATTAACTACTGCTTATGGATTACACTTATTTTTCACACTATTCTTATTTTTTATTTCACTCTATTGTTTCACTATATTATTTCTTAAAACTAGCTTACATTAAAAGGTTCCAACGCTGGTGAAAGGGCTGCATTCCTTTTTACCTCTGGTTACTGGAGGGCCTTACTTCACACTCCCTCGTTGGCGACTCCGTCTACTGGCTGAAGTCTTCGTGGGTGGTGACCCAGTTGCTGGCGAGTAGGCTGCGGCGTGAAACGACGTCTGGAGCTTCTTGAGGTCCTTTTCACTTTTTTAAACACACGCGTCGCGCACTACTTTTTTTCGATTAGCGCACTTTGCTACTGGGCCCCACGTTGGGCGCCAATTAAACTATATTTTATTTATTTTACTTAAAAAAATTTATTTATTATTTTCCCACTTGTTGCCTTCACGGCTGACTTACAAAATACGACTAATTCTAACTTAAAATTATGATACTTAAGAAACATCTGCACTCGCTCGATCCCACGATTGTCCTGGGCAGAAGACACATCGTCAGCAGTTCACCTTTTTGTCGGTGTCCAGTGACACAGATGTAGTGTTGGGCATCCGCCGTGTGTTGCAGAAAATTGCTGACGGAATTTGTTCACGCTTTCCGTTCGTGAACTTCAACGTATTTTCTGTTAACTTATTCAAGTACCATATGTGCTCTTAAAAAAGCAACAAGATTTTCCTTTGTTTGTTTTTTTTTTCTATTCAATGGGGTGCAAGCAATGTTTAATTTCATGGGGACCGGGTAAACGAGGATCCTTCTAGCCAAGCCAGCTACAGTCATAAATTTGGCAACGACAAATCTTAATTGACGCAATAATCACCATGCCTCCTAGTGGATGTATACAGCTCTTAAAGATCTCGAATTCAAATCGTACCTAAGAGACTGCAGAAATGTTCTTCTGTGTGGTGATTCTTGTGTGGCGCTATTAGTGTTACATGCAAATCAAACGAAGTGAGTAACCAACCTACACCTGACGGAGAGTTGTTGTCGGCTCATGTTTAGCGACTGTCTGTTTTAAAGCATAGGCGGCGCTCCTCTTAAGACTGATGTCGCTCTCTTCACGAGAGGTAGGAAAAATACCGGCATTACTCAGCTGGTGCTCAAAGGCATTCCCATCCCGATATCCAAGGAAGCTAAGTACCTGGGAGTCATCTTAGGTAGAAAGCTTCTTTGATCAAAGCGTGCTGAATTCAAAACCACCAAAGCGCTATCAGCTTTTTGGCAATGCAGAGGTGCCTTTCACAAAACATGAGGCTTATCGCCGAAAAGCGTCCTTTGGATCTACACGGCAATGAAAAGACCGATAATCTCATATGCATCTGTTGTTTGGTGGAACAGGCTAACACGCAAACACGTTGTGGCTTCTCTCACCAAACTCCAAAGAGCGGTCTGTCTCAGCTGCACGGGGGCTTTCCCCAGCACACCGAGAGCTGCTCTAGATGCTATGATGAATGCTCCACCCCTTGACATATATTGACGCAATGACACCTGCCATCCTACTGCGCTGTAATTTCACAGTCACATTTCCATGGCGTCAGGACTGGTTTTGGCCAGACACTGAACCTGGAATGGAATGACTTGGCATTTTCACAGATGGCTCCAGGACTGGGCAGGGATTCGGCGCTGGAGTTTTCTTTGAGCGCGAAAACACTCGAATGCACTTCTCGTTAGGAAAATATGCGTCTGTCTTTCAATGAGAGATTTACGCAATCCTAATGGTCATGTACTATGTTGTGAAGCACAGGTGGAAGGGAAAAAGGATATGCGTCTGCAGTGACAGCCAAGCTGCACTCAAAGCTGTGTCCAACCCGCTATCCAACTCCAAATTAGTGCATGAACTCAAGACCTTTTTGAACAAAGTGGGAAGACTAAATTCACTTAGGCTTATATGGGTCCCAGGTCACTCTTGGATCCCAGGAAACGAGATCTCCGATGAACTCGCTAGAAGGGGTTCAGAGGAGAGTTTCTCAGGACCTGAACCCGCCTTAGGTCTACCTGCTACCACGGTCAAATCTGACATCAATGACTGGGTCTTTAATGTACACAGTAGGAATATCCATGATGCAGGATGACAAAATATTGAAGATGATACCGACCAACTGGGCGCCGTAGTTTTTGATCAGAAGAAGTTTCTAGAGCCTTTACTCATCTTGTCTTTCACAAGCTTTCTGAGAGTTCCTCTCTGTCTATTAATCTCTGATGTGTTTAATTAGGCGTTTAGCAGTACGAATATAAAGCTACGATAAATATGAGGACGAAACACTCTAGTTACCTCTGAGCTGAAAGTAAGCTTGAGTTGATATAGGGCGACCCAACGCACTCACTCGGTATTGTTATGCTACATCTTTAAAATAAAACTACATAATTTAAGGTTTTATTAAATGTTTTGACCATTACCAATACAAGATGATATCGGTCAAGTTTTTAGTTAGTTTTCGGAACCCTGTCAAATATTCTCTTTAAGTGTTTCCAAAGTCTGGGGGATGTTCTGATAGACAAAAACAAAAACGCCAAAAACAAAACCAAGAGCGGTCAAATCTTCCATCGATCTTACCCTCCAGTTTAAATCGCCAAAAAAAAAAGCGTTAGGAGGCTTATAAACGCATGCTTTAAAGTGCGTATTTCCGTGCGAGCTGTGTGTGCTGTTACGTTGTCCTCCTATCCTTCCATCCCACTTGCGGAAATAAAAACTCGTTAATCATGATTCCATATCGCTTACCGGTCACAGTAGCCGTGTTACCCAGGGCGCCCTCCAAAAAATTAGGCCCGACGACACTTCTAAAACGCCCACAATGCAGCGTCTTTGATTGGATATATTGGCTCTTCATGAATGATGCGTGGATTACCAGGGCCACAAAATTGATTATTTGTCGTCATCCAAGATAAATTTCGACGGGAAATCGTCCACTTTGGACTGGGCGGGCTTGTTGGTCTGCAGGCAGTATCGGATGTAATTTGAAAATAAACGTCTCCAATTCCTTCATCAAAATATAATGACTAATTTCGTGGCATGTCGCTTAGTCGACTTTGGGAGCTCAATCGCGATACTATTGTCGGGGCAAGCAGTATGAGGCGTATCGGCGCCTCTTATACCTAAACTTGTTCCAGTCTCTTCGAAGCGAACGGTTAAGAGCCTTACTTAGGACGCCTAGAAAATTTGTGCCGATATCATAGCCGAATTTTATTGATAAATCAATGCTTGCCATTTGCTCCTTTAAGATTAGTTCGTATAAATGTTGACCAGAACTGCGTTTTAAGTGGAGAGTATACAGGCCAACTGACCCTGGCATATCGGCATAGCCGAGTGATAGTTTAAAGGCGTGGGCTTGCACGATCTAGCCGGTCAAGTCACCGATCCAAAACGAGAAGAAAATTGTTTAACGAATTAATTTTTCATCCATTTTTGATCCATCGATTCGCGTGTTGTGTCACAGGTGGCGCCGTCTTGCAGGATCAACATATCGATCCCGTTCAGCTCGTGCATTTTGGGCGAATTAAACTTAATAATTTAACGGTAGCGGGTACCATGTACAGCAACGTTGCTATGACGGTCATCTTTGAAAAAATACGGACGCCGGACTATACAATGCATTTTTTCGTTTGCATTAGCTGCTCTTGTATGTCTGAGGCTCCTCACCCGACCAAATACGGCAGTTTTGTTTTGTTAGACATACTTGCCCAACCAGAAATGAGCTTCGTTGCTGAAGACAATTGTTCGTTAAAAAAAAGTGGATTTCCCCCAGTTTTTCTAAGACCCACTCACCGAAAATTCGATGCTGTGGCAGGTCGTTCGGCTTCGGTTCTTGTACGAGCTGTATTTTGCAAGTAAAATCTTCTTCGTAGCCGCGTAACAATCCCATATGCGGCGAACAACGACGAATGGACAAATCACGGTCTTCATGAACAGTGGCGGATACAGCACCAATATTTTCCTCTGTTTTGAGCATAGGTTTTGATTATAAAATTCAATAATTTGTAAGAGTTGTTCGACTGAAGGTCCTTTCACGGTGAAATGGCAATGCTAACTGAGTATGTTTGGCTATGTTACAAGTCATGAACCATGGGTGAACTGTCAAGAATAGAACACTGGAAAATCAAACAGAAAAACAAAAACGCCTTGCATGCATGCTTTCTCTACTTTCTACGTAGTAAAGATTTTTAAACAGGACTGTCCAAAGGGAATCCAATTACTCCGGTTCCTTTGACATTGCTTACATCAGTTGAGTTTCCCGCCATCAAAATTTGCCCGAGCCATTTGTCTAAACCTAGAAACGTAGTCCCCTTACCCTGAATTGAACAAAGTCTTATGTCTGTTTTTGAAGTGCGTTATTCGAGTGAGCGGACTTGGGTGGCAATGTAACATCTATGTGATTCTTAAATTTCTTACATATGTATGTACATATAAGGGCACAAAAATGTTTGTTTTCTTTGAACGAAAACTGTGTTCTGCTTGGTTAAGCAACTGGGTATGAGCAACGGGGAGGCCCTAACTCGCAGCTTACCCTGGGTTTCTTCATTTAACCTATCTTTTTAATGAACCTTTCATTACCATTATCCTTAATCCTATCTTATCTGATCAAGCAATGAGAACCCTTGATGTGCTTAGTTGGGGTAATTCCTCTAGCTATCCCGTCCCATGTGTCTACTTCACCTTGCTCGATCCACAAAGTAGAAAGTAAACTAATCCAACTAGAAGGTCAGGCGAATCATCGTCTCCCTAATATCCCGTCACTCTTCATGGAGCTGTTGAGAGTAAAAGTTTCTTTAATTGCATCCATAGCAAAACCAGCTTAACCATGGTAAGCCTTCAGTCTTCTCTTTAAGACCTAACGAGTTGGTAATTACACGTTCGAGGGAGAGAATTGGGTCAAACCGATTCGCAGCTGGCTTGCAAACCCACTTCAAAGGAACATACACACGCCCGTACTTGACAGCCAAGACCACAGTAGGGAGGGTGGGTGCATCGCTATGTCGACAACGCCTGTTCCTGTGTTCTTTCGCTTGCCTTAATGGTCTCGAATTAATTAAATGTCACGACCACAAACACGGGAACAGAAGCAGACAGGAGTAAAAATGATTGTTTCTTTTGCGCTCCTCTCTTGATGCTGCTTGCTCTAGCGGTAATTAAAGTCGGCTCTTTTTTTTCTAGTTTGTATTTGTTCTGCACTACAATGCCTTGCGAATTTCAAAACAATCTACAGAACAATCCATTCCTTTCCTTAATTACCCTCTTTTTCTCATATATGTCACACGACGACGCCAGAAAAGTTTCTTCACATGTTTGTTGCTTTGAGTCTTGCGGAACAAAGGCTAAGGAGGTAATAGGGGTGAACGATTTCTTCAGCTACTGTTGAGCGGTAGCCGTCTTTGAATTCATTGGGATAAGCTGAAAGTACTGCAGACTGTCGCAGGTTAGCAAGTGTTACTTCAGAATCTGTCACATCAAAGCAATGTCTCATGTCTCTAAAATCACTCGCTACTGTTGGGTTGATGAGGAGAATGACTGTGGAGCTGGTTACTGGTGGATACTGCTGAAAGCCCACATTTGTCTTTAATTGCCGGCAATTATGTGATGAAAGGGCTTCTTGGTCTTGAATCTGTTTGCAGTTGCAAATTAATTAGTCATAAAGTGCTTCTGACAGATGGATGGGGAATCCATGCCGATGCAGACCGAGGTTAGTGCTCCGCTTCTCTAGTGAATAACTACCGCCTTCTTGTTGCTGGCAATTATTCTGTTTTATGTCTTAAGAGAGAGTTTGGCTCAAGGCATATCTAGTGTAGTGGGCTCAGACATTATTTTTTCATGTTGGCGTACGCCTGTAAGGTACCGTGTACCTGGTACTCTCAGATTACCTATATATTTTCAGTCGCGTTTCTTCATGGTTTTATCTTATGGCCATTACCACTACCAACTTGTTTTGCGGACAATTCAGGAAAGTGTAATTAAAAAGGCCCTGGCCTGGAATGAACCATTCCATACTCTGGCGCTTACTTTTCGGATCGATCTCAGACACCCATCTTCGTCACCCTTAATCACACGATCCTTAAAATAGAGATCATTTTCAATTGATTCCAAAAAGTCAATGCGCCTTTCTCTCCTGACATCTTTCGTTCCTGCGAAAGATATTTTTAAGCAAATTTTTCTCATACCCAATTCATTGATTAAAATTTGTTTAACGGTGGTGTTACTCAAATTCAAATGCTCCTTGATCATGCTGACCGTTAAGCGACGATTTGAACGAACAAGATCCCAGATTTTGTTCGCATTTTCGTCGACTCTTGAAGCCACTACGTTGCTTCCGAAAACACCTTAAACCACGGAAAAACCTGTGTTCTTAAGAAAATACTGTCTTCGCAGGCCTGCTGAACTTTGTTAAGTTTGCAATGAACTGTGTTGTTCGAAATTGATGTCCCTCATTTTTACAACGCACTTGCGTTGTATGTTTCACGTAAACAATTGCTACAGACAAACAAATGACTAGCAAATTCAAACTTGTGCTGGCAGCGTATAAAATGTTAATTTAATTTCCCTCCAAATCTTGTGTTTTCCTATATCTGTCACTAGGTGGGTGCTTGGTGTCATCGGGCAACGCTAATCGTTTCGCGTTTGAAAGGTGACATTTCATTTCTTGCAGACAGTTCTGTTTTTCGTTAATCGTGTCAAAAGTTATAATAATTTACAAATGAGTAAAATTTCTGAAAAAAAATCACCATATTTTGGCAATTTACTACGGACCGAATCAATATATGTTCAAAAAATAAGGTGACTTTTTTACATGTCTGAAAAAAATACTTATTTATTCGTCAATTAGCATTTATCATCAAATGAAATATTAAATGTTTCCATTCGTCCTTCCACCCTAGTCCATTATCATAAGCATTCAGCTCAGAATCGGTATGTCGCCATCGTTGAAGGTTTGCGATTTTTTTTTAATAGTAGCAATCGTTAAGCTACAAATGTCTCCAAGTTGTTGACCCAGACTAATAGAAAATGCGTGAATTGTAATATCATTCTGATAACGTATGATTTTGTATGATTTTCGTGCTACTGTCGATTTTTAACAACAGATCGAGTGTACTGCACACCTCTAAAAACGATGGATACGATTTCTAAGAACCTTGAAACGTAAGGATATATCAACATCGTTAATTATGTATTTTATCTAATTACAGTAACTTCGAAAGGAAATTTAATAAAAGATGTGAAGAGCCAGATTTGTTTACATTAATAATCCTTAACCTAATTTTATTCCGTCCAAAGTAAAGTATATATTTGATTACTTGAGCTTTTCGCCAAGCATATTTACTTTTACAAGTCAAATATTTTTGCTTTTTGCTTTTTGAAAACGCTTGAAAGAATATGGAAATTGCTTATGGTTAGAAGTATTCTTAAAAACAAAGCTCATTGTTTTATTACATTTTATTTAATTTTCAACATTTTTGCCATAAATTGCAAACAGTAGCTGTGGAGGCGAACCTTATCAATGTGAACTATGGAGTTTCGTGAAAAAAAAAGAACAAAAGACGAGGTACTGATTCAAGTTTCTGGGGCTCTGTTATTAAACTTGAGAATTGACTTATTTCCTTATTAACCTACATAATTGGGTTGAAGCTAATATCTCAGGTGAACAACATTTTCCTCATCGAACATGCACTTAATAAAAGCCACGCTGGTTTTATTATGATCCTTTTTCATTTTGCCCGATTATAGAAAAGCTCTGCTAAAGATTGACTCCTAGCTCTAAAATCAAATCAAGTCTTCCACATTAGCAAGAATGTTCGAGGCAATAAAAATGTTTTCAATATTTTACGGAGCGCTAATCCATCCAAAAAGGATTCCTCATCATGCCATAAGAATTTGCCTTTTCTACCAATTTTGCAAATTTTGCAAAAAGACTTGGGCAGTTACTGTGAACTACAACCAACGCGATATCGAATCTCTCTTCCTATTTAGGACAACCACCCTCAGAGAGTAGTGAACGAACATCTTCGACACAAACCATCTGCACCCGGTCCAGGTTGTGTGACAAACACCATGAGAGCGTACACTCTTAAACCTGCACGAACACTATAAAAAAAAATGCATCCGTAGAAGATCCAATTGACCAAGAACTGTTGGGGTTTCAGTTCTCACCAAGCTCGTGGTACGGTTGGAGTAGTTGGAAAGGGATCCAAATTTAGGCGAAAAAATCATATTCACTGATGAGGCACACTTTGGAGCTTCGTAAAACAAGGATGAAGGTTGTATTAATGATCGGAATTTTGAGTCGACAGAAAAGGTACTCTTGACTTAAAAAATGCCTACTTTGCAGTCTCCACCTTTAACGAAATTGCCGCACTTGGTGTCTTGTAAAAAATTGCCTCATTACCGGACGGTTCATCAAAATATTGGCACGTCCCGACACCCATACGATATTGACTGAAGTTATTTAGGCATCTTGTTAAGACATCAAAAAATAATAATAAAACCATGCGAGTGGTAATTATCATCCTTTTGTGTCAACAGTATCTCCTTGTTTTTTTCAAAAAAAAAAATAAAAAAATTTGCTTATCAGTTACTTGTTTAAAACATCTCTGTACGTTTTATATATTTCCACCCAGAAGCATATTGAGTCATTCATCTACTGGTTTGCAAAATTCTTAGCGGACACAAGTTATGGACAAATGTAATCCTATTTCTTACATAGGTTAGAGTGTTTTCATATGGTAAAGCAACTCGTCTAAGGACAGCAACATGACATGAGTATGAAGAACGACTTTTTTCGACATTCCTATTACATAGATCAATAGCACGATTGTAATATATTATATTATATTGTAATAGGATATGCAAGGCAAGCAGGCAAAGATTATGCCCTGGATATCGTCTTTACCATGACCTTAAAACTGCAATTGACATTCTGCGCTACATTATTATCCTATATGTTCACATACATACTTCATATCAAACTTAATCCCGAAAAAGGTTCGATTTGTACTTTCACAGCGCTACAACCAAATCCAAAAGGCGAGACAACGTAATTGGACTGATAGCCTAGCTACAGAAGCAGAACAAGTAGCACAATGAAGCAACATCAAAACGTTGTACGATGTCTCATGCAAAACTAATGATAAATGTAATGCAACATCACGTCCAATAAGATCAAGAGACGGAACTCTACTCACGAAAAAGAATGAACAGCTCAATAGGTTCAGGGTGCACTTTACTGAAATTGTAAACTCTTCCAACATTGATACGTCAGACGAAATTGTACCGCACACTGGCAACACCCAGATACAGCCCCAAAAAAGAAAAAAAACAGAATAAGCTATGCACCACCATCACTGTCGGAAATCATCTCGGCAATAAAAAGCTAAAAAACAAATCGGCGGAAGAATGCAGGCAGAAACTCTGAAAGTCGCGGCAAAACTCCTGCTTCCAATATTCAGTTCTATTTGGGTCTAAGAGAAAATCCCCGAGGACTTGTTATATATATTTTGGTTGTTCTCCCAAAGGAAGGCGATCTTTCTCCTACCCTACCGCTGGATTATGCTCATATCCATCACGTCCAATGTACTCTCCAGTATACTTTCAAGCCGCGTTAAATCGAAGCTTAACCAATCACTGAAAAATCAGCAAGCTTGTTTTCGTCGAAACCGTTCGTGCTTTGACCAAATTAACACCCTACGTATCATAGCTTATAAATGAGGCAGTCGACTCTTCAATTTATTTTCGTTGATTACAGCAAAGCGTTTGACAGTATACACCGCTAAATTTCAAGTTATATGGCGAGCCCTCAGACAACATCACAACAGCGCAGGTGTTCGCCAAAGATGTTTACGCCGATCCTCTTTCTAATTGTTATTGATGACATCCTGCATAAATCCATAGAAGGTAAGGGAAGAGGCATCTATTGGAACTTCACCGAACATCTTGAAGATCTCGCTTACGTGAATCAACGACCTGTGCGCCGAGTCGGCGAACTTACTTACATAGATGGTGCTACAGTTCGGGGTGAACCAAGGCCTCAACCAACAAGCCTCTCCAGCCGGCACGATCTTTGGCCAGCTGCTTTCAGTGCCGCACACCCAGTTGGTTGAGGTCCTTTTTCACCTGTGCGCGCCACCTTAGATGCGGTCGTCCTCTGCTGCGTCGTCCCTCGGAATTGGAGTCGAAGACTCTTCGGGCCGGAGCGGTGATGTCCATTCGCTCTAAATGGCACAGCCATCTTAGACGTTGGATCCGTAGACGTCTAACTAGGCCGATGTCGCTGTACAGCCCGTGGTTGAATCTTCTCCTCCACTCTCCATTTACACAAATGGGACCAAAGATTGCACGCAGAATTTTCCTCACGAAACGCCCAGGAGCCTCTTCATCTGCTTTTGATAACGTCCAAGCCTCACCGCCATAGAGGAGAACCGGGACGATTAAGGTTTTATAGAAGGATACCTTAATTTTTCGGGAGAGGGTTCTACTACTCAATTGCCAATCAAGCGGTTGGCAACAGTTATTCTGCGTTTTATCTAAGCGCTGGTGTCGTTGCTGCTTGTCACTATCGAGCCAAGGTAGATGAAGTCCTTGACTACATCAAAAAGCTGCCGAAGGTGACATTCTGACCAAGACGTCGTTGTTGCGCGTCTTTCTTTGATGACAGCATATGTTTGGTCTTGTCCCCATTTACCCTTAGGCCCACTTTAGCCGCTTCTGCTTCAATGCTTACAAACGCCTCACTGGCGTCTCGCTTTGTCCGTCCAATAACGTCAATGTCATCTACGTAGGTAAGCAATTGTGTAGACTTGAAATAGATCGTACCGCTTCACATGACAATGCGTCACCCTGTCTAAATCCTTTTTTTTTAGACATCGAAGGTTTCGGTTAATTCACATCCGATCTTAATGGAGCAGCGAGAATTCTCCATAGTCATCCTGCACAGTCTGACGAGTTTGGCAGGGATGTTAAAACAGGACATAGCCCTGTATAGCTCGTCTCTATAAACACTGTGATATACGGCTTTGTGCGTGTTTTTTTTTCTAAGATCAGCCATAGTGTAAATATTTGGTCTATTGTGGATTTTCCTGCCCTGAAAACTACCAGATTGTCCAAGAACGGTTTCAGGCGCTTACACAGTACGGCAGAGAGAATCTTGTATGCAATATTCAGGAGACATCCATCTGTAATTGGCGCAGTCATAGGGATCTCCTTTCTTATGGACCTCGCAAACGATGCTGAGATGGATGATTTTTTTCCTACTTCATTTTTCAGTTTTTTATTGTACAAATTAATTTTTTGTGTTCAAATTTTTTTTTTATTGAAAAAACGTAAAAAATACATCACTCAAAGTATTGTCCGTCGGAAGCGACTACTTTTTCCCATCTCTCTGGTAATTTTCGAATACCATCTCTAAAAAATGAGTCCTCTCTGGCATCGATCCAATCGATTTCTTCAAAAGACCCGAACCGGTGACCCCCCAAATCGTTTTGCATCCGTCGAAAAAGCAAGTAGTCGGAAGGAGCAAGGTCTGGAGAATACGGCGGGTGACGTAAGACCTCCCATTTCAGCGTTTCCAGGTAGTTTTTGACCGCTACAGCCACGTGGGGCCGAGCGTTATCATGTTGCAAAATCACCTTGTCATACCTTTCGGTCGTTTCTGGCCGTTTTTCACGCAATGCACGGCTCAAACGCATTAGTTGTAGTCGATAACGCTTCCCATCAATGGTTTCGCCTGGTTTTAGCAGCTCATAGTACACCACACCCGTCTGGTCCCACCATATGCAGAGCATGACCTTTGAACCGTGGATGTTTTTCTTTGGCGTCGATGTAGACGATGATGGAACGGGTTCACCAGGCTTTGCATAGTATTTTTTCTTCTTGGGGTTATCGTAGTATATCCACTCTTCATCTCCAGTCACGATCCGGTGCAAAAATCCCTTCCTTTGATGTCTTTCAAGAAGCAGTTCCGAGGTGAAAAGTCGCCTTTCGACATCTCTCGGTTTCAACTTGTACGGCACCCAATTTCCTTGCTTTTGAATAAATCCAAATTTCTTTTACCGAACGGAAATTGTTTGCTGTGTTAATCCCAACGATTTTGCGAGTTCACTTTGCGTTTGGCACGGATCTTGATCCAGTAAAGCCTCCAATTCCTCATCTTCAAACTTTTTCCTCATCTTCAAACTTTTTGGGCTAGCCAAGACGCTCTTTGTCTTCGACGCTAAAATCACCAATTTTGAAGCGTCGAAACCACTCTCTACATAATTTATCGATCGGAGCAGATTCACCATAAACTTCTACAAGCATTCGATGGGCTTCAGCTGCACTTATCTTCCAATTAAAAAAGAAAATCAAATCTTCCCGCAAATGCTGTTTATTTAAGACAAATCCGGACATTTTCGAAGAGGCAAAAAACAATGTTGTTGTCAGAAACAGACGCTGATGCACACTAATTATTGTTGACAGATGTCACTCCTTTCCAATGAAGTAGGTAATCGATTCCAAGATCAGCCACAACTTGCAGGTGGCGCCACCTTTTGAAAACGGCCCGAATTAATTTGTACCCCCAATACTTTTGGCAGCTCTCGCGTGATTCCCGACATGCGTGAAGGTCAAACGTGCTAAGTTAAATTCGTGCTCTGTGAAAAATGTTTTAGGCGATATCTAACCATGGTTCTCACCGCAAATAGCTATCCATGTTGCCCAATGATCGTGATGATCGTCATCCAGTTCTTTCTGATATCAGTTCTGGCCCTATACAACAGGTCTTAAACAGTATGTTTAACTTCTAATCAGCTCAATATCTGTTATTTTGATCGAAGTCACACTACAGCATTTTATCATACGCTGCTAAATCATCTGCATACGTTTTTGAGTGGTTGAGAAAGTCTAAAAGATCGCTTGTATAGACGTTAACCAGTGTCGGAGAGTTAACCTGTCCCTGTTGTAAACCGTTTTTAATATCACATTTAACCACAAACTTTTTCCAGCAGTCATTACTTAAATCATCTATACGGTATCAAACCCTTTTGCAAAGTCGACCAGACAAACGCTCGCACATGGGTTTTTGCCCTGTTCCACCGAATGTCGGAAATCAGTTTTGACGCAGCGCGAATAGTGCCATGCTTCGCCTTAAAACCCAACTGGTTGTCCAGCATTTTTTTTCCTCAGTCCTCGCTCTCGTCATTATAGCTAAAATTCAAATGTAATTTCAATGATTTCGACATTTTTTTTTGTCTAAAATCCATGAGCTTGGTCGACGTGTGGTTCCAGGAAGAAAGCGCTATATGCTATACAGCACGCGAACGATGTACCAATTATTATGGAACGAGTTCGGGGGGTCCGTTTTGGACCAGATTAGATTGCGGTTCGATACTTTTACTTAATTTACAGTTACAAGCTTTGAAAGACAAAATTACACGTGTTATTAGCGAGATATGCTCGAAAAAGTGACTACAAATTGGATTCTCCGCACGAACCATTTGAAACGTAGTCCTGGCCAATGCCCAAATTATTGGTGCAATCCCGACTCATGGAAAACTTCGGAGTTTACGGCTTATTAGGCTTATTATATTATTATTGCAGTTTAGGTGGAAATGGGTTTCGTCTGACAAAAAAATGGAGCTTAGCAGTTTCTTTCTCTTACCCCATTCCACCATGGCGAGATTTCAGTTGGATCGGCAAGTCTGCAGGTCTTCGTTTTCTTATACTTAAAGCCATATAAGAAAACATTCTTCAACCTTCATGCAGACAGTCTAACGATCCCCATTAGGGCAGATAAATTTCTTGTCGAAACGCCTGGAGTGACCTGTTTGACAACAGGTACACAGAAATCGTTTCTTACGTTCGAATTGTGGGATTTCGGTGATAAGGCCTGAAAAGAGTTTATCAGCCTCATTATGCTCCAATTGCTCGGTGCCGCCAAAAAATTGTGCATCTAATTTCTTTTGGACAAAAATTAACGATTCCAATGATAGTGGTGCACGACCCAAATACGTATCTCCTCATTTCAATTGCCCACTTTTCTTAAAGATTTAAATTGGGTTTCTGGTCGAAGCTAAACTTAAAGTACTTAACGACAAATATCGTGAACGACAGCAATACACCTTCCCTTGCGATGATAGGCACCCGCCTATGCTGAGTTGTATGAAGTATACATTACTATAAAAATCTGGTCAGTCTAAGGTCTGAAGGGTTTATGGCAATGACAACAATTTTTCTATAATTTATTTGGATCACAGGAAAGAGTTGAAAACCTTTAGAAAAACATGATACCAACCCTATTTATAAAACTGGTTTAAATGCAAGATCATAGTTCGTATGACTTTAAAGTTCAGCTACGTATGTATACAAGGTATAATTAGCCTACCCCATAATTTTGATGACGAAAAGTTTAGTTTCGCATATCGAGCAGACACAATCATCAACAATATTCCAGTCTACAATTGGAGTTAAATTAGATTTCTTGTAAGCCTGCATTCACTCCCTTTCAACATATCATAAACCCTAAAATAGTCAGCCATAACCACACACATCTTTGTCAGCCACAGACACTCACAGGCTTTATGAGGCGTCTAGCGATACTACCTATATGATTAAGTGAACCAATTTCCCTTTCTGAAAAGACTTCATGCCAAAATGCATTGCAATCACAGTTTCCCGCCGTCAATCAAACCAATTAAACTCAATGATTGTGTGGGACAACTTTTCAGGACATCCTCGCCTTGGACCCAATAATTCCACTCTCAGTCTCAGTCCCACTCCAACGATACGCCTAATTTGTTTGCGACCAATTTACGATCACAACATTATGACCAATTCCACGAATTAAAAAATCACCGTCATGCATTGTTTCTCGACGAGGCAGCATCGACTCCACTCACGTGCGTATGCAAAGCTTTTAAGAGTGATTCCCTCGAATACTCGTAAGAGCACGATGCTTCAAGTTTAAGACTAATTTAAAGAAATCGCCTCATTCACGAGCCACTAGCAATTGACTTAAGGAGCTTCCAATTTATATCAATTTATGTGGCATGACACCGCTCCTATCCTCCTGGTTATTCGACTCGTTCTGTAGGTCTCAGCTCCAGCTCTAATCACCTACGCCACGACGATTGTGCGGGAGCAGTGGAAGGTAGGCGAACTTCTTCGTTGCGCATTCGCAATAAATTTCCATTAAGCGCGATAATTTTCATGTAATTTAGATCGCATGTGACTTCCTCTTGATAAGAGGAAACACACATAGAGAGAGGACTCAGCCCAGGCCAGCCCAGCCCAGACCAGCTCAATGACAGTTCTTCGGTTTCAAGGTCTGCCGAATACGTGGAATGAAATTCATCCAACCCACAGATACTCGTTTGGAAACGAAACAATTCAGATGCGATTGCAACGTGGGTCGTCGGATGCAGCACGACAACGACAGCGTGACTATCTCGTATCTCTTGTTCATGCGAATGGAGGAGTAGGCCTCCGAGTGCATTCAGGTCTGTCGATGCACACGTGACTGGCATTTGAATTTGGCGGTGAAAACGTTTGCCTACCTCGTTCGTTCGTCTTCGGTTCGCGTAGGATGTCAGTAGGGTATTGGAAAGCAATATCGCCTCCAGCCCGGAATACCATGGCTGCAGATTCGTGAATTAATTTTTTTCCATGCAGTTCTGTCTTCCGTTTTCGTAATTTTTCGAGATTTGGGCGACTAACCCACTCACTGTCGAAATTGTTTATGTTTGAAAGCTGAAGCTGCGCAAGCAGGAGGAGAACTTGTACCAAGTAGACTGTTGGGCGCTGTTCCATCGCATTTCGTTGTGTTCCCTGTGCCATTCTCTCGCGACGAGTGTGCGTGGGGAAACGAGATCCCAAATTGTTGTCAAAGGTGGAATTGATTTCTACATCAAACTGGATTCGCTGACAGATTTGTTTATTGGAGATTCCATTTCGCGGATGCCATGCTGTTACTCAGGAGGTTCTTTAAGATGGAATGTTGTTGGAAAGGAGTCAAATCTTCTGGCAACTTTGTATGTTCTTAGTGGAGACATGGTTTGTCGTCTTTATTTCGCATCTTTCAATCGAACCAGTTCACCTCTTTCTCAGAGTATGACTTGGAAATCAATCTCGGAAAAATGATTTCATATACAGGGCGTAGTACTTAAGCACGTGGGCACAACGAAGTGGCAAACAAGAAGGCATCCAATAACTGGGTTTAAGGAGGAACTACCGAATCCTACGCATTGATGTCGCGGGTAAATGATCCGAGGGATGACAATCGACATATTGCTGTGGGTTTTCATATCCGACTCGACCTCATTACTACGAATTGACAATTGATTGTGGGAATATCGTGATGGAAATCAAAAGTGGTTTTATACCACGACCTGAGACGGGAGAAACTATTTTCGAATTCTCGCCTACAGAGCAGACTTAGAGCAGCTGAACGCAGTATACTACTGCCTTGGCGGAAATTAAGTCAGGAGGTCAATGAGTTCGGCAAGAGACTATCCAGTTTGCATCACCCTATTCGCTGTTTATGGTCGGAACTCTCATGAACCCTCTCCGATGGAATCGGCAATTCAATTACTCCCTTAAACGAAATCAATCGCAATCTTCACGTTGCAGTAATTCTGCTCATACATTCATCTTTATCGCTATTATATCTCCCAGAATCTACCAACGTGCGATGGTATTCCTCCACAATACGAGGCACGACGATTTGCATAGAATCTATTCCCATTCGTGACAGCCTCGAGAGCACAAATGAATAGTACGCAAAGGAAAATCCATAGAAACTGCCGTAAAAACGAACCCATCAATCGCTACCAGCTCCAACCGCCTTCATCTTCGTCTCCATTTTCATCGTCAGCTTCCCCGGCATCATCACCCGTCTGGCGGGAAATTATTTTCTCATTTCCATGGAAATGAGATTTGATCAATTCTCGTTCTTTTAACCCACCATGTTCTTCTTCTTCGTGGCTTCGTGCGGATTCACCGTAATTTACGTAGTGAGGGGAAAGTCCCCAATGACGAATGCCGAGGGGCGGAAGTCGGTTGAGCATTTTCACATGTTCGACGTTATAGAGGTTTTTGTTTTTTCTGGGAGGAAAAACAAATAATTTTCTGATCTCTTCAGTGAACTGGCTGCAGCCATAAATATGGGATTCTAATCACTTTTTGGAACGCATGTTAGACGAGTCGTTTATGAAGGAGTGCGTGGTTAGCTGGAGGGTACGGTGGCGATGATGTTTTCTTGCACTGGAGGACTGTAATCTGGAATAGGATTTCATATATATGTACGTTTATGTCAGGTTTTTTTTTTTTTTTTTTTTTTTTTTTTTTTAATTTAAGGAGTCGTTTTCATAGTAGCTGTACTCCGTACTTACTGATATGCACGGCATGCGGGCTTATCTCTTGTTCGTTGTTTATGCCTACAATATTACAATATTGCTCATTCGTCCAACATACTTGGTATGAGAAACAGCCGTCCTTCTGCTCTTGTCATATATTCTATTGGAATTCGAGGATTTGATATGTTAACACCTGCCGTGCTGTACTCTTTTTTTTTTTCTTGATGTATTCTTTTCGATTGAATGAGAGCGCAGGCTTTGATGTCAAAATGTGCTGAACTTTTCACTGTAACGATGGTAGTTACCAAAGCCATCTGAACTTTTTAGCCTTGCAGTTATGGCGGGCTTATGGATTCATCGGCCCATTCTTTAATATTCTGTAAGATTTTGATTTTTAATTGTCAAAAGAAAAACACAGGAAATTATTTTGTACGGGGTGGGCCAAATACAAGTTTCTTTTTAAAAATGCAATAAAATTAACAAAATTATTTTTTTTCCATGTATTATGGGTTAATTAGTAGGAACAAACATTCTCATTAATTATGAAATAGACTTTTTTGGATTAGACTACTATTTATTGTGGCAGAAACTTTTACAGTTCTCACAGTAAGATGTGACATACAAAAATATTATAGACATATGGTTTGAATAACCTTACTACTATAAAATTCGTATAAATATTAAAAAAAAAAAATGTATACAATTGTAGGACATATAATGATTGGAAGGAAAAGCCACAGAAAAAAAACGTCCATCAATTATGAAATAATTCGCAATAGCGCATTCTGTCACCTCAATTTTCCAAGACCTTGTTGATGATTTCGAGCTGTAGCTCACGGATTGCTTGGATGATATTGGCCTAAAGGGGGTAGTCTCATGTGAACGCATAAATTTTACCTCTTTTTAGCGATTTTTTTTTATAAGACAGTAAAATTCAATCAATTTAATTTTTTTGTTTTTATTTGTATCTTAAACTGTATAAAATTTTTTTTTTCGGATTTTACATTTTTTATACAGGGTGTCCCACGAGCAGTGTGCCAAAAAGCTAGAGCGTGTAGGTCTGGTCAAGACAAGAAAAAAATCGTATGGGAGGGGGGGGTCTATTCCCCCCCGTTTAGCCGGGAGGGGCAATTTTCTAAAAAACTGACTTAATTTGGAAAAAAAAAATATTAAAAATCAACAGTTACATCCACAATGCCGTGATATACTTTTTTGTAAAGCCAGAAACCTCTTCTTTCATTCTGTTTTTAAACAAAGCTGTTTTAAGGAATAGTTTTTGAGAAATTAATTTTCAAACTCAAAATTTTGAAAAAAATTGAAAAAAAAAATTCGAACTACTTTTTTTCGAAATTGTATGTAATTAAGTAGTAATTTTTTTCCAAAAATTCAATTCTCTTATTAGTTTTTAGTTAAAAACAGAAACCCGGATGCAAAAATGTCTTGTAGTTTTTGAGAAATTAAAAAAAATAACCGAACCATTTTTTTCTAAGAAGAACCTTTTTTTTGGTTTGGACGCGGCTGGACTTGTAGACAAATTAATGTATGAAAGATTGACCTCTTTTTTATTATTTTTAAAAACTTCGGAGTTTTATTATAATAAATTTTCAACATGATCCCCATTTTTTAGAAGGCAAAGATTATATCTCCTTCTTCTCCTAATGGCTGCACATATCTATGCTTGACAAATTTTCCTGCAATTTGACTCCAGCGACTTCAATCCGTTCTTTCAGTTGTTCCAAAGATACTATTTCCACTTCGTAAACATAATTCTTCATGAATCCCCACACATAAAAATCTAGAGGAGTTAAATCTGGTGATCTAAGTGGCCGTTCCGTGGGGCCCCTTCTTCCGATCCAACGGTCACTAAAATGATCATTCAGCCAGTTTCTAACCCGTAAGCTCTAGTATGCGGGTGCTCCATCTTGCTGGTAGATTAAATTATCTGCTATAGCCAAAGGAACGTTGTCCATCAAATCGGGCAAAAGGTCTCGTAGGAATTGCAGGTATGATTCTCCATTAATAACGGCATTCAAAAACCGGGGCCCGATTACAGTTTGTCCAACAATACCAAGCCAAACATTACAGCTAAAGCGGTGTTGTGATTTATTTTGTTTCTTGTTGTGTGGATTGGTGCTATTCCAATGATGCAAATTGTGGAAGTTAGTAACCCCATCTCTGGTAAACTGTGCTTCATCCGTCCAGAATATCCTTGCAAAATAGTTTCGTTCAGTTTCATCTCGAAGCAGTAATGACCGACAAAATTCTGCTCTCAAAAACTTGTCGTTTGAGGTGAGTCCCTGAACTGGCCTAAAATGGCACGGGCGTAAGTTTTCGGTATGAAGCACTCTCCATACTCTTGATTTGGGCACTCCAAGCATAATAGCCATCCTCCTTGTACTAAGGGAGGGATTGCGTCGGACCAAATCCAAAATTCGGGTAGAACCCATCGGGGGCGGGCGGACCCAGACGAAATTCGCAGGTGAAATTTCAGGCGTTATCAATGAAAAAAAAGAATTAATCCAGGGTTATTCCAATACTGTGTCACTTTATTGTATCCTCATAAAACTCTGATTTTTTTAAAAATAATATAAAAGAGGTCAATGCTTCATACATTAATTTGCCTACAAGTCCAGCCGCGTTAAAACCAAAAAAAAAGGTTTTTCTTAGAAAAAAGTGGTTCGGGTTTTTCTTTAATTTCTCAAAAACTACAAGACATTTTTGCATCCGGTTTTCTGTTTTTAACTAAAAACTAATAAGAGAATTCAATATTTGAAAAAAGATTACCACTTAATTACATAAAATTTTGAAAAAAAATAGTTCGAACATTTTTTTTCCAAAATTTTGAGTTTGAAAATTAATTTCTCAAGAACTATTCCCTAAAACAGCTTCATTTAAAAACAAGACGAAAGAAGAGATTTCTGGCTTTATAAGAAAGTACATCATGGCATTGTGGATGTAACTGTTGATTTTTAATAATTTTATTTCCAAATTAAGTCAATTTTTTAGAAAATTGCCCCTCCCGGCTAAACGGGGGGAATACACCCCCCCCCCCTCCCCCCCCCCTCCCATACGATTTTTTTCTTGTCTTGACCAGACCTACACGCTCTAGCTTTTTGGCACACTGCTCGTGGGACACCCTGTATTTTAACAAAAGTTTGCGGCAAGTTTTTTGTGAAGTATTCCTACAATAACCAGGAACGTATTCATGTATTTTTAAAGCATCTTGCCATGTTATAGTGGGAATAAAGCCTGTAAATGTAAAAAAGTCGTCTTTTGATGTGGACAAAAAAATAAATACACTTCATCAAATTTATTATTTCACGAAATTTATTCATACGAGCAAACAAGTCATGGTAGGTTTTGTTAGTATTTTGTCGTTTGACCTTTATTTTTAGTTATTTCTTCTACCCTCCTCGGCATAGAATCAACCAACTTCCGACATGTCTCAACAGGTATAGAATTCCATGCAGACTGCACTGCCTGCCAAAATTCGTTTTTGTTTTTTGGATTTTTTATAGAAACTGCATCCTTGACCTGCCGGCCTGTCCGGCGATTGAACAGGCCGTAAAAAAGAGCAACCCTTTTCGCAGCAAACCATTCCTTTGTAATTTTAGCCGTGTGTTTCAGATCGTTATCTTGTTGAAATGTCCACACCAAAGGCATTTCTTGCTCGGCATATGGTAGCATTACAGTTTCAAGTATTTGAGTATATGTTTCCTTTGTCATAATAGTATTATGAGGTGTATGGGACCAACACCATACCACGAGAAACATGTCCATACCATAACGCTACCACCACCATGTTTGACCGTCTTCTTGGTGTATTTTGGATGCAGTTCAGAATTAGGTGGACGTCTCACATTGTGTCTGCTATCTGATCCGAACAAATTAAACTTGGATTCATCACTCCAAAGGATATTTCGCCACTTTTTAGTGCCCTCTTCGCCGGACCATGTTTTGTGCTGATCAGCAAATAACATCTTTGTCTTTTATTTGTTTTACTGATTAGTGGCACTTTTCTTGGTGATCGTGATGGAAGATCATACTCCACTAATCGTCTTCGGACAGTCCTTGAACTAATTGGCAAATTATTCTCTTGCAAAATTTTTCGCGACGATAACAAAGGATCTTTTTTTGATTCCAGCACAATTAAACGAATGCTTTTGCGTTGTTTTTCGTCTCTGTTTTCTCGCGCTTTTTTATGATCTCTCTTTTGTCCTCGGAACAATGCAGGCTACGTCCCATATTTCGCTAATAAAACAATTAAATATTATTCGTTACTTCACTAGTATTCAATAGTATCAACCTTTTCCGCTTTCCGATAGTAAAATAATTTCGTAACACTTTGCTTTCACCAGATACACTTCGCTGCCTATGTGTGTATTTATTTTTTTGTCCAGACAAAAGACGACAAACTGAGATTTCAGAGAAATTTTTGATAATGGTAAATGATCCTGCTTTCATTCTTCGGGTGTATTTCATTCTCGATGTCTACCTACTTATCACAAGATAGCGCTGTCCTCAGTAAAGAGAAAAAAGGAGGATATGACAGAATTGTGTGGTAGAGTGGGCTGTATTTATTTTTTTGTCCATAGCTGTATATAAATTTCAAAGCAATCGGTTGAATAGTTTTTTGTTTAGGACCATGACAGTTTTAGAAAATGATGTTTCGAGAAAAATGCGTTTAAAGTGTCAAGAGCAGAATTTTCGTGGAAAATTTATACTTACACTAATCTCCTATGCCTGGACCATACAATAACCCTTCGGTGGCTTCGTACGCATCATTTTCTGTCAGTTTTTGTGACCTGAGGTAAGCCCTTGCCTTTTTAGATGCCTCGGATGTGGATCGCTCTGTACGGGTTATTCGTCGTTCATCATACTCCTCAGCATTCGAGTAGGTGTTTCGGCCAATTTGCGTACCAAAAATCTCCATTATTTTAAGGATGGGTGAAAATCCTTCATTAAAAATACACGCAGCTGTCCATGAAGCAATTTCCAGCGTCTTTTTTCTAACAAAATGATGCTTTGGATGCAACTATTAAACGACTCGTTGTTGTTCTGACTGTTTTTTCCCAAGCACCTTTGTATCAGATCATCAGATGATAATTCTTCGTAAATTGGCTTCAAAAAACTTGCTGTTTCTTCATCAAATGCTGAAGGATGTGTGTAAATTTCCTCTGTATTATCTGCCGTATGTTGTAAATACTTGCACCATACAATTGAACAGTACAAGTACTGGGGGTTTTCATCGGTTGAAATGTAGTGATAGTATGTAGCCCACAATGCTTTCTTCATTTCTTCTTGAGAATCTTGATTTCTCAAAAAGCCAAACCATAGTATGTATGTACTTAGCTTAACCATCATGGCATTGGTCAATGCAAGAGCCGACTTCCTTGTTGAAAAGTGACAGAAACTTTACCTGCTTCATCTTTTTGATTATTTTTGGCCTTTTTTTTCAGCTTCTTCCAAGTCTTTTTTAGCTTTTAAATATTAGTAATGTGTTTTTTAGCTCCTTTCACTCGTTTATACATTCTTTTTTTGACGTGCCAGACGCACTCTTTTTTTTCTACCACAGGATCGCCGTTGTAAGGATCGGCATCCAGTAAATTTTTAAATGTTTTGCTGTCACCATCTCCAATGTATTTACTATATTTTACTTTATAGTATTCGATAGACCGCTGAAACATTTTGACCACACCGTCAACTTATATTTTATCGGAACTTCCTTCATGATTTGCTTCACAATGCTCAATGTGATTTTCATACCACTCCAAAAACTCGTCTGACTATTCCCTGCCAATCCACATAGAATGCTGTAGCTGAATCCTTCGTCAATCGGTACATCAAAATCACTCTTGTTTTTTAATTTTTCAGCTGATGTGCTCAAACTCGGTATCGGTTTCAAAATGTATATATACTATTCTTCATATACACAGGTAGGTAATGTACTAAAGTTGGCCGTCAGAAACTCCGTACGCAGGTATAAAAGACCGGTGACAACAATAGAAAGGTAGCAGCTGCAGACCTGGCGCGCGGCAGACAAGTCGCTTATGGCGCGTTGGCGACTATGAGTTGTATTGTAACTTATTTACTCGTAATACTAGGAATTTCGGTCTGAATGTTTCACAGCATATTTTCTATAGGTTTTACTATCGAAATATGAAAAAAATAATCAATTTTTCAAAGTGGTCAAAGAGACAACCCCCATAAGCAAGGATCTTGGTCTAAAATCCTACAAAATACAGCTCGAACAAGCCGAACGACTTGTCATGGCGTTAAGCTTCTGGTGAGTGGGACTTGGAGAACTTTTTTTTTTCTTTTGTGCAAATTTGTCTTCAACAACTAAGCTTATTTCTGGCTGAATGGATATGTTAATAAGCAAAACTGTCGTATTTGTTTCGGATTCAACAACAACAGCTTAAGATAATACCTTTCAGACTTACAATTAACTTATAACGAGCTTAACGTGGTCGACATGTCGTTCCGGCAGGACAGTGCTGTTTACCGGACAGCACACGAAACTACGGACCAATTCAAAAATTAATTCCCCGAGCAATTTGTCTCTCCTTTTGGACTGGTAAATTGATGGGGAACGACGCGAGTCTGGATCGCGCGATTTGACGCCTTTCGACTACTTTTTATGGGGATATGTCAAATCACTCGTCTCTGCTGGTAAACAATTGCGGTCTTGAAAGACAACATTACAAGTGCTGACGTGTTATTAGGCACCAACTAAAATGATTTAAAATTGGACTCTCCGTATGAACCAATAAAAATGTAGTATTGGTTAAAATTTATACGAAGTAATCGGGTAAAATGGCAAACATTGGCGAATCAGAGCAAATAAAAATTTTGTACATTTTTACTTTTTCCTTTGGTTTTCGTTGAGAATTAAAAACCAAACACTAAAAAAACATCATATCAATTGGAAACATTTTGTTTTTGATAGTCTTATCACCGAGGGCCTTCTACAACGTCGTCTACGTTTCTAAAGCAGAAACTTGAAAAAGTATTTTTCAGTAAATTCACTTTTAGGTGAACATAAAAGCCAAGCGTAACTATTGTATTAAATCACTGGGCATAATGACATGAAATTTGATACAAGCTTAACAAGCAAGTGTCGAAAATATACCAATAATACCCGGCAGGCGACTATAGGGCCATAAAATCGATCGGTAACGCAATCATCGATAGCTTCTCCCAACCACCATCTGCCTTCCCAGTCGAGTAATTAATTTGTTCGAAAGCCCAGCAACAAAGTGATTATGTTCGTCAGTGTAGCAGTCGTTAATGCAGCGGCAATAAATATGAACTCGTTCGCAATTAATTGAAAACAATTTACGATACTAATTGAAATGAAATATTACAAAATATTTGTTGTTGTTTGCGCACGTTTTCTCATCTCGTTCCGTTTTTTCTTCGAATCGTTAATGGAGAAGCAAGGCGAAAGATGCAAGGGGTCAGAATAAGCAAATTTATTTGATTTTTATTCCTTGTACCGCGGCGCCCGAGCTCAATTTGCTGTTGGTTGGCGTTTACCAATCCATTTTGTTAAACAAATGTCATTTCTGTCGGTCGTTTTTGTCAAACCAATCAGTTATTGTCCATTTCCGCAGAGGGAGAGAGAGACAGTAGAGCGACAAATCACGTTTGCTTAGTGTGTTCAGTAAAGCTGGGATCAGACTGGTCGACTTCAAGGTCGCATCTTGTTCCAGTTATTCCATACGGGGGATAGGATGGTATATTGTGACAACTGCCAATCATTTCTTTCACCAAAAAAAAAAAACACTATGACGCCAGCATTATTCTCTTTAATTGGATGATTTGAGACATGTACGAGTATAGCACGTCGTAGAATATGTCTTGAAAGATTGCTTTTCGATGGTCGTTGTGTGGGCAGTTAACCTGTTTATCGAAGCTATTCTGGGAGCAAGATGAATCGATAAACAAACACAAAAAATAACTAAAGACGTAAATACCAAAGATGTAATCCCCATTGAAACGTAATCAAGACATGTCGCCTCGTTCAGTACTGAAGGTCATAAATGTCAAAGAGTCATTCGAAATGATTACATCAGTGAATCCATTTGATTCGACATTAATACTGATTGAAAACGTCTAATTCCGTATTAGATGCAAACAAAGAAAAATAATTATTGATATTCCACGAGCAGCAGGTGAAGTCACAGATCAGAAAATCACATGTTTAAACATTCAAAATCAACCACAATTGCTACAGTGGATTCATGGCCTTTGACTTTAAACTCTAGCACAAGCCTACAAGATATCTTAATTTTGAGAAGCGATTCCTATAAAATTTAGTGTGTTGACTACGAGCAATATAGTGGAAAAACCATTGTTCTACAGACCTCTTATTAGAACCGACACTGTAAATGAAGTATTCTTGGACTATTATACCTTTCTCCTCATATTAATTTAATTGTCTTTTAGTGAAGTAGCGTAACAATGCACAGCTCTTGTGTTAAGTGTTAATACATTTCCGCTCCCGATTTCTGGAAAACATTTTTACTCTATTGACTGTTATTATTCATGACAGCCATTTGGTACTGGGAAGTTCAGAGCCTAGTTGAGAGCTCTTCGCCAAGCCTCCATGTCATGAGTGTGTTACTGCCATATTTCGCTGTTTAGCTCTGTCTCTTCTAGGTCCATACTTATATAGTCTTCCCATCTTCTGCGCGCCTTCTTAGTGGTCTTTTTCCCACACGTTTTCCACTCTTTGTGTTTTGGACTGCTTGTCCATTCGTAATGCATGTTCTGACTTAGTACATATCAGTCACGATTTTATTACTCAAGCAATGTTTGGGGTTGAATAAAGTGTGTTGTGTTCTTTTTTATGTAGTGTTTTCCATTCGCCTTTTTTAAGACCTTGCTTTCAAAAACCCAAAATCGTCAGCGTTAGTGTGAATCCATTAAGAGTTATTCCCTTATCATTTTCCCGAAGGGACTTCATTATGTATTCCAATACCAATTTAAAAGGAAGTGTTGACAAAGCGTCTCCCTGTTTTAAGGCGTTTCGTTGGTAAACTGGTTCTTTTATTTTCCTTTGAACAAGCTTGTATAGGTTTCCCAGCTTTATAGAATCATGGACTATTTCATGGAATTCCCATTTCTTTTCCAGAAACTCGTCAAGCGGTTTCTCTTGAAGCCACACTGGTAGTCTCCAATTATTTCCTTTGCGTATGATGTCAGCTCTTTAAGATAATATCTAATACCCTGTAACTACTTAATGGCAATGATTTTCCTCGGTTACTGTTGCATTGTGTTCGGTCGGCTTTTCTTAAAATACGGACATGGTTTTGACCAAAATCAATTGCAACCAACATCGGTGGATTGTGTGTAGAAATTTAAAAAAACGTTTTTATGTTCTTAGGACAAAAAAGTGGCTAGATGGCGCTCAAGGCACATGATGATCGGAAGTATCAGGTCAGAAACTTCATATGGTAAGCCAGGTCATCTGTCAATTAGTCATCATCAATATATTTGTAAATTTTCATCGGCGTCATATTTTTATGTTATTTTGAGTGTATACACGGTTTGTTAAAAAAATAAGGTGACTTTTTGAATTTTCTCGAATTTCTTTTTTCTTCTGTTGGTACACATATCTCCTAACATATTTTGATATTGTCAGCCATCTTGGATATATGGTTTCTTTTTTAGTGATATAAAAGCTAAACGTGTTAATCAGAAAATCTGTATTTTTAAGTTATGATGACCCTTACAAGTCAAGACATACCACGGGCCGAAGATATAGAGGAAAAAAATTAATCAGAAAATCTGTATTTTTGGGTTATTATGACCCTTACAAGTCAAGACATACCACGGGACGAAGATATAGAGGAAGAGGGGGAAAGGAGGTACCGGTGCACATTGGTTTTAAATGTTTGCAGATTGTAATAAGTGGGAAAAGTTGAGCATTCCAGATTCGTGTGGTTCGGCTAAAAAACGAGTCTCTAAATTTTATTGTGCGTCCGTAGACAGGCTTGAGGATAAACGAGACGTGTATTGCGGTTTAATTCTTAACGAGGAATACAACTGGCTGGTTTCACTTAAGCATTGTTGATAAATGATAAAAGAGAGAAAGAGAGCGAGAGGAGACATTGCGTCGATGGTCAAGTGAGTCGATCTACTTCGCGATATTGTTGTCTTCTATGAGTTTTGTCGCTCGCTTTTTTATTCTATCTAGCAGGTTGAGAGAGGTCTTGGGAGCACCAGCAGGGACGTAGGCCTTGTAAATTGAAGAAGGGGTGAAGTATTTCTTGCATCGTTTGAGGATTTAGAGATTTCACAGCGTTCTTGGCGATTTCCAATATGTGGTCATTCCAACTAAGAGTTTTTTTTAACACACATACCAAGGATGGAATGTCTTTCGGTTTCATCGAAATGTTGAGTGACAGCATTGTGTTTTGGAAGCATTAAATTGTACTCTATTCTTTATGCCCTATTTACGAATAATTATGCTGTCAAGGTCGGAATTTAATATGCTTAACGGCCAAAGATCAGGGACGTGAGTCCTGGATGGAATATGGAAAGCTAGGACTACTGTCATCAGCGAAGGAGTGTATTAGATTAAAAGTAGCAGTCAAGAGATCATTTATTAAAATGAGGAAGAGTGTCTGTGACAGAGCAGAGACCTGGGGAACACCAGCGTTTATTTGGTGAACATCAGACTTGAAACCGTCCAGAAAAACTTGAACTAAACGGCCCGAAAGCTAATTTGTAGTCCTTAGATGACACCATATGCACGTAATTTCAACATACAAGCCTGATGCCAAACTCTGTCAAATGCTTTTGAAATATCGAGTGCAACAATCTTGTTTCGCCGAAATGGTGCACAAAATGGTACTATTTTTGGGTGTGACATGCAAATAAATCTCCAGTGGACCTGTTGCTGCGGAAACCGTACTGCCGGTCATTAAGAAGTTTCCGCGATTCAAGATATTTAATAAGCTGACGATTTATCAGCGTTTCCGTGACCGAGTGTTATGGGTCGGTAGGAGGTGGGAGAGAAAGTTTCGCCATTTTGATACGTAGGAACGGGCTAGACAAATGCTGCTTTTCATCTATTCGGACAGAAACCAGAAGAGTAGAAAAGATGAACAAGCTTGCGCATTGGTTTTATCAGCGTGGAAGAACTCCTCTTCAGAAGGTTTGGGTGACCATCAAGGCCAGCGGATTGGTGCACGTTGAAACTGTACAAGTGCGAAAGTGGATTTGTCCCATGGAAGATTATACGCCTCAAGTATAGGCGGAGACAAAGTGCAATCTAGGTGCGTTGACCTGGCTGCAAAATGAGCTGCCAGCTGGGATGTCGTTGTAAATGAGCGTAGGGATTTAGGACGAGGCAGAATTCTTTATGTTTTTCACAAATGACCAACAGTTTTTGCTGCAATTTAGCACTTTTTGCCTAAACTTCTGGTCATGGGAGAATTTGGCACTTCGAATCAATGCATTATAGCCATTTCTGACTCGTTTCTTATTCCTATTTTCCTCAGAGGAGTTAGCTTGGTAAGTCCGGAAACGCAGCTTTCTCAATTTGATAGCCTCTTTACAGCTCGAGCCATACCACGCTTTTGCTTTAGGTTTGATACTCTATGTAGAATGAAGGATCTAATACCCAGTAGAAGTATGTTCATGATCGTATCATCAGCGGCATCCACGTCACTATCGAGGACGCATAGTGACCAGTGAAAAAGAAGTTGTTAAGTCCGGTCCAATTGGCTTTCTCGTAGAGCTATACTGTTCTTTTAGGAATTCGTTCTCTAACTGTGTGGTTTGAATACGAGAAGTAATCTGAAACGACACAGTGGTCTTACGAGTCTAGAGGTGACAATATATCGATAGAATACTTATCAGGATGAGGGATGAGAAACAAACAAACAGAGTGTTGTCGGAATGATCTGAAATGTCAGGTATTCGTGTTGGTTCATTTACTATGTAGCTGGGTTAGATTGTTTACCGCAGCAAAGATCTCTACATACCTTATTACCGGTGTTGTCTGACCCGAACGTCGAAGCCAATTAGAATTTTGGACATTGAGATCGCCAGGAATAGCGATTTCAGTGCGAGGGGGAACAGGGATATAATTATAATGGAGTCGGACAGCGCTTGAAACTCGGTAAAAGTCGAGTTACTGTCCAGGTTTGGACTTTTGTAAGTGAAACAGTATTGAATTAGATGCTTACGAAAATGGAACTTTAACCACATGAAATTAAATTCCGGATTGGAACAGTGGCCATGTTGATGTTGAAGTTGGTAAGCCCCAAAACTAATATAAATGGCAAGAGCTCGGTGTAGAAAGAATAATGGCACCAAGCTATATCCAGGCAGGCTCAAAGGCGAAATGCCGGTATTTTCGCCCACGTGTTGGTCACTTAGTGCCAAAACAGCTGGTTTGTAATGAGAAAGGTGGACGTACACAGCAAAGAGTTTCGTTCGTAGCCCACGAACATTACTCACATCAACTCTAAAATTTCCCATGCAAACAAAACACAAATATCAAAATATCCATATACTCTGAGCAAAGAAATGTCAGACGTGGTACAGCTTTTCACAGCAGGCCGAGAAGATGTTAATGACGATGCTAGCCCTGGACTGGACATCACTGAAGCAGTGATGAAAATTGTTATGGAGACCCGGCGAAGCACTATCAAAGAAATTGTTTGGGAGGTTGGCATATCGGCTGGCTCATGCCTTGAAATTTTTTCAGATATTTTAGAGATGAAAACCCAAAATATCCAAAAAGCATCGCTTATGTTGAATGACGTGAATGACTATACTGTAGCGTTTTTATTAAGTATTATGTTCGCCAATTAAAACTTCTTTATATTTTTTATTGCTATTTTATATTCGACTATCAATCGCTCCTGTCATCCCTTTTTTTATATTCACCTCCTGTGATCTTTTTTTACTAAGCAGGTGTACCATCGTTACACTACCCAGCAAGCTTTTTGTTTTAAATGAAAATCAGTGCTCACATTTGTGCCGATCAATTTCACAATGAGGTTTTAACACCATAAAAGGTTAACCTTTAATTATATACGTAACTTGCGCCCGGCAGTTCTTTTATAATTTTGTTCCAAAGTATAAGTATCAAATATGATAAACGACGTCTAAAGTTGCAAATAAAAAAATTATTCGTATTAAGTCCAGAACTCGAGGTTAACAATAAAATAAATTTTATTTTTAATTAAACATAAAACTGTTTTTACATCTTGTGTTTCTTTCTTCTGTTTTCAGGTAAAGGGCTTGGACTACATCTGGATCATCCCTTGTATATCGATGTGTCATATGTCACGTAATTTTTCCTCTTACTCTAAAAATATCCACTTTATGCAATAGCATAAAAGAACATTGATTATCAGAAGTACGAAATTAGAAGACCTCATTCTCCGATAATGACGTATTTTCTTCTTAACATAAGCAGCTCTACGATTTTATGAAAAGATCCCTTTATCTCGTCGACATCAAGGCAACCGTCTTTTACAATACCCCCCAAAACAACTAATTTGTCGCATAGTCGTGGGCGTATCTCAACAGATTAAAAGATACATATTTCTAAAATTACTTCGTCATTTTGAGTTTGTTTGTATGACCGCCTACACTTGAAATCCAACATTTAGTGAATACTCGAATTCATTGATAGGATTTCTAAATTAAATTCATTATGTCCAGACGTCTGGGACGTGCCTGGAAATATGGATTTCATATTATCTCTTGCTTTTCATTTCGGCGAATGAAAGAAGTGTTCATCGGTTGAAATTTAGTTTGGATCTTATTTTTGTGGTCTTGTTTCATTGCTCTTTCGCCAGTCCTTAATGAGATTTCATCCTCGTAATGGTGTTGGCTTTATTTGAACTATTTTTTACTCTGCGTTGGGCGATTTTTTTTTTAGAAAATAAGGAGATGGATTAAAATGAACGGCAAAAAAGTATAAGGACACGAAAGTGGATCATTTTTTGTGAAAATAAATTACGTTTGTGCGTTTGTGCTGTTTTTGTACCTAGTTATTGCTTAGAATACTAACCTTGAGCTTAAAAATCTGACAGGGGTTGACATGCTTCGGTAATTACGGATCTATAAACGCCCGCAATCGTAATCCGGCATAACGTGACTTTGGTCTTAAATGTGACCTCATATAGACTGACTCAATATCTAAGCAATCAATGGAGTGTAATTATCCCATGATTAATACGCTACTTACCTGATTGTTCTATTAGTTCATGCGATATGATGTTGCATTGGGTGGTGACCAGCTCATGTCCAAAGTATTTTCTTTTTCACGACCGCGACTAATTGGCATTAAAGTAAATTGCTATGATCTCATATGCTGTGTTCTTTTTCCGTAATTTTGCTAAGTTTGCAGTAAGAGATGCATGGTTCGAGGGATAAACGGGCACTAGCCTCATGTAATGGGATCAAAATAATTCCTATTTTTTAAGCCTATGGTATATGCTTTATTTTCATTGTCTTATATAGGGTCCGCCAAATAATTTTTTTTTTTTTGAAAATGCTATAAAAAAACTACTGAATATTTTCTCAAATTTCTTTTTTTATTTGAAAGTACAATCCTTCCGGTTAATAATGGAAAATAATTTCATTCAAATGGCTGCCTCGGCTGGCCATGCAGTAGCCTACACGATCGGTCCAATTTTTAAGCACATTATCGATTGTGTGCAGCTGTATTTCACCAATGGCTTCACGAATATTGTCCTTTAAAGCGTCAATTGTCTCTGGCTTGTCGGCGTAGCACTTATCTTTGACGGCACCCCACAAATAATAGTCCAACGGTGTCAAATCGCAGCTCCGAGGTGGCCAAACGACATCAGCTCTGCGGCTGATAATGCGATCTTCAAAAACAGGGCGCAAAACATCGAGTGTAGCTTCGGCTGTGTGGCACGTAGCGCCGTCCTGTTGAAACCAAATGTTGCCAATATCCTCCTCTTCAATTTTTGTGAACAAAAATTCGTTCAACATGGCCCGATAACGATCGCCATTAACTGTAACGGCCACTCCTTGCTCATTTTCGAAGAAAAATGGCCCAATTATGCCTCTGGACCAAAATCCGCACCAAACAGTGGCTCGTTTTGAGTGCACCGGCTTTTCAATGTATGCGTGCGGGTTTTCTGTGCCCCAAATGCGACAATTTTGCTTGTTTACATACCCGCCAAGATCAAAATGAGCTTCATCTGAAAAGATGATTTTTTTGGCAAAATCGGCATCTTCTGTTTCAAAGTAATGTCGCAATATTTCCCAGCGTTGTTCAAGCATATACACAACCATATTCGTTCAGCGGAAGGATAAAACTAATTATCTGTCAAATCAGACATGAGCTAAGTGTTACCATTCACGAAATAAGCACTACTTGAAAAAAAAAAACGTTAGATGGCGGACCCTGTATTAGGTCTCAATTTTGTTTGCAAACCCACAGTGAGGTAGTTTCTCAAAAACATTAAAATTGCTTGCCTTAGATGTAGCTATCAGGCTATATGTTTTTTTTTTTAAATAGTGGTACATACTCTTTTGTATGAATAGACGAAACATAGTACCACCTGCGTATTTAAATTACTTTCAGTGAAAATCCTAGATAGGGAATACGGAGACTGTGTTAAAAATTGTATAAGTAAAGGGTGAATTGTTCGTTGTTTGATGATCCGTGACATGTGCCAAAGTTAAATATGCTCAATGAGCTTGTTCGACCCTGAACCAGCAATTCAAGTGATATTAGTCAAATTTCTCACTAACTACACGCTATTGGATATCAAGCCACCTACCCGTATATGTAGAGTGGATATAGAGGAAAATATTACTCCTGTATCCGCCAGCGTTAGTGAAGACCGTGAATTGTCCATTCATCGCCGTGAGATTGTGTTGCTCGACTATGTCGAAGATTTTACGCAAGGATCTTGATCTAAAACCTTAGAAAATACTGCTCGTGTATGAACTAAAGCCAAAGAACAGTATGCAGTGAGTGGACCTTAGAAAAGCTGGAGGAAGATCCGCTTTTTTATCGAAAAATCTTCAGCGGCTAAACTCATTCCTGGTTGAATGGACATCTAAATAAGCAAAATTGCCGTATTTGATCCGATGAGCAATCCCATTTTTAACCACCGGCGCAAAAAGAGAGGTCTTATAAGTTTGACGTGTCTGTCTGTGGCATCGTAGCTCCTGAACGAATGGATCGATTTTGATGATTTTTGAAAGCTAACGTGATCGAGGTGGTTCTTAACTACATTTTATGAATATGTTCGGGCGTTTTAGTGCCATCATATCTTTTAAATGGCGCAATATTAATCACCCTATCGGAAGATGTTATAATTTTTGCGTGAGCTAGACAGCTGTAGTATACAAACAGATAAGCAATGGAGCGCTATACTCCGCAAGAGCGTGGAATAATTGTGTCGATTTTTTTTGACTCGGTGAATTTCGTGAATTTCGACGTCGACTACCTATTCGTGTCGCGCCAACTGGACAAACATTCCGCTAGCTAGTTGAATAGACGGAACCATAGGAGACCATGCAGGACGTGGCCGCCACCGGACTGTTCGCTCGTGGCTACCGATGTCGCTGAGAACGAATAAACATCAACCAGACGACGGGCCAAGCAAATGGGCATCACAAGATAGACCCTACAGCGAATTTTAGTGAAAGACTTACACATGTTCCTGTACAAAGTGCATCAATTAATTCCTGCTGATCGTCAGTCGTGCAAAATCTCAGACATTGAAAATCTGCGTATGAGGAGCCATTACATATACTCAAAGTCACTGTGTGGTGCGGCGTTCACGCGGGAGGAGTGATTAGGCCGTTTTTTTTAGGACGCCACCGACAATACGATCGTTGTTACTGGCGAACGCTGCAGGGCAATGATAAACCACTTCCGACTGCCGGAAGTGGATGAGCGAGGCTTGGTGAAAATTTGGTTTCAATAAGACGGTGCAACCAACCACACAGCAATGGATATTGTGAAATAAGCGTTTCCTGGTCGCGTAATCTCCTGTTGTCGATTTTGCATGGCCGGCAAGATCGCCAGATTTAACCATCCCAGACTTCTTTCTTTGGGGCTTCTTGCCTACTTGGACTTATGCCAACAAGCCTCGGAGGTTCGCGTTCACAGGCCTTAAGGAGACGAAAAATTATGGAACGCGACGACGCTTATTTTAAAAATATTAATAGGTTATTTTAATGAAGTCAAAAGGATAGAAAAAAATATTTTTTTTACTATTTAAAGTTTTTTTTTTGTGTCGGGGTTACTTAAAATTTTTAATTTTATTTTTTTTGGTTTTTTTTTTTTTTTTTTTTTTTTTTATAAAATAAAAACATATAGTAATTTGAAATCAATGGTGAACCCGGTAACCCAAGAAGGAGAATAATGTAGATAGTACTTTCTTAGATGATACTCTTGCGCTATTCTACTATCTTTCTCAGCAGCAGACCTATCTTATCCGCATTTTTATACTGAATTTGCACAAATCTGCGAACCTCTTTACATACGAGGGTGGTCCGATAAGTACTTAGCCTACAAAAGAAAAACAAAATTTTGGAGAAATGGCGATTTATTTTACAATATAGTCTCCTTTTATCTCGATATACTTGACCCAGCGATGCTCCAACTTCTTTAACCCGTCTGACAAAATACGTTTACGTAGGCCTCCGTGGCGGCGATGACCTCCTCATTCGACTGAAATTTCTGCCCGGCGAGTGACTTTTTCAAGTTTAGAAACAAAAAGAAGTCGCACGGGGCCAAATCTGCAGAATACGGTGGATGGGGCAGCAGTTCGTAGCCCAATTCGATAAATGGCCGTGGCGAGGGCGAAGGTGTGAGCCGGTGCGTTATCATGGTGGAAGAGTACTTTTTTATTCGCCAAGTGGGGCCGTTTTTTCTTCAATTCGGCGTCGAATCGGCCCAATAATTTCGCATAGTACAGCCCTGTGACCGTTTTGCCCTTCTCCAGGTATTCGATGTGGATCACACCTTCTGAATCCCAGAAAACGGTGGCCATCACCTTTCCGGCCGATGGGACAGTCTTCGTCTTCTTCGGAGCACGATCGCTGCGTGAATTCCACTGTTTCGACTATTCCTTGGTCTCTGGTGTGTACCAGTGGATCCATGTTTCGTCGACTGTCACGAAACGATGCAGAAACTCCTTCGGATTGCGCTTAAACAGCGTCAAACACTGCTCTGAAGTTTGTTGTTCGGAGTTAGCAAACGCGGCACCCATCGCGCCGACAGCTTTCTCATGCCTAAAACTTCATGCATGTTATGACCCACACGATCTTTTAAAATGCCTACTGTCTCAGCTATCCCGCGCACCTTCAATCGGCGGTCTGCCAATACGAGATCGTGGATTTTTGTCACGTTATCCTCCGTGGTAGCCGTTTTCGGGGCACCTGGACTTGGCTCATCAAAAACCGACGTGCGACCACGTTGAAACTCGTTAAACCCATTTTTGATGGTCGCCATCGAAGGAGAAGAGTCACCGTACACAGCATCCAAACTCTCTTTGATTTCGCTGCGCGATTTCCCTTCCAAAAACAAGTATCGAATCACCGATTGATATTGCTCCTTTTCCATTTTTCTAAAATCCGCGGACACCCCCGCGTCCACATGCGGTCAAAACAAAACTGCGAGTCCGATCCGGCTGAAATTTCGACAGTAGCCGTCTACTAGAATGTACTGTACGATATGTACTACACGATAGGTTGCTCTTGCGATACTGGCGCCATCTGGCGGAGAGGCTAAGCACTTATCGGACCACCCTCGTACGTCCAATATCTTAATCGAATGCATCCTCGCTCAGTGCAAAAACAAAAGCCGATAACTACTTCTCTACTTTGATAGTTCTCAACACTTTTTCCAATATAGTTGCCAACTTGTTTTGCCATTTTATCAGACAATCGCTCACCAACCATCTCCTTCAACACGATCATGACTACTCTCGTTATATTAAAGACTGCCCCAAAAAGTCTCTAATGTCAGTGAATATAACTCCTGTCATTATCATAGTGGAAATACATAACTTAAAGGACGACTTCCTGTCCGGCCCTAACTGCCTCCCCGCCATAGTTTTAAAATAATGGGCTAACCATCCGTTCTATGTGCTCTATACCATTATAAAAAAATCGGAAATCGAATGTTCCTAGCTCGCGAAATTCAAAAAAAGCCACCGTATAGTTTTTCAAACCTCTACTCGAAGCGAATAACTGTACATGATACTATTCAATGTCCCTCAATAAGATTGACTATATCTACGTCGGCAAGCCAAATGTCAAAGGTTTAAAAAATAAAGGCGTCAAAGAGTACGGTAAGGCAGTTGTATAAGATACACTCAGATATAAAGAAAAGGTGACAGTGTTCCCAGCTTCAGCGTCACCCTTCGCCAGAATCACAAACAGCAGTAATATTTAAAATTTCCTCTTCATTTGCAGTCCCCTGCTGTGCAATGTTACATAAGACAGACCACCACGGGAGTTTCAAAGATTAAGATCTGTCAATTTTATATGAATATTTATGCAGAACATCGTCACGAGGTCGTGGCTTAATGCTGTATGTATAAAATTGAAGAAACACAATACATTCAAAATACAAAAATGCCCTAAGAAGAAATTTTTCTACCGAGGTCAGACGATTAGATCGTAACTAGACGAAATTGTTCGCCTTCATCTTGTCTTGGAAAATCATATATCACCTTCGCCCAAATTAATTTCGACCCTGGAACCTAGCCGGACACTCGCAAATCACAGTACCAGACGCACGTCATTCCTGGCTTCCATCTAATCACACGAATAGGCTCCCAGTAGAGTGCTGAAAACTCACATCATAAACCCAAATTCACGCAAAACTCATTTTAAGAACACTTCCAAATAGACGCCCAGCTTCCTGCCCTCGTTACAGCAACTACACGCTGCGGGTGGTAATTACATTCACACATTCGACCAGCACTCACTTTCAGTTCTAGAACCTGCTATTCCCCCGGGTGCCATTTTCATATCTAGTAGATGTGAGCACGAGTATGTGCTGAATTAATTTCGAACCAGCAACATTGTTGGATTGAATTGGGTTCCTCTCCTCTGGCCTCTTTAATTAAATGCAAATGAAAACTTATTAGCCGAGATCGGCAGGATAGTCTGGTGATGATATCTGACTATTGGCAAACGACTACGAACTCACCTCGGAGGCACCATGGCATAAAACGGTTCTTCATCGTCAACATCATCATCATCATCCAATTTGTAATGGAAGTGTCTCGAAATGAGAGGTGAAGTGATGCATACGAGTATGAACCGTGGAGACCCGATAAATACCGGTCGAAGAAAGATGTTTAAACTATTAATCTCTTAGGGCTGTCGTGTCTCCTCGATCTGGGTAAAGAGGTTTCGGTCCACATCGAAAATCGTCGCCGGATGGTGGCGAACGTGGCCGTGTGTCACGACAGCAACGCGTCGAAAAGTGAATCTGTGATGTCTGCCGGCCGGATGACGTGATCTGGTTTTGGTGCCGTATGCCTATCTGAGTCGGTGACTTTTGTTTAATGATGCATATCGCTGAAGTGATTATCTTGGGGGTGATATACTGGTCTGAGGTCGTGGGATAGCGAGCAGCGGATGAAGAAAATTGCTTGAAATTATGACAAACTGGTTGCAAACGGAACGTGAATGGTGAGCTGAATTGTGTCGAAACCGGTCGTGGATGCATTGTTGCGGTAGTTTATGTCATGATTGATGCTGATGACACAAATATGTTGGTGGCGGGGTTGACTTTATCAAGCTGGTTGTAAACTGGCTTTTGTGAGCAGATGAAAGTATTAGAAGCCTGCTTAGCTTATACCACCTAAGCAACGCCCTGGTAAGCGTTACTAGGCATGAATTGATCCAAATCCAACGCGCACTGAATTACACTTGCATTGTGAAGAAATGTCTTTTCTTTTACGAGTACTCAAAAGCAATAACTCACCTGCGATCATCAGTTACCCACGAAACCACAGTTACGGGTTCTTGTTACACACTATCTAGAGCTATCGGCCTAAGCCGCCTTCCAATAATGTCTCTCGCGATTCACACTGGAAGAACAATCACCAATGCTCTTTTGACCAGTTGATCACCATTAGTATATGGCACATGTCGGAATGCTGGAACTACCTACTTACATATATAACCACATACCTATCGGTGGAAAGTTTATCGTCAGCTTGACAGCTTCAGTGCAATGAATGTGCGTGGGACGTGGAAAACATTCAGAAATCTATTCACAGAATCAGAATGGTTCGGAAATGGATGAGTCTTCTAGTAGCTTACTAGATTCTAAATACCATGAATTGTTTCCCGGATTTCTGCCAAGGTATTCACTTTTTAACCTAATTCCAGAATGAAGTGAATAAATGGAAAAGGGGAATATACATAGATGTATACGGGAATACTGCCTGCCGCTTCTTTGCGCTTTGTTTCTGTGCAATCTATCGTAACCGCTAATTGCACGGATGAGTGGAAGTTGGAAACTTGAGAGGAAGTCGATGATTGCTCGATGAGGAGGTACAAATTACTGCAAATTGGCGTGGGTAACCCCTCGGGGCAAATGTGGTGTTGAGTTTTTCAGGTTAATGCCCGATTTGGAGCAATTTACAGATGACTGCACGTAATTAATTGATGTCACCGACCGACAAAGCCAATTATAATATGTACATAATACTACTGCTCTCTCTTGAAGGTTACGTTGAGAGGGTTATCAACGGCTTGTTGTTGGCTAAACGGTCACACGACGCATTACCATACACCACTTCCTTGTACGGTCTTCCTTGCATGACCGGCTACAACAGGTCTTTAAATCTTTGAACACAACTTGTAGCAAAACGTCTCAGGGAAAACGAGAAGAAATTAATTAACCTCCTCCGTCGTTTACTTAACATGAACTTGGCTGCGTTGCGTGTGTTGCATGGTTATATGACGCAGCGCCCGTGGGGTCGGTAGGTTCCCCGGAGAGTCAAGCACTACAGCATAGTGGCAGCGCTTAATTATGTAAAGGCTTGTTAATTCGAAATCGTGAATGACTTGTTTTGGGCAGACGACAACAAGCGACCGTGGTCCGAGTTACAACCGCCAACATCGAGGTCGGGAGTTGTCATCCTACTGGTGTTCTTGCTACTTTTTTTCTCATTTGTTGCAGATGATGTCGTGATTCGGGCTATGTGGGTCATCGGCGTCGGTGTTTTTGTCGTGTGTTCATCTTGTTCGTGCTCCAGGCGTGCAGGGATTTAATTTTTTTTTTTATCAAGTGAATGCTTAATTAAATAAGACGTCCGCCACCCTTGGATGTTAAAGAAATTTAAAGAGCTGTAGAGTAAACATAGAATTTTCATTTGAGAATGTTTTAAAAATTAAGAATTGCTCTTCCTTAACCATATTCATCTAAGCTGTTTTATACTAGGTATAATGTTAACATTGAATATTGCCATCTAAAATAGCTGCTCTGGTCTAGAGAGAGGCATGTTGAGTTTCTAAACAATCCGTGGATTCAACATAAGGGCGCGATTTAGGCTCGATTGGCTTCAGTTAAAACACATTTCTGAATTAAAGAGGACCAACAACCAAGGTTTTAATCAATCTTGCCTGTATTGTTGATTGTTGCAACAGGATATCACGTCGAGCTTCAACCTTTTTGATTTCTGTTACAATATTTTCATTGTTTTGGAAAACCAGTCTTTAGTTCGCTGTACAAAAATATACGAAGTACTTCAGTTACCTTCTCAAATCATCCTCTGTTAGTTCACGTGGCAGAGGAAATAAAATAGCAAACGCCTAGCTTCCTCTAAAGCTAACACAACCTAAACGCGTAAACGTCTGATGCTGAGAAATTTACGAACAAAATCTTGTGCACACTGAACCCTCTGAAGCCTCTTCTGTTTTGCCACAAGCAAGCTTTTAATTTAATTTTTTTTTTAATTTTCGTGAGGGCAAACACATTTATTGAGCTTAATTCAAGTTACTTTAATCTAACTTAATAACTAAGAAGAAAGGGAGAGGGGGGCGCGATTAAAAAGACGGATTTTTAGGCATGGAATTAACACTTCCCAGCATACGAAAAATGGGTTCATTGGAGCCATAGGCGGTACGGGGGGATTTTGTGCAATGCAAGGGTTAGTGTTGATAGAGACAGAGTTGTAAAGGATCGCGCAGTAAATGGTACCGGAAAGGAGTCGATGGATGAAAAGAATATCAGATACAGTTCTTCCTTCTTCCAACGTGTTCATGTTCATTCGTTTAAGACGGTCTTGATATGATGGTGAAAGTAAAGGATTGTTCCAGGGGAGACCTCGAAGAGCAGAAGGTAGGAACCGGTCTTGAATGTTCTCGATTCTAGATATGTGGTTTTCTTTGTAAGGAGGCATATTCAAGAAGGGGCCGGACAAAGGTTATATAGAGAAATCGGGTAACGTGAGGTTTGGAGAATTCTTTAGACCATCGCTTCAAGAAACCGAGTGCAAAATTGGCTTTAAGGACTATCATATCAATGTGTGCGCGAAAATGTAGCTCCCGTTCACATAATATGCCAAGATCATGATTAGCCTGAAAGGTGGAAATGGGTTGATTATTGAGGAAGTAGAGACAAGGAGGAAGTTTGATTCGTTGGTGTCGTCGGCATATAGTGAGATGTGGGGGATGCTTAATCACCATTTCAATATCGTTTATGGTAAGAACGAAAGAAAGTGGACCTAAATGGCTGCCTTGGGGCAACGCCGAAGTTAAAAAACACGGAATGTGTGCTGGGACACATATGTAGTAGAAGTAACAATCTGCACACATTCCGTGTTTTTTTTTCACAGGCTTACTAAAAATTATGATTTGGTTAGGTTGGGTACCTTTTAATGAATGCATTTTTTATTTAAACATACATATTTTACTTTATCAAACAAAAAAACTGAATTCAATCCGGAACCAAAAAAAACATCCATAGTCTACTCTAAAATTATACACATACAAAGGAACATTAACAAGTGCACCATTAGCCAGCCCATCAGAGACATAAATATTTGTGGTGATCATATAGGGTTTATTTAAAACGAATGTAATCTCGTACGGCAAGCCGCCAGTATCGATAATAAACAGTTTATGTAATTTTTGTCGGAATGTTGCTTCATCTTGAGCATTTGAACAACCTCTAAATATGTCGACAGCCTCGGATGTTACTTTTTCTTCAGCACCATCCAACGCAGACATGTTATATTGGGAAACCGAATGATTAGCTAAGAATAATCGCGCCCCATACGGACATAACCTGTCAGCCTCTTCCCGTGAATAAAATCTAGCCTCAAGCAGCTGTAACTAATCGGGATCCAAAATTTCTCCGTTTCCTAATTTTGTGAGGATGTTTAAAAAAGCTGTATCACCTCAGTCAACTCAAAGAACTTCAAGTCTCGCCACAGAAATGGTTCCCCCAACCGCTGTTTTCGCTGTCTGTATATTGGTGTCGCTCTAACTGGTGGCAATTGTCTCAAATCTCCAATTAAAATAATATCACAACCAGCAAGTTTGTATCTTGGACACTCAGGTGCGTGAACAAAAACTTCAACGTTGTTACAGATTTTGGTGGACAGATTAAAATACATAATTTTTGTTTTGGAGCTAATATTTAATTTGTGTTCAGCGAACCAGGTCCTCAATAAATTTAGATCCCAATTAATGTCCGATATGAGATTTAGAGCACTGTCCGATCCATAAGAACAGCCCACGTCATCAGCGAATGCAGTGATTTTTGCTTTAAAGCTAAGTCTAAACAGAGAGTCAATGTAGATTAGGAACAGAATAGGTGCAAGCACAGAACCTTGTGGCACTCCTAAAATGAAAAACAGCATTTCGCTCCTCGCTTCTTCAATATTTACCCTTTGAGATCGATCAGAGAGGTATGACTTAAACCATTCGAGCATGAATCCCCGAAACCCTGCTTCCAAAATTTACCTCGAAATTGCCTGTTGAAATTTATTTCTCTGATGGATTTGATGGATTTGAGCGAGCATTTCCGATAAATTTCATATTGGCCAAAATGTCCTCTTCTTCATTCCTAAATGGAATATGTAGTAAAATCATTTCTCTTCTATACTCATCGTAATCTTTAGCTACATATGTCATAATTTCGGTAACGGATAATACGTGGCTCTGCTCTCTGCAACCATTCATCGTCCATGTTTTTATATTTAGTATTTAGAAGTAAATTGCGCGTACGACTCGGGAATACGTTATTAGCTCATGCACAACATTCCCTGAATACCTAACATCAACGCTCAACGAGAGTCAATGTAGATTAGGAACAGAATAGGTGCAAGCACAGAACCTTGTGGCACTCCTAAAATGAAAAACAGCATTTCGCTCCTCGCTTCTTCAATATTTACCCTTTGAGATCGATCAGAGAGGTATGACTTAAACAATTCGAGCATGAATCCCCGAAGCCCTGCTTCCAAAATTTACCTCGAAATTGCCTGTTGAAATTTATTTGTTGCAACCTCTGATGGATTTGAGCGAGCATTTCCGATAAATTTCATATTGGCCAAAATGTCCTCTTCTTCATTCCTAAATGGAATATGTAGTAAAATCATTTCTCTTCTATACTCATCGTAATCTTTAGCTACATATGTCATAATTTCGGTAACGGATAATACGTGGCTCTGCTCTCTGCAACCATTCATCGTCCATGTTTTTATATTTAGTATTTAGAAGTAAATTGCGCGTACGACTCGGGAATACGTTATTAGCTCATGCACAACATTCCCTGAATACCTAACATCAACGCTCACAATCGCTCACTAAAACAAAAGACGAAGAAAATAACAGCAGCTGAGCAGACGCCACCGGGACTGTAGCGGACTCTCCGCTCTCCGCGCGGCTGCGCATTATATCCATTTAATACAGCCGTTGCCCTCTCTCCGCCGACGCCAGCCTTTCTCTCTCTCCGCCGCTGCCGCCTCTCACTACGCGATATACCGTCTACCCCCTCCACGCAGCCGTAACTCTTTTTCGGGACAGAAAAATCTATATAGACCAGTGCGGGTTTGTCTCGGGTAAATCAACAACAGATGCAATCCAAAGTATAAGGATCATGATGGAAAAGCATCGTGATTCTTCAAAAGACTTGCATATGGTGTTGGTTGATTTCGAGAAGGCCTTTGACCGGCAACCAAGAGATCTTTTATGGGTAGCGCTAAGACAAAAAGGAGTTCCAGAAACCTACGTGCGAGTGATTATGGACATGTACGAGAGAGCAACGACAAGAGTAAGATGCACCGCAGGAGTCACCGAAGAGTTCGCAATCAAAGTCGGTGTACACCAAGGGAGCGTCCTCAGCCCACTGCTTTTTATAGCAGTCCTTGATTGCTTGCTTGAAGGAAAAGTGACGGACCCCAATGTGCACCAGCTATTCTTTGCTGACGATGGGGCCATTATAAGTGATGATCAGGCGTCCCTACAACGAGCACTTGATGTGTGGGTGGACATTTTTGAGGGACACGGGTATCGTATTAGTTCAAAGAAGACAGAGTATCTGTGCTGCCCGTTCTCTGACCCTCATCAGCCTATTCCAGACATTTACTTGAATGGAAGAGTGCTTCCCAAGTGTGAAAAGTTTAAATATCTGGGATTTATGATTAATAGAGAAGCAACTTGTGATGACGACATCAAACATCGCGTAAGCGTAGGGTGGATGAAGTGGCGGGAAAACTCCGCCATCTTCTGTGATCGAAAAATGCCCCCTAAGCTGAAAGGAAGGCTCTACACTTCAGTTGTACGTCCGGCGCTCACATACGGTTCACAATGCTGGACAATGCACAAAAAGTATGAGAGCAAATTAACGGCAACTGAGATGAAGATGCTTCGCATGACAGCGGGAGTAACAAAGCGTGTTATATATAGAGCGCGACCGACTCAGTTGGTATTGCCATGTTCAAAGGAGAGATCCTTTGAACCCCGTCCAAAAGGCGTTATCAATCAACTTTCCAATTTCAACACGCAAAAAAGGCAGGCCGAAAAACAATAGGTGCAAACAAATGTAAAAACACCAGCATTTGATTGGCCTCAGCGATGAAGTAATCCCAAACCGGGAAGCCTGTCGCTACTTTCTGAGGTCAAACCGGCGGACCCCACAAGCGGAGCAGTAGGAATGCAGTTAAGTGGGAAAGTTATGGTCCTACACTTCTGACCATAACAACGCCGGAAAAAGGAAAAGAAGAAGAAGAAGAAGAAGAAGATAGTGGGAGGAAAGAGAAGGGAAGTGTTGATAGAGGGAGTTGTTTACATATACAAAGTTTGTTAAAATAATAAAGTGACTTTCTATTTTTCGTGATAAATATTTATTTATCAATATCTCTTATGTTCTATTCAAAGTAATTCCCCTCAGATATAATACACTAGCGCGTTTTCGAAACCTCAAAGCACCTCTGATATGAGCTCTTGGTAAAGACTTAAGGTCTTCAAGCGATGCGGCGTGTTTTCTCAAGTTTTGGGAACTGAAAAAAGTTGCAGGCCCAAGTCCGGTGAATTTTTTTTTTAATTTTTCCTTTTTGGCGAAAAAAGTACGCACAAGAAACGATGAGTGAGCAGGTGCATTATTATGACGCCAGAGCCATGTATCTTTTCATGTGCCCTTTTCTTTCACGCAAAGGGTGTGAACGTTATTTTTCGTAAAATCTTCCGACAAGAACTAATGATGAACCCCGCCATTGTAATCCAAGAAAAAGTGAGCAAAACTTTCACATTTGACTGAACTTGTCGTGCTTTTTCGGTCTTGTGTCTTCTGGTCGCATCCTTTGGGATCGTTGAGCTTTGGTTTTCAGGTCCTAACCATATATCCATGTTTTTGTATTTGTTTTTCTGTTTTTTAATTCTAATCTTAAATATAACCAAGTAAGCTAGCAACCGTGTGATTTGTTCCTAGTGGTCACACCCTCGTAATCTCGTTTAAGTTAATACTTAATGAACTCTAGCGTTCTGCACATTATAAGACAGACCCTGAGGCATTGCGTCTCCAACAACATGTTAAACCACATCGGACAACCATACGCGATGATGGGCCTTGGAAGTCCCACGTAGCATCTAATTTTTACCCTATGGTCAAGCTGACTGTTGTGCAAACTCCAGGAGGACATGCGTCTAGATGTCTATTGAAATGTAGACATTGGTTGAGCCAGAAACGAAGATATCTAACGTTTATTCATGTTGCCCAATGATCGCAAATTTTCTCAGTTCTTTCTGGTATCCCTTTAGGTTTTGCCTCCGACTCTCTTTCTCATTTTTATAAATGATCTCTTGTCTGTTACTTCTAATCCAATCCACTCCTTCGCTGATGACAGTGCTCTCAGCTTTTCATATTCGTTCCAGGAATCACATCCCTGCTCTTCGGCCATAGAACTGGAACGGCAGCGTGTGTTAAGCACATTGAATTCCGATCTTGACAGCATAATCGATTGGGGTAAAAATAATAGAGTGGAATTCAGTGCTTCTAAAACTCAATGCTGTCTACTGTCGTTAAAGCGAACCCGTAATAATCAGCCATTATCCATGAATGGCGCTTGTGTCGACGAAACCGAAAAACTTTCCATCCTCAGTATGTGTATTAATACCAAACTTAATTGGAATGATCACATATTTGAAGTCGCCAAAAACACGGCAAAATGTCTAGGTTTCCTTAAACGATGCAAGAAATATTTCACCCCCTCCGATTTGGCTTCAATTTATAAGGCCTACATCCGCCCCAAGCTTGAGTATAACGCTCATATCTGGTCTGGTGCCCCTAAGACCTCACTATATAGAATACAACAGCGAGCGATAAAACTTGTAGGAGACAGTAATATCGCAAAGTCAATTGACTCGCTCGAACACCGACGTAATGTGTCTTCTGTTTTATCGCTATTTTAACAACCGTTGCTAAAATAAGTTAGCCAATTGCATTCCTCACCTCCATGAATTCACCCGCAATACTCGTCTTGCCAGGAATGCTCATCAGTTCACCCTTAAGCCTGCTTTCGGACGTACAGTTAAGTTCACAGATTCGTTTTTCAGCCACACGATTATGGAATGCTCTTCCCAGCCCAATACTCCCTACAATCCACAGACATTTAGGACTAATGTGCCCAGGTACCTCCTCACCCTTTCTCCCTCTATACCTTCGGCCCGTGCTGTGTCTTGATTTCGGACACTTAAGGGTAGTCATAACCCCCTTAGCGCGCGCAAATTATAAAAAAAAATTCTCTTTAGGCCCTAAACAACGGGGTCCTAATTAGTATGTTTTCCGACTTTTGGAATATAATGTTTTAACTTCCAATATCCCCTAATATGATCGAAATTGCACTGCAACATTGCATTGACGACTTCAAGTTTCAGATCTGATATGTACGCTGCTAAATTACCTGTCTGTGGTATTGAATGAGAAAACCTATAAGATCGCTTGTGTAGGTGCTAAACAGTGTCGGAGAATTGGCATACCTAACCTGGTAAGCTTGTAGAATAGTTCTTCTAACCGTACGGTGTCGAAGGCCTCTTCAAAGTCGACTAGACAAGCATGTGTACTTCGATATTTTGCCTTATTCCACTCAACTTCGGAAAGCAGTTTTGATGCACCGTGAATAGTATCGGCTTTAAAGGCAAACTGGTGGTTGGCCGGTATTATTTTCTTTTCAGATGGGCGATTGGCAGAGTTTGTTCTGTCTCGTTCCCGTTTAGGGATAGGGTGGACCACCGCTGTTTCAATCGGCAGATGTCTTAAAGTGCCGTTTGGAATACCATCTATTCGACTCTAAGTCGACTTTTAAGTTTTAAGTGAATACAGGATGGCCAAGAGTTTATCCCATCTTGAGACAATGCTATTCGCAAAACTGTCATCATTGAATACGTTAAAACCTCTACTTCTGCACCAAGTTGTGAGTGGTTCAGAAATACCCTATTTTGTTATCTCGTTATTACAGTGAGCAAAGCTGTTCATACACAGACTCTAAAAACCGCCGATCAAATTTTATTCATCCGGTGCACCATCAAAAGCCGTCGCCAGTACGGACACTCTTTGGACTTATGCCCACGTTCTGTAGTGTCACTTTATTGTCCTTCGTCCGGACATAAGGGATGTCGTAATGATCCTTTCTCCTGAACAGTTTATTTATTTGCGGGCACATGCCTACACTATTGGATTTTATATTGCCATTTTATTTAATTGCCACCGAGCAGATTTCCTGATCACATATTTAAGTGTCCTTTTCCTCGGATCGTGTAGGTCTCTAAACTACTTCCACAGCTCTTCAAGCCTGGGGAGAACTTTCCCTGTGATGTGCTTTGATTGTTAGTGTTCTGTACTTGTCGGTTTGATCGCTGGTCTGACTTATCCGAGGGATGGCTCTGTTCATTTTTCGTTTTATGACGATGTCTATTTGTTGTAAATGTCGGTCAATTTCGTCGTTTGCCCAATTTTGGCTTGTAGGTGGATTAATTCTTGTTCCAGTTGCGAAAGTTCGTTTGGTATTCCTATAATTATGACTAGTTGTGGTACTCAATGGTTCGCAGACAGTTTCGATTGTAGCGATTAGTATTAGTTCGTGCGTTTATTAATGCTAAATCCAAGAAAGAGTCGGTTCTTGGTAAGGACTGATTATGAGTCGCATGCAGCTCAAACCTGTACTCTGTCTCATTTCGAAACCATCAGTTGAACAGTAGATTGCCCCTGTTCTTGGTGGCATTTCTCCATGCTATATGTTTGGCATTAAGGGCCCCTCCCAAGAAGTAATAATTTTCTCAAGGATGCAACTAAAGTTATTGAAAAAGTGCTTTACGCTCTGAAATAAACTGAATGGGTTTAGGTGCCTCAGATGATGCCAACACATACATTCGTCTTCTGCTTTTAGGACGAATCGATATAATGTATGACTCTAACACTTGAAACCTGCATACGAGCACTCTATACACATCGCTATGGCGCAAACCTTTTAATATTTATCGATTTCGCCTAATTAAATGGTAGTTTTTGTAGCCCAGCTTGTGTTTCTGGTTTAGCTTAGTTTCGCCGGGAGTCATATACCCATTTTTCGCCACCAGTGATGACCATTTTCAGCAAACCTGGATCGACATTCACGTCGTTGAACAGCGCCTAAGCGATGGTCAACAATTTCGGAACTAACTTCGCTGACAAAGGTTACATTCCCAAAATATCTAGAAAAATGTCATGGCAAGGGCCAACCAACATATCAATGTCCTCAGCAACTTCACTGATCGTGATTCGACAATTCTCCATCTTCACTGCTTAAGATCAGTTTTCTCTCAAATACAATAAATGCCAGCGCGCCTTGTCTTTTTTTGAATTCCATACGCAGTATAATTCAAATCGAAATAGGTGGGTTGTAAAGTGAAATATTTCTCCAAATTTATATTGTCGATTCCCAATTTCCTTGAATGTTCAATACCACTCTGGTTAATTTGAAAACTGTCCATAATGTCAACACTGCCTTCACAAGGACAACTTCGTACGCGAAGGAAAATAATTGCGCTGTAGTTTTCGCGGAAAGTATAGGGACTTTCCGAAGACCAGCTGTTTGTCTGAAAGGCAAGACAGACGTTTCAAAAAAGACTTTCTCCCTCAAATCTGTAATAGTCTTAAAAGAAATCAATTTCTCATCCTTTTTGTTATTATAAGGTTTCAAATTGCTGGTCCTATGTAGCGTTTATATAATGTGGTTCACATATATCTAGGAAAACTTTTATACCCTAATATCAACAATTATTTTTTTCACATGTTCCAACTTTTACACGATTAATTAGATTTAGGTTCCATGATTGGTTTAATGCCTCTCTCAACTTGTTAACAAGTTCTGATCCACCTCGAACATCGACGAACGTGATGAACTCACACGACATTCGATATTTATTAAATCCTCCCTCCCGGGATAGGAATATCGTCAACAGCAGCAGCTGTGACATAAACTTCATATCAATCAGACTAATTTCCTAACGAAGTTTACGAAGAAAAAAAAATACTTTCTAACATCCCGTTGGGATAACACGTTGATCCCAGAACCTAGACTAGAAACACAACCAAAATGCCGCCCGTGTCCAAAATAACTTATAGAGAGGAAATAAGGCAAGAAAAGATAGACGAACGCTAACCTATTTAAAAGCCAATTTTAGATCATAGGTGGTCTGATAGGCATTGATTTTCTCTTTCCCCACTTTTCTATCTAAAAATAAAAATCCCTTTCGTGCAGCACTCGCGACAGGTTGCTAGGTGCTCGGAAGTGGCATGCCTCCTCGTTCGTGTTGTGTAAGTTTGGTTATCTTGTATTGGATGATGTCTGTCTGTCAATTGGGTGGAATCGCGGTCGTAATTCCTTCAATGAAATGGTAAAATTAGATTGAATACCGAGGTGAATGTGTGGATGCATTGGAAGTAATCCATTTTATTAATATAACTTGGAAGGCGACGATACTACCAATTGTGTTACGGAAGTAAAAAGTGCTGCAGACTCATTGGATTATAATGGGACCAGGTAGTAGAAGCGATATGAAATAAAAAATAAATTCGAATACAAGTTTCTTAAGTTTTAAGTTTCGAATTCCCTAGAGCTCAATGCATAATAATACTTTAGGTGATGAAATAAAGTAAGCGGCGGCTAACTAAGATTTAAAAATGAAATTCATTGTCCAGTTTGTTCAAAAAGTAACGGTAATTTTTCAAAAAAGTAATATGTATATGGCTTGTAACGACCAACGATTTTTCTAATTTAATACTAAATTAACTCCTGACGCGTTTTATTCGTAATGAACAGCTGGTTCAGCTTCCTTCTCTTCTTCTTCTTCTTCTTCTTTTCCTTTTTATCCCGGCGTCGTTATGGTCAGAAGTGTAGGACCATAACCTTCCCACTTAACTGCATTCCTACTGGTCCGCTTGTGGGGTCCGCCTGTTTGACCTCAGAAAGCAGCGGCAGGCTTCCCGGTTTGGGATTACTTCATCGCTGAGGCCAATCAAATGCTGGTGTTTTTGCATTTGTTTGCACCAATTGTTTTTCGGCCTGCCTTTTTTGCGTGTTGAAATTGGAATGTTGATTGATAACGCCTTTTGGACGGGGTTCAAAGGATCTCTCCTTTGAACATGGCAATACCAACTGAGTCGGTCGCGCTCTATATTTCTTGTGATGGTTTCTTTTACTTGGAGGCTTCCTCGGATCTTTTAACTTCTAATTCTGTCAGGCTTTGTTACTCCCGCTGTCATGCGAAGCATCTTCATCTCAGTTGCCGTTAATTTGCTCTCATACTTTTTGTGCCTTGTCCAGCATTGTGAACCGTATGTGAGCGCCGGACGTACAACTGAAGTGTAGAGCCTTCCTTTCAGCTTAGGGGGCATTTTTCGATCACAGAAGATGGCGGAGTTTTCCCGCCACTTCATCCACCCTACGCTTACGCGATGTTTGATGTCGTCATCACAAGTTGCTTCTCTATTAATCATAAATCCCAGATATTTAAACTTTTCACACTTGGGAAGCACTCTTCCATTCAAGTAAATGTCTGGAATAGGCTGATGAGGGTCAGAGAACGGGCAGCACAGATACTCTGTCTTCTTTGAACTAATACGATACCCGTGTCCCTCAAAAATGTCCACCCACACATCAAGTGCTCGTTGTAGGGACGCCTGATCATCACTTATAATGGCCCCATCGTCAGCAAAGAATAGCTGGTGCACATTGGGGTCCGTCACTTTTCCTTCAAGCAAGCAATCAAGGACTGCTATAAAAAGCAGTGGGCTGAGGACGCTCCCTTGGTGTACACCGACTTTGATTGCGAACTCTTCGGTGACTCCTGCGGTGCATCTTACTCTTGTCGTTGCTCTCTCGTACATGTCCATAATCACTCGCACGTAGGTTTCTGGAACTCCTTTTTGTCTTAGCGCTACCCATAAAAGATTTCTTGGTTGCCGGTCAAAGGCCTTCTCGAAATCAACCAACACCATATGCAAGTCCTTTGAAGAATCACGATGCTTTTCCATCATGATCCTTATACTTTCGATTGCATCTGTTGTTGATTTACCCGAGACAAACCCGCACTGGTCATCAGATAGTCGTATTATTTTCCGCAGTCGGCTATCTAATACCCGTTCAACGATCTTCATGGTGTGCGACATCAGCTTGACAGAACGGTAGTTATCACAATTTCGCGTATCACCCTTTCCTTTGTGCAATGGAAGAAGATAGCTTTCCCTCCATTGATAAGGCATAGTGTCGCCTCTCATAAGTTTGGAGATAAGAACCATGAGCCATCTAGACCCGATGTCTCCCATCTTTTTCCAGAACTCAGAGGGTATCCCGTCCGGCCCAACAGCTTTTCTTTTCTTGGAGTTTTTAACCGCGTACCGAACTTCTTCGACTGTGATGTCGGATATTTCGGCATAATTCGGGGCGGCTCTTGGAAAGTACACTCGGGGAAACTGTTCGTTCAGAAGTTCCTCGCAATACTGTCGCCATCTGTGGAGAATTTTTTCGTCTTCCACAAGGAGTTGGCCTTCAGCATTGTTAATAAACTTTGGGAAACGAATCTCCTGAGCATTTCTTCTTCTCTGGGCGGCTATCTTAAAGATATTTGCTCCTTTGTTCAAATTGTTTTGTCGAAGCTCCTGGGTAGCCTGGTTCCTGTCAGACGCGTAAGACGATATTTCTTCCAACTCCTGATAGAGGCCTTCCATGCTTTTCGCTTTGAATTCGGCGCATTTTTATAGGGATCCCACATGTCTTGTGCTCTGCACTCCTCATTACCGACCTCATCCATAATGGAAGAGAGGTAGTTTTCCATGATGGTAATAAAAGCTTCGCCTTTTCCTTTATCCAGCTTATACCACTTGATTCTCTCAGACACCTTCGTTTGCTGCTTTGACTTCTTTCTCGCATCCATAAAAAATTCAGTCAGGAGGAGACGGTGTTGAGGGGCGATCGCGTCTCCCAGGATCACTTTGCAATCTTTAGCTCGTGGCTTCATGAAACTGGATACCAAATGATAGTCTATTTGAGTTTCATTTCCGCCGCTGCTATAAGTGATCAGGTGCCGGCTTTGTTTGACGAACATGGTATTTAGCACTATAAGACCGTACGACTTGCACATGTTTAGGATATCTTCACCTGAAGAGTTCCTGGTGCCGTATCCCAGCCCTCCGTGGTAGCCTTCATAGTCTTCGCTTGTCTTCCCGACATGTCCGTTTAAATCTCCCCCAACAAACAAAAGCTCTTCCTTTGGGATGATTTTGACAAGGTTGTGGAAATCTAGCCAGAATGCATCTTTTTCTTTTTGTTCGCATCCTACTTGAGGGGCATATGCGCTTACGATGTTCCACACCTCACCATGCATCACCAATTTGAGAGCCATCAAACGGTCACTGGACTTTGAAATGATTAAGACGTTACCAAGTAACTCTGCCGCAAGGATGATGGCGATTCCGTTTTTTCCTTGTTCCAATCCATAGTAAAACATCTTGTAGGCTTTTGTTTTAACGTCCAAGAAACGTGCCCGATTACCGTTGTTTCGCCATTTCGTCTCTTGTACGCACAGGATGTCTACTCGCCTTCTAACCATCATTTCTTCAAGCTCATAGCTGCGCCCACTCATGCTTCCAACGTTCCAACTCGCGACTCTTAAATGTGGCTTACGCCGTTGCATTACTTTGCTATCCCCCGGAAATCCTATAGCTCTGACCCGAGCATTGCTGCTCGTCCCAGGATCACGACCATTAGTAGTGCATGGCGGGGTAGTGCTTTTCCTTTTAGCGTTCTTTTCCATAATGCTACGGTTTGACCGTTTTCTTTCTTCCCTTCCTTTTTGACACGGGCATGCTCCAGGTTTTTTTTTTTTTTTTTGTTTGATCTTACTCTTACAACACCGGTGATCTCCAGTCGTGTCAACCCACTGATTTGCATGCACACTTGTGGGGCAGTTTAATGGTGGTATATGTGTCCCTAGGCTCACCTTGGTGTTTTCTAAATTGCCTAGATGTGAGTTTTGTTTACCTTTGTTTAGTCGCCTTTTACGACAAGCGATAGGTATCGCTGCAGGGATATTCTTAACCCGTCCCTGCACGAGTTAAGCTTCCATTATGGCAAAAAAAAAAAACGGGCGACATAAGTACACTGGTCTCTAATCGGCAATAACACAAAATGGGAATTTGATAATTTAATTCCACCCATTAGCATTTGATAAAAAATGTATGTAACCATGCTCTATTAGAGATCAGGCTCAGTAGGAGCCATTTAAGAGGAAGTTTTTTTCCCATAAGTAAAAGGCACCTGCCGTTTATTGTCCATTCTGAGCAGAACATTTTGATAAGCCTTTGAGATAATTATATTCTACATAATTCTATATCTACATATGTAGTTATTTCCAGGATTTTACCCTAATGTCATGGATGTTGGAGGACAACGCTGCCGTGCTCTTAATCTACATCATAAAGGCTGGTATCCGACAGAATAATATAAACACTCGGAGTTAATCTGCTTGTAGCTTTATTTCACATTTTTCACTATAAACACTTTCTAGACCAGGGTAGACGAGAAAAAAATCGTAGATATATGGCAAATGGAATCGTTAATAGCTAGAAATCTAAAGGAAGCTCCTATTAATATGAGCAAATCCTGAAGGATGCCTTCTATTCTAGTAAGAACATCAGATCTCCACAATCAGCCAACCATATATACATATAACGGCTACTTTGTAGAACGTAAACTCGTATCCTTTGAGTAGATTAAGACATGAATTTTGGACCATTGCTATTCGACGTTTCCTAATCCAATGAACAGCTGATCAAGTTCTCAGAAATGTTGATCTGTTTTTCTTTTATATTTGATCAATCACAACAATGGCAAACTTGCACTTTGATTCCTTCCAATCATCTAACGCATTCTTCAAACCTGGCTCCAAGCGACTACTACCTGTTTGCAGGTCTAAAAAGAAGGCTTCAGAGAAAGTGATTTGACTGTAATAAAGAAGTTATTGCCGAATCTAAAATGTATTTTGAGGCCAAAGATAAATCGCTTTACAAGAAGGGCATCAAAATGTTAAAGAAAAGTTGGATCAATCTTGAAGGAGACCATGTTGCCCAAAAGTTTTTGTTTTATTAACCATAAACTTAATGCGTGATGGGGTAATTTGCTGATATAGGTTTTAAATCATAATATTTTTAACCATTATTTTTATTACATATTTTTAATCTTGGGCTCGTTTTAAGTGCAAGTAAATAAAAAGGCGTTTTCATAAAATTTTATTTTATTTCTGTTTTATTTAAAAAAAAAGTAACTTGAGGTCCAACTTTTTTTTTCTGTTGTATTTTAATAAATTAATTCTTTTATTTTTTTATTAAAAAGCAATATTTTGCTAAATGATCAACCGAAGAAAAAACAAGTTGATCATCCGGTCATTAAAAGGATGATTTCGAGACCCCTTAAAAAAAGTACACTCGCGGTGGTCAAGATAACTGATGATATCCTTATCTAAAATCAAATATTTTTTTTGCAATTATTTAAGAAAGACATAAAACAAAAATTAATTTTCTGCATAGTTTTAGGATTTTCGGTAAAATCTAGACCATACATTTCCCATAAAATATGGTGTGACCTATTCAATGTTAATTTTTGTTTTCACTCATACTCCAAGCAAGTCGAATCAAATGATGTTTTACTTCGATTGACTTAAAACTTTAAGAAAAAGCTCTAAATATGTTGTACACAATATTTTTACAATTGTTTATTTGTCGGAAAGTCCTGGTAAATCCAATATGGCCACACAGTCTCGGGCATCGAGTGTGCAAAATTGTAGCTTAATCAGAGCCGATGATTGCCTATGGATGTCCCGTGTGGTTCAAAGTGAAAGCCAGCTTGGAAAGATTCGGGTGTTTCAGAGATAATGTCTCACAACTTGTCTCGGATTCCATAGAACACCCGAATTGGAGTACCCGCAATTTTACCTGGACGAGGTCCTATACAGTAGGGCCAGGATTGTACGGGTGGATAATTTTCTTATAAAACTGATTCGAAGGCATATTGCAAGAGCAAGGACTTCAGTCAATAACCTGACCTCCAGGGCTTGCTTCCCTAACTACATGTACCACTAGAAGATGCGCCTTAGCGACTTTATCCCACCAGAGGCATTCCTCTATTTGGATGAGTATGGGCTGATCCAGCCGCGGATGTCGCGGCTCCTCTACGGACATGATGTTGCGCTCCGTGAGCCCGAGCTCCTCAGGTTTAGTAGATTGGTGTCGCACCAAAATTCGGTAGACGTCGCCAGACAGCATTAACGCTTTTTGTGGCTGGAGCGGACTGCGTCAGTGGTTAGTTGTAATAGGCCTGCCACACACAAATGGTAGACTTAAATACACTAAGGTAACTTAGGAGAGCTTAGAGTAGGTTAGGGTAGGCAGGGGCAGGCTTAACACTTTCTGTACGTATGTGATCAATTAGTTGATACAGTCTCAGCTGTGCAATTAGAGAGATCATATTGCTGGAAAACGTAGAAAAAAAGTGACATTATTCTCATTTTCTCCACGACTTTAAAACATTAGATGTTGAAATTACAGAAGTAAACATGATTTACTTTAACTTTTAATTTTTTAAGGAGGTTTTTGTTTGTGTTAGGTGAAGGAACTAAGCCAATCAAAAATAGAAAAAGTGGTGGTCGTGGAAGGGGTGGTCGTGGTGCAATAGTAATCATCATCGACTTTTGAGCGAAAGGTCTGTAGTTCAAGTCTGTCCACAGCCAAGAACAATTTCTATACGGAAAAATTGTGCAACAACATCAGTTGTAAATGAGAGATGATCAGAAAATGCTGACGAAGGCATAACACTCGCAGCAAAAGATCACTTCAAAATTCATACTCTGTGTGTGCATTTCCAATATAACACCTAAATGACATGGAAACAAAAGAGTTGCGGTGAACTACAACCAACGCAAATTCAGTCGAATCTCTTAAATCCTATATAGGACAACCACCCCCGGAAAGTAGTGAACGAACATCCTCGACACAAACCATCTGCACTCCGTCCAGGTTGTGTAATAAATACCATAAAAGGGTAACTCTTGTACCTGCGTGAACCCTATAAAAACAAAAAAAAAGTTAAATGGTTCATCGGATCCAAAGTCACTCATAAAATTTCTCTTACAGTCGGAGGTTCATTAGGGTTGTCTGAAATATACGAGGGGTGATGAAACACGGTGATTATTTATAGATAAAAAATGATTTATTTTTAGTCAATACATTTAGTCCATCATCGTTCGCAATGATTCCTTGAACGGTGGTATATGAGATCGCTGTGACTGCAGCTCAGGCACACTCTTCGATCTCCCAACACAACATTTTCGATTTTTTCACGTTATCTTCAGTGAGGGACGAGGATGGGCATCCTTTGCGATATTCATCTTTAGTGGATTTTCTGCCCAACTTAAATTCCATGGCCGAGCGTGTTTCTGTGGAATATGGAGGGGGAGCTCTAAATGTTTTCACCTAGTCGATGTGTATGTCTTTGGTAGATAGTTTTTTTCAAGGAGAGGTATTATACTTAATGACAGCTCGTTTTTCTCTATTTTGATGCAATCCCTTCGACTAGGTATTTGCTATTTTACACTATACTAGTGGGTATAAAAGCAAAAGAAAAAAAAGAGGCCTAGAACCAACCGATCATCATTACTTTTGGATCACTTTTCGTAAGAAAAAAACTCCAAGATTGAAGTCAAAAAGAACAAGTCAAGTAGAAAACCAATTTTAAACTTCGCAGTACAAATGTATATTTTAAAAACAAATTAAATCCAGATTGCCCGATAATGCAGCTCAAATAAATAAAGAACTTCTCTAGAATGATGGCATAAATCCGTTTTCACGGTGTTAAAATGAAAAAACACTCTTGACAATAAGGCACAAAAGTGCAGGAATTTTACTCAAAAATATAAAAAAAATATGCCAACAGTGATTAGGCAAGAGATGTTTGGTCAAAAAGAAACGAAAATTAAACGCTTTGGATCAGGCGGTCGTCCATGGACTTGAAAGAAGTGTCGTATGTCAATCAAAGATTTCCATGTAAAATCACCCAATAAATTTGGTGATGGAAATCTAACGATTTCGGGATGCATAACCATGCAAGATGTAGGTGAATAAGTGAAGGCAATGGGACGAATGGATGTTACCCAAAATATGAGCATATACTCGTATACTTGAGCAAGGGCTTTAAACATGTTTTGATGTTCTGTATATCACAATAGAATTCGGTTCATGAGACTATGCAGGTCACTCCTTAACCCAAATACTGGTATCCCGAAACCATACTTTGTTCTTATTGGTGTTCTTGTGGTTGAACTTAGATGGACGGGATACCTAAAATAAAATTCGATATGTTATTTGATAAACTTAATTTAATCGAGAGACCCAGACTCAGGATCATCACTGACATCACTATCAACTGGAGCTCATTTTATTAGCTTGGAAGGCGCCTTCAGATTTTTTTTTCAAGAAGTTTGCTATTTGTCAAATACCTTCCCCTCGCATGCGACCCTTCTGTCGATCATGCCTAACACTAACGCGTTATATACGAGTGTAATCACAACTACTGTGTATTAATTCTAATAAAATTTTAATATTCATTACAGTCACCTTCAATTTACTCAGGGAAAGCCCTTCAACCAGTTATTACAGTGTGCGCCTTCTCATATGGGTCGATGTAAACTTCGAATAACTTTAACAATTGTCAACCGATTTTCATATGCCATAGCATTTTGGAAACGTAAATTCAGTAGAATTTTACCCAGGAATCGCTTCACACCAAAAGAACGCGCGGAAATAGTTTCAATATTCATTAAAAATTAACGCTCGATTGTGCTAACTCAACGTGCGTATCGTGCAAAATATCGTGATCGTGTTGCGTCCAAAAAAGATACAATTCGTCGTTGGGCCTCGAATTTTTTTCAATTTGGTTTTGTGGCAAGCCCTCGTGAGCAGCCCACGTCCGCGGCGTTCAAACTCATCTATTCAATCTGTGAAGGCCAGTGTTCAAGGAGACCCAGGCTTGTCATATCGGCGCCGTTCGCAGCATTTTGCGGTGAATTTTAAAGGATGATCTTCACTTATTTCCATACAAAGTGCAGATAACTCAAAGAATTTTGCGACAAGATGAGCCACGGCGCTTGGCATACGCACAAAATGTCGTTGCAATGATTAATGCTGTGCCGGAGTTCTGAAAACAAATTTTGATGACCGATGAGGCACATTTTACGCTCTCTGGCTCAGTTAATAAACAAAATTGTCGCTTCTGGGGCACTGAAAATCTTCACATTATTCACGAAGACCCGCTATATGATCAAAAAGTTACAGTTTGGACCGGTGTATACACTAAAACCATCATTGGACCGTATTTCTTCAAAGTTGGCGATACAGTGGATGGCGATCGATATCGGTGGATGTTGGCCCATTATGTGGTCCCATAAATGCGTACAAAAGGCTTATTTTACTTTTGGTTTCAAAAAGACGGCGCGACATGCCATACTCCAGACAAAACAATGAACCTTTTGCGTAAGAAGTTCCCTGGAAGATTGGTGTCAAAAAATAGCGATATTGACTGGCCACCAAGATCGCCGGATTTGGCTCCTCCAGACTGTTTTCTTTGGGGATACTTGAAAAGCAAGGTGTATGCTAACGGCCCGAAGACAATAGAATAGCTCAAAGGAAACATTCGTGGAAATCGCAGAAATTTCGACCGAAGTGTTCGAAAATGTCATGGAGAATGGGCGAAAACGAGCCCATTTTTACATCGGCAATAAAGGCGGTCATTTAATTGATATTGTTTTCGAAAATTAATCAAAATAAATTGTAAAGATCTAAATTGAATAAAAGTTTTTGAATTTCCAAAATCAGTTGAGAATTGTTGAAGTTATTCGAAATTTACGTCGACCCATCGAGATGGCGCATGTTGTACCTTGTGTCATTGTACAATAGGTTGAAATATAAAGCAAAATATATTCGCCTTCACCGCCCTTCAAAACGTATGTGTTCCCGAAATTGTATTGAAAAATGCATAACATTTCCATGAAACATTGTCGAAATATGCTTCGAAGATCGTCCAATTTGTCATTTACAACCTGCAATTTCACCTTGGTAACAGCAAACGGCTCATAAAATCCTTCCACTTCCGTCAAAGCTACGTCTGGACTCGTTCCAAAATTCACACCCTCCCATCCATCTGAACAACTATACCGACGAGTATAAATTCCAAAGTTACTGAACAAAATTAAATCCATTTCGAAAACGTGTAAAACTGAAATTACCCTGGAGATAGGTGGGATGGGTTGAAGGTGGATATCAATACAACCAACGGTTACTAGATGGACAAAAACCAAACCATCGAATCAATAACATCCCTTCCATCAGTCCGTTTGTGAATGATACTTACCCAATATGGGTGACTAAACAATGGTTTGTCGGCCATCCTTTCTGGCAACAAAAGCTCGTTCCCCATCACATGTTATCATAAAACTAGGTTACAAAAGTATAAAGGCCGGCCCGACTCGTCCGCGATTGACAAAGCCTTTGTGGCATTAGAGACGAACAGTCGGCAAAACAGAAAATCCTTGAAAATGGTGCTCTCAGTGTGAATTGGAAACGTCTCGCTTGATATAATGTGCAATTGGCGAAGGCGTCTGACATTCAAAGTTTATTTTCGAGTAAAATGACGGCAAAAGGTTTTGGATGGCGGTATGGAAGAGATATGGCAACAAAAGTTTCTAATGGCGAGCATTTTCAATTGATTGTTTGGAAAGTTTTCTATTTTCAAAAGGATTTTCCAATTTTTTCCTCTTTTCTTTAAATTTTTTTTTTGTATTTTAGCTCGTTTGCTCTTTCATTTTATTACTAACTTTTGCTTTGGAATGGGATTTAGTTTAGGAATCCGGATTGGGACACTTGAAGGGATTAAGGATTAAGGAAGAGAAGTTGGGGGACGTTATCCTGGAATGTTAAGCCTTGTGAATAGAGGAGATGGGGCAATTATCATACTTAGGCTTGGGGCTTAGCTTGATAGTACACTGGATTTTACATGGATGTTCATTTTCTGTTGTAATATTTGTTTTTGTGCGAAATGGATAAGTCAAATAAATCACCCGTCGAATTCTACTCGCTTAAAGATCCCTCCATCGATTGTCTTATTGCTTTTTTCAAACTCATTTGAATAACATGAAGGGCATTCTTGGTTTTTCATTTTGTTTCACGATGAAGTTGAGATTATGGATGATATCATAAAGTCTTAGACATAGGCTTACACTTGAACTGTCTAAACCCATAAGTATTTCATTTGTTTATTTCTCTCAATCTTTACACATCACGGTAATAAAGCCAGAACGTCAGCCGAGACTAACCTTTCTTTTATGGTGTAGTTCACGAACGGGCAATTTTTGGAATGTATTCAAAATTACTTCCAAAATTCTGAGTCAGTAGTCGCACCTTTAATAGCGCTTACTCCGATTTTCGGTAGTAAAACTTTCTTCAACAGACAGGCTGTATTAAAGTGGATAAGAACTACATACATAAGTCGTTGGTTTATGCCGGTGGTGCTTGAGAAAAATATCGACCCCGAAATTTGTCGCAGTTTTGACCGACCTGGTTGTTTATTGGATAAGCATTTCAAGAAGGACATTGAAGTGTCTTGACCGACGAATACGTTTGTCCCCAAACCTTTGGAATTTCTTTGGTTCGGAGTCACTGAAATGTTTATCTGATTATCTCCAAAACTGCCGTATGTGGCCGCACGTTGAATACCTTTGCTTCGAGGTAATACGCAGAAACGACGCCAGTGCATTAATCAAACGCAAGTTCTTTCTTGTCTTTTTTTCGGGCTCAACAAGCAGTTAAGTAGTAAAGTCCTCTCTCAAAAAATCAAGGTGACTTTGATCAAGACTATTAACATCCCTGTTCGGGGAAAGGGACCTTAGGCAACTGGACATGTGACAGAGGAAACGGCTAGCGCAAAACCTAAGCTCTAAGACAAAAATGTTTCAATCTTCTTCTCCTTTTCCTTTTTTCCGGCGTCGTTATGGTCAGAAGTGTAGGACCGTAACCTTCCCACTTAACTGCATTCCTACTGGTCCGCTTGTGGGGTCCGCCGGTTTGACCTCAGAAAGTTCCCGGTTTGGGATTACTTCATCGCTGAGGCCAATCAAATGCTGGTGTTTTTGCATTTGTTTGCACCAATTGTTTTTCGGCCTTTTTTTTTTTCTTTTTTTTTTTTGTGACGGGCATGCTCCAGGTTTTTTTGTTTGATCTTACTCTTACAACACCGGTGATCTCCAGTCGTGTCAACCCACTGATTTGCATGCACACTTGTGGGGCAGTTTAATGGTGGTATAAGTGTCCCTAGGCTCACCTTGTTGTTTTCTAAATTGCCTAGATGTGATTTTTGTTTACCTTTATTTTAGTCGCCTTTTACGACAAGCGAGATGTATCCCTGCAGGGATATGCTTAACCCGTCCCTCCACTCATTATTTCAAATAAAAATAAACGGTACTTTGCAGTTCATAATCTTCTATCTTCTATATATGAATGTAGAAGTCCAGTATCCAGTAGAAAGTGCTGGCCGATTGTGACGTATCCAAAACATCACGAACCAAGCTTAGACATATGGGAAACAAACCGCTTTGACACATTAGTAATTTTGTGTTTGCGTCATATGTTTTTGGTTGTGTGAAAATGTCTGATTTTGTGCTAAATAACCGTCATTTGAGGGAAGTGTTGCTTTTTTCTTTCATTCGAAGAAAACGGCGGCTGAAGCGCATCGAGAACTTCAAAAAGTTTGCGGAGATGCTGCTCTAAGTGAAACCACGTGCCGTGATTGGTTGCGATTTGACGTCCGTTCGCGTGAAGGAAGGCCAAAAACCTTCGAAGAGGCAGAATTGGAGGCATTGCTCGATAAGGATCCATGCCAAACGCAAAAAGAGCTTGTATTAGGAGTTGCCCGCCAAGCTATTTCCAAGCGATTGCATGCCTTGGGAATGATTCAAAAGCAAGGAACTTGGGTTCCTTATGATTTTAAGCCGAGAGACGTTGAGCGTCGTTTTTTTTGCCCGTGAACAATTGTTCCAGCATCATTACGGGTGATGAAAAATGGATTCATTACAGCAACCCATCTACCTCACTTCTCGACTTTGTTTCAATTAAGATTGCTCTACCCCAGAAGTCACTGTACATCATTTGTTTCTACATCTTGCCCTCATAACCTATTGAATCGTATCAACTCGCCATTAACACAATCGACAAAATAACCGATTTCAGAAACCCGCAGGATGAAATCCTTGTTTTCGGTGACTTCAACCTTCCTCATCTTAAATGGACCCAATCAGACGATAAATCGTTTTATACTGCCACCAATCCCACTACTGCCAAAGAATGTCTTTTTTTGGATCGCCTAACAGATTCAAACCTTAGCCAAGTTAGTGGCGTCCTAAACTACATATGTAGGTAGGCAACTCGACCTCATATTCACAACCGATCCTCTCAACTCTTCTGTTTCACTTTGTCCCCTTACCCTTTCAACCATCGATAACTTCCATCCCCCTTCCTCCTTTCCTTCTTTTACGATTCTCCGTTACAGTTTAAACCCCTACAGTTCTGGCTTCTTACGATTTCCACAAAGCAAACTTTCACCTAATCAATGAATACATTAAAAAAGCCCCTCTCAATTTTGATAACCTAACCGTAAATGATGCTATATCCATACTCTACAGGGAAATATTTTACTCTATCTCTCTTTACGTTCCCGTTTCACAACGCAAAGCTTTGTCCACCTCCCACCCTGGTACAATCGCAGGCTCCGTTCTCTAAGAAACAAACGAAATAAGCAGTGGGCAATCTTCCTTCGTACTAAATCATCTAATGACTTTTATAACTACCTGGGCAGCTATCTTCACTTTACCGCCCTTCACAACTCCCTCTATCTATGTTATTTAACTGAAACGCAAACCAATCTTATAAACGATCCTAAGTCCTTCTTTAAGTTTGTTAACTACAAAAGAAAATCTGATGGCTATCCTACCTCCCTCTCCTTCCACGATCAAACCTCGGACGCCCCCAACTTTTTCGCCACCTTTTTTAAACAGTCCTTCGCCAACGACTCGTTTGCTCCAGACCTCTCATACTTCGATTAACTACCGAATTTTCCCCTTGGCCAATTTCTTCCACGCACAGTCGATTCTCATGTCATCGAAAACAAATTAAATCTACTTAATGATGAATTCACTCCTGGACCTGACGGTCTCCCTGCCATAATTCTAAAAAAATGCTCCTCAACCATCTCTCTCCCTCTCTCGAAAATCTTCACTCTATCCCTATCCCAAGGTGAATTCCCCCGCTTATGGAAAATCTCATTTATCACCCCTATACACAAAAAAGGTCCGAAAAAAGTTGTTAACATCCCATTGCCAAACTATCACATATACCCAAATTCTTCGAGAGTATTTTGTACGAAACTCGTAAGTTTTCGCTGCAAGTCTTTAATCTCCGCTAGACAACACGGTTTCCTCAAATGCAGATCCACAACCACTAACCTTGTTGAATTTGTGTCCTTTACCCTATCAGCCTTAGAGAACGGCAAAGAAGTCGACGTTATCTCAACCGATTTCAGTAAAGCTTTCGATAAAATCTCCCACAGACTGATACTGTTTTTCTTTCAAATTGTCCTCCCTTGGCTTCGACCCCATTTTTTTGAAGTGGATATCTTCTTACCTGGGAAATCACTATTACAATGTTCGTTTTAGATCTGCCTTCTCTAACCCCTTTTTAGCCTCCTCTGGCGTCCCCCAAGGCAGCCACTTAGGTCCACTTCTTTTCGTTCTTTCCATAAACGATCTTGAATTGGTGCTGTTGAAACCAAACGAAACCATCACTGGAGAACGGTATCGAACTCAGTTGATGCGATTGCGCCGAGCAGTGCGCGAAAAGCGGCCACAATACGAGCAGAGGCACGCAAAAATTATTCTTTAGCATGATAACGCTCGGCCTCACGTTGCCAAACCCGTTAAAACCTATTTAGAAAGACTCAAATGAGAAGTCCTGCCCCACCCGCCACATTCCCCAGATATTGCGCCGTCCGATTATTACTTGTTCTGTTCGATGGCATATGGTCTGGCTGATCAGCAGTTTCATTCATATGAAGACATCTCAAAATGGCTTGATTCGTGGATAGTCTCAAAAGACGAACACTCCTACCGTGACAGTATGCGAGCTCTGCCAGAAAGATGGGAACAAGTTATGGCTAGCGATGGGCAATACTTTGAATGAGTTGCATTTTCATCAAAAAAAAAAACAGCGAGAACTTCCCAAACTTCGAATAACTTCAACAATTGTCAGCCGATTTTCATATGCTATAGCATTTTGGAAACGTCAATTCAGTACAATTCAGTTAACCATGTTAACCATGAATCGATTCGAATTTTTTCAATTAGGTTCTGTGGGAAGCTCTCGTGAGCAACCTAGGCCACGTCCGCGGCGTTCAAACTCATTTATTCAGTCTGTGAAGGCCGGTGTTCAAGAAGACCCAACTTTGTCATATCGGCGCCGTTCGCAGCAATTAAGCATCAATGGGACAACTTTGCGGAAAATTTTAAAGGATGATCTTCACTTATTTCCATACAAAGTGCAGATAACTCAAAGAATTTTGCCACAAGATGAGCCATGGCTCTTGGCATACGCACAAAATGTCGTTGCAATGATTAATGCTGTGCCGGAGTTTTGGAAACAAATTTTGATGACCGATGAGGCACATTTTACGCTCTCTGGTTTAGTTAACAAACAAAATTGTCGCTTCTGGGGCACCGAAAATCCTCCCATTATGCACGAAGAGCCGCTATATGATCAAAAAGTTACTGTTTGGGCCGGTGTATGCGCTAAAACCATCATTGGACCGTATTACTTCAAAGTTGGCGATACAGTGGTTGGCGATCTATATCGCTGGATGTTGGCTAATTATGTGTTCCCAGAAATGCGTCAAAGAGGCTTATAAAGGCGCGACATGCCATACTCCGGACAAAACAATGAACCTTTTGCGTAAGAAGTTCCCTGGAATATTGGTGTCAAAAAAGGGCGATATTGATTGACCTCCAAGATCGCCGGATTTGACTCCTCCAGACTTTTTTCTTTGGGGATATTTGCAAGGCAAGGTGTACGCCAACGGCCCGAAGACAATAGAACAGCTCAAAAGAAAGTGGAAATCGCAGAAATTTCGACCGAAATGCTCGAAAATGTCATTTAGAATGCGCGAAAACGAGCCCATTTTTTGCATCGGCAATAAAGGCGGTCATTTAACTGATATTGTTGTATTAATCTAAATAAATTGTAAAGGTCTAAATGGAATAAAAGTTTTTAAATTTCCAAAATCGGTTGAGAATTGTTGAAGTTGTTCGAAATTTACATCGACCCATATGAGATGGCGCACGCTGTATTTTTTGCCAGAATTCAATTATAGTGCTGTCATTGATGTCATGATTACAGTCCCTTACGCGGTCGGATATTTTAAATATTTGGCGGAATAGTAGGCGACACGAATTAGTACTGTTAGAAAAGAAAGGGCTAAAGACAATTCACCACTCGGCTTCATGGAACGAAGTTCAAAAAATCCTCCAACCTCTACGTGACTCGATCTCTCTACATAAACGTCGCTCCCTTCTTGAATACGGCTCTAATGTCTGGTCTCCTTACTAACATATTCATATTTTCAGAATCGCAAAGGCGTTCCTTGCCCTTTGGTCTTCGCGGACCATCTTGAAGCAATCCGTTGCCTAACCTCAAAGAGAGATATCACGTTCATAGTGATCTCCACATTTTACCTCATAACGCAGTTGTCATCTAGGACAAGATTCTGAAATATTGTTCCTTACATACGAGTAGATTATTGACAATATTACTGGATTCTTCGTTACGTCCCTGACCTGCATTCATCCCATTCCTATCCCAATTACACCAAGTCTCCAATATCATAATTTACATTTTACCCATGGCACGTCCCAAATACAAACGCTTTAACCGAATTACACTAATTGCCAACACGTTCTCTTATCTCATTCCAGAACACCACTCCGCTGTGGGACGACTTCCTAGCAAAGGCCGGCAAATTACACGCGTGTCTCAGGTAAGTGACAACCAACGGAATAGTTTATCTCTAAGATTACACCTATTTGCAAATAAATCTTTCGCTCCGAAAAATCACAGCTAACCGCTGGTGTTTGGACGTTCCTTCTGGCTGACTGCCATGCTTGCCTTCCAGCGGTTGATTTCTCCAGTCGTGTACCCATAAAAACTAGTTCCTTACGTTCCAATTCCCACACAAAGTGTCGGTCACTTGAGACTCAGACGTTTTACATAGTATACGGTTGATATCGTCTGTTAAGTGCGAGTACTACTCGTCCGGCACCCCTTGGCAACACATTCATCTTCGGAGTTCGGTCCACTGGCATGGACTACGAGTACGGTCCAGTGATACCCGGGATCCCGGAATCGTGCTGCCCATTGGAGCTGCATTTTGGTTGTTTTTTTTTTCTTTTCCCTTCACCGAGCGCTTGAATGCTAGTTCGTTAGATTCACTTGGAGTGAATCCACTGTTCTATGTCGGTGTGGCATGCAATCCAGTCGTAATTCTATTATTTCTTCTCCGAAACGTTGTTCGGCGGCTTTCCTCTCTCGACCGGACCTCATCTCGCGGTTGAGAATTGAGAAATAGGTTGGATGTACGTTTTTACGCGAACATTGGCGGAAAAGATTTCCAACTATTTGGGTCAGGAATAGGCTAAGCTAGACTACAACGTTGTTGGCTGACTCGCCGGTTGAGGAGAATTAGTTGCTTTTCCTGGACAGGATGGAGAGCAGAGGTGTCTGCTCGTTAAAACGAAGCTCGTGTTTTGAGGCAGGTGTTTACATGCGGAATATAAGGCGTTATCCGACGTTGGGTAGAAAACAAGTTTTATGACTGGATTGGGGCAGGCACGAGTGTCATGAAATACGCCTATCAGCTGTTGAATCCTATGGGACCGTCCTGTTCGTGTGAAGCTGACGGGATTAGCTGGATGTGGTTTATAAATTGACTTTTATGTGATTTAATGTATTGAGATAGGCTCAGGGGAGATTACTTTTAATTTATAGGTGTTCTTTTTACAGCTCAGAGTTGTTAATGAAGCTAAATTTGCAAAGTATCTTGCACGACTTGGTTTTTACGAGCAAATGGGAGATTGAATGAATCATTGACGTTAGATCGTGCTGTTTCTTGTTATTGTATTCAGGAAATTGGATTTACTTCGAACTTTGTTTTAGTAATTTATATGGTTGTCGATACCATACGAACCTATACTATATGTTCGGTTAAAAATGGGTTCTAAAAGGATAATACATACCGCCAATAACCATTCGCCTATGATTGATCTGCTCCCATAAAGAACAAGATCCCGCAATTGTGTCCCGTAGTTGACAGGGTATTCAAAGGATGCATTACATAGAACCGTTTATTAAAGATAATCTCTGATATAAGCTAACTAAGAAGATGAAAGGGGTTACCTAGTGATAAATGACGTCATTTTTCTTCCTTGTTTCTTCCTATTAATATCATCCTAGAGATGCTATTTATATTTGATCGAGCGGAGCGTAGCGGAGCGAGAGCAATCACCCACTTTTTGGCCTAGCGCGTGCAATATAGTGGTCCGAAAACGATTTCGGACTAATCTTGTACGCACTAAATGTAGATATCGGCTATAACCACACATGTGTGCAGCATGTCATTCGATAGATCTAGGTCTGTAGATGAGCCATAAATTATCAAATGAAATTGTTTGATTGAAAAATAGTGAGAAATAACGAAGTAAAGTTTAGAAAAGTGCCATGCGGAGCGAGAGCAAGGTTGATAAAACAACAAATTTGCTCGCTCGATCAAAAATTTTCAGTAGCGGAGTTAAGCCCGCGCATACTGATCTGCCTAGTTTTCTTATTCGGGCGAGAGAAATGCTATCCTTGTTCAGTCTGAAATGGCATACGGTAAGAGCGTAGTCCACAGGTTCTCACTTTGTTTTTTTAAGGTTCTTTTTAGTTTGTAGCCAATTACTGATTTATGGTTCAACTGACCTTAGCACGTCGAAGAGAGTTATTCTGGTTGTCTGCGATCGTTTGGTCTAGTTTAGTCACCAAATATTGATATTGTGATGCTACCTGAAGGTGTAGTTGCCTCACCTATCTATATGAACGATGAATCACACATAACAAAGATAATTGTCTGGTACTTTTAGACGTTTGAAAGTACTATCTAGGGTCGTCCAGCAAGAGGTGTCATTTTAAATCAGTTTTTTTAATTTATGAAATTTATGAATTTATGAAAAGTGATAACATTTTTATTTAAGCCCAAAGTACAACAACCTGCCAACTTGCCCTTTCTTTCATTAAGTGTTTCGGTTAAAATTGTTCATCACATTTTTCCATAAATGTGGCTTTATTTCGTGAGTAGCAGTTCTGATATTTGTTTTTGCCACATGAATTGTTGATGGCATTATTTTTATTTAACATAGCCTCAAATGAAGAAATACAATGACCTTAAAACGCATGCTCTTTTGGCCAATTGAGGTTCCCATTTCGATTTGCATTGCATTTTCCTTGACAATAGAGGCATTTTTTGTCAGCTGTATGTGTCGCATTCCTGTTGAAAGTAAACATCTTCTATGCCCATGGAAATAAGCCTAAGCGAATGAGCCAATGATACCATGGGTCTAACTGCCAAACATCATGTATGTATAGACAGCTTGTTTCATTATTTCTTGTAAGTTTTTGGAGACTCGTTTCATTAATTGGAGCCTCATTGTTCAAAATTATTTCATGCACCCAATTTTCCTTTCTAGAACCCAATCGGCGAGAGTACTGCGTTGTACATCTCAACTGATCGAGCATTTCCCTATAGGGACATAAATATTTTGTAAATGACTATTCTTTTTTGCTGTACTTCACGTGCGTCAAAGTCAAACATGCTCCGTTAGCATTGCCATTGACTTACATACATATATCGGTGGTATGACTCACGCCCATGAAAAGGTGAAAGACGTAAGGTGAACGGAATGAAGTGTAGGTAATGATAGCATGAAAGCTAATACTCCAACTTAAATTTTAACCCGAAAGAGCCTGATCTAGGCTTATACCCGCACTTGTGGTGCTCTTGGCATACGACAGTTACAGTACTCACTCCGGTTTTAAGCCAATCGAGTTCGACTTAAGGCTATTTTAATCCCGGCCTCGGGCTTTTGTTATTTAATATTAGAGGTTGAGGTTAGATAAAACAAGTCTACTCGATTCGGAGTTCAGTACCGCAGTATAACAAAGGGAAGTAACAGTCATTATACTCGTACAAGGACAAAAGTTAAATAGACGTTTCTAATGAGCCCATTTAGAAATATCTGTTGGTTCGATTTCGGCAGGTACTGTCAACATGACAGGATCGAACAGAACGGCTAAGGCGCCACTCCGGACAAGTGTCTTAAACGGTTTATAACTTACAGGGTCAAAATAATGTGACCGTTGCGATAAGTAGCTAGTGAGTGTCAAAAAATAAATTTGTGTTACGGACCTGCGCCTGGCGAGTCCAAAATGTTCGGGACAATGTCAAAACGTTAACCAAGGTTTACATTTCTATCATGGTGAAGTTCAAAAACAAGCAACTTAACAACCTGGTGAAGACTTTAAGAGCGCTTATTCTAATCGCTTCATCATTCAGGCTGTGCTTGCTATAGTGGATAAATTTGAGTGGCCATATTCACTCTCAAACGTTCCTGGGCTAGTGACATAACACGTCGGCGAGACTTGCGGAAATACCGCAGTCATAAATGCTTCAATTCAAAATGAGCCCAATCAGTCAATTTCACGCCTTTCACAGGAACTGAGAATCTCTCATGTGAACTGGGCAGCAAAGTTTGCCTAAAGATCGTTGACGTACAAGATCAAATCAACTCAAGAACTTAACTTCTTCCATCATCAGCAGCGGCAAAATTTCTTCGATTGGGATCTGCAAAAATTTTGAATTTTATCGAAAAATCATTTTCGAAGCTAATTATTTGTTTAGTGAGAATGTTCGATATGCAAAATATGACCTTTTGGAGAGGAACAAACTTATGCAGGGTGGGCCAAATACAAGATTCTTTTTAAAAATGCAATAAAATGAACAGTATTAATTTTTTTTAAATACAACGTCGTTCAAGTGGCTGCCTAGGCTGGCTTCGCAGAAGTGCATTCTGTCACCCCAATTTTCCAAGACCTTGTTGATGGTTTCGGGCTGTAGCTCATGGATTGCTTGGATGATATTGGCCTCAAGTGCTTGAATCGTTTCCGGATTGTTGGCATAACATCGGTCCTTCACGGTACCCCACAAAAAAAGTCCAAAGGGGTCAAATCGCAGCTCCGAGGCGGCCAATTGACATCGCCAACACGGCTGAAAACACGATTTGGGAATTTTGTGCGCAAAAGATCGATTATGGCATGGGCTGTGTGGCATGGCGCGCTATCCTGCATAATCTAGAGGTCGTCCAAATCCATGTCTTCAATTCAGTGAAAAAAAAATCGGTTAACATGGCTCTGTAACGCCCACCGTTGACCGAAACTTTGTTCCCACCCTCATTTTCGAATAAAAATGGTCCAATGATGCCACCACTCTACAATCCGCACCAAACTGCCACTCTCTGTAGATGCATTGGCTTCTCGACAATAACGTGCGGATTTTCCGAGCCCGGTTTTGTTTTTTAATGTATCCGCCGAGATAAAAATGCGTTTCGTCATTAAATATGACTTTTCCCGCAAAATCGGATGGTCGCGCGCCTTCAATTGCGCCTTCATTGGACCTTGTAAGCGAATAGTCCGAGATCTTTGTGCAGAATTGTCCTCAGGCTAGTGCGTGAAATGTTGACCTGTTGAGATCGATGGCGAATTGATGTTCGTGAATTGAATTTTACCCTCCCCGCCACAGCAGCCACATTCTCATCTGTGCGCACCGTACGACGACGGGGACCATGAGTGTTGTCCACTATCATACCAGTGTCATGAATTTTTCGCTTCATTTCGATCAAAACTTATTTTTAAAAAACGCCTTGTTTGGGCTACACAGCTCTCATTTTGGAAATAAGTTTTGAATATTTCCCAACGTTGTTCAAGCGTAAAGCGACTCATTTCGTTCCGCGGAGGTATCATACTTTCTATCAACATTTCGAGCGGGAAACAGCTGTCAGTGTCAAAATAACCTATGATTTAAAAAAAGACCACTATATGGCCAACCTTTTACAAGGTTCAAGTCCCTTAAAGCACGGACTTCATTGCATATGGTATTTTTGGCCAGAATGGACTTGACATCAACCCTATGTGGTTCCATCCAGATGGTTTCATATACCCCGCACTTTTTCAACGCATTGGTGCGTAGTGGTGTAATGCAATAATTCCTTCGATTATTAGACTTTCTATACATAGGGTTATTACCCTCTCATTTTCCTGAAGAGATCTTGTTATCTATTCCAGCATCAAATTAAAAATAAGTGGTGACGATATATCTCCTTTCTCAATCCTCCACGTACCTCGAGTATCAGATAATAAGAACACTTCCGCTTTTCTTAAGCGGTTATGGTCAATAAGCAAGATATTCGTTTCTGGGGCACTGAAAACCCGATGGACGAAGAGCCATTACATCCACTCGAAGCCACTGTGTAGTGCGGGGTTAACGCGGGAGGAGTGATTGGGCCGTATTTTTTGAGGATGTCATCGGCAATACGATCACTGTTACTGGCGAACGCTACATGGCCATTATAAACGACTTCTTACTGCCGGAATGGAATGAGCGGGGCTTGGTGAACATGCGGTTTCAATAAGACGGTGCACACACAGCGCGAGCCACAATGGATATTGTAAAGGAAGCGTTTCCAGATCGCGAAATCTCCCGCTTTGGCGATTTGGCATGACCAGCAAGATCGCCCGATTCATCCCAGACTTCTTTCTTTGAGGCTACTTGAAGTCGCAGGTTTATGCCAACAAGCCTCAGAAAATCGCAGTCCTTAAGGGGGGAATTAAGTGTAGGACGGCGTATTTAGAGTAATTTTCATGAATTTTTTTAACATATAAAGAATAAATTTACTTTATTGAGATTTTGGGGATATTTTATGGACATATTGAAGAACATTTACCGAAATTTTCAAACACATTTCTTGAAAAATCCCGGAGATATCAGCTGCTGCACATTGTAAGTCGCCAATAAGCACTTTGTGCACATCCTGGAGGTCACAATTTTTATCAGAAATCTTTTTTTTTTTAAATACATATTTACTTTTTCCATAAGTTACTCTTCTATTTGAACTACAATTATCAGAAAAAATATAAAAATTTCCATTTTTCTTTGGAATGTGAAAATTAAGTACGATTTTTGACTGTTTTTTTGTTGTATGTACATAGTACACAAATTCGAAAAATTTTGAGAAAAACGCGTTTGATTAAGACTGATTATAAAATACAAAGGTCATCACAGGATCACTAATACTTATATAAATTTTTATCCGAAGTCTCAATTGTTAAAGATACAAAAGATCATCTGCTAACGTTCTTCTGTCTCTCTTACTCTATATACTTATGAAAGACTATAGTCATTATAGTCATCTATGAATGACTAAAACTCCGAAAGGACGCTCGCATAATTGCTTATAACATATAAGCGGCTTGGAATTTTGCTTTGAAAATTCAGGGTATATTATTGAATGTTTGTAGAATCGATTTATGAAAAAAATAATAATTTTTTGAGAGCTCTACACTTATTTCCCCCCTTAAGGAGAATATTCGACAGGAATGCGCCAACAGTTATCATCGGAAATCTTGC